>CM031375.1:50813485-51419311 GCA_018208015.1 Medicago ruthenica
ATTAATGTATCCAGTACGAAATTTTAATACTCGTAAGAGATCCTAGGCAATCTCTATATGGGTGTTACAATTTGGTATCAGAGCAGGTCGATTCAGACCGTGCCTTGGGTCATTAAAGTACAATCCAAGTTTGTGGACCTCTTGGATCCAGGACATTATTCTAGATGTTATATTCGGTTAAAACTGATCACTTTGACTTGCATATGACATCTAGGATAAGATGTCTGGGAGAAGAAGAGGACCCGGTAGACCTCGTGCTAATCAAGCCAGTGATGAAAGTGGAGGACCCAGTATGAACTCATGGGAACAGATGATACAGCAGCAGCAGGCCTGGCAGCAGCAGTATCAAGAGCAACAAGCTCAGAATGCATTACAGTATCAGCAAATGATGCTGATGATGCAACAACAATCTCAGCAACAGGCCCAAGCTCAACAGCAATTGATGGAAATGATGCAGCAAGGGCAGGGTTTCCATCCACAGCCACCACCTCCTCTCGTAATTGGCAACCCAGTGTTCCGGGAATATAACAGACATCACCCTCCGGAGTTCAATGGAGAAGGTGAACCTCAAGAAGCAAGGAAGTGGATTAAACAGATGGAGAAGATCTTTAGAATGGCTGAATGTTCAGAAGAGGACAAA
This sequence comes from Medicago ruthenica, assembly GCA_018208015.1. Lineage (NCBI taxonomy): Eukaryota > Viridiplantae > Streptophyta > Magnoliopsida > Fabales > Fabaceae > Medicago > Medicago ruthenica. The sequence goes on from CM031375.1 coordinate 50,814,126, forward strand.
GTGGTCTATGCCACAAATCAACTTAGAGGCGCAGCAGAAGATTGGTGGGAATCTGCTCAGCGCAGGATGGAGGCGAATGGTGTAGAAGTAAATTGGGTAAACTTTAAAGAAGTGATGTTGGAGAAGTATTTACCTTTGTCTTACAAGGTAAAGAAGGAGCAAGAGTTCTTGGAGTTGAAGCAAGGTAGTATGTCGGTTGCTGAGTTCACAAAGAAGTTTGAAGAGTTGTCCTACTATTCTACACACAATGAGTATGCTGAGAATGAAGTCTGGAAGATGAACCAGTACAAAAGAGGTTTAAGAGGTGAGATCAACACAGCAGTGAGTCTTCAGAGAACTGCAAGTTACGATGAACTGGTGCATGATAGCTTGGTGGTTGAAGCAGGACTTGCTAAGGCCTCGAAAGAAAGAGCGGCAGCTTTTGAGAAAAAGAAGAGTAGAATGTCAGATAAGTATCATGACAAGCTCAAGCCGAAAGGATCCCCGCAGAGAGGGAAATAGACATACTCTCCACAATCTCATCCTTTGCGGACTAATCCTACTTGCAAGACGTGTGGTAGGATGCATAAGGGAGAGTGCTTGATAGGTGCTGGTATTTGTTACGGGTGCAAGCAGCCAGGGCATTTTATATCAGTGTGTCCAAACAGACGTGTTAAAGGAACAGCTGAAGGAACGACTACTAGTAGGGGCAGAGTGTACTCCCTTGATGGCGCAAAGGCTTTGGCCAACGAAGATTTAATTGCTGGTATGTGTTATTTGGGTACAAATCCAGTAAAAGTTCTTTTTGATTGTGGCGCTACTTGTTCTTTCATTTCATATAAATGTGTGGAGACGCTGCAATTACCTTTGTCTCCGTTGAACCCTCCAATGTTAGTATCTACCGCTACTGAAGGCGGAATTGAGGCAAAGTATGTTTGTGAAAACAGTCCTATCACTGTGTCTAGTAAGACTTACTATGTTGATTTAGTATGTCTCCCGATGGAGCAACTTGATGTGATTTTAGGCATGGATTGGCTCTCCGCTAACCATGTGTACATCGGATGTTCTGAGAAGAGTATTTATATGCCGACCAGTGATACGGCAGAAGGTGTGGCTCTGTCTGAATTGATTAACCGCACCCATCAGTTAATTCAATTCATTTGTGCTCAAGATAAGGGATTCTATGTTATGCTCATTGTGGCTTCAGAATCAGAGTTAAGTCCCAGTGATATTCCTGTTGTAAACGAGTACTTAGATGTTTTTCCTTCAGAAGTAACTAGTTTACCTCCAGAGCGTGAAGTGGAGTTTTCAATTGATTTAATTCCGGGAGCGGAGCCAGTATCTGTGGCACCGTATAAAATGTCACCTACAGAGCTTAAAGAGCTGAAATCTCAACTCGAAGAATTAATCCAGAAGCATTTTATTAGACCCAGTGTGTCACCTTGGGGTGCTCCAGTTTTGTTAGTCAAGAAGAAAGATGGAAGCATGAGGCTGTGTATTGATTACCGTCAACTTAATAAAGTGACTATCAAGAACAAGTATCCTCTTCCCAGGATTGATGACCTCCTTGATCAGCTCAAAGGAGCAACGGTATTTTCCAAAATTGATCTTCGGTCAGGTTACCATCAGATCCGCATTAAGTCTTCAGATGTGTCTAAGACGGCGTTTCGAACGCGTTACGGGCACTATGAATTTCTGGTTATGCCTTTCGGTGTAACTAATGCTCCAGCGGTATTTATGGATTATATGAACCGAATATTTCAGCCTTACCTAGATCAATTTGTGGTGATTTTCATAGATGACATCTTGATCTATTCTAAGGATCCTCAGGAGCATGCTCAGCACTTAAGAATTGTATTGAATGTCCTCAGAGACAAACAGTTATATGCTAAATTCAGCAAGTTTGAGTTTTGGTTATCTGAGATTAAGTTTTGGGTCACGTTATTTCTCAAGGAGGAGTAGCCGTCGATCCATCCAAAGTTGAAGCCGTACTCAGTTGGGAAAGACCCAAGAATGTAGCTGAAGTCAGGAGCTTTCTAGGCTTGGCAGGTTATTATCGAAGGTTTATTATGAAGTTTTCTCAGATTGCCTTGCCTCTGTCACGCCTCACCCGAAAGGATGTGCCCTTTATTTGGGACGAAGAATGTGAAAGGAGTTTTAGAGTTTTAAAAAGGAAGTTGACTAAGGCGCCAGTGTTGGCAATACCAGATCCTGAAAAGAGATACACCGTTTTCTGCGATGCATCCTCTAAAGGACTGGGTAGTGTTCTTATGCAGGGGGAAAATGTCATAGCGTATGCGTCTAGACAGCTCAAGACACATGAAGGGAATTATCCCACCCATGATCTTGAGTTAGCAGCTATAGTTTTTGCCTTGAAGATATGGAGACATCATTTGTATGGTACGCAGTTTGATTTGTTTAGTGATCACAAGAGTTTAAAATACATGTTTGATCAACGAGACCTCAACATGAGGCAAAGGCGATGGATGGAATACTTGAAGGATTTTGACTTTGATCTGAAATACCATCCAGGAAAAGCAAATGTGGTAGCTGATGCCTTGAGTCGAAAGGCTTTAGTTAAGGCTGAAGTAATGATGCATACATGTGGGCTGTATGAAAAGTTTAGAGATCTTAATCTACATGTTACAGAGTTAGAAGGTGGCATCTTGCTAAACAAGTTAGAGATTTCATGTGACCTACGGTCTAGAATTGCACAAACGCAATCTATGGATATGGATCTCCAAAGGAAAGTTGGCCAACCGGAGTTTTCTTTTGCACATGATGGAACGCTACTGTTTGAAGGAAGAATTTATGTTCCGAACGATGAGGAGTTGAAAAGGTTGATATTAGAAGAGGCGCATAAGAGCAGTTTCAGCATTCATCCGGGTACCACCAAGATGTATCAAGATTTGAAAAGAGATTATTGGTGGCCTAGCATGAAAAGAGATATTGCGGAATTTGTGTCGCGATGCATTGTATGTCAGCAGGTGAAGATTGAACATCAAAGGCCTGCAGGAATGTTAGTACCTTTGGAAATTCCACAATGGAAATGGGAAGAGATAACGATGGATTTCGTGAGTGGATTACCTCGAACACAGCGAGGACATGACTCCATTTGGGTAATAGTGGACCGGTTAACCAAGTCAGCTCATTTCTTGCCGGTTAAGACTACTTACCGAGCCTCGCAGTATGCTGAATTGTTTATTTCTGAGATAGTGAAACTCCATGGTGTACCTGCTAGTATTGTATCTGATCGGGATCCGATCTTCACATCTCACTTTTGGAAAGCTTTTCAGAAAGCTTTAGGGACAAGATTAAAGATGAGCACGTCCCATCATCCTCAAACAGGCGGACAATCAGAAAGGACTATTCAGACGTTAGAGGATATGTTACGTGCATGTATCCTAGAAGATGGAGGAAGTTGGAACGATCACCTACCATTGATTGAATTTTCTTACAACAACAGTTACCATTCTAGAATTGGAATGACACCTTATGAAGCCCTGTATGGTAGGAAATGTAGAACCCCACTTTGCTGGGCTGAGGTTGGAGATAAGAGCATTTTGGGACCAGAAATCATTCAGGAGACGACTCTAAAGATTAAATCCATTCAGGATAAGATGAGAACAGCACAGAGTCGCCAGAAAAGTTATGCTGATAGGAGGCGAAGACCCTTAGAGTTTGATGAAGGAGATCATGTATTTCTTAAAGTTACACCTAAGTTGGGCCTAAGAGGAGCATTCAGGACCAAGAAACTTTGTCCAAGATATGTTGGACCATTTCAGATACTTCAACGTGTTGGTCCGGCAGCTTATCAGTTAGCGCTGCCACCAGCCATGTCATGATTACATGATGTCTTTCACGTCTCACAACTAAGGAAATTCATTCCTGACCCTTTCCAACCAATGGAGCTGGACAGTATTGATTTGAGATCGGACTTGACTTTTCAACCTGAGCCAGATCAGATAATTGATCGTGATGTTAAGTCTTTGGGAAACAAAGAAATTCCTATTGTTAAGATTTGTCGCGGTGATTTTTGGATATCAAGCTATTAATTAGCGTTGACTCGCAATTTTAAGTTCACCACCGATCTTTTATTTTTCCGAGGAAAAGGGAGAAAGTTCGAAAAAAAAAAACCCTATTTTTAGAGATCAAAGGTCCGGGGGTTGGTTACGCAAAGGGAAGGTATTAGCACCCTAAACGTCTGTAGTACTCTATAGGAACCTCTTGCTTATTTTTATCTTTATGCTAAATTGATTATTTGTTTGTAAATAAATGCTTAAGTGTGAAAAAATTAAAGTGAGGAGTTTAAAAAAGAAAGGAAAATGTTTTTGTTATTTTGTTGATTTGGAAAGACAAAGTCTTTTGCCTACATACCCGAATGGGATCAAAATCATGTAGTTCGGGGTAAAAAAGCCGAGTGATTAGTTTTGGTTGATTTTAAAGTTTTGAAAAAAGTTTAAGAAAGATAAGAGGCCGAAAGGCATAGAAGGATAAAAAGAAGTGAGTTTGATTGATTTTAAATTGAAAGAAAAGGTATGATTGATTAAAAGTTGATTAAAGTTGATTAAGAAAGAAAATAACAAAGATTGATTTTTTTGAAAGTTTGATTATAAAATGTTTTTGGGTTTTGACTTTTTTGACTTTTTTTGTGAAAATTTTGATTAAGTCCTAAGGTCCAGAGACTAAGTTATGCAGAGATAGTCCAACGCGCCGGATCCCTCAAAATGACGTTGGATCAAGTGAGGGTCATTTTCCTCGGATACGGTCAAAATTACGCTATCGTCCTCGACATAAAGCATAAAAAAAAAAAAAATGTGGTGTCGGTGCATATTCTCATTTATATTTTTTTACATTGGACCTAGATACATTCTAATGGCAATTAAATAAATGACAAAATAATAAAATAAAATTGCAAATGCATTAAAGTAAATATGCTAAAAAGAAATAAAAAAATGCATGAAATGCAAAACAATAAATAAATATGGTGCATAAAATAAATAGAGAAAATAAAAATGCGAGACATAAAATAAATATGATGCTGAAAATAAAAATGAAAATGCAAGACATAAAATAAACATGATGCTAAAAATAAAAAAATGCAAGACAATAAAATAAATATGATGCATAAAATAAAAAAAGAAAATAAAATGCAAGACATAAAATAAATATGGTACTGGAAAATAAAAATGCAAGGCATAAAAATAAACATGGAGCTGAAAAATAAATAAAGAAAATAAAATGCAAGACATAAAATTAAATATGAGGCATAATATAAAAATGCAAGACATAAAATAAACACGGTGCAAAAAATAATAAAAAAATAAAATAAAATAAAAAAATAAAAATGCATGGGGTACTGGAAATTAAAGACAATAAATAAAATTCATGAAAAATAAAAAAAAATAAAATAAAAAAAAGTGCAAGAAAAATGAAATAAAAATAAAAAGAATAGAGAAGAAGAAGAGGGGGTGCAGAAGTGAAAACAGGGGGGGGGGGACAGCAGTCAGGAAAGATCAGGAAAGGCTAAGTTCAGATGGGCCGCGCCTGGGTCTTGGGCCTGAGGGCAATATAAATCAGTTTTTCTGATTTCCTCCACTCATTTCTCCCCTCTTCTTCTCTCTCTACCTTCACCTTCTCTCACTAAGTCACAAAAACGCTCTCTGTAACACCCTAACCCTTAACCGCCGATTATTAACTTTAATAAAAAAAAACGTTAAGGACATAGGAAGTTACAACATAATGAAAACGCATTTTCATAAACATCAACAGATCAAAATATATTTGATTCACAAACAGCAGCGGAAATGAAAAACAAACAGAAAACAGAGACGATACCCCTTCTAACAGGATACCCCTTCTAACAGGATACCCCTTCTAACTCATCAGCTCATACCCCTTCTATATCAAAATTCACGAAATCGATTGAATCGTTTTCTTTCCGTTTTCAAAACACATTACAACATTTCACATGTTTATACCAAAGACCAATTTAAAACGGAGACGTGCGAAAAAGACACCAAAACATGAAACAGAAAATGCTGTCACAGCACAAATCCACTAAAACCTCCTCTGAGTATTTTCATCATAACTCAAAAACTAAAAGTCATTTTCACGTCAAACCAAAGCCACTGGAAAGCTAACAAAATTATCTAAAACATTCATGTTTACACCCAAAGCCAATTCTGTACTGACCAGTACCAGTTTTCGTTTCAAAATCGGAAAAGTTGTGCAGAAAACTCATAAAAATTCACTGTGACATACAGCAGAAATTCAACCATAACTCAAGTTCGATAAATCGTTTTGACATCAAACCAACGGCATTAGAAAACTAACATCCATATCTACAACAGAGATCATTACCAAAGTTATACATACACGTTCAGATACCCAAAATGGTGTTACAACTATCAGAGCCCTAAACTCTAACTAGGATACAACACCTAGTACCAAAAAGTGAGGATAGCTAAGCTATGCCCTCACCACTACGCAAGCTTCTAAAACAACAAAAGCTACTCCTCGACGATAGGCTCGTCTTCCTGAAAATCTGGATCCCCAAAGATCCAGCACATAACACAAAACAGAGAGTGTTAGTATCACAACCAATAAACATGTATAAATAACGCATTATTATACATAACTAAAACACAACACATAATCGACAAAACACAAAACTCTTCAACCACACACGAAACTCAACAACCACACACGAAACTCATCAACCACACACGAAACTCATCAACCACACACGAAACTCATCAACCACACACGAAACTCATCAACTACACACGAAACTCATCAACCACACACGAAACTCATCAACCACACACGAAACTCATCAACCACACACGAAACTCATCAACTACACACGAAACTCATCAACCACAATTATCACTAATGTCACAAAGGATGCATGCCTCAAATGCATTCTCTAATGCATGTGGTACCAAATCATTTCGGATAAACTTATATCCTTATCAAGCTCTCTTGATAACCACGCTCTCATGGATTTCATTCGGATAAACTTATATCCTTACCAAGCTCTCTTGATAACCACGCTCTCATGGATTTCCTTCGGATAAACCTATATCCTTACCAAGCTCTCTTGATAACCACACTCTCATGGATTTCATTCGGATAAACCTATATCCTTACCAAGCTCTCTTGATAACCACGCTCTCATGGATTTCATTCGGATAAACCTATATCCTTACCAAGCTCTCTTGATAACCACGCTCTCATGGATTTCATTTCCGTCCCGGATATCATCGAATAATGAAATGCATAATGATTCAATCAGCAAATATATGATACTTACTAACACAACTAATTATCAGCTCTCTGATAGATATCACAACAACAACAAACACAAACAACACCACTAATTATCAGCTCTCTGATAATTATTACAGCAACAGCAAACACAAACAACACCACTAATTATCAGCTCTCTGATAATTATCACAACAACAACAAACACGAACACTAGGCTCTCATGGCCAGATCATAAGACACAACATGTATATACTCAACCATGTTCAACAATCTCAATAAAACCAAGCAATCACACCAAAATCTCAAACACATAAGGGTTTCAAAGGAAAACCCCCACACTTTGATAACTTATCCATTCAAACATATTCATCAATACCCACACCTTAGTCTTTAATATTACTAAGTCCAAATCCACTTTCAAAACCTTAGACACACTCTATTAGTTCTTAACAGCCATTCCAAACATTATATGACACATACTCACACAACAAGATGACCTTAACAAGAACCACCATTGTTAGGGTTTCACGCAAGCTTTTCTTGAACAACAACAACATTTTCGAATACCCAAACATAGATAACATCATATAACTTCAATTAAACATACCATCAACATCACTAAGCATCAAATGAACATAATATAATCATGGCTTAAATGCACTTTTGGCCCCCTATGTTTTAAAAAGTTGCGATTTTGGCCCCCTATTAAAAAAAATGGATTATTAGCCCCCTAACTTTTGCCCCTTTTGCGAAAGGCTGATTTTGACCCAGTCAACGCATATGTGGCAAGTCACTTAGCTGATTTGGCAGCCAACTGTGTAATTATGAATTAAAAAATAAAGGAAAATGCCAGGCGTGTAATTATCAAATTAAAAAAAATGAAAAATTGGATTATGGAATGGAACATCACGTGATGTTTTTTTCCAACGGTAGGATTTTAGGGTTAAAAAACCCCAAATCCACCCAATCTCCATTCCATGCTCCATGCTTCATTATTCTTCTTCATCTTCTTCAGAAACCTGCTTCTTCTTCGATCTCTGCTTCTTCCTCTTCTTCGCAGCTTCTTTCGCAGCTTCTTCTTCGTGTTGTTATATTCTGAGCTTCTTTCGCAGCTTCTTCTTCTTCATCAATTCTTCAGCTTCTTTCGCGAGCTTCATCTTCGTGTTGAAATGGGTGATTATTCTTCTTCATCTTTTTCTGGGTCAACATTGAAACAAAGACCAAACATGGTGTGTTACTGTGGTGTAGATTCACCGTTGGTCACTGCCTGGACAGATGAAAACCCAGGGAGGAGATTTTATGGGTGTGGGAGATATTTTCAGAGAAGGAAATGTAAGTTTTTAAGGTGGTTTGATCCTGAGGTTCCAGATCGACAGAAGAAAATCATTAGAGGATTGCTGAAGAAAAATGATTCAATGAGAAAAAAGGAGAAAACTCATGTGACAGTCATTGTAGTTTTAGGGGTATTGTTGTTGCTAAGTTTATGTGTAATCTGCATTAAGCTTGTTTAGCTGCTGTCATGTTAGAGTATGTTAAGGAAATGTAAGCTGCATTAAGTAAGTTTATGTAGTGTGTTTAAGTATGTTAACTATGTATTACCTTTGTAATGGTTTGAAAACTATGTGTAACTTATGAATTGAGAATGAAGAAGATTTAGAAATCAAAGTGTTTTGATGATTTGTGTGAAATTTGACTGCTTATGATTTGGGTTAACTTATGATTTGTGCAAATAAATTGGTGAAAATGTAGTGAACAAGAGGCAAATAGGATCATTCAAAAGTACTTAACATTACAATCCAAAAGGTAATTCAAAGAGTACTTAACATTAGGTAATAAATTGGTGCAGATTACAATCCAAAAAGGTAATTCAAAGAGTACTTAACATTACAATCCACAAGGTAATTCAAAGATTACAATCCAAAAAAGTGGAGCTAATAAAATAAGTCAAGTCTCATGTTCAAGATAATTAAAAAAGTCTAAGTCTTGTTAACTGATTGTTGAGTCCCAAGTTGACCAACTTCTTCAATTTTCCTCTTCACACCAGCAGTTCTTATCTTCCTTGGCACAAAAAGTTGTTCTGTCCCCACTATATGTTTCCCACCTTTGACAGCATTTCCTGCAGAAGTAGTGATTGATGCAGATTGATTTGTAGAAACTGGCACATTGTTGGATGCAGCTGGGACAGTTGGTGTTGAATTATTGTTAGCAGGTGCAGTTGGTGTTGTAGTTTGGGTAGCAACTGTGTTAGCAGGTGCAGTTGTCTTGGTAGCAGGTGCTGCAGTCTTGCTAGCTGGTCCTGGATTATTGCTAGCAGACGTCCCAGTCTTGCTAGCAGGTGCTGGATTCTTGCTAGCAGACGTCCCAGTCTTGCTAGCAGGTGCTGCATTCTTGCTAGCACTTCCTGCTATTAAGGGTCTGCAAGTTGTCACAAATGCCTTTTTGCATGCAAAGAAGCAAACATACATCCTTTCAAATACTGACCCCCCAACTCCAGGAGTTGTTTTAATCTTCACAGTACTATTAGGGTTGCTCCTAATCAATTCATGAGCATAACTTCTGAGGTGAGTGTATTGGTCATCAATAGCACCATGAATCATCTCCAAAGCCCTATTTTTAGCCCTATAAATTTGGTAACTACTCAGATGAACCTCCCACCTGGTCTTACACTCTTCTTTCAACCCCTTCAGTTTCATATTGGGTGTGTGTTTCAGAATTGGTACAAGTTTCTGAGCCAGCAAGGTAGTTTTGCACAGCCTTACCTTTGCAGTCTTATGGCACTTATGAGCAGAGTTATAACTAGAAAGCACAAAAAATGTATTGGGTTCAGCCCTACTAAATCTCATATGATATGGACAACCAACCATACACTTGACCACAATCCTCTTCCTTTCATTTTTCTTAATGTAAACATTTTTACTACTCTGCAAAGCATATTCTTTAACAGATGACCTAACTAATTCAGAAGTAGCAAAAACCTGACCTCTCTCATATTTCACTTCACCATTTTCTCCAAAAGTAAATTTATTGACTTTCTTTTTCTTACCAGTTTCACAATCTGAACCTACTGGACTCTCTAGCTCTTCTGAGTCACCATTCTCATCCTCAAAGTCAGACAAACTAGTTGGAGCAGCATTTCTTGATGATTCCACAGCAGCCTTTGACCCACCAGGCACTTCAGTTGGAATAAATGGAACTGGGTTCAGAGTGTGGTCAGGCAACACAGAAGTCCACTGGAAGTCCTCCTCATACTCACTGTCATCAAGTTCAATCCCATCCAAGCTTCCATCTAAGCTTCCATCTTGGCTTCCAGCTTCAGCATCATCTTCTTCATCACCTTGGTATTCTGGATCTGTTTCAGATGCATCATCCTTTCCTTCTCCATTGGCTTCACCTACCACTTCAACATCACTATCATACCTACAATCTAGTCCATCAACTGCTGGGGTTTCTACATAAAAGTCAGCACTTACCTCACCCTTGAACTCATTTATGAACCTTATTGTATCTCTATCATTTTCTAGCAACTTCAGACCATTCCTAACCTCTTTTCCTGGTTTAACATACCACAACTTGTACTCCCCTTTCACACCTATTTCTCTGACCAGATTACCCAAGTCAATGAGATTAATCTCATCTATGTCCCACTCCCCACCAAATTCGTACACCTCACCCCTTTTGTAAGCTATCTCAGGATCAGAAATAAAATAACCTTTGTGGTGGAAACGAATTTTCAATGTGTGGTTCAATGTGTGGTCAGCAACATCCCTATTAGGGTTACAAGTTAACTTGGATTAAAAAATTGCCAAATCAGTAGTTCAATAATAATAGTATTCAATAGTTCCACCAACCATTTTTTAATCATAAATATGGCATAAAGTTCCAAAAATAGCATGTGAACAAGACACTAAAATACAAAAAAGCACTGACCTTGAATCATTGTTGTCGGGAATATTCTCAGGGACCATGTCATTGCTGCTTCCTAAAAGACCATGCTTCTTCTTCGTAACCACGCCCGCATCATGCTTCTTCTTCGTCGAACTATCATCAGCCCACTTCATCTTCTTGCAAGCAGATGCAGATTTTCGAGCAAGCAAATGCAAAAAATCGGGGTAACAGATTGAAAGAATGTGGAATTCGAAGGTTGCGATTGGGATTGAATTGGTTTTCGATTGGAAGAGATGGGATTGGAAGAGGTACGATTGGAGTGAAATTGGGGAAGATAGGGGGTTTGAAACCCTAGTTTCTGAAAATGGGGGAAAATAACATCACGTGATGTTCCATTCCATAATCCAATTTTTCATTTTTTTTAAATTTGATAATTACACGCCTGACATTTTCTTTTATTTTTTAATTCATAATTACACAGTTGGCTGCCAAATCAGCTAAGTGACTTGCCACATATGCGTTGACTGGGTCAAAATCAGCCTTTCGCAAAAGGGGCAAAAGTTAGGGGGCTAATAATCCATTTTTTTTAATAGGGGGCCAAAATCGCAACTTTTTAAAACATAGGGGGCCAAAAGTGCATTTAAGCCTATAATCATTAACAGCATTTCTATCAAAACCTAGACAAAGTAAAAGGAAGTTTGGGATGGAGAAATAGACATTCTCCCCTTCTCAATCACTTGTAAATAAGCAATACTACCTCTCTTACCTAGCAATCGATGAATCCACGAAGGTTCCAAGCTTTTCTCTTGCTCTCTCTCGTGAGCTCTTGCCCTAGCTTTCTCTCCTAGCTTTTCTCCTTCTCTTTCCCTTCTCTTTCACGTTATTCTGCTTCTCCAAAGACAATGAATAGTGGTTCAAAAAGTCTTTGTGTTAATCTTTATAATCCAAGCCAATCAATCATGGCCATCCAATTAATATCTTAACTCATGATCAATCCTAGCCCTTCAATCCAATCCAAGCTCTCTACATCTCATCCACTTGATCATTACCACTTATTCATGACCAAGCCCATTACTATTCACGCCTTGGGCCCAATTCGCTCAAAACCTTAAAAACTCGGTTACGAACTTACGCTCGCGCTAAATAATTATTTATCGATTACGAGAAAATATTTTTAAAAGCCAAACAATAAAATAAAATATATAAAAATATAACATACGAAAATAGGGTCGTTACAACTCTACCCCCCTAAAAAGAATTTTCGCCCTCGAAAATACCCGAAAACAACTCTGGATAGGAGTCCCGCATCTTGCTCTCGATTCAAACCAACACAAAGGTGTTCTACATCTTCTCCCATACAACGCTTCGAAAGGTACCATACCAATGCTCGAATGAAGACTGTTGTTATACGTAAACTCAATCAATGGTAAGCAAGCTTCCCAACTCACTCCTTGTTCCAAAATACATGATCTTAACGAATCCTCCAATGATTGAATCGTCCTCTCCGATTGACCATCCGTCTGCGGGTGATAAACAGAACTCATCTTCAACTTAGTCCCCAACGCCTCTTGCAAACTCTTCCAAAACCTTGAAGTAAAACGGGAATCTCGATCTGATACGATACTCGACGGAATTCCATGCAATCTCACGATTTGCTCGACATAAATCTCAGCCAACTTCGGTATTAGCATACCGGTCTTGATAGCTATGAAATGAGCAGACTTTGTTAACCTGTCGACAACTACCCAAATCATATTGTTACCTTTCGACGTCTTCGGCAAACCGCTTACAAAATCCATCGCAATACTATCCCATTTCCATTCTGGAATAAACATAGGTTGCAATAGCCCCGACGGCTTCTGATGCTCCACCTTGGACTTTTGACAAGTCAAACACGCGAAAACAAACTCGGCGATCTCTTTCTTCATCCCTTGCCACCAAAACATTTTCCTCAGATCTTGATACATCTTAGTAACACCAGGATGAATACTTAAGTTGCTTCTGTGACCTTCCTCCAAGATCATCCGCTTCAACTCAGGCACATCAGGTACACATAACCTTCCCTGACACCTCATCACGCCTTTCTCATCGATCTCAACGTTTACCTTTTTCCCTTGCTCGATGAGCGTCTTAAGCTTCGTCAATCTCACATCAGACTCTTGTGATCGCTGAAAACCTCGAACCTTGACCCATACAAGTAGTGCCTCCAAATCTTGAGAACAAACACGACAGCAGCTAGCTCCAAATCGTGCGTAGGATAGTTCCTCTCATGAATCTTCAGCTGTCTTGGAAACTCTGCTCACACTTGTCATCCCAAACGAAAGCTTGACTCTTCCTAGTCAACTGTGTCAACGGCAACGCCAACTTTGAAAATCCTTCGATGAACCTCCGATAGTAACCGGCCAAACCAAGAAAACTTCGGATCTCAGTAACAGACTCCGGCGTTCCCCAATCTTGCACGGCCTCTACCTTAGCAGGATCCACTGCTATACCACCACTTGAAATGACGCGACCCAAAAAGCTAACTTCATGCAACCAAAATTCACACTTAGAAAATTTTGCATAAAGCTTCTTCTCGCGCAACACCTCCAACACAATCCTCAAATGCTCGGCATGTTCCTCTTCCGTCTTCGAGTATACCAAAATATCGTCTATGAAGACCACCACGAATCGATCCAAAAAGGAATGAAATATACGATTCATATATTCCATAAACACTCCAGGTGCATTAGTAACTCCAAAAGGCATAACAGCGTACTCGTAGTGACCATACCTTGTCCTGAAAGCAGTCTTCGGTATATCCTCCGCCTTAACTCTTATCTGGTGATATCCCGATCTCAAATCAATCTTGCTGAACACACAGGCTCCCACTAACTGATCCATCAAATCATCTATCCTCGAAAGTGGATACTTGTTCTTGATAGTTGCTTTATTCAACTGACGAAAGTCGATGCACAAACGCATACTACCATCTTTCTTCTTCTCCAACAGAACATGCACACCCCACGGCGATACGCTCGGTCTTACAAACTTTTTCTCTAACAGTTCTTCCAATTGTTCTTTCAACTTTTCAAGCTCTGCAGCTGACATACGATACGGCGCCATCGAAATTGGACTAGTACCAAGTACTACGTCAATTGCGAATTCAACCTCTCTCTCGGGTGGTAAATCCAAAATGTCATCTGGAAAAACATCCGTGAAATCACGCACCACTGGCAACGCATCAACCTCAATCTTCTCTTCCACTCTCAACGAAGCAAACATAGCGAACACGTCCTCTTGAGCCTTCACTGATCTTACCACTTCTCGACAACACATGAGCTTCGAACACAACTCTGGCTCCGGTCTTGGAAACATAACCGTCCTCTTACCACAGTTGATATGAACCCGATTAAATTCTAACCAGTTCATACCAAAGATAACGTCTATTCCGCTCAACGGAATGCAGACTAAATCCATACCAAAGTGTCGTCCATACATAGTGACTGAACAGTCAACACAGACTTGAGTAGTCGATACCGAACCACTCGCAGGCGTTTCTATAACCATGCGTCCCATCATATTTCTACTCTAAGACCCAACCTCTTAACGCAATCCACAGAAATAAACGAATGGGTAGCACCCGTATCAATAATAGCAGACAAAGGAGTATTATTGATAAAGCATGTACCTCTGATCAAGTTGTCCGCCTCCGCATCACCACCATCTAAAGCAAACACCTTTCCTCCAGCCGCTCTAGGCTTCTTACACACGATGCTCTTATGACCCGCTTCTTTGCAGTTGAAGCACACAATACCCTTCTTGCACTGATCAGCTTTGTGGTTAGGATCACCACACTTGAAACATTTTCTATCATTCTTCGGGCACTCATAGAAACGATGTCCCGGTTGTCCACACTTAAAACAATTCTTACCACCTCCAGTTTTACCACCACTGCTTCCACCTCCATCCGGCTTCTTTCCCCGGTTATCATAAGGCTTTCCTCTTCCGAAGGCTCTCCTCCTCTTCTCATTCACAGCCTTGTAGTAGTTAGTCTTGGCTTCCTGCGCTGCTCTATCAGCCGTCCTACTCACAGCCTCCTGAACCATGGCATTCGCCATCAATTCCATCGCATCGGCAAATGCTTTTTGCGCCATAACCTGAACCAACACCACGCACCACGAGTGAGGATACACTTCGTTTCCTCAAAACAGTATAAACAGTGTTTTCCTAACACATGTTACACAAAGGGTAATCTACACCTAATTGATCCAATGGATCGACCTGCTCTGATACCAACTATTGTAACACCCTAACCCTTAACCGCCGATTATTAACTTTAATAAAAAAAAACGTTAAGGACATAGGAAGTTACAACATAATGAAAACGCATTTTCATAAACATCAACAGATCAAAATATATTTGATTCACAAACAGCAGCGGAAAAGAAAAACAAACAGAAAACAGAGACGATACCCCTTCTAACAGGATACCCCTTCTAACAGGATACCCCTTCTAACTCATCAGCTCATACCCCTTCTATATCAAAATTCACGAAATCGATTGAATCGTTTTCTTTCCGTTTTCAAAACACATTACAACATTTCACATGTTTATACCAAAGACCAATTTAAAACGGAGACGTGCGAAAAAGACACCAAAACATGAAACAGAAAATGCTGTCACAGCACAAATCCACTAAAACCTCCTCTGAGTATTTTCATCATAACTCAAAAACTAAAAGTCATTTTCACGTCAAACCAAAGCCACTGGAAAGCTAACAAAATTATCTAAAACATTCATGTTTACACCCAAAGCCAATTCTGTACTGACCAGTACCAGTTTTCGTTTCAAAATCGGAAAAGTTGTGCAGAAAACTCATAAAAATTCACTGTGACATACAGCAGAAATTCAACCATAACTCAAGTTCGATAAATCGTTTTGACATCAAACCAACGGCATTAGAAAACTAACATCCATATCTACAACAGAGATCATTACCAAAGTTATACATACACGTTCAGATACCCAAAATGGTGTTACAACTATCAGAGCCCTAAACTCTAACTAGGATACAACACCTAGTACCAAAAAGTGAGGATAGCTAAGCTATGCCCTCACCACTACGCAAGCTTCTAAAACAGCAAAAGCTACTCCTCGACGATAGGCTCGTCTTCCTGAAAATCTGGATCCCCAAAGATCCAGCACATAACACAAAACAGAGAGTGTTAGTATCACAACCAATAAACATGTATAAATAACGCATTATTATACATAACTAAAACACAACACATAATCGACAAAACACAAAACTCTTCAACCACACACGAAACTCAACAACCACACACGAAACTCATCAACCACACACGAAACTCATCAACCACACACGAAACTCATCAACCACACACGAAACTCATCAACCACACACGAAACTCATCAACCACACACGAAACTCATCAACCACAATTATCACTAATGTCACAAAGGATGCATGCCTCAAATGCATTCTCTAATGCATGTGGTACCAAATCATTTCGGATAAACTTATATCCTTATCAAGCTCTCTTGATAACCACGCTCTCATGGATTTCATTCGGATAAACTTATATCCTTACCAAGCTCTCTTGATAACCACGCTCTCATGGATTTCCTTCGGATAAACCTATATCCTTACCAAGCTCTCTTGATAACCACGCTCTCATGGATTTCATTCGGATAAACCTATATCCTTACCAAGCTCTCTTGATAACCACGCTCTCATGGATTTCATTCGGATAAACCTATATCCTTACCAAGCTCTCTTGATAACCACGCTCTCATGGATTTCATTTCCGTCCCGGATATCATCGAATAATGAAATGCATAATGATTCAATCAGCAAATATATGATACTTACTAACACAACTAATTATCAGCTCTCTGATAGATATCACAACAACAACAAACACAAACAACACCACTAATTATCAGCTCTCTGATAATTATTACAGCAACAGCAAACACAAACAACACCACTAATTATCAGCTCTCTGATAATTATCACAACAACAACAAACACGAACACTAGGCTCTCATGGCCAGATCATAAGACACAACATGTATATACTCAACCATGTTCAACAATCTCAATAAAACCAAGCAATCACACCAAAATCTCAAACACATAAGGGTTTCAAAGGAAAACCCCCACACTTTGATAACTTATCCATTCAAACATATTCATCAATACCCACACCTTAGTCTTTAATATTACTAAGTCCAAATCCACTTTCAAAACCTTAGACACACTCTATTAGTTCTTAACAGCCATTCCAAACATTATATGACACATACTCACACAACAAGATGACCTTAACAAGAACCACCATTGTTAGGGTTTCACGCAAGCTTTTCTTGAACAACAACAACATTTTCGAATACCCAAACATAGATAACATCATATAACTTCAATTAAACATAACATCAACATCACTAAGCATCAAATGAACATAATATAATCATTAACAGCATTTCTATCAAAACCTAGACAAAGTAAAAGGAAGTTTGGGATGGAGAAATAGACATTCTCCCCTTCTCAATCACTTGTAAATAAGCAATACTACCTCTCTTACCTAGCAATCGATGAATCCACGAAGGTTCCAAGCTTTTCTCTTGCTCTCTCTCGTGAGCTCTTGCCCTAGCTTTCTCTGCTAGCTTTTCTCCTTCTCTTTCCCTTCTCTTTCACGTTATTCTGCTTCTCCAAAGACAATGAATAGTGGTTCAAAAAGTCTTTGTGTTAATCTTTATAATCCAAGCCAATCAATCATGGCCATCCAATTAATATCTTAACTCATGATCAATCCTAGCCCTTCAATCCAATCCAAGCTCTCTACATCTCATCCACTTGATCATTACCACTTATTCATGACCAAGCCCATTACTATTCACGCCTTGGGCCCAATTCGCTCAAAACCTTAAAAACTCGGTTACGAACTTACGCTCGCGCTAAATAATTATTTATCGATTACGAGAAAATATTTTTAAAAGCCAAACAATAAAATAAAATATATAAAAATATAACATACGAAAATAGGGTCGTTACACTCTCCTCTCTCTCTAAGATGCAGACACCGGAAAAACTTCCGGCGCGGTGGTTGGCCGGCGGCGCCACCGCGCCGGAGCAATTTTGCTCTCCTTTTTTTAAAAAATTTTGATTCTTCTTACTTATCTCCCTCCTCTCTTTACGAATTCGGCCTTAATTTTTTCAAAAAGGGATTCAAAAGCTGTAGATCTAACCTATGGTTTTTGAGATTTACCTTCTTATTTCTGTTTTGTGTTGTTGTTATCGTTTGGTTTGATGTAGATCCGGTTTGGTGTTTATGGTTTTGTGTTGATGTGGTTTGTGAAAAGGTTGGCTGGATTTGGCCTTTGTGTTGATGCGTTTCTGATATGTGATGGTTTGGGATTTGTTGTGATTATGCTATGCCTGGCCGTGTGAGTTCTGTTTTTGTGGATGATTATTTTTTTGGTTTGTGCCGTTGGATTTCTGAAAGAAAAGGAAAGAGATGAGAAATTAGGGTTTTGATTCTGGATTTGGGTGGTTGTGTTGGTGGTGGACGGTGGTTCTGCCACGGACAGGTTCTGACTCAGGTGTACTGTTGATTGGGTGCCGTGAATAGTACATTTAATGTACTATTTATAGTACCAGAAACTAGGGTTAGATGAAAAACCTGGACAAAAATGCCCCTGGACTGAAATTAGACCCCAAAATGACTGAAAAATAAAGAAAAATAAAACAGTAAAATAATAAAAATAACAAAAACGAAAATAAAAAAGAAAAAATTAATAACAATAAAAAAGAAATTAAAAAAAGAAATAAATAACAATAAATAATAATAATAAAAATAATAAAAAACAAAAATAAAACGGTCGCCTTCGGAACAAAAATGAGGTATTTTAAAATACCTCCCTGCCGAAATTTCGTCTGAAACGACGAAATTTTTTGGCATAAAAGACGAGAAAAACGAAATGAAAACGGGTCAAAAATGGGGTATGACAGATGCCCCTATTTAAGTTTCTTCGTTACGGAGATTTAAAAGTGGAAATTTTAAATCGACGGATCGAAGAGACTTAAATACAGAGTACACCATTTTTGACCAATTTCAATTGCAAAATGCTATGAATGCAATGCTATGCATGTAATGTTGTGAATGTAAAGTTGTGAATGCTCACGATGCAAGTATGAATGCAAGACGGCGAAGATGGCTCAACTGGGGATAACAAAACAAAAGGATACCCGAGTCTGTTAAAAGAAACGGGGTCCGACTCCACTGGGGATAACATGGTTTTACTGGGGGTAAATGCCAGCTGTTCGGGTTATTGCCGAACTAGTCAACTGACGACAGGAAACAAAAAGGTAAATGCCAGCTGTTCGGGTTATTGCCGAACTAGTCAACTGACGACAAGAAACAAAGGTGAATGTCAGCTGTTCGGGTTATTGCCGAACGAGTCAACTGACGACAAGAAACAAAGGTGAATGCCAGCAGTTCGGGTTATTGCCGAACGAGTCAACTGACGACAAGAAACAAAGGTAAATGTCAGCTGTTCGGGTTATTGCCGAACGAGTCAACTGACGACAAGAAACGAAGGTAAATGCCAGCTGTTCGGGTTATTGTCGAACGAGTCAACTGACGACAGGAAAAAAGGTAAATGTCAGCTGTTCGGGTTATTGCCGAACGAGTCAACTGACGACAAGAAACGAAGGTGAATGCCAGCAGTTCGGGTTATTGCCGAACGAGTCAACTGACGACAAGAAACAAAGGTAAATGTCAGCTGTTCGGGTTATTGCCGAACGAGTCAACTGACGACAAGAAACGAAGGTAAATGCCAGCTGTTCGGGTTATTGCCGAACGAGTCAACTGACGACAAGAAACGAAGGTAAATGCCAGCTGTTCGGGTTATTGCCGAACGAGTCAACTGACGACAGGAAAAAAGGTAAATGTCAGTTGTTCGGGTTATTGCCGAACGAGTCAACTGACGACAAGAAAAAAGATAAATGTCAGTTGTTCGGGTTATTGCCGAACGAGTCAACTGACGACAAAAGACAAAGGCAAATGCTGGATGAAAGGTAAAAGCTGGATGAAATTTAAAAGCAGGATGAAATTTAAAAGCAGGATGAAATTTAAAAGCTGGATGAAATTTAAATGCTGGATGAAATTTAAAGCTGGATGAAATTTAAGAGCAGGATGAAATTTAAAAGCTGGATGAAATTTAAAAGCAGGATGAAATTTAAAAGCTGGATGAAATTTAAAAGCAGGATGAAATTTAAAAGCAGGATGAAATTTAAATGCTGGATGAAATATAAAAGCAGGATGAAATTTAAAAGCAGGATGAAATTTAAAAGCAGGATGAAATTTAAAAGCTGGATGAAATTTAAAAGCAGGATGAAATTTAAATGCTGGATGAAATTTAAAAGCAGGATGAAATTTAAAAGCTGGATGAAATTTAAAAGCAGGATGAAATTTAAATGCTGGATGAAATTTAAAAGCAGGATGAAATTTAAATGCTGGATGAAATATAAAAGCAGGATGAAATTTAAATGCTGGATGAAATTTAAAAGCTGGATATGTTACGTGCATGTATCCTAGAAGATGGAGGAAGTTGGAACGATCACCTACCATTGATTGAATTTTCTTACAACAACAGTTACCATTCTAGAATTGGAATGACACCTTATGAAGCCCTGTATGGTAGGAAATGTAGAACCCCACTTTGCTGGGCTGAGGTTGGAGATAAGAGCATTTTGGGACCAGAAACATTCAGGAGACGACTCTAAAGATTAAATCCATTCAGGATAAGATGAGAACAGCACAGAGTCGCCAGAAAAGTTATGCTGATAGGAGGCGAAGACCCTTAGAGTTTGATGAAGGAGATCATGTATTTCTTAAAGTTACACCTAAGTTGGGCCTAAGAGGAGCATTCAGGACCAAGAAACTTTGTCCAAGATATGTTGGACCATTTCAGATACTTCGACGTGTTGGTCCGGCAGCTTATCAGTTAGCGCTGCCACCAGCCATGTCAGGATTACATGATGTCTTTCACGTCTCACAACTAAGGAAATTCATTCCTGACCCTTTCCAACCAATGGAGCTGGACAGTATTGATTTGAGATCGGACTTGACTTTTCAACCTGAGCCAGATCAGATAATTGATCGTGATGTTAAGTCTTTGGGAAACAAAGAAATTCCTATTGTTAAGATTTGTCGCGGTGATTTTTGGATATCAAGCTATTAATTAGCGTTGACTCGCAATTTTAAG
Organism: Medicago ruthenica; assembly: GCA_018208015.1. Classification (NCBI taxonomy): domain Eukaryota; kingdom Viridiplantae; phylum Streptophyta; class Magnoliopsida; order Fabales; family Fabaceae; genus Medicago; species Medicago ruthenica. The sequence continues at coordinate 50,835,541 of CM031375.1, forward strand.
TTCACCACCGATCTTTTATTTTTCCGAGGAAAAGGGAGAAAGTTCGAAAAAAAAAACCCTATTTTTTAGAGATCAAAGGTCCGTGGGTTGATTACGCAAAGGGAAGGTATTAGCACCCTAAACGTCTATAGTACTCTATAGGAACCTCTTGCTTATTTTTATCTTTATGCTAAATTGATTATTTGTTTGTAAATAAATGCTTAAGTGTGAAAAAATTAAAGTGAGGAGTTTAAAAAAGAAAGGAAAATGTTTTTGTTATTTTGTTGATTTGGAAAGACAAAGTCTTTTGCCTACATACCCGAATGGGATCAAAATCATGTAGTTCGGGGTAAAAAAGCCGAGTGATTAGTTTTGGTTGATTTTAAAGTTTTGAAAAAAGTTTAAGAAAGATAAGAGGCCGAAAGGCATAGAAGGATAAAAAGAAGTGAGTTTGATTGATTTTAAATTGAAAGAAAAGGTATGATTGATTAAAAGTTGATTAAAGTTTGATTAAGAAAGAAAATAACAAAGATTGATTTTTTTGAAAGTTTGATTATAAAATGTTTTTGGGTTTTGACTTTTTTGACTTTTTTTGTGAAAATTTTGATTAAGTCCTAAGGTCCAGAGACTAAGTTATGCAGAGATAGTCCAACGCGCCGGATCCCTCAAAATGACGTTGGATCAAGTGAGGGTCCTTTTCCTCGGATACGGTCAAAATTACGCTATCGACCTCGACATAAAGCATAAAAAAAAAAAATGTGGTGTCGGTGCATATTCTCATTTATATTTTTTTACATTGGACCTAGATACATTCTAATGGCAATTAAATAAATGACAAAATAATAAAATAAAATTGCAAATGCATTAAAGTAAATATGCTAAAAAGAAATAAAAAAATGCATGAAATGCAAAACAATAAATAAATATGGTGCATAAAATAAATAGAGAAAATAAAAATGCGAGACATAAAATAAATATGATGCTGAAAATAAAAATGAAAATGCAAGACATAAAATAAACATGATGCTAAAAATAAAAAAATGCAAGACAATAAAATAAATATGATGCATAAAATAAAAAAAGAAAATAAAATGCAAGACATAAAATAAATATGGTACTGGAAAATAAAAATGCAAGGCATAAAAATAAACATGGAGCTGAAAAATAAATAAAGAAAATAAAATGCAAGACATAAAATTAAATATGAGGCATAAAATAAAAATGCAAGACATAAAATAAACACGGTGCAAAAAATAATAAAAAAAATAAAATAAAATAAAAAAATAAAAATGCATGGGGTACTGGAAATTAAAGACAATAAATAAAATTCATGAAAAATAAAAAAAAAATAAAATAAAAAAAAGTGCAAGAAAAATGAAATAAAAATAAAAAGAATAGAGAAGAAGAAGAGGGGGTGCAGAAGTGAAAACAGGGGGGGGACAGCAGTCAGGAAAGATCAGGAAAGGCTAAGTTCAGATGGGCCGCGCCTGGGTCTTGGGCCTGAGGGCAATATAAATCAGTTTTTCTGATTTCCTCCACTCATTTCTCCCCTCTTCTTCTCTCTCTACCTTCACCTTCTCTCACTAAGTCACAAAAACGCTCTCCTCTCTCTCTAAGATGCAGACACCGGAAAAACTTCCGGCGCGGTGGTTGGCCGGCGGCGCCACCGCGCCGGAGCAATTTTGCTCTCCTTTTTTTAAAAAATTTTGATTCTTCTTACTTATCTCCCTCCTCTCTTTACGAATTCGGCCTTAATTTTTTCAAAAAGGGATTCAAAAGCTGTAGATCTAACCTATGGTTTTTGAGATTTACCTTCTTATTTCTGTTTTGTGTTGTTGTTATCGTTTGGTTTGATGTAGATCCGGTTTGGTGTTTATGGTTTTGTGTTGATGTGGTTTGTGAAAAGGTTGGCTGGATTTGGCCTTTGTGTTGATGCGTTTCTGATATGTGATGGTTTGGGATTTGTTGTGATTATGCTATGCCTGGCCGTGTGAGTTCTGTTTTTGTGGATGATTATTTTTTTGGTTTGTGCCGTTGGATTTCTGAAAGAAAAGGAAAGAGATGAGAAATTAGGGTTTTGATTCTGGATTTGGGTGGTTGTGTTGGTGGTGGACGGTGATTCTGCCACGGACAGGTTCTGACTCAGGTGTACTGTTGATTGGGTGCCGTGAATAGTACATTTAATGTACTATTTATAGTACCAGAAACTAGGGTTAGATGAAAAACCTGGACAAAAATGCCCCTGGACTGAAATTAGACCCCAAAATGACTGAAAAATAAAGAAAAATAAAACAGTAAAATAATAAAAATAACAAAAACGAAAATAAAAAAGAAAAAATTAATAACAATAAAAAAGAAATTAAAAAAAGAAATAAATAACAATAAATAATAATAATAAAAATAATAAAAAACAAAAAATAAAACGGTCGCCTTCGGAACAAAAATGAGGTATTTTAAAATACCTCCCTGCCGAAATTTCGTCTGAAACGACGAAATTTTTTGGCATAAAAGACGAGAAAAACGAAATGAAAACGGGTCAAAAATGGGGTATGACAGATGCCCCTATTTAAGTTTCTTCGTTACGGAGATTTAAAAGTGGAAATTTTAAATCGACGGATCGAAGAGACTTAAATACAGAGTACACCATTTTTGACCAATTTCAATTGCAAAATGCTATGAATGCAATGCTATGCATGTAATGTTGTGAATGTAAAGTTGTGAATGCTCACGATGCAAGTATGAATGCAAGACGGCGAAGATGGCTCAACTGGGGATAACAAAACAAAAGGATACCCGAGTCTGTTAAAAGAAACGGGGTCCGACTCCACTGGGGATAACATGGTTTTACTGGGGGTAAATGCCAGCTGTTCGGGTTATTGCCGAACTAGTCAACTGACGACAGGAAACAAAAAGGTAAATGCCAGCTGTTCGGGTTATTGCCGAACTAGTCAACTGACGACAAGAAACAAAGGTGAATGTCAGCTGTTCGGGTTATTGCCGAACGAGTCAACTGACGACAAGAAACAAAGGTGAATGCCAGCAGTTCGGGTTATTGCCGAACGAGTCAACTGACGACAAGAAACAAAGGTAAATGTCAGCTGTTCGGGTTATTGCCGAACGAGTCAACTGACGACAAGAAACGAAGGTAAATGCCAGCTGTTCGGGTTATTGTCGAACGAGTCAACTGACGACAGGAAAAAAGGTAAATGTCAGCTGTTCGGGTTATTGCCGAACGAGTCAACTGACGACAAGAAACGAAGGTGAATGCCAGCAGTTCGGGTTATTGCCGAACGAGTCAACTGACGACAAGAAACAAAGGTAAATGTCAGCTGTTCGGGTTATTGCCGAACGAGTCAACTGACGACAAGAAACGAAGGTAAATGCCAGCTGTTCGGGTTATTGCCGAACGAGTCAACTGACGACAGGAGAAAAGGTAAATGTCAGCTGTTCGGGTTATTGCCGAACGAGTCAACTGACGACAAGAAACGAAGGTAAATGCCAGCTGTTCGGGTTATTGCCGAACGAGTCAACTGACGACAGGAAAAAAGGTAAATGTCAGTTGTTCGGGTTATTGCCGAACGAGTCAACTGACGACAAGAAAAAAGATAAATGTCAGTTGTTCGGGTTATTGCCGAACGAGTCAACTGACGACAAAAGACAAAGGCAAATGCTGGATGAAAGGTAAAAGCTGGATGAAATTTAAAAGCAGGATGAAATTTAAAAGCAGGATGAAATTTAAAAGCTGGATGAAATTTAAATGCTGGATGAAATTTAAAGCTGGATGAAATTTAAGAGCAGGATGAAATTTAAAAGCAGGATGAAATTTAAAAGCTGGATGAAATTTAAAAGCAGGATGAAATTTAAAAGCAGGATGAAATTTAAATGCTGGATGAAATATAAAAGCAGGATGAAATTTAAAAGCAGGATGAAATTTAAAAGCAGGATGAAATTTAAAAGCTGGATGAAATTTAAAAGCAGGATGAAATTTAAATGCTGGATGAAATTTAAAAGCAGGATGAAATTTAAAAGCTGGATGAAATTTAAAAGCAGGATGAAATTTAAATGCTGGATGAAATTTAAAAGCAGGATGAAATTTAAATGCTGGATGAAATATAAAAGCAGGATGAAATTTAAATGCTGGATGAAATTTAAAAGCTGGATATGTTACGTGCATGTATCCTAGAAGATGGAGGAAGTTGGAACGATCACCTACCATTGATTGAATTTTCTTACAACAACAGTTACCATTCTAGAATTGGAATGACACCTTATGAAGCCCTGTATGGTAGGAAATGTAGAACCCCACTTTGCTGGGCTGAGGTTGGAGATAAGAGCATTTTGGGACCAGAAATCATTCAGGAGACGACTCTAAAGATTAAATCCATTCAGGATAAGATGAGAACAGCACAGAGTCGCCAGAAAAGTTATGCTGATAGGAGGCGAAGACCCATAGAGTTTGATGAAGGAGATCATGTATTTCTTAAAGTTACACCTAAGTTGGGCCTAAGAGGAGCATTCAGGACCAAGAAACTTTGTCCAAGATATGTTGGACCATTTCAGATACTTCGACGTGTTGGTCCGGCAGCTTATCAGTTAGCGCTGCCACCAGCCATGTCAGGATTACATGATGTCTTTCACGTCTCACAACTAAGGAAATTCATTCCTGACCCTTTCCAACCAATGGAGCTGGACAGTATTGATTTGAGATCGGACTTGACTTTTCAACCTGAGCCAGATCAGATAATTGATCGTGATGTTAAGTCTTTGGGAAACAAAGAAATTCCTATTGTTAAGATTTGTCGCGGTGATTTTTGGATATCAAGCTATTAATTAGCGTTGACTCGCAATTTTAAGTTCACCACCGATCTTTTATTTTTCCGAGGAAAAGGGAGAAAGTTCGAAAAAAAAAACCCTATTTTTTAGAGATCAAAGGTCCGTGGGTTGATTACGCAAAGGGAAGGTATTAGCACCCTAAACGTCTATAGTACTCTATAGGAACCTCTTGCTTATTTTTATCTTTATGCTAAATTGATTATTTGTTTGTAAATAAATGCTTAAGTGTGAAAAAATTAAAGTGAGGAGTTTAAAAAAGAAAGGAAAATGTTTTTGTTATTTTGTTGATTTGGAAAGACAAAGTCTTTTGCCTACATACCCGAATGGGATCAAAATCATGTAGTTCGGGGTAAAAAAGCCGAGTGATTAGTTTTGGTTGATTTTAAAGTTTTGAAAAAAGTTTAAGAAAGATAAGAGGCCGAAAGGCATAGAAGGATAAAAAGAAGTGAGTTTGATTGATTTTAAATTGAAAGAAAAGGTATGATTGATTAAAAGTTGATTAAAGTTTGATTAAGAAAGAAAATAACAAAGATTGATTTTTTTGAAAGTTTGATTATAAAATGTTTTTGGGTTTTGACTTTTTTGACTTTTTTTGTGAAAATTTTGATTAAGTCCTAAGGTCCAGAGACTAAGTTATGCAGAGATAGTCCAACGCGCCGGATCCCTCAAAATGACGTTGGATCAAGTGAGGGTCATTTTCCTCGGATACGGTCAAAATTACGCTATCGTCCTCGACATAAAGCATAAAAAAAAAAAAATGTGGTGTCGGTGCATATTCTCATTTATATTTTTTTACATTGGACCTAGATACATTCTAATGGCAATTAAATAAATGACAAAATAATAAAATAAAATTGCAAATGCATTAAAGTAAATATGCTAAAAAGAAATAAAAAAATGCATGAAATGCAAAACAATAAATAAATATGGTGCATAAAATAAATAGAGAAAATAAAAATGCGAGACATAAAATAAATATGATGCTGAAAATAAAAATGAAAATGCAAGACATAAAATAAACATGATGCTAAAAATAAAAAAATGCAAGACAATAAAATAAATATGATGCATAAAATAAAAAAAGAAAATAAAATGCAAGACATAAAATAAATATGGTACTGGAAAATAAAAATGCAAGGCATAAAAATAAACATGGAGCTGAAAAATAAATAAAGAAAATAAAATGCAAGACATAAAATTAAATATGAGGCATAAAATAAAAATGCAAGACATAAAATAAACACGGTGCAAAAAATAATAAAAAAAATAAAATAAAATAAAAAAATAAAAATGCATGGGGTACTGGAAATTAAAGACAATAAATAAAATTCATGAAAAATAAAAAAAAAAATAAAATAAAAAAAAGTGCAAGAAAAATGAAATAAAAATAAAAAGAATAGAGAAGAAGAAGAGGGGGTGCAGAAGAGAAAACAGGGGGGGGACAGCAGTCAGGAAAGATCAGGAAAGGCTAAGTTCAGATGGGCCGCGCCTGGGTCTTGGGCCTGAGGGCAATATAAATCAGTTTTTCTGATTTCCTCCACTCATTTCTCCCCTCTTCTTCTCTCTCTACCTTCACCTTCTCTCACTAAGTCACAAAAACGCTCTCCTCTCTCTCTAAGATGCAGACACCGGAAAAACTTCCGGCGCGGTGGTTGGCCGGCGGCGCCACCGCGCCGGAGCAATTTTGCTCTCCTTTTTTTAAAAAATTTTGATTCTTCTTACTTATCTCCCTCCTCTCTTTACGAATTCGGCCTTAATTTTTTCAAAAAGGGATTCAAAAGCTGTAGATCTAACCTATGGTTTTTGAGATTTACCTTCTTATTTCTGTTTTGTGTTGTTGTTATCGTTTGGTTTGATGTAGATCCGGTTTGGTGTTTATGGTTTTGTGTTGATGTGGTTTGTGAAAAGGTTGGCTGGATTTGGCCTTTGTGTTGATGCGTTTCTGATATGTGATGGTTTGGGATTTGTTGTGATTATGCTATGCCTGGCCGTGTGAGTTCTGTTTTTGTGGATGATTATTTTTTTGGTTTGTGCCGTTGGATTTCTGAAAGAAAAGGAAAGAGATGAGAAATTAGGGTTTTGATTCTGGATTTGGGTGGTTGTGTTGGTGGTGGACGGTGATTCTGCCACGGACAGGTTCTGACTCAGGTGTACTGTTGATTGGGTGCCGTGAATAGTACATTTAATGTACTATTTATAGTACCAGAAACTAGGGTTAGATGAAAAACCTGGACAAAAATGCCCCTGGACTGAAATTAGACCCCAAAATGACTGAAAAATAAAGAAAAATAAAACAGTAAAATAATAAAAATAACAAAAACGAAAATAAAAAAGAAAAAATTAATAACAATAAAAAAGAAATAAAAAAAAGAAATAAATAACAATAAATAATAATAATAAAAATAATAAAAAACAAAAAATAAAACGGTCGCCTTCGGAACAAAAATGAGGTATTTTAAAATACCTCCCTGCCGAAATTTCGTCTGAAACGACGAAATTTTTTGGCATAAAAGACGAGAAAAACGAAATGAAAACGGGTCAAAAATGGGGTATGACAGATGCCCCTATTTAAGTTTCTTCGTTACGGAGATTTAAAAGTGGAAATTTTAAATTGACGGATCGAAGAGACTTAAATACAGAGTACACCATTTTTGACCAATTTCAATTGCAAAATGCTATGAATGCAATGCTATGCATGTAATGTTGTGAATGTAAAGTTGTGAATGCTCACGATGCAAGTATGAATGCAAGACGGCGAAGATGGCTCAACTGGGGATAACAAAACAAAAGGATACCCGAGTCTGTTAAAAGAAACGGGGTCCGACTCCACTGGGGATAACATGGTTTTACTGGGGGTAAATGCCAGCTCTTCGGGTTATTGCCGAACTAGTCAACTGACGACAGGAAACAAAAAGGTAAATGCCAGCTGTTCGGGTTATTGCCGAACTAGTCAACTGACGACAAGAAACAAAGGTGAATGTCAGCTGTTCGGGTTATTGCCGAACGAGTCAACTGACGACAAGAAACAAAGGTGAATGCCAGCAGTTCGGGTTATTGCCGAACGAGTCAACTGACGACAAGAAACAAAGGTAAATGTCAGCTGTTCGGGTTATTGCCGAACGAGTCAACTGACGACAAGAAACGAAGGTAAATGCCAGCTGTTCGGGTTATTGTCGAACGAGTCAACTGACGACAGGAAAAAAGGTAAATGTCAGCTGTTCGGGTTATTGCCGAACGAGTCAACTGACGACAAGAAACGAAGGTGAATGCCAGCAGTTCGGGTTATTGCCGAACGAGTCAACTGACGACAAGAAACAAAGGTAAATGTCAGCTGTTCGGGTTATTGCCGAACGAGTCAACTGACGACAAGAAACGAAGGTAAATGCCAGCTGTTCGGGTTATTGCCGAACGAGTCAACTGACGACAGGAGAAAAGGTAAATGTCAGCTGTTCGGGTTATTGCCGAACGAGTCAACTGACGACAAGAAACGAAGGTAAATGCCAGCTGTTCGGGTTATTGCCGAACGAGTCAACTGACGACAGGAAAAAAGGTAAATGTCAGTTGTTCGGGTTATTGCCGAACGAGTCAACTGACGACAAGAAAAAAGATAAATGTCAGTTGTTCGGGTTATTGCCGAACGAGTCAACTGACGACAAAAGACAAAGGCAAATGCTGGATGAAAGGTAAAAGCTGGATGAAATTTAAAAGCAGGATGAAATTTAAATGCTGGATGAAATTTAAAGCTGGATGAAATTTAAGAGCAGGATGAAATTTAAAAGCAGGATGAAATTTAAAAGCTGGATGAAATTTAAAAGCAGGATGAAATTTAAAAGCAGGATGAAATTTAAATGCAGGATGAAGGATATAAAAGCAGGATGAAATTTAAAAGCAGGATGATGAAATTTAAAAGCTGGATGAAATTTAAAGCAGGATGAAATTTAAATGCTGGATGAAATTTAAAAGCAGGATGAAATTTAAAAGCTGGATGAAATTTAAAAGCAGGATGAAATTTAAATGCTGGATGAAATTTAAAAGCAGGATGAAATTTAAATGCTGGATGAAATATAAAAGCAGGATGAAATTTAAATGCTGGATGAAATTTAAAAGCTGGATATGTTACGTGCATGTATCCTAGAAGATGGAGGAAGTTGGAACGATCACCTACCATTGATTGAATTTTCTTACAACAACAGTTACCATTCTAGAATTGGAATGACACCTTATGAAGCCCTGTATGGTAGGAAATGTAGAACCCCACTTTGCTGGGCTGAGGTTGGAGATAAGAGCATTTTGGGACCAGAAATCATTCAGGAGACGACTCTAAAGATTAAATCCATTCAGGATAAGATGAGAACAGCACAGAGTCGCCAGAAAAGTTATGCTGATAGGAGGCGAAGACCCTTAGAGTTTGATGAAGGAGATCATGTATTTCTAAAAGTTACACCTAAGTTGGGCCTAAGAGGAGCATTCAGGACCAAGAAACTTTGTCCAAGATATGTTGGACCATTTCAGATACTTCGACGTGTTGGTCCGGCAGCTTATCAGTTAGCGCTGCCACCAGCCATGTCAGGATTACATGATGTCTTTCACGTCTCACAACTAAGGAAATTCATTCCTGACCCTTTCCAACCAATGGAGCTGGACAGTATTGATTTGAGATCGGACTTGACTTTTCAACCTGAGCCAGATCAGATAATTGATCGTGATGTTAAGTCTTTGGGAAACAAAGAAATTCCTATTGTTAAGATTTGTCGCGGTGATTTTTGGATATCAAGCTATTAATTAGCGTTGACTCGCAATTTTAAGTTCACCACCGATCTTTTATTTTTCCGAGGAAAAGGGAGAAAGTTCGAAAAAAAAACCCTATTTTTTAGAGATCAAAGGTCCGTGGGTTGATTACGCAAAGGGAAGGTATTAGCACCCTAAACGTCTATAGTACTCTATAGGAACCTCTTGCTTATTTTTATCTTTATGCTAAATTGATTATTTGTTTGTAAATAAATGCTTAAGTGTGAAAAAATTAAAGTGAGGAGTTTAAAAAAGAAAGGAAAATGTTTTTGTTATTTTGTTGATTTGGAAAGACAAAGTCTTTTGCCTACATACCCGAATGGGATCAAAATCATGTAGTTCGGGGTAAAAAAGCCGAGTGATTAGTTTTGGTTGATTTTAAAGTTTTGAAAAAAGTTTAAGAAAGATAAGAGGCCGAAAGGCATAGAAGGATAAAAAGAAGTGAGTTTGATTGATTTTAAATTGAAAGAAAAGGTTTGATTGATTAAAAGTTGATTAAAGTTTGATTAAGAAAGAAAATAACAAAGATTGATTTTTTTGAAAGTTTGATTATAAAATGTTTTTGGGTTTTGACTTTTTTGACTTTTTTTGTGAAAATTTTGATTAAGTCCTAAGGTCCAGAGACTAAGTTATGCAGAGATAGTCCAACGCGCCGGATCCCTCAAAATGACGTTGGATCAAGTGAGGGTCCTTTTCCTCGGATACGGTCAAAATTACGCTATCGTCCTCGACATAAAGCATAAAAAAAAAAATGTGGTGTCGGTGCATATTCTCATTTATATTTTTTTAAATTGGACCTAGATACATTCTAATGGCAATTAAATAAATGACAAAATAATAAAATAAAATTGCAAATGCATTAAAGTAAATATGCTAAAAAGAAATAAAAAAATGCATGAAATGCAAAACAATAAATAAATATGGTGCATAAAATAAATAGAGAAAATAAAAATGCGAGACATAAAATAAATATGATGCTGAAAATAAAAATGAAAATGCAAGACATAAAATAAACATGATGCTAAAAATAAAAAAATGCAAGACAATAAAATAAATATGATGCATAAAATAAAAAAATAAAATAAAATGCAAGACATAAAATAAATATGGTACTGGAAAATAAAAATGCAAGGCATAAAAATAAACATGGAGCTGAAAAATAAATAAAGAAAATAAAATGCAAGACATAAAATTAAATATGAGGCATAAAATAAAAATGCAAGACATAAAATAAACACGGTGCAAAAAAATAATAAAAAAATAAAATAAAATAAAAAAATAAAAATGCATGGGGTACTGGAAATTAAAGACAATAAATAAAATTCATGCAAAATAAAAAAAAATAAAATAAAAAAAAGTGCAAGAAAAATGAAATAAAAAGAATAGAGAAGAAGAAGAGGGGGTGCAGAAGTGAAAACAGGGGGGGGACAGCAGTCAGGAAAGATCAGGAAAGGCTAAGTTCAGATGGGCCGCGCCTGGGTCTTGGGCCTGAGGGCAATATAAATCAGTTTTTCTGATTTCCTCCACTCATTTCTCCCCTCTTCTTCTCTCTCTACCTTCACCTTCTCTCACTAAGTCACAAAAACGCTCTCCTCTCTCTCTAAGATGCAGACACCGGAAAAACTTCCGGCGCGGTGGTTGGCTGGCTGCGCCACCGCGCCGGAGCAATTTTGCTCTCTTTTTTTTTAAAAAATTTTGATTCTTCTTACTTATCTCCCTCCTCTCTTTACGAATTCGGCCTTAATTTTTTCAAAAAGGGATTCAAAAGCTGTAGATCTAACCTATGGTTTTTGAGATTTACCTTCTTATTTCTGTTTTGTGTTGTTGTTATCGTTTGGTTTGATGTAGATCCGGTTTGGTGTTTATGGTTTTGTGTTGATGTGGTTTGTGAAAAGGTTGGCTGGATTTGGCCTTTGTGTTGATGCGTTTCTGATATGTGATGGTTTGGGATTTGTTGTGATTATGCTATGCCTGGCCGTGTGAGTTCTGTTTTTGTGGATGATTATTTTTTTGGTTTGTGCCGTTGGATTTCTGAAAGAAAAGGAAAGAGATGAGAAATTAGGGTTTTGATTCTGGATTTGGGTGGTTGTGTTGGTGGTGGACGGTGGTTCTGCCACGGACAGGTTCTGACTCAGGTGTACTGTTGATTGGGTGCCGTGAATAGTACATTTAATGTACTATTTATAGTACCAGAAACTAGGGTTAGATGAAAAACCTGGACAAAAATGCCCCTGGACTGAAATTAGACCCCAAAATGACTGAAAAATAAAGAAAAATAAAACAGTAAAATAATAAAAATAACAAAAACGAAAATAAAAAAGAAAAAATTAATAACAATAAAAAAGAAATTAAAAAAAGAAATAAATAACAATAAATAATAATAATAAAAATAATAAAAAACAAAAAATAAAACGGTCGCCTTCGGAACAAAAATGAGGTATTTTAAAATACCTCCCTGCCGAAATTTCGTCTGAAACGACGAAATTTTTTGGCATAAAAGACGAGAAAAACGAAATGAAAATGGGTCAAAAATGGGGTATGACAGATGCCCCTATTTAAGTTTCTTCGTTACGGAAATTTAAAAGTGGAAATTTTAAATCGACGGATCGAAGAGACTTAAATACAGAGTACACCATTTTTGACCAATTTCAATTGCAAAATGCTATGAATGCAATGCTATGCATGTAATGTTGTGAATGTAAAGTTGTGAACGCTCACGATGCAAGTATGAATGCAAGACGGCGAAGATGGCTCAACTGGGGATAACAAAACAAAAGGATACCCGAGTCTGTTAAAAGAAACGGGGTCCGACTCCACTGGGGATAACATGGTTTTACTGGGGGTAAATGCCAGCTGTTCGGGTTATTGCCGAACTAGTCAACTGACGACAGGAAACAAAAAGGTAAATGCCAGCTGTTCGGGTTATTGCCGAACTAGTCAACTGACGACAAGAAACAAAGGTGAATGTCAGCTGTTCGGGTTATTGTCGAACGAGTCAACTGACGACAGGAAAAAAGGTAAATGTCAGCTGTTCGGGTTATTGCCGAACGAGTCAACTGACGACAAGAAACGAAGGTGAATGCCAGCAGTTTGGGTTATTGCCGAACGAGTCAACTGACGACAAGAAACAAAGGTAAATGTCAGCTGTTCGGGTTATTGCCGAACGAGTCAAATGACGACAAGAAACGAAGGTAAATGCCAGCTGTTCGGGTTATTGCCGAACGAGTCAACTGACGACAGGAAAAAAGGTAAATGTCAGCTGTTCGGGTTATTGCCGAACGAGTCAACTGACGACAAGAAACGAAGGTAAATGCCAGCTGTTCGGGTTATTGCCGAACGAGTCAACTGACGACAGGAAAAAAGGTAAATCTCAGTTGTTCGGGTTATTTCCGAATTAACGAGTCAACTGACGACAAGAAAAAAGATAAATGTCAGTTGTTCGGGTTATTGCCGAACGAGTCAACTGACGACAAAAGACAAAGGCAAATGCTGGATGAAAGGTAAAAGCTGGATGAAATTTAAAAGCAGGATGAAATTTAAAAGCAGGATGAAATTTAAAAGCTGGATGAAATTTAAATGCTGGATGAAATTTAAAGCTGGATGAAATTTAAGAGCAGGATGAAATTTAAAAGCTGGATAAATTTAAAAGCAGGATGAAATTTAAAAGCTGGATGAAATTTAAAAGCAGGATGAAATTTAAAAGCAGGATGAAATTTAAATGCTGGATGAAATATAAAAGCAGGATGAAATTTAAAAGCAGGATGAAATTTAAAAGCTGGATGAAATTTAAAAGCAGGATGAAATTTAAATGCTGGATGAAATTTAAAAGCAGGATGAAATTTAAAAGCTGGATGAAATTTAAAAGCAGGATGAAATTTAAATGCTGGATGAAATTTAAAAGCAGGATGAAATTTAAATGCTGGATGAAATATAAAAGCAGGATGAAATTTAAATGCTGGATGAAATTTAAAAGCTGGATGAAATTTAAAAGCAGGATGAAAGATAAATGTCAGCTGTTCGGATTGTTGCCGTACTTGCCACTGACGACAAAAGACTGGATAAGACAATGCACAAGCTGTTCGATAAGGAACTGCCACTTGGCGAAAAGAGGATAATATCTCAGGATGAAATACTGGGGATGACATTTGGGGAAAGAGAGGGTTACAAATTATTCATGATTGATTGATATGGAAAGATATTCAAAACAATATTCAGGGTGGTTAACGCAACCATGATGTTGTTTGTATGCATGAATGTGTGTATGCATGAATGTATGAATGCATGCATGATTTATGTGACTGTATGACTAATACGAAGGATTGACTTGTGTGATAGTGTAATTGATGAATTTGGTCAGACAAGATTGGATAAGTAAGATGGGGAGTGGACCGACGACGCAGTACAAGCACTCGGCAATCTTCATTGGGGATGATGCCATTGGAGATATATCAAATCATTGATGGGGTAAAGCCCGCCATATGCAACAATTGATGGGGAGTAAACACTTCCTGGGGAAGATGGTTACAAATTATTCATGATTGATTGAAATGAAAAGATAATTGAAGCAAGACTCATGGTGGTTAATGTAGCCATGTATGAATGATATTGTCTTTATTATATATGCATGAATGTGTATATGCGTGAATGTATGAATGCATGAATAACGACACGAATTTGTATGACTGGATGGAGGATTGAATTATGTGACTGGATGACTGATTAACTTGTGATTGTATGAAGGATTGACTGGGATGATTGTATGAAGGATCGACTTGATGATTGTACGAATGATTGACTTGATGATTGTATGAATGATTGACTTGTATGAAGGTATGAATGATTGACATGATGAGACAAGATTGGACAGGTAAGATGGAAAGTGACCCGACGTCGCATCACGAACACTCGGCAATCTTCAATATGGATGATGCCACTGGGGGAGTATCAAGACAAAGATGGGGTAAAGCCCGGCATATGCAACAAATGATGGGGAATAGACACTTCCTGGGGAGAACGTGCCAATCCAAAAACCATGGTAGAAGAACTGGTGCTTCTGTGGTCATGCTTATTTCTGTTTTTTTTGCTCTTTTTTGAGTCCCTAATTTTTGCGTGGATCGCCCTTTCAGGTTTTCGATCCACCGGGAATATATTCTTTTGTATGCCCCTAATTTTTGCCTGGACCGCCCTTTCGGGTTTTCGATCCACCGGGACGCTCATTTTTGCCTAAGCCGCCCTTTCGGGTTTTCGACTTACCGAGCCTTTTCTTTTTGTTTTCTTTTTTTATTATATATACATTTCTTTTTGTTCTTTTTTTTTGTATATTTTTTTTTAAGCAATTGACCATGTTCAGCCTGCAAAGTTTATCCGTTCTCAGGATAGCTGTTGACGCACCCTTCACTTATTCATGAATTCAAAGAAAATGTGTTTGTTGTTTGTGCTTTTCAAAAAGACATGAAAAATATTTATGATTTTGAAAAATATTTTGTTTCAAGCACTACCATCAAAAATAGAAGAAGTTTTTTTTTTTATAAACTGAATAAATAGGAATTCCAAATGAAAGGCAATAGGCTCAAATTTATTTAAAAGAGTGGTGACCCGCCAATGGCATGGCTCCACGGATCTTACAAAGTTTGGAAAATGGTAAATATAAGGGGAAGGTACATTGAACACAATAACCGTTATTCTCCCTGACAACTTTGAATTTCACTGTTTGGATGCTTCAGATTCAGAGTCCCTTTGACATTTAATGTGCCCCAAGTGAGTAGAGATCAGACCAATGCAGTTACTTTGTCTTTTGATCCTTAACTTTTGCATAGATCGCCCTTTCGGGTTTTCGACCTATCAGGATGATTATTTTCTGTTTTATGTCTCTAATTTTTGCCTGGACCGCCCTTTCGGGTTTTCGATCCACCAAGACGCTCATTTTTGCCTAAGCCGTCCTTTCGGATTTTCGACTTACCGAGCTGTTCTTTTATTTTTTAGACAAAGTATTTTTTGACTGCATCGGCATTCACAGGACGGGGAAGCTCGTCACCATCCATAGTCGTAAGAGTCATTGCACCACTGGAGAAAGCTCTCTTGACGACATATGGACCTTCATAGTTAGGCGTCCACTTGCCCCTGGAATCTGGTTGGAAAGCTAAAATGTAACACCCATACTAAATTATCTAGAATATTTAGCATGCGTATTAATCTGATATCGGATACATTAAAATTTACAATAATTAATATATACAAACCACTGAATGAGTACAATTTGCTCGTTTACATAAATATCCAATACAATATATTACATGTTCAAATACATATATAAAATCTGTCAACCTTCTGAGCTTGCCTTGACGAGCATCTGCACTCCATCCAGCGTCTTCCTGAAGATCTTCATCTGAAAACCACTTGGCTGCCTGAAACCTGCACCAGAAGGATAGGGATGAGACATAATGTCTCAGTGAGCTCCTACCCTACCTACTGTTGGCAACCACGGGGAAAACCTAGGGTCGCCGTGCCTACCTCGGCAATCTTGGGGAATACTACGATCGCCAAGTCTTATCTTTACTTATTTCGCGATCAAGGGGAAGAACTAGGATCGCTACATATCTTTATCTTTCTTATACTGTTCATGTTCCTAATCTTACGTGTTTCATACTCTATTCTTATCCTAATCTTAAGCGTAGTGATCTTGGGGACATCCTATGTTCACATCGTGTTCGCTAGGAACTAATCTTCATGTCTCGTATTACATATAAAATATACGTATTCATTTCATATTCGTATCATCTTTTCATATCATTAAGTTAGAAGTTAGCGTTGAACAAACAATCATTACCTTGGTTCATTTTACGGAGTGCATCCGGGTGGAGTAACCCCGAAGTACATCTCCCATCATACCGGTGAAATTCCTATCATATCAGGCTAACACCGGACTCCTCTTATCTTTGTGTAGGCAACCCTCTCGGTGAAGCCCCATCCGGCATAATCCGGAGCCTGCTGGACACATCTTGCATGTAGACAACCCTTTCGGAGAAGTCCCATCCGGCGAATCCCGGAGCCTGCTGGACATGCTTAAGTCTTATAGCATACGTGTGGACAATCCTCTCGGAAGAGTCCCATCCGGCGAAACCCGGAGTCTGATGAACACGTTTAATATCGTCTTATAAATTACGTGTGGATAGCCCTTTCGGAGAAATCCCATCAGGCATAATCCGGAGTCTGATGAACACGTTATCATATTCTTATCATTAGATTCATAACTTAAATTCATAAACATATTTATTACGTTTCATAATCTTGTGAATATCTAATGCCTACTCGACTATTCATTCTTAAAACTTAACCTATAAATAGGCTCTTAACTTTGATCATTGAATCACTCTTAATCTCATTAATCCTTAACCTTTGCACTTAAAGGTACTTCTAACACTTATCATACGTTTTGCATACTTAATACGTCTCTTAAGGGAAACTAATCCCCAATACATAACCTATGAGGGGTCCTTAATTAAGACGTTTATTCTCATCTTGTATACTTGTGAGTACTTACTTTACTTTACTATAGTTGGCACAAAATACATTCTTAGGGAGAACCAACTCCCAATACATACTTATGAAATCATAGTCTTAAGGTTATCGTTCCCATAAGCCTTTGCTTGATTAGGAATAAACCCAAATCTAGTTCCTGTACTCCTCAATATAACTTAGAAGTTGAGTAATCATCCTCCAATGTAGTACCCTTTATCCATCCTACCTTATATCCATACCTAACATCAAGAAAAATGAGTTTATGTGGAGGGGAAATCGGCGGCCGATGTGCAAAAATCGGGGCCCGATTTTTGCCGTAAGTTCCATGGGAAATAAGCCTTGAAATCGGTGGCCGAACCCTCCAAATCGGTGGCCGATTTTATCAATTGCAGGGTTCAAAATTTTGCTTCTAAGGCTAATCCAATCCTTTCCAAACTTCAAAACAACTTATGGGAAGAAATTCCAAAACATATAAGTAGCTAGCAACATGATTAACTAAGGGATTTACCAAGCATAAGGAATTGGGCACTAATTATAAACTTATCCAATAAACAACTTAATCATCAAAACTCAACAAGGTGGGTGTTAAAACCCCTAGGGAACTCACCTTGATTTAGCTAGCTTTCTTTCCAAGCTTTCCCTTGCTTCTTCTCCAACCTTAGCTTAGGTTTTCTTTCCTTCTTGTTCCATTCTTCCTTTCTCTTGTTCTTCTCTTGTCCTAGCTTTCCACACAAGCTTGCTAGCTCTTTCTCACATGAATTTGGGATGAAATCTTGATGAGTGGAGAAGGAGAGATGAGGGCGTGTGAGTAGAGAGGAAAAGGGAGAGAATATGCTGATTTTGGGAGAGGAAGAAAGAAGAGGAAATAACAAGAAAAATATCTTGTTTCCCTTCTTAAATTCATTCTTCTTCTTTCATATATTTACAGGTTTGCCATTGCCAATCAATTACAAAATCGCCATGCTTGCTTCATACGTTTCTAGCGCTAATAACTGATACTTTAAGCGGAATATTACTCTTGCCATATAAATAAACCTATTAACTGACAATTTACCAAATCGTCCTTTGCTTAAAACATTTCTGATACTTCGTCTCAATATTAATAAATATTTGAATCTTAGGCGGGATGTTACAATCTACCCCCCTTAAAGAAATTTCGTCCTCGAAATTTAGAATCCAATATCATACATGAATTAATCTCACATATTACTTCCTTCGTAAGCCAAGTCTCCAGTTCATCTTACTCATCTGGCTCCCTTAGATTCCAACTCTACAAGTCGAACGTATTCGACAATCTTTTCGTTGACTGGAATACTTGATGTGCATCACATAATTCTTGCGTAGCAGAATATGAGGTTATCCGAACTATCGCATCCAACTTGTTGACTATATCCTTGTTCATACACTTCTTGTAACCCAACTAGAGTTATCCAATCCTAACACTTGTGCTGAATATTATAATCTCATCATAGTCCGCGTAATCTTACTTAGACGACATTGGGCTTTCTTATTATCCTCGACGATTCTATTGATTTCTTATAGTCGATCTTTGCCTTATACAACGACATCCTACATATATGGTTTTTCCATTATTATACCATTCCTTAATGAGGGTAAAACTACCACACTACTTCCATTATACAAGTACAAGGAAAATTCCTTGATCTTAATCATTGCTTCCATCACGGAATACCTCAAGGACTCACGAGATCTTACTGATTACCCGCGTTCTACTTTGATGGGTATATGACGTTACTTATCTCAATAACTTAGAAATCATTATTCATACTAGGAGTTTGTCAATCTCCCCTCGTTCTTGTCACTACTTAGTCTCGCTTTCTTGTCGTAGCATAATGTTTCTACATCAATAATTCCAAACTCATAGGGGTTTAGTCCAAGTGATGAGTGGCTTAAGTCGTCTCACATATCATTATACAATATATTTCATAGCATATAACTTATATACATAAGCAAGCACGTGTACACTATACCTTATCTCAACTTTGTCCGACTAACGGGACGTCATTCTTAATCTTAACATATTTGAAACACTACCACATCAATTGGAAATCTTTTCTTACTCTGAACTCATTTCGTAACATCCGGGATTCGCCTTTCAACTGGCTTGCCAGGTTTGCCCCGCCAATGTTACTCATGCTTATTCTTAAGTATACAACAACCTATATTGTAAATTTACGGTTACAATTCATCGGCTTCCCAAACTTATTCCTCGTCCTGGACGTCGAATTCAAGATTCTTATTTCCAACAGAAAACTCTATTTGATTGCTACCTATATAGCAGACTCAGTCTTTAATCCTTTAGTCATAACCTGAAATTACGCAGCCCTTTTTCCGTGGACTACGAATAACTTTTAATCTTCGTAAAAGTTCTCCGTCCTTTTTTGGTGAACATTAAGTTCAAGACTTCCGAAATCTTCGGCTGATATAGGTTAACATGACATTGTTACAACATGGAATTAAACTTACTCGCCACTGCATTGTCGTTTCTAATCAAAGCCTCAAATTCAAGTATTTCATTCCTCATAGATTTCGAGGTTTAAGGTATTCATCAACTTAACTTCCATAACTCTCCATTAGAACTCATGATACGCTCAAATCGCTTATACTTACTACTATCCTGTATAATAGGAATTAAGCACTTAACATCTTTCATACTCCAAGCCTCAGCTTAGCATTGTTCATTATATCATTCTTGGATGACTACTCCGCTGCGCCACTCTGATTCTTGACAACTCGAATTAGAATTGGAGCAATACACCACTATTGATAAATAAAATTTCCTTGACGAATCCTTTTTCTTAATAACTTATAGATATCATAGCAAAATCATCTGCTTAACTTACGGATGGTCATCACCGGACTTTGCGTCTACTTCCGGGCATGAGCCATGTGCTTACTTTCCTTATTCTGAATTTTATGACTTTCTCATGGTCAGCTCATCATATATTATCATTAAACATTGTGGAAACCTGATTAAAAGCATGCTTGAGCCAACTTAAATTCACTCACTTCCACTTGTGGCAAATTCCAAAACATTCTATGACTTCTGAAGATTCACATCTTCCGTACACTGAATTTACCGAGGGTTTGAGTCCCGTTACTAAATATTTTATCTTTATCTGTAAGGATTTCCATTCCATAATCTTTCCGAGACAACTACGGTCTCCATAACTCTATCATGTTCCTTAAGTTACCCTTGAGTTTCTACAGAACGATCCGTCCTGAAAAGTTCCAAATTCTTACCGGTTCTCTAGAACGCCCAACATAGGTTGCGTTTCTTCGAGTGCCCGATTAATCGATCTTAAACTTCTGCACATTATCATAATCCATTGGATTCCTCTAGTAGCTCGTTATTGTATTTACAATTCAAGTCTATACCTCATTACTGCCCTTGGAAACTTATCAACACGGGGTGATCTCTTTCTATTCTATAATTTGTGGGAGGAACCTCTTCAATGGGGTGCATACAACTCCTTAGCATTTACCTCAATCTTAAAATTTCATGTTCAAGACGATCCTCCGTATATTAAAATCTCATCCGATTCAAGTTCGATTCTTCAACTCTGTACTCAGAATTGTTACTTAGTCCACACTTCACTTTAACTTCTCTAACTAAGGTTTCCGTCAAGGTTCCACGTCATTCCCTAGAGCATTTCATGATTTCTTAATCCTTATGTCTTCCGCAGACGAGGCATCATCCAACGATGCGTCCAATTGGGTTGAGGCACTTCACCTCAATGTTAATTATCCTTTATGTCTTTAAGACCCTGCCACTATCAGGCTTCGTCACTTTACAGTTTGATGGCCACCATTTGGCACAAATACTCTTCGCCAATTCCGTTTTAAAATCCGACACCTTAATCTTCGTCTTTCATACACTTCATTCCTCCTTGGTCACATTCAGCTCTCAGACATTTATCCTAACTGTCATATACTAGATTGAGTTGATCAGGCTCAACTAGATGTGACCTTTAGAACAATATCCGGAACCCAATGGTCCCACTTCTTTTATTGAAACTTTAATGACCCAAGGCACGGTCTGAATCGACCCGCTCTGATACCAATTGTAACACCCATACTAAATTATCTAGAATATTTAGCATGCGTATTAATCTGATATCGGATACATTAAAATTTACAATAATTAATATATACAAACCACTGAATGAGTACAATTTGCTCGTTTACATAAATATCCAATACAATATATTACACGTTCAAATACATATATAAAATCTGTCAACCTTCTGAGCTTGCCTTGACGAGCATCTGCACTCCATCCAGCGTCTTCCTGAAGATCTTCATCTGAAAACCACTTGGCTGCCTGAAACCTGCACCAGAAGGATAGGGATGAGACATAATGTCTCAGTGAGCTCCTACCCTACCTACTGTTGGCAACCACGGGGAAAACCTAGGGTCGCCGTGCCTACCTCGGCAATCTTGGGGAATACTACGATCGCCAAGTCTTATCTTTACTTATTTCGCGATCAAGGGGAAGAACTAGGATCGCTACATATCTTTATCTTTCTTATACTGTTCATGTTCCTAATCTTACGTGTTTCATACTCTATTCTTATCCTAATCTTAAGCGTAGTGATCTTGGGGACATCCTATGTTCACATCGTGTTCGCTAGGAACTAATCTTCATGTCTCGTATTACATATAAAATATACGTATTCATTTCATATTCGTATCATCTTTTCATATCATTAAGTTAGAAGTTAGCGTTGAACAAACAATCATTATCTTGGTTCAATTTACGGAGTGCATCCGGGTGGAGTAACCCCGAAGTACATCTCCCATCATACCGGTGAAATTCCTATCATATCAGGCTAACACCGGACTCCTCTTATCTTTGTGTAGGCAACCCTCTCGGTGAAGCCCCATCCGGCATAATCCGGAGCCTGCTGGACACATCTTGCATGTAGACAACCCTTTCGGAGAAGTCCCATCCGGCGAATCCCGGAGCCTGCTGGACATGCTTAAGTCTTATAGCATACGTGTGGACAATCCTCTCGGAAGAGTCCCATCCGGCGAAACCCGGAGTCTGATGAACACGTTTAATATCGTCTTATAAATTATGTGTGGATAGCCCTTTCGGAGAAATCCCATCCGGCATAATCCGGAGTCTGATGAACACGTTATCATATTCTTATCATTAGATTCATAACTTAAATTCATAAACATATTTATTACGTTTCATAATCTTGTGAATATCTAATGCCTACTCGACTATTCATTCTTAAAACTTAACCTATAAATAGGCTCTTAACTTTGATCATTGAATCACTCTTAATCTCATTAATCCTTAACCTTTGCACTTAAAGGTACTTCTAACACTTATCATACGTTTTGCATACTTAATACGTCTCTTAAGGGAAACTAATCCCCAATACATAACCTATGAGGGGTCCTTAATTAAGACGTTTATTCTCATCTTGTATACTTGTGAGTACTTACTTTACTTTACTATAGTTGGCACAAAATACATTCTTAGGGAGAACCAACTCCCAATACATACTTATGAAATCATAGTCTTAAGGTTATCGTTCCCATAAGCCTTTGCTTGATTAGGAATAAACCCAAATCTAGTTCATGTACTCCTCAATATAACTTAGAAGTTGAGTAATCATCCTCCAATGTAGTACCCTTTATCCATCCTACCTTATATCCATACCTAACATCAAGAAAAATGAGTTTATGTGGAGGGGAAATCGGCGGCCGATGTGCAAAAATCGGGGCCCGATTTTTGCCGTAAGTTCCATGGGAAATAAGCCTTGAAATCGGTGGCCAAACCCTCCAAATCGGTGGCCGATTTTATCAATTGCAGGGTTCAAAATTTTGCTTCTAAGGCTAATCCAATCCTTTCCAAACTTCAAAACAACTTATGGGAAGAAATTCCAAAACATATAAGTAGCTAGCAACATGATTAACTAAGGGATTTACCAAGCATAAGGAATTGGGCACTAATTATAAACTTATCCAATAAACAACTTAATCATCAAAACTCAACAAGGTGGGTGTTAAAACCCCTAGGGAACTCACCTTGATTTAGCTAGCTTTCTTTCCAAGCTTTCCCTTGCTTCTTCTCCAACCTTAGCTTAGGTTTTCTTTCCTTCTTGTTCCATTCTTCCTTTCTCTTGTTCTTCTCTTGTCCTAGCTTTACACACAAGCTTGCTAGCTCTTTCTCACATGAATTTGGGATGAAATCTTGATGAGTGGAGAAGGAGAGATGAGGGCGTGTGAGTAGAGAGGAAAAGGGAGAGAATATGCTGATTTTGGGAGAGGAAGAAAGAAGAGGAAATAACAAGAAAAATATCTTGTTTCCCTTCTTAAATTCATTCTTCTTCTTTCATATATTTACAGGTTTGCCATTGCCAATCAATTACAAAATCGCCATGCTTGCTTCATACGTTTCTAGCGCTAATAACTGATACTTTAAGCGGAATATTACTCTTGCCATATAAATAAATCTATTAACTGACAATTTACCAAATCGTCCTTTGCTTAAAACATTTCTGATACTTCGTCTCAATATTAATAAATATTTGAATCTTAGGCGGGATGTTACATAAAACCTTCTTGAGCACACGATCTCCTTCTTGAAACACACGGGGACGAACATTCTTGTCAAAAGCTTGGTTCATCCTCTTTTGATATAACTGCTCATGGCACAAGGCTTTCATGTGTTTCTTTTCAATCAAGTTTGAACTGATCATATTTGTTTTGACATCATTCAACCCCTGGCAATTTGGCTTCCATTAGAACTCTCAAACCGTATACCAAAGAGAAAAGGGGTTGCCCCTGTTGAGGTACGCACTGAAATAAGATATCCGTGCAAAAGCATTCTGTAACATCTCATGCACGTCCTTGTAGGTGGTTACCATCTTCTGCACTATCTTTTTGATGTATTTTCCTTTCTTTCTTTTTTTTGCTTTTGTTTTTTTTTTTGTCTGTTTTTTTTTGCTTTTGTTTTTGTTTTTTTTTTTTGCAGCTTCAATGGCACCATTTATCTGAGATTTGACCAGGAATACTGTAATGGTAGTTCTTAGGAACCCAAGTTAATCACTTTCAGTGCTTCTTCATGAGGCTGAATGATGTTCTAGTAACAGAGAGATCTTTTCGGGAATCCCTTCATCCTCCTCCTCTTCAGCTTCGTAAACAGGGAATTCAAAGTCGGGAGAGAGCATAGGGTTAAAATGTTCAACGAGTTTATTGATGTTCAGTCTAGATATGATTGATGATTGATTTGAGAAAATGAGTTGATGCAGACATTTGAAAATGATTAAAAAGAAAACAAATAAAAGAAAGATAATTAACTTTTTGGTTTTTTGTGTTACCATTTTCCGGAAAAAAGCAATAAATTAGATATCGGGATAAACCACGTTTTCCATTAATAAAAGTAGTACTTGAAACAAAACAGCCCTACATGATTGCACTTTCGTCCTGGGCAAGACGAAAGGATCTTTTTGAAAAAAACAGAAAAACAAAGACACATTACTTTGACGCATGAACTACTGAAGGGATGTCAACCGCGTCCCAGTTGCGAACAAGTCTTCCAGGTGTAATAAATGCTGGCACTATCTCTTCAGGAACATCTTCTAAAACAGCATTGGCTTCTAGCGGGGCGTTGATGAACCCGGCATTACAAAAAGTGCTACTGATGGAGCTCGACCCAACACTGATCTTTGATGATCCTGCAGAAGAAGCAAAGCCAAGTCCTTCGCGATTTTTGCTTTCTGGTAACTGCACGACTTTTCCCCATCCTACAGCTGTCCCTTCCTGTACCACCTTCTGTGCACTTTCCAACATCGTGGCACAATACTTGTAAGGGACCGCTTTTAGTGAAGCATACGGCAGGGGTCCTGGCAAGCTGATCACTAGTGGAGTAGTAGCTGGTTCTCCGCTGTTATAGCTTCTTTCCAACCGCTGGAACTCAGGGGTAATGACACACACTTCTTTGTCTTTCCTTGTGATGATTAATTCTCTGCTGTCTATCAGCCCTTGTATGTCCTTTTGTACCTTCTGACATCCTTTTACATTCACGGGACATATTTCACACGCTGCATGATCATGGTTAAACAACGCTGCCTCGCACATCTTGATATGTATTGGGACCAGGGGAGTTCGAACACGCTGGACATCCAGGATGACACCGTCTTCATCACAATCTTGTATCATGTTGACAGCAGGTCCATGGTTCGGCAGAGGGTTTGCCTGAACGTTGGGATTTTGATCTTTGAAAGATAGCAAGTTGGCTCGGACTAACCTTTGCACCTCGGTTTTAAGAGCGAGGCAACGTTCAACATCGTGGCCAGGCGCTCCTTGGTGAAAGGCGCAAGTTAGGTCATGCCGGTACCAAGGGGGTAAAACATCTGGTGTACGGAGAGGTGCCCTGACCTGGACAAGGTTTTTGGCGAGTAATGCAGGGAGCAAGTCAGCATACTTCATCGGGATTGGATCAAAGGTCGTTTTTTGGCGATTTTGTGAGTGATATGGTTGTTGAGGGTATTGTTGTGGAGGATATTGTTGTGGAGGATATTGGTAAGGGTAATGTGGCCTTTGTTGGTGATATGCTGGGTTCGGGATAGTGGATGCGACATTCGCAATCTGGCCGTATGGGGTGTAATTCTGTTGGGGCTTACCATGGGTTATCATTCCCACATTTTGATCTTTCTCCTTCGCAAAGTGGTTTCCAAACTTCTTGGCATTACTTCCAGCAGGGGTACTTTCCACGGTCAAACGTCCCTCTCGGACACCTTCCTCTAATCGTACACCCACGTTGACCATTTCGGTGAAGTCCGTTGGTGCACTTACAACCATTTTCTCGTAATAAAACTGACTCAAAGTCTTCAAAAAGATCTTTGTCATTTCCTTTTCTTCCAATGGTGGGACAATCTGGGCAGCCACTTCCCTCCAACGCTGGGCGTACTCCTTGAACGTTTCCTTGTCTTTTTGCGTCATTGCACGGAGTTGATCACGATCTGGGGCCATGTCCAGATTGTACTTGTACTGACGAATAAATGCTTCACTGAGATCATTAAAGGTTCGGATGCTTGCACTGTCCAGGTTCATATACCATTTCAGGGCAGCGCCAGTCAGGCTGTCCTGAAAGAAGTGGATGAGCAGCTTATGGTTATCAGTATACATGGACATTTTTCGCGCGTACATCACCAAGTGACTGCGGGGGACAAGTGTTTCCTTTATATTTTTCAAAATCTGGCACCTTGAACTTATGGGGGATAGTAACATTTGGGACCAAGCATAACTCACGGGCATCTTTCCCGAATAGGTCTCTACCTCGGAGGGCTTCGACTTCCCTCTGCATACCATCGAACTTTTCCTGGAGTTCGTCCATCTTGTCCAGGGCTCCAATACTTTCAGCATGGTAGATTGGCTCAACCTCTGGTTGAATAGTGTGAATCAGTGGTGCTGAATACGTCATTGTAGCTTGAGGGAAAAAGGGGCCAGGTTGTGAAACCGGTGCTGACTGCTGAGCGAAGGGTAGTGGAACTTCAGATACAGCGGGCTGGAGATTTCCACAGACTGGAGGTGGCATTCCCCATGTACAGCCTGGAGGCATAAATAGAGGCGGAGAAGTCACCGTGGACAGCGGGGTTGTGCTTACAAAAGGCTGCTCTACAACAGCAGCGGCAGCTTGAGAATTCTGGGCTGACAGGAGTGCATTCATCATGGTCGTCAACCTGTCCATTCCCTCTCGTAAAGTGGCAACTGTAGTACCCCAATTTTGTCCTAAGCCTTTTAAAACAAAAAATCAAAGAGATCAAAGAGAGGGAAAAAGTCAAAGTCAACCAAAGTCAACAAAAAAGTCAACATTTCAAAAATGATGACTTCGCACTGCGAAGGTCACTTCGCACTGCGAAGTCTGCGATTTTTCTGCAGATTTTTGGTGTCTTTGATTTAATTCCAGAATTTGTTGCACATCATTTGCATATTTATTTTAATCAGCATTCATGGCTAATTGGGCCAAGAAAAACCAGAAATGAGAGACTTGCCATTAATGCCAAGGTAGGAAGCTTTTTCTTCCAACCTAGCATGTGACAAGCAAGTGGGCTTGCCCTTGGGCAGCTCTTGTCCCTCCCAAGTGACCTGTTAACCACCCCAAGGTTGCCAGCCACCTGCTTGAAGTCTTTCTTCCTACTTGCTTCCCCAAAACCAGTCAAACCCAGCTGGTTTTGTACTTGAAAAAGTCATGATTGCCTACCCTGTTTTGCAACAGCTTTTCATCCCTCTCACACCAGCCATATGTTGCCTTTTGCATCCCCAAATCTCTGCATATCACAGTGCACGTTTTTATTGATCAACCATTGAGATTGCAAGGATTGATCCCCAAGCTTGGCCAATTGCAATCCAGCCATGTTCATCATCATTTCTATCCAAAGACCTTTGATTTTGTGGCTGAAATCAGTCAAACCTTTAACCCTTGGCACAAGGCAAGGTTGCCTCTATCCATTAGCATTAAATGCAAAGCCAAATAGCCTGAATTTAGCCCACAAATCAGCTAGGTCCTATGGATTTTCATCATTACTTGAGATTGCATCTTGGCCTATAAATAGAGATGCAAGGCAAGAGGAAATGCAGCATTGCATAGCATAAGAAAGAGCAGAAAATACAGCAATTCAAAGAGCATTACACACAAAGAAACACTACTCAAACAACCAAAAACAAACCAATCAAACACAAAGCCTTACAAAGTTCAAAAACCATCCAATACTCAAAACCTTTGCAAGAACCTTCAACCAATTCAAATCCATTGCAGCTGGAGCTTTGCTAAGGATCTCTATAAGTTTCTAAGCCTTTGTTTTGCATTTTCATTTGTGCTTGCATAGCAATTTTGGTTCAAAACCTCTTTGTTCTAAAAAACCCCTTTTGAATTTCAAAAGAAATCCCAAGGTTTTCAAAACATCAAAACTGGTTTGTCCAGCTCTTTTCATTGCAAAAACTCAAAGCTTTTCACTCACCTAAAAGGTCCTGAGTGTGTTCAGAAGTTGTTTCTGAACAACAGTTCAGAAACAGCTTCTGAACTCAAAAATTCGCATTGTTCGCAGTGCGAAGTCATGGTCGCAGAGCGACCATGACAGAACTCAGAATCTGAGTTTAGGTGCCCAAATGGCCAATTTTTGAGGTTCTAGCCCAAGAGCTCAGAACCTAGGAGTTTTAAAACTCATTTTATCCAAACCATGTCAAGGATTTTGCATAATATTGGAAAATTCGCAAGTTCGGGTAACCCTTTTTTGGGTAACTTGCAAAACAAAATATGTCCCCAAACTTTCAAAACAACTTGAACAAATAAGCTATGTTCATCATCTTCAAATTAAAACTTGAACAATGAACATTGTTCATGATTTTCAAAACCCAAGCGTGAACATACGCCGAATTTGTTCGCTTTACAAAACCGTTCGCAAAATGAGCCGAACTTGTGCGTTTTCTAACAAAATTGTTAAAATCTCTTCATTTTGGGTTCCAAACCAAATGTTTTGATATACCTTGGGATTTCTAAGAAATTCAACCAAAAAACTTGAATGAAAAAGGGATGGTGTGACGTATGTCTCTCCATTGCCCCGATTGTACGAATGCGTGACGTATGTCTCATCGTTCGGACAATCGTCATTCCATTTTCAACGTATCCGACCATACCAAACCAAATCTTGGCCCCTTGTGGTCAATCCGAACCTTTTGGTCCCCCGTGGCCATTAGATTCGATCCCTCGACTTGTTTGAGTCACTCGGTCAATGTTCGACTCGTCCGAGTCCATTGTACCCGTTCTTGATCCCATTGGATCAATCGAACAATCCCCCGACTCGTTTGAGTCGCCTCGGTCAATGATCGACTCGTTTGAGTCCATTGTACCTCTTTTGGTCCCATAGCGACCAACTCGAACCCTTTTACCCAACGGACATGCCTTTTAACATTCTAGCGCGATTCGTAAACAAACGCTTAATAAGTCTCCCAAGCGCAAACATACAAGCTATACGCTTAATAAGTCTCCCGAGCGCGAGCATACAAGCTACGTTGAATCGCAAGAATTCGGTTAAAACATCGTCCATTTAAAATTAACCAACACATGTACGTTTTTCTACCAAAGAACTACGTACGCTTTGAATTCTCCGACTACCGGGAGATACGTAGGAGCAAGATCGACATCTTGTCAAGCGCAATAATAAAAACTTTTTTTTTCTTTCGTTTGTTTTCATCTCTTTTCCCCCTTTTTAGTATATTTTCTTTTGACATAGATAAGCATGCGCGCAAAACATTTAAAAACAATTTAAGCTTTCGCCAAATAGAAGGTTTCCGTTGAGTACAACGGACGTGAGGGGTGCTAATACCTTCCCCTTGCGTAACCGACTCCCGAACCCGATAATGGTTGCGATGTCCAGTCCTTTTCCTCATCGTCAAGGGTTTTATTATCGTTTCCCTTCAAACAAAAAACTTAAGGGTTTATCAACGTTCCCTTTACACAAAAACTTTGGTGGCGACTTCACAAAGGCCCTCCGAGCGTTCGCGGACGTCCTCGGAGGATTTGCGCGTTTTTTAAAACGAGGTGCGCATAGCTGGCGACTTCACTGGGGACCCTTTTCCCACTAGCGAGTCAAGCCTAACCTATTTGGCTTTTAAGCCAATTGTTTTTATTTTATTTGCGCGCCATGCTTTTATTTTATTCATTTATGTCATATCTATGCTTTATGTTTATAATTGCTTTATTTTGCTTTATATTCATATCATATATATCAAATGCGGGGTTACTTGAGTGATGTTACTCCACATTGTTCGGGTTAATGCCGGACATGTGAGGCTCTCTACCCGAGCTTGAGAAAAAAACTAAGTTAGAAGGAGGTTGTGTGCGGAAGCCCGCATTGACGTATGTCCGTGAGGTAGGATGTCCAACCCGGCTTAGAGGAGATTTTCACGTGGAATTAATTGAAGTCATGTCGACGTATGTCCATAGACAACCCTAATTCCATGTGAGATCTATGACTCTAAGGACCTCTTCTTAGGAAATTTCACCTTTTAGAGCCTACATGTGAGGATGGGGGGAAGTTCCGAACCTTCATAAACCATACCCTTGCATATCATTTGCATTCATGAAAGTAATTTTCGCATCATTTTGCTTTATAGGAGTTTAAAAAGAACAACTAAGTATTAGCAAAAAGAAATATGGATTCCGGGAACAAAAATACGCTCGCCTTCAAGATTAAAGCTCCTAGGGTGGAAAGTTTATTAGCTCTAAGTAAGAGGCTCTCTTCGGTCAACAAGAGTATTTTCGAAGCAAGCTATGGGCTAATCCTTGATCTCCTACCCGTGAGAATAGATTCAACGGCCTTAACCACTTTGGCGCAATTCTTCGACCCACCTCTACGGTGCTTCACATTTCAAGACTTCCAACTAGCGCCGACTTTGGAAGAGTTTGAGAAGATTTTGGGTTGTAGCATGAAGAACCATGAACTCTATCTCGGTCCGGGAAAGGACCCCACATTAGAAGCCATCGCCGAATCCTTATACCTTGACACCCAAGAAGTAGCATCTAACTTTGAAGTTAGAGGAAACCTTAAGGGATTTTCAAGAAAGTTTTTGGAAGCCAAAGCTCGGGAGATGTTAGCCAACAAAGAGGGAGGAGCATTCAACGCCATCCTAGCCCTCTTAGTCTACGGAATTGTCTTATTCCCCAACATGGACGATTTCATAGACTTTCCGGCTTTAGAGGTATTTATGACTAAAAATCCGGTTCCCACAATTTTGGCGGATTTTTATCATACCCTCTACTCTAGGCATGAACAAGCAAGGGGACGCAAAATTTCTTGTTGTACTCCTGTGGTGCAAATTTGGATGATGTCCCACATGCCAAGAAACCGAGACTTTGTGGAAAACCGGGCCAAGCTCAAATGGTCGCAACGGATGACAACCCTCGCCGAGAAGGACATCCATTGGTTTTCACCAAATTTAGAGGACCCGGAAATCATCCTCAGTTGCGGGGACTTCCCTAACGTACCCCTCATTGGTACTAAGGGATGTATTAACTACAATCCGGTCCTCTCTCTCCGACAACTAGGTTTTTCAATGGAAGATAAACCCAATGACCTTTTGTTGGAAGCTTTCTTCTTAAGGGAAGGCGATCAAGACCCGGCATTGCTAGAGAGAATCCGGGGAGCATGGAGCCAAGTGCGCAAAGGAAGGGTCGGCAAGAGAAACTGTGTCGCCAAACCCCTTTATACTCAATGGGTGAAGGAGAGGGTCAAAGCAATCAAGTTACCCTTTGTGGTCATAAGCCCTCCAAAACCTCCTACACCTAAACCTATTGCAACCATTCCCAACAAAGAAGTGGAGGAACTCAAAGCTAAAATTCAAGAACTCCAAAACAAAAACGGAGACTTAGAATTGAAGCACCTCCAAGCTTTAGGAGAAATCACTAGGACGAAGAGAGATCGTGATGAAGTGACAAACTCTCTCCTAGTATGCCAAAAGCGGCTAAGAATCTCCGAAGGGAAGAGAGATTGGATAGGAGGCGGCTTGGTTAGTGCGGATGCCAACCTTGTGGCCAAGGACGAAGAGTTGGAAAGAATCTTACATTCCAACCAAGAACTCAAGAAGTTTGGCGAATTAGCCATCGAAGCTCAACGGAAATGGAGGTTGAAATTTCAAGAGAAAAATCAACAGCTCCAAGAAGTAGTTAAAGACTACAAAGAGCAGCTTCAAGCCGAACGCGTCCAGCGGCAAAGACATGAGAGCCTTTCTCATCAAGGGAGGCTAAAATGCAATCGTCTCGAAGAAGACATCAAGAAATTCGAAGAATACTTCGACAAGATTGCAAGAGCTCACGGGGACCATATTGCACAACTACATGATGAAATTAGAAGTGCAAGAGTCAAGCTAGACCAGCGCAAGGAAGAAATTGAGTGTGTATGGCAAGATGCCACCCGATTAAGTGAGGATTTCACTAAATTGGTTGCATTCTCGAACTTGGTAATCACCCAACTTCCAAAGAGGCTAGCGGAGGCCGAGATGGTCATGCCCTACTTTGTCATCCCTATGGAGATCCAGAAGTTTATGAAGTTCTGCAAGGACACCATAGATTTCTATAGGGAGGAGATGAGCAAAGCCGAGAAGCGAGCGGCTATTTGATTTGTAATAGCATTAGTTACACTTTGTAAACAAATGTTATTTAATCAAATATATTTTGAAGCATAATCAATTTCCCGGTCTTTAATATTTCAAATTGCTAATATTAATTGTGCACCTTTAAATTCCTCCATAAAGCAAAATAAAAAAAACGCATATTTTGCATACTCATCGCATACATACATCCACATGCATCTTCATGCATTTTTTTTCAAAAAAAAAAACTCATTCATTTCCCTAAAAACAGTTCAAAGCAATCATAGCCCGAAAACCCCGAAAGCCCTCGGTCCAAGAACCAGATCTCCAACACTCGTACGGAACACGAGCTAACAAACAAAGGATCATGGACAATTTGGAACAAACTCAAGCGGCTTTGAGAGATGAGGTTGATGGAATGAAGGGGAAGATGGATCAGATGTTAGAGTTAATGCAAGCTCTATCGGCCCGAGAAAGTAATCCTCGCCCAGCAACGGATGCGGCCAATGTGCAATGGCCTCTTTACGGTTTACCTCCGGGTTATACCCCACCATTTGAAAATGAGGGCCATGGACCACCTCCACCACCGCTCACAATCCCCGTAAGGAACGAAGAGCGTCGTCCTCAAGGAACTTCCACTACTCAGCATGAGGTGATTTCCCATGATGTGGAAAATAATCAGCCAAGACAATCTGCTCCCGACACCACCCACCAAGACAATGATACCACCCAAATGTATCGAGTTTTGGAAGAAAGGTTGAAAGCTGTCGAAGGATTCAGTTCATACGGCGCCCACAACGCTTTGGATATGTGCCTAGTGCCCGACGTGGTAATCCCTCCGAAGTTCAAAGCACCGGACTTCGAAAAGTACAAGGGAATACAATGCCCTCGGAACCATCTACGGATGTTCTGTAGGAAGATGGCAGCTTACGCAATGAACGAGAAACTCATGGTGCATGTGTTTCAAGATAGTTTAAGCGGAGCGTCCTTGGATTGGTACATGCAGCTTGAGCGTACCCATGTCCAAACTTGGAAGGATCTAGCCGATGCCTTCCTAAAGCAATACAAATATAATTTGGACATGGCTCCAAATAGGATGCAATTGCAAAACCTCCTGCAAAGAAGCAACGAGTCCTTCAAGGAGTACGCTCAACGGTGGAGAGAATTAGCTTCTCGTGTACAACCACCACTACTGGAAAGGGAGCTTGTCGACACCTTTATGGGCACACTTCAAGGCCCATATTACGACAAGATGATTGGAAGCACATCTGCCGGCTTTTCCGATCTAGTCATGGTTGGTGAAAGAATAGAGGACGAAGTAAAGAGGGGAAAGATCCAAGGCCCTCTAGAAGGTCAAAGTGGAGCTAGGAGACCTCCCGGCAACTTTCACAAAAAGAAAGAGGGGGAGACCAATGCTGTTCTAGTGGGACCATCTTGCCCACCACCAAATCAAATGCCTCACTACCACTATCCTTATGTGGCAGCGGCAATGGCTCAAGGGCGTTACTCACCTCAAGTAATTCCCGCAACTCCACCTCGACAACCAGTAGTGTTGCCTCAACAAAATCAACAGCAGCAACAACAAGGCGGGTACCCATCAAGGAACCAAGCGGGCCCGAGGAACAATTATAATAATAGGCAGTTTGATCCTGTACCTATGCCTTATGGTCAAATCTTGCCATATCTAATCCAAAAGGGGATGGTCGAGCCAAGACTACTACCACCAATGTTGCCACCATATCCACATTGGTACGACACAAATGCAAAATGTGATTACCACGCAGGAACGGTGGGACACAATGTCGAGAACTGTAGAGTTTTCAAACACAAGGTCCAAGACCTTATTGACAAGAAGCTGTTATCCTTCAAAGAGGAAAACCCCAATGTAAAAAATAACCCATTACCGGGGCATGCGGGTCCCTCTGTAAATGCGGTGGAAGAGCAAGAGTACTTTGGTCCAATCAAGAAGGTAGCCAATGTTAAGACCCCCCTGTCAACCATAAGGGAGCGTTTAACCGGTTTTGGTTTGTTCTAGGAAATGCACGCCAACTGTGAAGCCTGCATAATCAACCCGGACAAGTGCGAAGAGTTGAAGAGCTGTCTTCAAGAACTAATGGACCAAGGTTGGATCCAAATGGGCTATATAAAGGACGGCATGGACGTTGCTACCTTGGAGTCTCACGACCCAAAACCTCTCGAAATCCCTTACCAAAGGAGAGAGTTACCAATGCCTATACAACCCATAACATTCCACGTACCTGCACCCTTCTCTTTTGAAAGCACGAAGAGGGTACCATGGAATTACCAACCTGTGGCCTATGTGGAAGGAAAACCACTAGCCAAAATTGAGCCCAGCATCACTAACATCACCGGTGTTGGAGGAATAACCAGAAGTGGTAGAGTCTTCGCTCCGAAAGAACTCAGGAAGACGCCAGCCGTCCTACCAGGAGAGCCGCTCAAAGAAAAGAGCATGGAGGAAGAAGAGAACCAAGCGGGGCCCTCTCAAAAGACAACCCCACAAAAAGAGGCCGAAGAGTTCCTAAGGATAATTCAAAAGAGTGAGTACAAGATCATTGACTAGCTAGGTCAAACTCCCTCCAAGATCTCCATGATATCCCTACTACTAAGCTTGGAAGCACACCGAGAAGCATTGCTGCGGATCCTCAGTGAGGCACATGTCACCAAGGACATTCTTGTGGACCAATTCAACGGGATAGTTGGAAATATTACCTCAAGTAGGTACTTGGGTTTCAATGGCGATGAGCTACCCGACGAGGGGCACATTCATAACCGCGCCTTACATATCTCCGTAAAATGCATGGACCACATCCTCTCTCGAGTGTTAGTGGATACGGGGTCATCTTTGAATGTCATGCCCAAGACTACCCTCCTCAAGCTATCATGTGAAGGGACAGTAATGAAGCCCAGCGCCTTGGTCGTAAAAGCTTTCGATGGGTCAAGAAGAGCCGTCGTAGGGGAGATCGACTTACCAGTCCAAATCGGACCTAAGGTTTTCACCATAACCTTCCAAGTCATGGATATCAATCCAACTTACAGCTGTCTTCTCGGACGACCATGGATTCATGCGGCCGGAGCCATCACCTCTACCCTACACCAGAAACTTAAGTTCATCATTGATAACCAAATGATTGTAGTTTCCGGGCAAGAGGACATGATGGTAAGCCATCTCTCATCATTCCGTTATATAGAAACGGACGAAGAAGCTGTGGATGTTCCCTTCCAGTCTTTGGAAGTGGCGAATGTCGTGACTTTGAGCTCAAAGCCCAAGAAAGAGGCTAGGACAGCCATGTCATCATGGAGGGCAATAAGAGAGGCCCTAGAAGAAAGCCGACCTGCCGGATGGGGCAAATTAGTGGACATACCGGAGAAGAAGAATCGCTTCGGGTTGGGGTATCATCCATCAACCGAAACTTCCTCAAAGCCTCCAAAACAAGGGATCCTCCCCATTTCGGAAACATTCATCAGTGCGGGATTTATCAATGAAGATCAAGTGGCTCTACTTGAAGACGTAGATGAAGACGTGCCTGATTTGGTGTACCGTTGCGCTTCGGATGAAGCTTTGAACAATTGGAGGGCTATCGCGATTCCCGAGATCATTACCAAGATCAAGTAATAAACCATGTTTGTTTTTACTTTTAAAAAAAAAATCATTTAGCTCTGCCCAAGGCAAATGATTAGTCGTGTGGGGCCCCCATGTTTTAAAGTTATTTCCAATCATGAATAAAATCACTCTTTTATGTCATTTGAGTCTTTTTCTTTTTGCATTTGTTTTAAAAAAAAAATTTCTACAAAAAGCCTAAAAAAAATCATACTCATGCAGATCTACAAATCCACCCTCCAAAAACAACACTGCCTTAATCCCTTATGACTTCGATTTCCCGATTAATCAAACGGAAGATGATGAAGAGGACGATTATGAACCGCCTGAAGAATTGTCTAGGCTTGCAAATCAAGGGGATAGGGTAATACAACCTCACCAAGAATCAGTTGAAAAGGTCAACTTGGGGACCGAGGGGGATAAGAAAGAGGTCAAAATAGGAGCCTCCCTGCATAAAGATGTGAAAGGAAAGTTGATTAAGCTTCTGCAAGAGTACGTGGACGTATTCGCTTGGTCGTATCAAGACATGCCGGGTTTAGACCCTAACATCGTTGTACACAAGCTGCCACTCAAGCCGGAATGCCCGCCAGTGAAGCAGAAATTGAGAAGAACTCGACCCGATATGGCTCTCAAGATCAGAGAGGAGGTCAAAAAGCAATTCGATGCCGGCTTCTTAGCCGTAACCAAGTATCCAACATGGGTTGCCAACATTGTGCCAGTTCCGAAGAAGGATGGCAAAGTTAGAATGTGTGTGGATTATCGGGACTTGAATAAAGCAAGCCCAAAGGATGATTTCCCGCTACCACATATCGACATATTGGTGGACAACACAGCCCAATTCTCAGTCTTCTCCTTTATGGACGGCTTCTCGGGATATAACCAAATCAAGATGGCTCCAGAAGACATGGAGAAAACCACATTCATCACCCCATGGGGAACATTCTGCTATAAGGTAATGCCTTTCGGATTAACAAATGCCGGGGCAACATACCAAAGAGCGATGATAACTCTTTTCCATGACATGATCCATAAGGAAATTGAGGTCTATGTCGACGACATGATTGCCAAATCCCAAACGGAGGAGGATCATCTAGTCCATCTACAAAAGCTTTTCGAACGCCTAAGAAAATTCAAGCTGCGCTTAAATCCTAACAAGTGCACATTCGGTGTTAGATCCGGAAAGTTATTGGGTTTCATCGTCAGCCAAAGAGGTATCGAAGTGGATCCCGACAAGGTAAAGGCTATCCAAGAAATGCCAGCGCCAAATACCGAGAAAGAAGTCCGGGGTTTCTTAGGAAGATTGAACTACATCGCTAGGTTCATCTCACACATGACAGCTACCTGCGAACCAATCTTCAAACTGCTAAGGAAAAACCAAGCCGTTCATTGGAATGAGGATTGCCAAGAGGCGTTTGACAAGATCAAACAATACCTGCAAGAACCACCAATTTTAATACCTCCGGTTCCGGGTAAACCCCTCATCTTATACCTAACCGTACTTGAAGGATCAATGGGTTGTGTGTTAGGACAACAAGATGAAACGGGAAGAAAAGAGCACGCAATCTACTACCTAAGCAAGAAGTTTACCGACTGTGAAACAAGGTATACTTCACTTGAAAAGACTTGCTGCGCTTTAGCATGGGCTGCTCGACGCCTAAGGCAATACATGTTGACCCATACAACTTGGTTGATATCAAAGATGGATCCCATCAAGTACATCTTCGAAAAGCCTGCCCTCACAGGAAAGATAGCCCGTTGGCAAATGCTGCTGTCTGAGTACGACATCCAATACGTTGCTCAAAAAGCCATCAAAGGGAGTGTTTTATCCGAGCACCTTGCTCACCAACCATTGGAGGATTATCAGCCCATACAATTCGACTTCCCGGATGAAGATGTCGTAGCTTTGAATGACGAAAAGGTCACAAGCGATGATGAAGGGCCAGAACCGAGAGCTCGATGGAAGCTCGCTTTCGATGGCGCCTCAAATGCCATGGGGCACGGGATCGGGGCAGTTTTAATCTCCCCAAGAAATGGATACCAACCCTTCACAGCAAGGTTATGCTTTGACTGCACCAATAACATGGCGGAATATGAAGCATGTATCCTAGGCCTCGAAGCAGCAATTGATCTAAGGATCAAAAACCTTGAAGTATACGGTGACTCAGCCTTAGTCATCTATCAAGTCAAAGGAGAATGGGAAACAAAGCATCCCAATTTAATCCCCTACCGAGCCCGGGTTGTAGAGTTGATTGAGCATTTTGATGAAATCAACTTCCATCACATACCTCGAGAAGAAAACCAGGTGGCGGATGCTTTGGCTACATTATCATCAATGTACCAAGTAAATTTCCACAATGAAGCACCAATCATAAAGATGGATCGTAGAGACAAACCAGTTGTATGTGCATCAGTCGAAGAAGGACTTGACAACAAACCCTGGTTCTACGACATCAAGCGATACCTTGAAGAGCAAGAGTATCCAGAAAATGTCTCGCACACCGACAAGAGAACCCTCAGGAGATTGGCATCCCAGTTCTTCCTCAGTGGAAATACCCTCTACAAAAGAAACTACGACATGGTCCTGCTCAGATGTGTGGATAAACATGAAGCGGACATGCTCATCAAAGAAATCCACGAGGGATCTTTTGGAACCCATGCCAATGGGCATGCAATGGCAAAGAAAATTCTAAGGGCGGGCTATTATTGGCTAACCATGGAAGCTGACTGTTTCCACTACGCCAAGACTTGTCATAAGTGCCAAATTTATGCCGACAAGGTGCATGTACCACCAACTCCCCTGAACGTCATGACCTCACCTTGGCCATTCTCTATGTGGGGCATAGACATGATTGGAATGATCGAGCCCAAAGCGTCAAATGGACATCGCTTCATCCTCGTTGCCATCGACTACTTCACCAAATGGGTAGAAGCAGCTTCGTATGCAAACGTAACCAAACAAGTGGTAGCCCGATTCATCAAGAAGGAAATCATTTGCCGTTACGGCACTCCCCACAAAATCATCACTGATAATGGGGCAAACCTGAACAACAAGACGATGAAGGAGTTGTGCAAAGATTTCAAGATTGAGCACCATAATTCCTCCCCTTACCGACCAAAGATGAACGGTGCGGTAGAAGCAGCCAATAAAAACATAAAGAAGATCATCCAAAAGATGGTAACAACATATAAGGATTGGCACGAGATGCTTCCCTTTGCGCTACATGGCTACAGAACAGCCATTCGCACTTCAACTGGGGCAACCCCTTTCTCCTTAGTATACGGTATGGAAGCCGTGCTTCCCGTAGAGGTGGAAATTCCTTCATTAAGGGTCTTGATGGAGACCAAGCTAGAAGAAGCTGAATGGGTCCAAACAAGGTTCGACCAACTGAATCTCATAGAGGAAAAGCGTCTAACGGCAATATGTCACGGACAACTCTATCAAAGGAGACTCAAGAGGGCATTCGACAAGAAGGTCCGTCCTCGAGAATTCAAAGAAGGAGACCTAGTGCTCAAGAAGATATTACCTATCCACAAAGATCCCCGAGGGAAATGGACTCCCAGCTATGACGGACCGTACGTGGTAAAGAAAGCCTTCTCTGGCGGAGCCTTGATCATCACCATTATGGACGGAGAAGAGTTCCCACTCTCAATAAACTCTGATGCAGTCAAGAAGTATTATGCCTAAAGAAAAAAAAAGAAAGCTCGCTAAATCGAAAACCTGAAAGGGCGGTTTAGGCAATAGAGAGCGTCCTGCTAGATCGAAAGCCTGAAAAGGCGGTCTAGGCAAAAATAAAGGACATCAAAAAAGGAAATACACCCCGGTGGACTGAAAACTCGAAAGAGCGGTCCAGGCAAAAATTAGGGGTTAACAAAAGAAAAAGGCAATGACTGCAATATCCAAGCTCCGGACAAGATTCAAGAGGAGAAGAATCGGTCTCGTCAACATCTTCCAAAAAACTCGAAGTCATAAGGAAAATAGCATGTGTTGTGCCAAAACCAACAAATTTCTTTTTGCTTTTTTCTTGTCTTTCTCTTTCTTTTTCCTCAGAGAAGTAATCACTTCTCACTTCATGTATTTTTTACCCATTCAAGAAGTCAAATCTGCATTGAATAAATTTCCTTTTATTATTTTGTGTTCTCATTAGCGCATAAAATTTTATTTTATTCATGATGAAAATGCATCGAAACATGGGAAATAAACAAAAGGATTTTCTTCCAAAAAAAAAAAAAAAACAAACAAACGTCGTTTCTATTTGAATTTTCGTAAATTTCGAAGGAATTGCGGTAATTTCCCCCCAAATATTGCACCAAAGGACTTATGCTCTTCAGCAAAGGCAAGTGCATAAGCTCACGGCACGTGGAGCGCAAAGACCCCAAGGGTAAGAGGAACAAAATTCCCCAGTAAACACCCTAAACATCCAAACATCAACCAAGGCTGGATATCGATCATGCTTCCAAAATGATCCTTATATCCCCATGAAGCCAAACCTTATTGATATTCCTCAGGGAGTCTCAACCCAAACAAAAAGTCCAATCATCATTGGCAGACAAACACAAATCCCCAGGAAAGACCCGACCTTGCTCGGCATCCAATCATAACTCCCAGCATTCCACATGCATCCCACATATCATGCATAACATAATTCATGCATCATGTCAATTTCATTCATGCATGCATATCCAAATCATTCATACACATGCATTTCATAATCATATCATGCATCCTCAACGAGGATTCTCCAGTGAGTATCACATATTCACCAGCATCCATCAACAGTTAAGTAAGCGTTCCCCAGTGAACCTCCTTCACAAACTGTCCCCAATTCCCCAGCTGAGTTTCCCCAGCGGAAATTCTTGATTGAGTTTATCTCATATCATTTTGCATGCATATCATACTGCATAAGGTAACATGAAGCATAACATGCATCATACAATCATGTTTTCCGGTTCAAAACCGGGCACCTATTCAGGGTAAGACCATTTCAGTTTAGGAATCGACCTCTAGTGTAAGCGGCTAGATAAGATTACCTATCCTTAGGTATCGACCTTCAGTGTAAGCGGCTGAATAAGATCACTCCCCTTAGGTATCGACCTTCAGTGTAAGCGGCTGATAAGATCACCTCCTCAGTGTTTCGACCTTCAGTGTAGCGGCTGAATAAGATCACT
The DNA here is from genome assembly GCA_018208015.1 of Medicago ruthenica. NCBI lineage: Eukaryota > Viridiplantae > Streptophyta > Magnoliopsida > Fabales > Fabaceae > Medicago > Medicago ruthenica. Next base: position 50,876,576 of record CM031375.1, read on the forward strand.
CTCCTTAGGTATCGACCTTCAGTGTAAGCGGCTGAATAAGATCACCTTCCTCAGTGTTTCGACCTTCAGTGTAGCGGCTGAATAAGATCACTCTCCCTTTATCGACCTTCAGTGTAAGCGGCTGAATAAGATCACCTCCTCAGTGTTCGACCTTCAGTGTTAGCGGCTGAATAAGATCACTCTCCCTTAGGTATCGACCTTCAGTGTAAGCGGCTGAATAAGATCACCTTCTCAGTGTTCGACCTTCAGTGTTAGCGGCTGAATAAGATCACTCTCCCCTTATGTATCGACCTCAGTGTAGCGGCTGAATAGATCACCTTTCCTCAGTGTTTCGACCTTCAGTGTTAGCGGCTGAATAAGATCACTCTCCCCTTAGGTATCGACCTTCAGTGTAAGCGGCTGAATAAGATCACCTTTCCTCAGTGTTTCGACCTTCAGTGTTAGCGGCTGAATAAGATCACTCTCCCCTTAGGTATCGACCTTCAGTGTAAGCGGCTGGATAAGATCACCTTTGCCCTTAGGTATCGACCTTCAGTGTAAGCGGCTGAATAAGATCACCTTTCCTCAGTGTTTCGACCTCTAGTGTAAGCGGCTAGATAAGATAACCTTTGCCTTTAGGAATCTACCTTCAGTGTAAGCGGCTGGATACGATTACCTTCATCCCCAGTGGATCTACCTCAAGTGTTAGCGGCTGGATACGATCAACCTTTTCAAATCATTGCATTTGCATATTTTACTTTTACTACAAATTTTTTCCATACCGCGAAGGACAAAATTCGGGTCCTTCTTTTTACCTAATTGATCTTCGCAAAGAGTTCAAGAGATGCCCTCGGCACTCACACACTCTATGCAAAGACACAATTAAGTAGGGGCAGCTGTAGTACCCCAATTTTGTCCTAAGCCTTTTAAAACAAAAAATCAAAAAAAATCAACGAGAGGGAAAAAGTCAAAGTCAACCAAAGTCAATAAAAAAGTCAACATTTCAAAAATGATGACTTCGCACTGCAAAGGTCACTTCGCACTGCGAAGTCTGCGATTTTTCTGCAGATTTTTGGTTTCTTTGATTTAATTCTAGAATTTGTTGCACATCATTTGCATATTTATTTTAATCAGCATTCATGGCTAATTGGGCCAAGAAAAACCAGAAATGAGAGACTTGCCATTAATGCCAAGGTAGGAAGCTTTTTCTTACAACCTAGCATGTGACAAGCAAGTGGGCTTGCCCTTGGGCAGCTCTTGTCCCTCCCAAGTGACCTGTTAACCACCCCAAGGTTGCCAGCCACCTGCTTGAAGTCTTTCTTCTTGCTTGCTTCCCCAAAACCAGTCAAACCCAGCTGGTTTTGTACTTGAAAAAGTCATGATTGCCTACCCTGTTTTGCAACAGCTTTTCATCCCTCTCACACCAGCCATATGTAGCCTTTTGCATCCCCAAATCTCTGCACATCACAGTGCACGTTTTTATTGATCAACCATTGAGATTGCAAGGATTGATCCCCAAGCTTGTCCAATTGCAATCCAGCCATGTTCATCATCATTTCTATCCAAAGACCTTTGATTTTGTGGCTGAAATCAGTTAAACCTTTAACCCTTGGCACAAGGCAAGGTTGCCTCTATCCATTAGCATTAAATGCAAAGCCAAATAGCCTGAATTTAGCCCACAAATCAGCTATGTCCTATTGGATTTTCATCATTACTAGAGATTGCATTTTGGCCTATAAATAGAGATGCAAGGCAAGAGGAAAGGCAGGATTGCGTAGCATAAAAAAGAGCAAAAAATACAGCAATTCAAAGAGCATTACACACAAAGAAACACTACTCAAACAACCAGAAAAAAACCAATCAAACACAAAGCCTTACAAAGTTCAAAAACCATCCAATACTCAAAACCTTTGCAAGAACCTTCAACCAATTCAAATCCATTGCAGCTGGAGCTTTGCTAAGGATTTCTGTAAGTTTCTAAGCCTTTGCTTTGTATTTTCATTTGTGCTTGCATAGCAATTTTGGTTCAAAACCTCTTTGTTCTAAAAAACCCCTTTTGAATTTCAAAAGAAATCCCAAGGTTTTCAAAACATCAAAACTGGTTTGTCGAGCTCTTTTCATTGCAAAAACTCAAAGCTTTTCACTCACCTAAAAGGTCCTGAGTGTGTTCAGAAGTTGTTTCTGAACAACAGTTCAGAAACGGCTTCTGAACTCAAAAATTCGCATTGTTCGCAGTGCGAAGTCATGGTCGCAGAGCGACCATGACAGAACTCAGAATCTGAGTTTAGGTGCCTAAATGGCCAATTTTTGAGGTTCCAGCCCAAGAGCTCAGAACCTAGGAGTTTTAAAACTCATTTTATCCAAACCATGTCAAGGATTTTGCATAATATTGGAAAATTCGCAAGTTCGGGTAACACTTTTTTGGGTAACTTGCAAAACAAGTTATGTCCCCAAACTTTCAAAACAACTTGAACAAACCAGCTATGTTCATCATTTTCAATTAAAACTTGAACAATGAACATTGTTCATGATTTTCAAAACCCAAGCGTGAACATACGCCGAATTTGTTCGCTTTTCAAAACCGTTCGCAAAACGAGCCGAACTTGTGTTTTCTAGCAAAATTGTTAAAATCTCTGCCATTTTGGGTTTTCAAACCAAATGTTTTGATATACCTTGGGATTTCTAAGAAAATCTACCAAAAACTTGAATGAAAAAGGGATGGTGTGACGTATGTCTCTCCATTGCCCCGATTGTACGAATGTGTAACGTATGACTCGTCGTTCGGACAATCGTCATTCCATTTTCAACGTATCCGACCATACCAAACCAAATCTTGGCCCCTTGTGGTCAATCCGAACCTTTTGGTCCCCCGTGGCCATTAGATTCGATCCCTCGACTCGTTTGAGTCACTCGGTCAATGTTCGACTCATCCGAGTCCATTGTACCCGTTCTTGATCCCATTGGATCAATCGAACAATCCCCCGACTCGTTGGAGTCCCCTCGGTCAATGATTGACTCGTTTGAGTCCATTGCACCCATTTTGGTCCCATAGCGACCAACTCGAACCCTTTTACCCAACGGACATGACTTTTAACATTCTAGCGCGATTCGTAAACAAACGCTTAATAAGTCTCCCAAGCGCGAGCATACAAGGTATACGCTTAATAAGTCTCCCGAGCGCGAGCATACAAGCTACGGTGAATCGCAAGAATTCGGTTAAAACATCGTCCATTTAAAATTAACCAACACATGTACGTTTTTTCTACCAAAGAACTACGTACGCTTTGAATTCTCCGACTACCGGGAGATACGTAGGAGCAAGATCGACATCTTGTCAAGCGCAATAATAAAAACTTTTTTTCTTTCGTTTGTTTTCATCTCTTTTCCCCCTTTTTTAGTATATTTTCTTTTGACATAGATAAGCATGCGCGCAAAACATTTAAAAACAATTTAAGCTTTAGCCAAATAGAAGGTTCCCGTTGAGTACAACGGACGTGAGGGGTGCTATAACCTTCCCCTTGCGTAACCGACTCCCGAACCCGATAATGGTTGCGATGACCAGTCCTTTTCCTCGTCGTCAAGGGTTTTATTATCGTTTCCCTTCAAACAAAAAACTTAAGGGTTTATCAACGTTCCCTTTACACAAAAACTTTGGTGGCGACTTCACAAAGGCCCTCCGAGCGTTCGCGGACGTCCTCGGAGGATTTGCGCGTTTTTTAAACGAGGTGCGCACACCGCTTATAAGTGACTGTTATCAATGTTAAAAGATTGATGAGCAAGCAATGGCAATTTTGTAAATTGGTAGTTGGGAAGGAAAGATTTTTAAAAAGGAAAACCAATATATTTTCATTTCCTCTCACCATTCTCACTCTTCAAAATCTGATTTCTCTCCCTCACTCTCCCTAGTCTCACGCCCTCCTTCTCTATTGCTACCATTCAACAAGCTTTCATTCAATTATTGTGGAACCTTTTTCTTAGCAAGCTCACTTTGGAATTTCTAGGACAAGAGAAGTTGAAGAAAAATCAAAGAAAGGAGTAGGAGCAAGTTAGGGTTTTTGGAATTCAGAACTTAGCAAGCACCAATCAAGGCTTAGGTGAGCTCCCTAGGGTTTTAGAACCCGTTATGAGTAAGTTTGAGAGTTATTTATACTTTGAGCGAATTTTAGGAAATGTGCCCTAATCTATGTTATTTGCTAATTCCTTGTTTCAACAATGATTTAATTGTTTATATGCTAAAGAAAATCCTTTTGATACCTTTGTGGAAGCTTGAGTAAGTTGGAATGGTTCGGAATGAAGAAAAATGCATTTTTCTGAGTTTTCTGAACTGTCATGGTCGCTACAGCGACCAGCCCGTCGCTATAGCGACCAGGCACTTTTTCGGTTCTGCCTACGGTCGCTACAAGCAACCTGGCCGTCGCTATAGCAACCAGCCCAGAACAGCCCATGACAGCTTAGCTGTTTTGGGTGTTCTGGTGCGCGTAGGTGGAGTTTTTCACATCTGTTTTCTCCTAAAACATTTAAGAATCAATAACCATCATTCCAACTCGTTCAAGAGGCTCCCAAAAGGATGAAAATGTAAGGAACAAGGATTGTGCAATGACTTAGAATAGTTTAGAATTAAGAGGGCAAAGTCTAGACGGGTAAGGAAATGTTCTAGCAACTAAGTAGTGGCTTATGAAAACGATAAGCCTATGACTCTATACTTTTATGTTAAGCATTGGGAGATTGAATCCCTTAAGGAATGCAATAGATATGTCTAAGAATAGTTTTATGTAACGGATATACATACGACAAGTCAAGATTATATTAAAGAATATGTTAACGTGTTCATCAGACTCCGGATTATGCCGGATGGGATTTCTCCGAAAGGGCTATCCACACGTAAGTTATAAGACTATATTAAACGTGTCCAGCAGGCTCCGGGATACGCCGGATGGGACTTCTCTGAGAGGATTGTCCACACGTATGTTAAAAGATTAAGCATGTTCAGTAGACTCCGGGATTCTCCGAGAAGGTTGTATACATGCAAAGTTAAGTTGTGTTCAACAGACTCCGGGATTCGCCGGATGGGACTTCATCGAGAGAGTTGTCCACACAACGATAAGAGGAGACCGGTGTTAGCCTGATATGATAGGAATTTCACCGGTATAATGGGAGATGTTCTTCGGGGTTACTCCACCCGGATGCACTCCGTAACTTAGATAATTATTGTTTGTTCAACGCTAACTTCTAACCTTATGAATTAAGAATGATGTAAAGTAATACTTATGAGAATATGATAATTAGTTAGCAGAGAAAGAAGTGATCATAGGATGTCACCAAGATCACTAAGTATGAGTTTAAGTTTAAGGTTAGAATAAGATGAGCACATGATTAAGATATGTAGCGATCCTAGGATGTTTGTATCGAATTTCGGATTGTATCAAAGACTTATGTATTGCATTATCTATAAGCCAACTTTCTGTATTGTATTTAATGTATCCAGTACGAAATTTTAATACTCATATGAGATCCTAGGCAATCTCTATATGGGTGTTACAAACATAAAACCATCAACACAAAACCGGATTCAAGCAAAACCATCAACACAAAACCATCCACACAGAACCGAACCCAGAAAACGTAAACCAAAGGTAGTCATGAGTCATATTTAAAACTTAGATCTAGGTTTATTTAAGAGGTTTTTGTTGTTTTCGTTTATGGATTTGAAGAGAGTGAAAAAATGGATTCCTAAAAAGTGAAAAAGTTTTCAAAAAGGTGAAGATTGCCTCTCCGGCGTGGTGGCGCCGCCCCTTGGGCTGGCCGGCCGCCGCACCGGATTTCTTTCCTCCAGCCGTGTTCTTTTTTAAGAAAATTTTTGAGAGAGGAAGAAGAGAGAGAATGAAGGGGATGGAATGAGGAAAAGTCAGCCAAAACTGACTATATACCTCCCCTGACTCAGGCCCATTCTCGTGGCCCATCCTTCTTCTTCTCCTTTTCTTCAGTTTTTTTCTGCGCCCCTCCCTACATTCCTGCACCCCCCCTTTTTTTTCTATTTCTTTCTTCTTCTTCTCTTTTCTTTTCATTTTATTTCTTTATTTTTATTTTTTATCCATGCATTTTATTTTATTGCTTTTAATTTACAGCCCATCATGCATTTTTTTTTATTTCTTTATTTTATGCACCATATTTAATTTTATGTCTTGCATTTTTATTTTCTTTTTATTTTATGCACCATATTTTATTTTATGTCTTGCATTTTTTATTTTCTTTATTTATTTTCCAGCACCATATTTACTTTATGCCTTGCATTTTTATTTTCCAGCACCATATTTAATTTTATGTCTTGCATTTTTATTTTCTTTTTATTTTATGCATAATATTTATTTTATGTCTTGCATATTTTTATTTTTAGCATCATGTTTATTTTATGTCTTGCATTTTTTATTTTCTTTTTATTTTTATTTTCAGCATCATATTTATTTTTTGTCTTGCATTTTTATTTTCTTTATTTATTTTATGCACCATATTTATTTATTTATTATTTTGTATTTCATGCATTTTTTTTTACTTTTTTTTAGCATATTTACTTTAATGCAATTGCAATTTTATTTTATTATTTAGTCATTTATTTTATTGCCATTAGAATGTATCTAGGTCCAATGTAAAAAATATAAATGAGAATATCGCACCGACACCACATTTATTTTTTTATGCTTTATGTCGAGGACGATAATGTAATTATGACCGTATCCGAGGAAAAGGACCCTCACTTGATCCAACGTCATTTTGAGGGATCCGGTGTGTTTGGACTATCTCAGCTCACTTAGTCTCTGGACCTTAGGACTTAATCAAAATTTTCAAAAAAAGTTAAAATAGTCAAAATCCTAAAACATTTTATAATCAAAATTTCAAAAAAAAAAAAAGTCAATTTTTATCCTTTCTTTCATAATCAAATTTCAATCAATCTTTAATCAATCAAAACTTTTTCTTCAATTTAAAATCAATCAAGCTCACTTCTTTTATTCTTCAATGCCTTTCGGCCTCTTATCTTTCTCAGAACTTTTTTTTCAAACTTTAAAATCAATCAAAACCAATTACTCGGTTTTTTACCCCGAACTACATGATTTTGATCCCATTCGGGTATGTAGGCAAAAAACTTTTTCTTTCCAAATCAACAAAATAACAAAAACATTTTCCTTTCTTTTAATCTCATCACTTTAGTCCTTTTACACTTAAGCATTTATTTACAAACAAACAATCAATTTAGCATAAAGATAAATAAAAACAAGAGGTTCCTATAGAGTACTATAGACGTTTAGGGTGCTAATACCTTCCCTTTGCGTAACCAACCCCCGGACCTTGATCTCTCTAAAAAATAGGGTTTTTCGAACTTTCTTCCTTTTCCTCGGAAAAATAAAAGATCGGTGGTGAACCTTAAAATTGCGAGTCAACGCTAACCAATAGCTTGATATCCAAAAATCACCGCGACAGAAAAATGGTGACTTCACTGGGGACCAAAATCCTAAGTGGGTTAAACCTATCTTGCTTTTCTTTATCTTTATGCTTTATTATTATTTGTAACTGTAAATATGTGATTAAGTGTTTATCTTTTTACGTGAGTGGTGAGATAAATCCTACACCCAGACTTGAGGGAAACATAAGATAGGATGGTGGTATAATCAAAGTGTCTTTCCGAGAGTGAGTTTCGGATGTGGCACATGTGATAACCCCGCTCAATGGAGGAATCTTGGAAGTATTACTATGTTGGCATGAGTAGTCGTGTTCGGCATCGTTATTTTCAAGTGATCTATGAAGTTGAGGACCTTTAGTTACCTTTAACCCATCTTGGCCTTTTAGGACGTAGTGCGGTGGCTAATCAAGAGTAGTCTTGAATTGGTTGATACGCGATACTACACTTAAACGAGACTTTCCTACGGACGTTGTTGGACCGGGAGTAGTCCCGTAACCCGACAATATTTGGAAGTGGTCAATGACTTTGGGAACTTGGTAGAACCCGTGATACAGGTACATATGAAACCATAGTCCTTACCAAATGGCGTGTTTACCCTCGGCTCCAACATTATGAACTTAACCTCACCATGTTTTCTCCGCTCTTTAGCATAATCATGCATACATGCACCCATGCATAAACTCTTTTCTTTTTTCATCCAAATTATCGAAGGACTTAGACAAAGCTTTTTGTAAACATTGTAGATATGGACATCCCACGAAGAAGCACTAAGAAGTATCTTTTCAAAAAAACAGACTTGTCAAGATTAAGGGAGCTAGCATCTTTAGTAAGCGATCCAATTGATTTTCAAGCTCATCATGGGAAGTTTCTCAAATTTCTTAGAGTAGATGTTGAGGAAGGATGCCTAGAGACCTTGGTTCAGTTCTATGACCCGCTCTATCATTGCTTCACATTTCCGGACTACCAGCTCGTCCCTACAATTGAAGAGTATTCATATCTGGTTGGTTTACCCGTGCCAGCCAAGATACCATTCCACGGCCTGGAACCTATCCCTAAACCCTCCGACATCGCAGCCGCTCTCCATCTCGAAACTTCCATCATCCAAGCAAACCTTACCTCTAAAGGAGGTCTCCAAGGTCTTCCCACCCACTTCCTCTACCAACAAGCCTCCATATTTGCTGAAGCAGCTAGTACACGTGCCTTCCATTCCACCCTGGCCCTCCTTATATATGGCCTTTTACTCTTCCCTAATGTTGACAACTTCGTTGACATTAATGCCATTAAAATCTTCCTCACCAAAAACACCGTACCCACACTACTAGCCGATACTTACCACTCCATCCATGACTGAACCCAGGCTAGCCGTGGAACCATCTCTTGTTGTGCACCCCTGCTCTATCAATGGTTTACCTTCCACCTACCTCAATCCCGTGCCTTCAAGACCAATGTTGAAAAGTATTCTTGGCCTCGCAGAATCATGACTCTCGACCCATCTGACATTGTTTGGTACCAGGCAGCTAGTGACGTTGGAGAGTGAAATTCTGGCCAGGCAATAAGATACTTAACAGGTTCTGGTTCTGATTAAAACTTAGCAGGTTCTGATCAGAACTTAGCACAATTATAAAAGCAATTAATAGGCAGAAAAATAAACGTGCAGGAAAGCTAAAAACACACAAGGTTTGTTAACCCAGTTCGGAGTAAACACCTCCTACTCTGGGGGATACCAATCCAGGAAGGAAATCCACTATTGGAATTAATCCTTAAGACTCAGACACTGACTCCCAGTTCTTATCCTAAGCAAACAATCTCCACCTAGTCAGACTTCTACCCAACTCTTGAGTATTAGAATCCTCTAACTTCCTATTCATGCAACTAAACCCAGCTACTTGAACAACCCTTAACAATCCCCTGTTTTTGAACACAATTCAATGACAACACTTCATTCGTACCTAAAGGCTTAGAATGAATTACAACTTAATGAAAACACTAAACCAACTCAAAACATATGAGTGGTGCACAATAAAGCTAAAAGCTTAAAATACTAAGACTCAATTTTCTGATCTTAAACTCTATGAATTCGTAAGTTGAATAGCAGCAGCCTTCCTCATTATATAGCCTTCAGTCTTGCAGCATAAATAACAACCTAATCTTCTGAATTGATTTGTTATTGGAATAAGAATGATCCAATAAAGTAAAAAATAAAACTGCATCCAATCTTTGAATGATTTAAAACAGAAAATACGAATTTTCATAACTTTGAACCAAATCTTTAAAGATATCTTCTCCAATTAAACCAGCCTTCTAGAAGCAAATATACAAGAATAATTCTTTGCTAAATATCCCAAGATACGCGCAAAAACAATCCAGCAAACCCTGCTTCTGACGTGGTCAATAGAAGTCAACGCTGGCTTCAGAACCTGGAACTGCTTCTGAAGTGCTACAGTGCTTCTGAAGAGCATTTCAGCTTCTGATGTAGATTTCAGCTTCTGAATGGCTTCAAATGAGAAAACTTCCAACTGAAGAAATGTTCTAATCATGGAAATGCTTCTATTCAACACTTTGGTTTTGCCAAAATATGTAGCCAACACCAAAAGACTCAACAATCTCCCCCTTTGGCAAATTTTTGGCTAAAACCATCCAAGTTCTTCAATCTCCCTTAAAAGCAACTCAGCAATGAAGAACTCCACACTGATCAATCATAACATAGTAATTAGCAGCGGATTCAGTTATAACTATCATGAGAAACACAAATCAGCTTCAGTTCATATCAGCTACTGAAGCACACATAAACCATGTACTTGATCAACTCCTGATCATCACACACATGGTACCAGAGCTACTGATCACAACACTCCCCCTGCAACTCAGCTACTCACACAAACTCCCCCTCACTACTGAACTACAGAGAAACAGAAGTATTAGAGCACCCTTCAGGAGCTGAGCACACTTCAGGAACACATCATCACTCAGGTATATAACAATCTTGTACTCCCCCTGAGACACATACTCCCCCTCAATAACATCCTGACAGCTCTTGTTGCATTTGTTCTGAATACTGAGCTTCACACATAACTTCTGAATAACACTGAAAGCTGAATTTGAACTAATTCTGAGCAGCAACACTTTGCATAAGATTTTTGGTATCAGAGCCAACACATTACATAAGATTTTCTCCCCCTTTTTAGCCACAAAATTCTGACACATCTCAGACTTCAAATAGGGAATAAAATCAAACCAGGTAACACTGATTCATCCAGTTTGCAGTAATTGCTATAACTCTTCATACAAACACACACCTAACTTGCTCCTTAAGTTTTCAAACTGCTTAGCATCCAAGGCCTTTGTGAAAATGTCAGCAACTTGTTCTTCAGTAGCTACATGTTCCAGCTGAACAATCTTGTTCTCCACAAGGTTTCTGATAAAATGGTGTCTGATGTCTATGTGTTTGGTTCTGCTGTGCTGAATGGGGTTCTTAGAGATGTTGATAGCACTCAAATTATCACAGAATAATGTCATAACACCTTGTTTCATGTTGTACTCTTCCAGCATTTGTTTCATCCACACCAGTTGTGAGCAACTACTCCCAGCAGCAATATATTCAGCCTCAGCAGTTGACAATGAAACACAGTTTTGTTTCTTGCTGAACCAAGATATTAAGTTATTTCCTAAAAAGAAACAACCTCCTTAAGTGCTCTGCCTGTCATCAGCACTTCCAGCCCAGTCAGCATCACAAAATCCCATCAATTCAGAACTTGAACTATGACAATACATGATTCCATAGTCACTTGTGCTATTCACATACTTCAAGATCCTTTTAACTTGTGTCAGATGACTCATCTTAGGATCAGCTTGGTATCTTGCACATACTCCAACAGCATAAGTGATATCAGGTCTGCTTGCAGTTAAATACAATAAGCTCCCTATCATGCTCCTATATTGACTTTGATCAACTGATATTCCTTGTTCATCTTTGGTCAGCTTCAGATGAGTAGCAGTTGGTGTCCTCTTATGAGCAGCTGATTCCATTCCAAACTTCTTCACTATGTTCTTGGCATATTTACTCTGAGAAATGAAGATTGTATCTTCCATTTGCTTGACTTGTAATCCAAGAAAGTAAGTAAGCTCTCCAACCAAACTCATTTCAAACTCTGATTGCATTTGCTGAACAAACAGTTTGACCATCTTCTGAGACATTCCTCCAAACACAATATCATCTACATAAATCTGAGCAATCATCAGACTCCCATTTTCATCTTTCACAAACAAAGTCTTATCAGAACCTCCTTTTCTGTAACCTTGAGCCACAAGAAACTGAGTCAGCCTGTCATACCATGCTCTTGGTGCTTGCTTCAATCCATACAAAGCCTTCTTTAACTTGTACACATGTTCTGGAAACTTAGGATCCACAAAACCCTTAGGCTGTTCAACATACACTTCTTCTTGCAGATATCCATTCAAAAATGCACTCTTCACATCCATCTGGAATAATTTGAACTTGAGAATGCAGGATACACCCAACAGTAGTCTTATAGACTCTAGTCTGGCCACAGGTGCAAAGGTCTCATCAAAATCAAGTCCCTCAACTTGAGTGTAACCCTGAGCAACCAACCTTGCCTTATTTCTGACCACAGTACCATTCTCATCTGTTTTATTCTTGTATATCCACTTAGTACCAATCACATTCAGCCCTTCAGGTCTAAGAACTAGATCCCACACTTCACTCCTTTTGAATTGATTCAACTCATCTTGCATTGCTTCAATCCAAAATTCATCAATTAGGGCTTCTTTCACATTTTTAGGCTCAAACTTTGACACAAAGCAAGAATCAGTAGTAGCTGGTTCTGATCTCCTGGTTCTGACCCCTTGATCTAAGCTTCCAATAATTAAGTCTCTAGGATGATCCTTCTGAACTCTAATTGATGGCCCTTTACTATTAGGAACTTGATCAGTTTGATCTTCCGCTTCATCAGACTCTGAGTGTTTTTCTGCTTCTGAGGTTTGTTCTTCTGATGCTTCAGACTCTGGAAAAACTTCAGACTCACCTCTATCTTTCTCAGCAGACAGATCATCAATTACCACATTAATGGACTCCATCACCACCTTGGTTCTGGAATTAAACACCCTATAAGCTCTGTTGTTCACTGAATAACCCAGGAATATGCCCTCATCAGACTTAGGATCCAGTTTTCTTCTGTTTTCCCTATCAGCCAAAATGTAGCATCTGCTCCCAAAAACATGGAAGTATTTGACTGTAGGCTTCCTTCCATTCCATAGTTCATATAAGGTACAAGTTGCTCCCTTCTTCAGAGTGACTCTATTATGGATATAACATGCAGTGTTCATGGCTTCAGCCCAAAACATATATGGCAGCTTCTTAGCATGCAGCATAACCCTTGCACATTCTGCTAAAGTCCTGTTCTTCCTCTCAACTACACCATTTTGCTGAGGTGTGATAGGTGCAGAAAACTCATGCTTTATACCTTCAGAAGCACAGAATTCTAAGAAGCTCTTGTTTTCAAATTCTTTGCCATGATCACTTCTGATTCTGATAATCCCACTGTCCTTCTCTCTTTGTAGTTGAATACACATTTCTTTAAAGACTTCAAAAGTGTCAGATTTTTCTCTAACAAAGCTGACCCATGTGAATCTTGGGTAATCATCAACCATTACAAAAGCATACCTCTTGCCTCCAATACTCTCAACTTGCATAGGCCCCATCAAATCCATATGAACAAGTTCTAGCACTTTAGTAGTTACCTGGTGAACTAATCTGGGATGAGACTTTCTTGTTTGTTTACCAATCTGACAATCACCACAAACACTGTCCTCATTGATCTTCAGATTAGGCACACCTCTGATAGCTTCAGTACTTAGGATTTTTTTCATGCCTTTCAGATGCAGATGTCCCAATTTCTGGTGCCAGAGCTTGACTTCTTCTTCTGAGCTCATAAGACAAGAAGTCAGACTTCTTTCTTCTTCAGAAACCCATAAGTAACAATTGTCTTTGGATCTGCAACCCCTCATCTGAGTTTTATCATCCTGATCAGTAACAATACACTCCTGCTTGTTGAAATTCACTTTTAAATCCTGATCACATAGCTGGCTAATACTGATCAGATTAGAGGTTAATCCTTCCACCAGTAGCACATCATTAAGTCTGGGCAAACCTTCTCTGATCAAATCACCAATACCCAGAATCTGACCTTTTACACCATCTCCAAATGTCACATAACTTCTGGAGTATGATCTGATATTGCTCAGTAGCTTCTTCACACCAGTCATGTGCCTTGAACACCCACTATCAAAATACCAGTCTTCTTTTGAGGTGGCTCTTAATGAAGTATGAGCAATCAGGCCTACATTCTGAACTTTGGGCTTCCACACCTTCTGAACATTCTGTCTGACAGCAGCTGGTTCAACTCTTCTATACTGAAAATGTTCAGGATAGCCATAAAGTTTGAAGCAGAATGGTTTGATATGCCCTTTCTTTCCACAATGATGACAGACCCATGGATGATTCCTCCTCCTTCTGTTTCTGAAAGATTTCTGGGGTTGCTTCTGAGGTAGCATCTGAACATGCTTCTGACCTTGCATCTGAACATACTTCTGACCTTGCATCTGAGGTCTCTTCTTTGATGTTCCATCCATAGAATCATGAGTTTGAGTAGCAGGAACAAAACTCATCTGTTTAGGAATCTGAGTCTGATCTACAAATCCTAAACCAGTTTTTCCTTGTTGTTGATTCCTCAAAATGTCCTCCAACTTATCAATAGCAGAGTTCAACATCTTCACTTGCTTCTTCATTTGATCAAGTTGGGAGTTCAGTTGGTTCACTTCTTCTTTTAAATCTGAATTCTGCACTAATAGTTCACCTTTTTCAGCCTCCAGTTGAAGAATAGTCTCCTTCTGGTCCAAAACTTGTTTGCAAACCTCAGCACTTCTGGTATACAGCTTCTTGTAGTTATCAGCTAGTTCATCATATGAGGTTTTAGCAGCTTCAGACACATATGAGGCTTCAGACTCTGAGTCAGACTCTGAAAAGGTCTCAGACTCTAAAACAGGTTCCTTCTTTAAGATAGCTCCTGACCTTACTACAAGACCAGTATCACACATACCAGATTCACTATCATCATCTTCTTCAGAACCATCATCAGACCATGCAACAGCTAGGCTCTTCTTCTGTTTCTTAAGAAAAGTAGGACATTCAGATTTGATATGCCCATAGCCCTCACACTCATAGCACTGTACACCTTTGGCTTGGTTACTTTTCTCCTCAGACTTAGTCTTCTTCTCATCAGTTTGTTGCTTTTTGTCATTGAATCTGAAATTCTGACCTTTGGCTTTGGCTTTTCTGTTAACATTCTTCAGAATCTTGTTGAATTGTTTTCCCAGCAACACTAGAGCTTCTGATAAGTCATCCTCATCAGACTCTTGTTGATCATCAGCTTCAGCATTCACAGTAAAAGTTATACCTTTCCCTTTCTTATCAGGCTGTTTGCAGAATGCAGTCTCAAAATTTAACAAAGACCCAATCAGCTCCTCAACCTTCATAGCAGAAATATCATGAGCCTCCTCAATTGTAGTGACCTTCATGTCAAATCTTCTGGGCAGGGACCTGAGGATTTTTCTGACTAACTTCTCATCAGTCATCTTTTCTCCAAGTGAATCAAAAGAATTTGCCATGTCCAGCACATTCATGTAAAAATCCTGAATAGATTCATCTTCCTTCATCTTCAGGTTCTCAAATTTGGTGGTCAGCAGCTGCAATCTGGACATCTTCACCTTAGAAGTTCCTTCATGAGTGGTTTTCAGAATTTCCCAAGCATCCTTAGCCACAGTACATTGTTTGATAAGTCTGAACATGTTCTGGTCCACACCATTAAAGATTGCATTCAAGGCTTTTGAATTTCCCAGAGACAAGTCATCTTCAGCTCTGGTCCACTCCTCTTCAGGCTTCAAAACTCCAGTTTTGTTACCATCTTTGTCCAAAACCTCAGGATGTTCCCAGCCTTTTATCACAGCTTTCCAAGTCCTGCTGTCAATAGACTTTAGAAAAGCACACATCCTTGACTTCCAATACTCATAGTTTGTGCCATCTAGTAGGGGTGGTCTATTGACATAGCCTCCTTCTCTATCCATGCTTGCCAAAAATAAACTCCTCTGGATCTCACCCAAATTACAGGCAGGGTTCCTGCTCTGATGCCAATTGAAATTCTGGCCAGGCAATAAGATACTTAACAGGTTCTGGTTCTGATTAAAACTTAGCAGGTTCTTATCAGAACTTAGCATAATTATAAAAGCAATTAATAGGCAGAAAAATAAACGTGCAGGAAAGCTAAAAACACACAAGGTTTGTTAACCCAGTTCGGAGTAAACACCTCCTACTCTGGGGGATACCAATCCAGGAAGGAAATCCACTATTGGAATTAATCCTTAAGACTCAAAAACTGACTCCCAGTTCTTATCCTAAGCAACCAATCTCCACCTAGTCAGACTTCTACCCAACTCTTGAGTATTAGAATCCTTTAACTTCCTATTCAAGCAACTAAACCCAGCTACTTGAATAACCCTTAACAATCCCCCTGTTTTTGAACACAATTCAATGACAACACTTCATTCGTACCTAAATGCTTAGAATGAATTACAACTTAATGAAAACACTAAACCAACTCAAAACATATGAGTGGTGCACAATAAAGCTAAAAGCTTAAAAATACTAAGACTCAATTTTCTGATATTAAACTCTATGAATTCGTAAGTTGAATAGCAGCAGCCTTCCTCATTATATAGCCTTCAGTCTTGCAGCATAAATAACAACCTAATCTTCTGAATTGATTTGTTACTGGAATAAGAATGATCCAATAAAGTAACAAATAAAACTGCATCCAATCTTTGAAAGATTTAAAACAAAAAATACGAATTTTCATAACTTTGAACCAAATCTTTAAAGATATCTTCTCCAATTAAACCAGCCTTCTAGAAGCAAATATACAAGAATAATTCCTTGCTAAATCTCCCAAGATACGCGCAAAAACAATCCAGCAAACCCTGCTTCTGACGTGGTCAACAGAAGTCAACGCTGGCTTGAGAACCTGGAACTGCTTCTGAAGTGCTACAGTGCTTCTGAAGAGCATTTCAGCTTCTGATGTAGATTTCAGCTTCTGAATGGCTTCAAATGAGAAAACTTCCAACTGAAGAAATGTTCTAATCATGGAAATGCTTCTATTCAACACTTTGGTTTTGCCAAAATATGCAGCCAACACCAAAAGACTCAACGGAGAGATTATCGTGAGTTGTGGTGAATACCCCAACGTACCTCTTTTAGGTATGCGTGGTGGAATTAGGTACAACCCATTTCTTGCCCGACGACAATTTGGGTACCCAATGAAGTCAAAACCAAACAACCTTGCCTTAACTAATGAGTTCTATCTTAACCATGAAGATCCCTCAAACAAAAGAGAAAGATTCGCACAAGCTTGGAGCGCCATCCGCAGACTCAGCAGAAGTCAGTTGGGGAAGAAATCAGAGTATGTGCACGAATCTTACACTCAGTGGGTTATTGATTGTACCATGAGCTTTGGCCTACCTTACCATCTACCTAGATACTTATCCTCCACCATCCCACCATCATCCCTGCCTATACCCTTCGACACTAAGGAAGAGTTTCATGAACAACTAACCAAGGAAAGGCAAGAAAAGGAAACTTGGAAGAGAAGATGCCAGGAGCTCGAGCGAGAGTATGAGACCTTGAAGGGAAAGCTAGCACAGCGAGACCATGAGCTTTTCGTCCAGAACCAGAGGATAATTGAGAAGGATGACTTACTTCGTCGAAAGGACGCTTTGCTCAGCCAGGACGCTAGGAGGAAGAGGAGGTTTATGGATTCGCTCTCTAGTGCACATCCAGATTTCGAGGATTCATCCACTCCAGGAGTTTGAGTTTGAAGTTCTTAGGACCTTATGTTTAGATTTTAGCTTCCAAAATCTTTTGACTTGTAAACAAAAAGCTATTTTTGTAATATTTCAATGCTTAAGTGAAGTGTTCAAATTAAGATGTTTACAATCACTTCAACAAGTCCTTCGATAACATTTTTTTCTTTTTTTTCCATAAGCATAATCATGCATCATCCTGCATTCATTGTTTCCAAATTGAGTCTCACATTTTGTTCACCAATAAAAGGTTAATCTGCCGCCGTCAAAGAAAGTGGCCCGACGAATTCTTCGCAAGCCTACCCGTGTTTACAATACTCGAGCTAATCAGAAGAAGAAGATGGATCTTGTTGAGCAGGAAAATCAGGACCTTCGGGAAGAGGTCACCAGTCTGCGAGAGGGGATGGACAGATTAACAGCAATGATGAGTTCTCTTTTGTCTGCTCAGGGTTCTCAGTCCGCTGCTGCTGCTGTAGAACAACCATTTGTAAGCACCACTCTACTCTCCACCGCAGTTTCCCAACCACTGTTTATGCCTCCAGGCTGCTCATGGGGAATGCCTCCCCCAGTTAGTGAAAGTTTCCAACCTGTTGTAACAGAAGTTACGCCTCCCTTCGTTCAACAATCAGCACCGGTTCCTCAACCCGGCCCGCCTTTTCCCCAAGCAGCGATGACCTATTCCGCGCCTCTAATACACACAGTTCAGGATCAGGGACCTATCTTTCATACCGAAAGTGTCGCAGCTTTCAACAGGGTGGACGATCTGCAGGATAAATATAATGAGATGCAAAGGGAAATGAAAGCTCTTCGGGGAAAAGAGTTGTTCGTCTCGAATGCTCATGAGCTTTGTGTAGTTCCCAATGTGGTAATCCCGCACAAATTCAAAGTCCCGGACTTCGAGAAGTACAAAGGAAACTCTTGTCCCAGGGCACACCTGGTGATGTATGCGAGGAAAATGTCCACGCAGACGGACAACGACACGCTTCTGATTCATTACTTCCAGGACAGTTTGACTGGCGCGGCTATGAGATGGTACATGGAATTAGATGGTGCTGATATCCATACTTTCAATGACCTTGCAAATGCCTTTATACAACAATACAAGTACAATTCTTATCTGGCCCCAGATAGAGATGAGCTTAGGGCAATGACTCAGAAGGAGAAGGAGTCATTCAAGGAATATGCATAAAGATGGAGAGAGTTGGCAGCACAGATTCGCCCTCCCTTAGAAGAAAGAATTGACCAAGCTGTTCCTTAACACACTTAGTCCTTTCTACTACGAGAAAATGGTCGCAAGCGCTCCCAATGACTTCACAGAGATGGTAGGGATGGGGATGAGAATCGAGGAAGGTGTCCGAGAAGGACGGTTAGTGTAACACCCATACTAAATTATCTAGAATATTTAGCATGTGTATTAATCTGATATCGGATACATTAAAATTTTCAATAATAATATTACAAACAATACAACTGAATGAGTACAATTGGCTCGTTTATACAATTATCCAAAAATCATAGAATACACTTTCCTATACATATATAATCTGACAACCTCCTGAGCTTGTCCATGACGAGCAACTGCACTCCATCCAGCGTCTTCCTGAAGAATATCTTCATGAACATCATGATAACCTGTAAACCTGCACCAGAAGGATTGGGATGAGACATTACGTCTCCGTGAGCTCCAGCCCATCCTACTGTTGGCAACCACGGGGGAAACCTAGGGTCGCCGTGCCTACTCTTGGCGATCTTGGGGATACCTACGATCGCCGTCATTCTCTACATATTTCGCGATCAAGGGGAAACCTAGGATCGCTACTTGTTTCAAATATATCTTATACTTATCATAATCTTGTCTTAAACTTAAACTCATACTTAGTGATCTGCGGACATCCTATGATCACTTTCTTTCTTAGCTGACTAATCATCATATTCTCATAATAATTCATAAGCATCAATACATAAGTATATATTTATATCATTCTTAATCATTAAGTTAGTAAGTCAGCGTTGAACAAACAATAATTATCTTGGTTCATTTTACGGAGTGCATCCAGGTGGAGTAACCCCAGAATACATCTCCCCTCTACCGGTGAAAATTCCTATCATATCAGGCTAACACCGGACTCCTCTTGTCGTCGTGCGGTCATCCTTGCGGAATAACATGTCCCACTAGCGTGAACCTCCTGTGTCCCACTAGCGTGAACAACAGAAGACACGACTTAATTAATAATCTTAACTTACGCATATACCTCCCGTGTCCCACTAGCGTGAACGACGGAAGACGCGAATTAATATTCTTTCACATAAACTTTTAACTTATGCATGAACCTTTCGTGTCCCACTAGCGTGAACAACGAAAGTCACGACTTAATATTTTAATTAAGCTCTTATGTGTGGCTATCCTCGCGGATGGTAACTACACCGTTCCAACTAGCGGGAACCCCCGTGCTCTAACTAGCGAGAACACTGGAGACACATAAGGTCTTCATATAACTTTGTTCTTATTCTTTAAGTAATCATTCATGAGTGCTTAACCTATAAAAGTTTCTAAGCTTGACTATTGTATCATTCTCATTCCCATTGATTCTAATCTTAAGTACTTGTAAGTACTTCTAATACTTTCTCTAGCTTTGGCATATTAATGCATTCTTAGGGAAGACAACTTCCCAAAACATAACTTATAAACTTATGGTCTTAGGCTTATTGTTCTCTTAAGCCTTTGCTTGGTTATTTGGAAACATTCCATAGCTCATGGATTAACCTCTCTATATCAACTTACGGATTAAGGTATCCATCTCTCAATATTGTACCTTTCCTCATCCTATATTGGTCTATACATTCTCTAAAAGAACATGTAATTCGGTGGCCGATTTTTGCCGAGCCAAAAATGAAGATTGTGCAGCAAAATTCGGTGGCCGAATTGCAACTGTTCAAAACGTGATTTCACAATTCTTGGCTTATCCAATCATGCCCAAACATCATAACAGCTTAAGGGATAAGATTCTAAGGCATATTGATAGATTACAACATAGTTTATCAAGGAATTAGCAAACAAATAGATTTAGGGAACAATTCCTAAACTTTAACTCAACTTGTAAAATTCCACTAAACTTACTCAAAGCGGGTTCTAAAACCCTGTGGAGCTCACCTTGCTTGCTAGCTCTGATCCTTGCCAAGCTTCCAATCACCAAACCCTAGCTTGATTCCTCTTCTTTCCATCCCTCAATCCTAGCTCCCAATCCCTCAATCCTTTCTTGTTTCTTGACCTCCAAAGGCTCAAGAGTTCTCAAAATTGGTGCTTGCTCATGAATTGACCATATGGATGGATGATTAAGTGAAGATTGAGGTGAGGAGGAGGGAGGGATGGCGTGAGAGAAGAGTAGAGAGAAGGGAGAGGATTATTATTAGAGAGAGAAATGAGAATGAAAGAATGAGGAAATTTGAAGATGAATGGCTTTTATAGCCTTTGTCCTCAAAATTACTTAAATTCCCTTCCTTAAAATATCTCTGACACATTGTCTCGACACTGATAAATTCTTGAGTCTGAAATGGGATATTACAGTTAGTGAAGGAAATTGCCCCTGTTAACAATGCTAAGAGGTTCGGAAATAGCTATCCGAGAAAGAAGGAGCAAGAGGTAGGTATGGTCGCCTACGGAGGACCCTAGTTGCAGTACCCAACTTACCCACACATTGCCAATGTTTCACCACCCGTAACACAAAATTTCCAAATACCTCAAAGACCACCCTCCCATTACCCACAAAATTTCCAACAGCCTCGCCCACAGTCATCATACCCTCAACAACAACAAAATCGCCCACAAACCCCTCAGCAACCATATCACCCACAAAACCGCCAAAGAACAACCTTTGATCCAATCACGATGAAGTATGCTGACTTGCTCCCTGCTTTACTCGCCAAAAACCTTGTCCATGTCAGGGCACCTCTCCGTACACCAGATATTTTACCTCCTTGATACCGGCATGACCTAACTGGCGCCTTTCACCAAGGAGCGCCTGGCCACGATGTTGAGCATTGCCTTGCTCTTAAAACCGAGGTCCAAAGGCTAATCCGGGCGAAACTTCTGACCTTCAAAGATTCCGACTCAAGTCCCAACGTCCAGGCCAATCCCTTACCTAACCATGGGTCCTCTGTTAATATGGTCCAAGATGACCAAGAAGGTTGCTCTATTTTCAATGTTCAAAATATCAGGACACCTCTGGTCCCGATGCACACAAAAATGTGTAGAGCAGGTTTGTTCAAGCATGATCATATGAAGTGTAAGGTTTGCTCAGTGGATACCCGAGGATGTGCGCAAGTATAGGATGACATCCAAGGCTTGTTGGACCACAAGGAGTTGTTGGTGACGAGGAAGAGTGAGATTGTTTATGTGATAACGCCCGAATTTCATATTCCTGAGCTTTTAGAATTAGCCCTTGGTAATCAAGAGAATGCTGTTGTTACTCCCTTGGTGATCTGTTTACCGGGAGCCTTACCGCACGCATCATTAAAGGCGGTGCCATACAAGTACAATGCAACTATCCTGAGCGATGGATAAGAGTCCCCCATACCTCCTTTGCCGACTGTTGGCAACATTGCAGACAATAGCAAAGTCTTGAGAAGTGGGCGCATTCTCCCAACCATGGTACAAGATCAGATCAATGCTCCAGTTATCAAACCAGTGCCAGCTAGCGGGAGTGGATGTTCAGAATTAGATGAAGTGCTGAAATTAATAAAGAAAAGTGATTACAAGATCATCGACCAGCTGTTGCAGACGCCTTCAAAAATCTCAATGGTATCCCTGTTATTGCATTCCGATGCTCACAGAGAGGCATTGATGAAAGTGCTAAACCAAGCCTATGTTGACCATGACGTGACTACTAGCCAGTTTGGAAGGATAGTTGGCAACATAACCGCTTGCAACAATCTGGGATTTAGTGATGAAGAGCTCCCAGAAGCTAGAAGAGATCATAACCTAGCTTTGCATATCTCTGTTAACTGCAAGACGGACGCTCTGTCTAATGTGTTGGTAGACACCGGGTCGTCTTTGAATGTGATGGCGAAAACTACACTTGATAAGTTGTCGTACCAAGGTGCGCCCTTGAGGTACAGTGGGGTTATTGTGAAGGCGTTTGACGGATCAAGAAAGTCAGTGATGGGGGAGATAGTGTTGCCTATTACTATTGGACCCCAGGTTTTCCAGGTACCTTTTCAGGTCATGGACATTCAAGCCTCTTACAGTTGCTTGTTGGGAAGACCATGGATTCATGAGGCAGGAGCAGTCACATCCACGCTCCACCAAAAGTTGAAGTTTGTGCGAAATGGGAAGCTGATCACCGTGAATGGTGAAGAAGCGTTGCTAGTGAGCCACTTGTCAGCTTTTTCTTTCATCAGTGCAGATGAGATAGATGGAACGTCCTTCCAAGGACTTTCTATAGAGGGCGAGAGTTCAAGCAAGAAATCCATGGCATCTTTGAGAGATGCGCAGAAGGTTGTAAAGGAAGGAGCTGCAGGAGGATGGGGAAAGTTGGTACAGCTGCCTGAGAGCAAGAACCGAGAAGGTTTAGGTTTTGCATCATCAACAAGTGTCCCTAAGGCTAGCATGGGTTTGGAGCCCATCAATGTCACATTCAATAGCGCTGGGTTTATTCTCGCCCCGCCGGAAACCAATGCTATCCTGGAGGATGATCCGGAGAAGGTGGCACCTGTGTTTGTGACGCCAGAAAGCTCTGCCCGCAACTGGAATGCTGTTGACGTGCCCCTTGCTATTCATGTGTCTAAGTAATGTATCTGTTTGATTTACTTTCTTTCCAAAAATCCTTTCGTCTTGCCAAAGACGAAAGTGAAATCATGTAGGGCTCAACTTTGATTTTAAGTTATTGCTATCAATGAAAATCGTCGTTTTCTTCCACGACATTTATTTTTATTTTACTACTTTTTTTGAAAAAATGGTGACACAAAAAAACCAAAAAAAACATTTTATTTTCTTTTCGATCGATTTCAAAAAGTCTGCATTTTTCACTTATTTACTAAAAATCAACCATTAATCATATGCAGACTAAACATCAATAAGCCCGTTGAACACCGTGACCCTATGCTTCCTCCCAATTTGGAGTCTCCCGTTTATGAAGCTGAAGAGGAGGATGATGAAGAAGTTCCTGACGAGATTAGACGTTTATTAGAACAAGAGAGAAAGACCATTCAGCCTCACGGGGAAACAGTGGAGGTTATTAACTTGGGTTCTGAGGAGGACAAGAAGGAAGTCAAGATTGGGGCATTGTTGGATGCGTCTGTCAAAGAAAGAATGGTTGAGCTTCTCAAAGAATATGTAGATATCTTTGCATGGTCGTATCAAGATATGCCAGGGTTGAACCCTGAGATCGTGGAACACCGTTTACCTTTGAAGCCTGAATGTCCTCCAGTCAAGCAGAAGTTGAGAAGAACTCGCCCTGATATGGCCCTCAAGATCAAGGAGGAAGTGCAAAAGCAGATTAATGCAGGTTTTCTTATTACATCGGAATATCCTCAGTGGTTGGCCAACATAGTGCCCGTTCCCAAAAAAGATGGTAAGGTCAAGATGTGCGTTGATTATAGAGATCTGAACAAGGCTAATCCAAAGGATGATTTCCCGCTACCCCACATCGATGTATTGGTTGACAGCACCGCTAAGTCCAAAGTTTTCTCCTTCATGGATGGTTTCTCCGGATACAATCAGATCAAAATTGCAGTGGAAGACAGTGAAAAGACGTCTTTTATTACACCTTGGGGTACTTCCTGTTATTAAGTGATGCCTTTTGGGTTGACGAATGCGGGTGCTACCTACCAAAAAGGCATGACCACTCTCTTCCATGACATGATGCACAAAAAAATTGAGGTTTACGTCGATGACATGATTGTCAAATCAGGTACTGAAGAGGAGCATGTCGAGTATTTGTTGAAGATGTTCCAACGATTGAGAAAGTATCGGCTTCGCCTGAATCCTAACAAGTGTACGTTTGGTGTGAGATCTGGAAAGCTTCTAGGTTTCATCGTCAGTCAGAAGGTTATTAAAGTAGATCCCGACAAAGTCAAAGCCATCAGAGAGACGCCTGCTCCACAGACTGAGAAGCAAGTGAGAGGATTTCTAGGATGCTTGAACTACATCTCTAGGTTCATATCACATATGACAGCCACATGTGGGCCTATTTTTAAATTACTTCGCAAGAACCAAGAGATAGTGTGGACAGAAGACTGCCAGAAGGCCTTCGACAGCATCAAGAATTACTTGCTAGAACCTCCAATTCTTATCCCTCTAGTCGAAGGAAGACCTCTGATTATGTACTTGACGGTGTTGGAAGACTCCATGGGTTGTGTACTCGGGCAGCAGGATGAGACCGGTAGGTAGGAGCATGCTATTTATTACCTGAGCAAGAAATTTACAGATTGTGAGTCTTGATACTCCCTACTTGAGAAGACTTGTTGCGCACTAGCTTGGGCCGCCAAGCGTCTTCGTCATTACATGCTTAATCACACTACTTGGTTGATATCCAAGATGGATCCAATTAAGTACATCTTTGAGAAGCCCGCTTTAACAGGGAGAATTGCTTGTTGGCAGATGTTGTTGTCAGAATATAACATTGAATACCGCACTCAGAAGGCCATCAAAGCCAGCATCATTGCCGACCATTTGGCTCATCAACCGATTGAGGATTATCAACCAATCAAGTTTGACTTTCCCGACGAAGAAATCATGTACTTGAAGATGAAAGATTGTGACGAACCATTACCAGATTGTGACGAACCATTACCAGAAGAAGGTCCAGATCCTGAGTCTAGGTGGAAGTTGATTTTTGATGGGGCAGTTAATGTTTATGGTAATGGAATTGGGGCAGTCATTGTCACCCCTGAGGGTAAGCATCTTCCTTTTGCTGCAATACTGTTATTTGAATGCACAAACAATGTGGCAGAGTATGTATCGTGTATTCTGGGAATCGAAGAAGCCATTTACCTAAGGATAAAAAACATTGACATTTATGGAGATTCAGCGCTTGTGATCAATCAGATCAAAGGAGAATGGGAAACTCGCCACCCCGGCCTGGTTCCTTACAAAGACTACGCATGGCGTTTGTTAACCTTCTTCAACAAGGTCGAGCTGCATCACATCCCTCATGACGAGAATCAGATGGCGGATGCTTTGGAAACCTTATCTTCTATGTACGAGGTCAGCCGTCGAAATGAGATTCCAACGATCAAGGTTCAAAACCTAGAGAGGCCCGCACATGTGTTTGCAGCTGAAGCGGTGATAGATAATAAACCATGGTTCCATGACATTAAGTGTTTTCTCCAAAAGCAAGAGTACCCACTCGGGGCATCCAATAAGGATAAGAAGACTTTGTGAAGATTGGCCGGCAACTTCTTTCTGAACGGAGAGGTTTTATACAAGAGGAATTTTGACATGGTGCTCCTCAGATGTGTGGATGAGCAAGAAGCAGACCGGATAATGCATGAGATACACGAAGGTTCCTTTGGAACTCATTCCAGTGGACATACGATGGCTAGGAAAATCTTGAGAGCAGGATATTACTGGATGACTCTAGAAAAAGATTGTTACAAACATGTCAGCAAATGCCATAAATGCCAGATTTATGCTGACAAAATTCATGTGCCGCCAACTGCTCTGAATGTTCTTTTGTCTCCGTGGCCTTTCTCCATGTGGGGCATCGACATGATTGGTAGGATTGAACCCAGAGCTTCAAATGGGCATCGTTTCATCCTAGTGGCAATTGATTACTTCGCCAAGTGGGTCGAAGCTGCATCGTACGCCAATGTGACCAAGCAAGTGGTGGTCCGTTTTATCAAGAATCATATCATTTGCCGCTACGGTGTGCCTAATAGAATCATCACAAACAATGGGACCAATCTGAACAACAAGATGATGAAAGAGTTGTGCGAAGAGTTCAAGATTGGACATCATAATTCCTCTCCTTACAGGCCTCAAATGAATGGCGCAGTCGAAGCTGCAAACAAGAACATCAAGAAGATAGTGCAGAAGATGGTGGTCCCCTACAAAGACTGGCATGAAATGTTACCGTATGCTTTGCACGGGTATCGTACCTCTGTACGCACTTCAACAGGGGCAACCCCTTTCTCTTTGGTATATGGCATGGAAGTAGTGCTCTCCGTAGAGGTCGAGATCCCATCAATGAGAGTCCTGATGGAAGCTGAGTTATCCGAGGCTGAATGGTGTCGAAGCAGATATGATCAGTTGAATTTAATCGAAGCAAAACGCATGGCGGCCTTGTGCCATGGTCAGTTATATCAGAAAAGGATGAAGGAAGCATTTGATAAAAGGGTTCATCCTCGTGAATTCAAAGAAGGAGACCTTGTGCTCAAAAGAATCTTATCATTCCAACCAGACTCCCGGGGCAAGTGGACTCCTAACTATGAAGGTCCATATGTCATCAAGAGAGCTTTCTCTGGTGGTGCGTTGACTCTTGCGACTATGGATGGTGACGAGCTTCCCCGTCCTGTGAATGCTGATGCAGTCAAGAAATACTTTGTCTAAAAAAATAAAAGAACAACTCGGTAAGTCGAAAACCCGAAAGGGCGGCTTAGGCAAAAATGAGCGTCTCGGTGGATCGAAAACCCGAAAGGGCGGTCCAGGCAAAAATTAGAGACATAAAACAGAAATATAATCATCATGATAGGTCGAAAACCCGAAAGGGCGATCTATGCAAAAATTAAGGATCAAAGGCAAAGTAGCTGCATTGGTTTGACCATGGCTCACTCGGGGCACATTGGCTGTCATATCTGAATCTTAAGCATCTAAACGGTGGAATTCAAAGTTGTTGGGGAGAATAGTGGTTATTGTGTTCAATGTACCTTCCCCTTATATTTACCATTTTTTCAAACTTTGTGAGATCCGTGGAGCCACGCCGTTGGCGGGCCACCACTCTATTAAATAAATTTGAGCATGTGCCTTTTTGTTTGGAATTCTCATCTGTTCTATTTTTCAAAAATTCTTCTATCATTGATAGCAATACTTGAAAGAAAAGTTTTTTTTTTCTCAAAATAATAAAATCTTTTTCATGTCTTTTGAAAAGTGTAAATAAACAAATGCATTTTCTTTGCACCCACGAATAAGTAAAGTGTGTGCCAACATCCATCTCAGGAACGGGTAAACTCTGTAGGTTAACGTGGTCAATTACTTGAAAAAAAAAGGAAAAAAATAAAAGAACAGCTCGATAAGTCGAAAACCCGAAAGGGCGGCTTAGGCAAAAATGAGCGTCCTGTTGGATCGAAAACCCGAAAGGGCGGTCCAGGCAAAATTAGCGACATGCAAAGAGAATATATTCCCGGTGGACTGAAAACCCGAAAGGGCGGTCCAGGCAAAAATTAGGGATTCAAAAACAAAAGATAAGCATGACCATAGAAGCACCGATCCATCTGCCAGGTTTTTGGATTAACACGTCTTCCCCAAGAAGTGTTTACTCCCCATCAGTTGTTGCATATGCCGGGCTTTACCCCGTCATCCATCTCATTGAAGATTGTCGAGTGTCTGTGATGCGACGTCGGGTCACTTTCCGTCTTACCTGTCCAATCTTGTCTCATCAAGTTTATCCTTCATACAATCATACAAGTCAGTCCTTCATACGGTCACACAAGTTAATCAGTCATACCAGTCATACAAGTTGTATCGTCATTCATGCATTCATACATTCATGCATATACACATTCATGCATATGCAATAAAGACAATATCATTCATACATGGCTGCATTAACCACCATGAGTCTTGCTTTAACTATCTTTTCATATCAATCAATCATGAGTAATTTGTAACATTTTTCCCCCCAAGTGTCGTCCCCAGTGTGTCTGGTCCAGAAATGTCACCTTCTTTATGCCAAGTGGCAGTTCGTTAACAAGCAGCTTTTACTTTTCATCCAGCTTTTATCTTTCATCCAGCTTTTATCTTTCATCCAGCTTTTATCTTTCATCCAGCTTTTATATCTCATCCAGCTTTTATATTTCATCCAGCTTTTATCTTTCATCCAGCTTTTATAGTTCATCCAGCTTTTATATTTCATCTAGCATTTATCTTTCATCCAGCTCTTATCTTTCATCCAGCTTTTATATTTCATCCAGCCTTTACTTTTCATCCAGCTTTTACCTTTCATCCAGCATTTACCTTTATCTTTTGTCGTCAGTGGCAGTTCGGCATTAACCCGAACAGCTGACATTTACCTTTATTTCTTGTCGTCAGTGGCAGTTCCGCTTTAACCCAAACAGCTGACAATTATCCCCAGTGAAACCATGTTATCCCCAGTCGAGTCATCTTCGCCGTCTTCCATTCATACTTGCATCGCGAGCATTCACAACATTACATGCATAGCATCACATGCATAGCATTGCATTCATAGCATTTTGCAGTTGAAATTGGTCAAAAATGGTATACTCTGTATTTAAGTCTCTTCGACCCGTCGAATTAAAAATTTCAGTTTTAAATCTCCATAACGAAGAAACTTAAATAGGGGCATCTGTCATACCCCATTTTTGACCCATTTTCAATTCGTTTCTCTCGTCTTTTAAGCCGGAAATTTTCGTCGTTTCAGACGAAATTTCGGCAGGGAGGTATTTTAAAATACCTCATTTTTGTTCCGAAGGCAACCATTTTTATTTTGTTTTTATTATTATTATTTACTTTTTTCTTTATTTCTTTTTAAATTCTTTTTTATTAAGTGTTTTCTTTTTATTTTTCATTTTTATTATTATTATTTTTTTTTTATTTTTACTGTTTTTAGTTTTATTTATTTTTCAGTTATTTTTGGTCCAGACCCAGGAGGGGCATTTTTGTCCTTTTGATCCAGTCCTTTTTACTATAAATAGTACCATTAATGGTACTATTCACGGATTCCAATTTTTGTCAGAATTAGTACAATCTGAGTCAGTAGCCAAACCACCACCAACCACCAACACACCAAAATCCGGCCATCGGAAGCAACAATCCGGCCACCGGAAAACAAAACAAAAAAATCAAAACAACCACAGATCATCACATAGCCACCACACGCACGGCCACCACTGAACCCATAACCACCACGCATCAACACAAATCATCAACACAAAACCGAATTCACGCAAATAACCATCAACACAAAACCGGATTCACGCAAACCCATCAACACAAAACCATCCACACAGAACCGAACCCAGAAAACGTAAACCAAAGGTAGTCATGAGTCATATTTAAAACTTAGATCTAGGTTTATTTAAGAGGTTTTTGTTGTTTTCGTTTATGGATTTGAAGTGAGTGAAAAAATGGATTCCTAAAAAGTGAAAAAGTTTTCAAAAAGGTGAAGATTGCCTCTCCGGCGCGGTGACGCCGCCCCTTGGGCTAGCCGGCCGCCGCGCCAGATTTCTTTCCTCCAGCCGTGTTCTTTTTTCAAAAAATTGTTGAGAGAGGAAGAAGAGAGAGAATGAAGGGGAAGGAATGAGGAAAAGTCAGCCAAAACTGACTATATACCTCCCCTGACTCAGGCCCATTCTCGTGGCCCATCCTTCTTCTTCTCCTTTTCTTCAGTTTTTTTTTTCTGCGCCCCTCCCTACATTTGTAACATCCCGCTTTTAAGTATCCGTTATTAGTATTATACGCGATTAAGAAACATGACCAATTAATAGAAAGAAGCAATGGCACAATGGTAAAATTTGGCAAAAGGAAGATTAGTTATAATGGGAATGAGATATTTCTCATAATCATTCTCTTCTTTCCAATTCTCATTCCAAACCAACACATTTTCTTCCCTTTCTCTCCCAAACCACACGCCCCATCTCTTCTCCCATCCCTCACTCAAATTTCAATTAAAACTCTAGTAAGTGACCTTGCAAGACAAACTTGAGTAGAAAGCTTGAACAAGGGAAAAGAAAAGAAGAACAAGGAAGAACAAGAGAAGAGTTAAGCTAGGAGTGTTGTAGAGTTGTTGGAATCAAGCTTAATCTGCACCAAACTGAGGCTTAAGGTGAGCTCCACAGGGTTTAGAACCCATTTTATGTAAGTTAGCAAAGTTTTACAAGTTAAGAGTAGAATTTAGGAATTAAGTCATGAATCTAATAGTTTTGCTAATCCTATATCCAAGTAAGTTTTTATCTATTGATATGTCTTAGTAATCATTCCCATAAGCTGTTTGTGTGTTTGGAATGGTTTAGTTTGGTCTAGGAAGCAAGAAATTGAACCCTGCAAATGTCAAAATCGGCCACCGATTTGGAAAATTCGGCCACCGATTTCAGAACTCAATTTTCATGTAACTTACGGCGAAAATCGGGGCCCGATTTATGCAAATCGGCCGCCGATTTCCACTCTATGCAAACTCATGTTTTTCTTGATTTTTAGGCAGGGTTAAGATAGGATGGGTTAAGGGTACTATAATGGAAGATGTTTAACCAACTTCTAGGTTATTTTAGAGAAGTATATGAGCTAGTTTTGGGGTTTAACCCTTATGAAACAATGATAGGAACATGATACAGTTATATGCTAATAAGAATGATATATAGATTAAGCTTAGAGCCCTTATAGAATAAGCACACAAGAATGAATTATATCAAGAATAAGCATATGAAACAATACGTTATACGATTATGATTATGTACACGTGTTCATCAGACTCCGGGGTACGCCGGATGGGATTTCTCCGAAAGGGCTATCCACACGTAAGTTTAAATATTTAAGCATGTCCATCAGGCTCCGGGTTTCGCCGGATGGGACTTCTCCGAGAGGGTTGTCCACATGTAAAGTTAAGATGTGTCCAGCAGGCTCCGGATTATGCCGGATGGGGCTTCACCGAGAGGGTTGCCTACACAAAGATAAGAGGAGTCCGGTGTTAGCCTGATATGATAGGAATTTCACCGGTATGATGGGAGTTGTACTTCGGGGTTACTCCACCCGGATGCACTCCGTAAAACGAACCAAGATAATGTTATGATTGTTCAACCCTAACTGCTAACTTAATGATATGAAAAGAATACGTTTATGTTATACGTAATACGAGTTATGACGAATAGTTCCTAGTGAACGAGATGTGATCATAGGATGTCCCCAAGATCACTCCGTATAAGTCTGAGATTAAAATTGAATATGAAATGGATAAGTTAAGACTTGGCGACCATAGGTTTTCCCCAGTTCGCTGAGGTAGGCACGACAACCCTAGGGTCCCTGTGGTTGTCAAACAGTGGGTAGGGTAGGAGCTCACTGAGACGTTATGTCTCATCCCTTTCCTTCTGGTGCA
Source organism: Medicago ruthenica (assembly GCA_018208015.1). NCBI lineage: Eukaryota > Viridiplantae > Streptophyta > Magnoliopsida > Fabales > Fabaceae > Medicago > Medicago ruthenica. The sequence continues at coordinate 50,908,196 of CM031375.1, forward strand.
GGTTCTTCGCAGGAAGCACGACGAAAAGGTAAAGAGAAGGCTATGGACTGATCGTGCTGCTCATGCTTTGTTTTATGGATAATTGTATAAGATTGTTGTACTATGATGTATATTATGGAAATGTTTGTATCGGTTAACAAGTTGTATGACGAACTTATGGTTTATATAAATATTATCAACTTTTCTGTATTGTATTTAATGTATCCGGTACGAAATTATAATACTCGTAAGAGATCCTAGGCAATCTCTCTATGGGTGTTACAATTTGGTATCAGAGCAGGTCGATTCAGACCGTGCCTTGGGTCATTAAAGTACAATCCAAGTTCGTGGACCTCTTGGATCCAGGACATTATTCTAGATGTTATGTTCAGTTAAAACTGATCACTTTGACTTGTATATGACAGCTAGGATAAGATGTCTGGGAGAAGAAGAGGTAGACCTCGTACCAATCAAGCTAGCGATGAAAGTGGAGGACCCAGTCAGAATTCATGGGAACAGATGATGCAACAACAGCAGGCCTGGCAGCAGCAATACCAAGAGCAACAAGCTCAGAATGCATTACAGTATCAGCAAATGATGCTGATGATGCAACAACAATCTCAGCAACAGGCCCAAGCTCAACAACAATGGATGGAAATGATGCAGCAAGGACAAGGTTTCCATCCACAGCCACCACCTCCTCCAGTGATTGGAAACCCCGTGTTCCGGGAGTATAACAGACATCACCCTCCGGAGTTTAACGGAGAAGGTGAACCACAAGAAGCCAGGAAGTGGATTAAACAAATGGAGAAGATTTTTAGAATGGCTGATTGTTCGGAAGAAGACAAAGTGGTCTATGCCACAAACCAACTCAGAGGCGCAGCAGAAGACTGGTGGGAATCTGCTCAGCGCAGGATGGAAGCCAATGGTGTAGAAGTGAATTGGGAGAATTTTAAAGGAGTGATGCTGGAAAAGTATTTACCTTTGTCTTACAAGGTAAAGAAGGAGCAAGAGTTCTTGGAATTGAAGCAAGGTAGTATGTCGGTTGCTGAATTCACAAAGAAGTTTGAAGAGTTATCCTATTATTCCACACACAACGAGTATGCTGAGAATGAGGTGTGGAAAATGAATCAGTATAAACGAGGCTTAAGAGGTGAGATCGATACTGCAGTCAGTCTCCAAAGAACTGCAAGTTACGATGAATTGGTACATGACAGCTTGGTGGTCGAAGCAGGACTTGCAAAGACCTCAAAGGAAAGATCAGTGGCGTTTGAAAGAAGGAAGAGCAGGATGCAGGATAAGTATCATGATAAGTTGAAACCGAAGGGATCACCTCAAAGGGGTAAACAGACATATTCACCGAAGGCTGGTGCTATTTGCAACAATTGTGGAAAGTCACATTATGGCGAATGCATGAAGGGTACAGGTATTTGTTACGGATGTAAGAAGCCGGGGCATATCATTGCAAATTGTCCAGAACGGAGGAATAGAAGTGGAACTGAAGGAACTACCACAAGCAAAGGAAGGGTGTATTCTCTTGATGGTGCAAAGGCCTTGGCAAATGAAGATCTGATTGCCGGTATGTGTTATCTTGGCTCATACCCAGTAAAAGTTCTTTTTGATTGTGGCGCTTCATGCTCTTTTATTTCATATAAATGTGTGGAGACGCTTCAATTATCTTTGTCTCCGTTGAATCCTCCAATGTTAGTAACTACCGCTACTGAGGGCGGAATTGAGGCGAGTTATGTCTGCGAAAACTGTCCTATCACTGTGTCAAGTAAAACTTATTATGTTGATCTGGTATGTCTCCCGATGGAGCAACTTGACGTGATTTTAGGCATGGATTGGCTATCTGCTAACCATGTGTATATTGGATGTTCTGAAAAGAGTATTTATATGCCGACCAGTGATACGATGGAAGGTGTGGCTTTATCTGAATTGATTAACCGCACCCATCAGTTAATCCAATTTATTTGTGCTCAAGATAAGGGATTCTATGTGATGCTCACTGTGACTTCGGACTCAGAGTTAAGTCCCAGTGATATTCCTATTGTAAATGAGTATTTAGATGTTTTCCCTTCTGAAGTAAATAGTTTGCCTCCAGAGCGTGAGGTGGAGTTCTCAATTGACTTAATTCCAGGAGCGGAGCCGGTCTCTGTGGCACCGTATAGAATGTCACCAACAGAGTTGAAAGAGTTGAAATCTCAGCTAGAAGATTTGATTCAGAAGCATTTCATCAGACCTAGTGTGTCACCTTGGGGTGCTCCGGTCTTGTTAGTTAAGAAGAAAGATGGAAGTATGAGGCTGTGTATAGACTATCGCCAGCTTAATAAAGTGACTATCAAGAACAAGTATCCTCTTCCAAGGATTGATGATCTCTTAGATCAACTCAAGGGAGCAACTGTGTTTTCCAAAATTGATCTTCGGTCAGGTTACCATCAAATCCGTATTAAGTCTTCAGATGTGTCTAAGACGGCGTTTCGAACGCGTTACGGGCACTATGAATTTCTGGTTATGCCTTTCGGTGTAACTAATGCTCCAGCAGTCTTTATGGATTATATGAACAGAATTTTTCAGCCTTACCTTGATCAGTTTGTGGTGATTTTCATAGATGACATTTTGATTTATTCCAAGGATTCCCAGGAGCATGCTCAGCACTTGAGAATTGTTTTGGATGTCCTCAGAGACAAGCAGTTATATGCTAAATTCAGTAAATGTGAGTTCTGGCTATCTGAGATTAAGTTTTTGGGTCACGTTATTTCTCAAGGAGGAGTAGCCGTTGATCCATCCAAAGTTGAAGCTGTATTAAGTTGGGAAAGACCCAAGAATGTAGCAGAGGTCAGGAGCTTTTTAGGCTTGGCAGGTTATTATCGAAGGTTCATTATGAAATTTTCTCAGATTGCCTTACCTTTGTCACGACTTACCAGAAAGGATGTACCATTTGTCTGGGACGAAGAATGTGAGGAAAGTTTCAGAGTTCTGAAAAGAAAGTTGACTAAAGCGCCAGTTTTGGCTATACCAGATCCTGAAAAGAGATACACCGTGTTTTGCGATGCATCCTCCAAGGGACTGGGAAGTGTACTTATGCAAGGTGAGAACGTGATTGCTTATGCATCTAGACAGCTCAAGACTCATGAAGAGAATTACCCCACTCATGACCTTGAGCTAGCAGCCATAATTTTTGCATTGAAGATATGGAGACATCATCTGTATGGAGCACAATTTGATTTGTTTAGCGATCATAAGAGTTTGAAGTATTTGTTTGATCAACGAGATTTGAATATGAGACAAAGACGATGGATGGAGTACTTGAAGGACTTTGATTTTGATCTGAAGTACCATCCAGGAAAAGCAAATGTGGTAGCTGATGCCTTGAGTAGAAAGGCCTTAGCTAAAGCTGAAGTAATGATGCATACATGTGGGTTGTATGAGAAATTCAGAGATCTTAACCTTCATGTTACAGAGTTAGAAGGTGGCATCTTGCTGAACAAGATAGATATTATGTGTGACCTACGGTTTAGGATTGCACAAGCTCAATCTGTGGATATGGACCTCCAGAGGAAGGTTGGCCAAGCAGGGTTTTCATGGGCACCAGATGGTGTAGTATTGTTTGAAGGAAGGGTTTATGTTCCGAATGACATGGAATTGAGAAGGTTGATTTTAGAGGAAGCGCACAAGAGCAGTTTTAGTATTCATCCTGGTACCACCAAGATGTATCAAGACTTGAAAAGAGATTATTGGTGGCCTAGCATGAAGAGGGATGTTGCGGAGTTTGTGTCCCGATGCATTGTTTGTCAGCAGGTGAAGATTGAGCATCAAAGGCCTGCAGGGATGTTAGTACCATTGGAGATTCCATTATGGAAATGGGAAGATATAACCATGGATTTTGTGAGTGGATTACCTCGAACACAGCGAGGACATGATTCCATCTGGGTGATAGTGGACCGGTTGACTAAGTCAGCTCACTTCTTGCCGGTTAAGACTACTTACCGAGCTTCTCAATATGCTGAGTTATTTATTTCGGAGATTGTGAAACTCCATGGTGTGCCAGCTAGTATTGTGTCCGATAGAGACCCTATCTTCACATCCCACTTTTGGAAGGCTTTTCAAAAGGCGTTGGGAACCAGATTAAAGATGAGCACGTCCCATCATCCTCAGACAGATGGACAATCCGAGAGGACTATTCAGACGTTAGAGGATATGTTACGTGCATGTGTCTTAGAAGATGGAGGAAGTTGGAATGATCACCTTCCGTTAATCGAATTCTCTTACAATAACAGTTACCATTCTAGCATTGGAATGGCACCATATGAAGCATTGTATGGTAGGAAATGTAGAACCCCGCTTTGTTGGGCTGAAGTTGGAGACAAAAGTATATTGGGACCTGAGATAATACAGGAGACGACCTTAAAGATTAAATCCATTCAGGATAAGATGAGAACCGCTCAAAGTCGTCAGAAAAGTTATGCGGATAAGCGGCGAAGACCATTAGAGTTTGAAGAAGGAGAACATGTATTCCTTAAAGTTACACCCAAGTTGGGGTTAAGAGGAGCGTTCAGAACGAAGAAGCTTTGTCCAAGGTATGTTGGACCATTTCAGATACTTCGACGTGTTGGTCCGGCAGCTTATCAGTTAGCGCTGCCGCCAGCCATGTCAGGATTACATGATGTTTTTCATGTCTCTCAGCTAAGGAAGTTTATTCCCGATCCTTTCCAACCAGTGGAACTGGACAGTATTGATTTAAGATCGGACTTGACTTTTCAACCGGAACCAGAGCAGATAATTGATCGTGATGTTAAGTCTTTGCGGAACAAAGAGATACCTATTGTTAAGGTTGTATGGAAGGGTTCTCCCGACGGCGAAGCGACGTGGGAACTTGAGTCAGAAATGCAAGCAACCTATCCTCATTTGTTTTCAGGTAACTTCTAAATTTCGAGGACGAAATTTCTTTAAGGGGGGTAGATTGTAACATCCCGCTTTTAAGTATCCGTTATTAGTATTATACGCGATTAAGAAACATGACCAATTAATAGAAAGAAGCAATGGCACAATGGTAAAATTTGGCAAAAGGAAGATTAGTTATAATGGGAATGAGATATTTCTCATAATCATTCTCTTCTTTCCAATTCTCATTCCAAACCAACACATTTTCTTCCCTTTCTCTCCCAAACCACACGCCCCATCTCTTCTCCCATCCCTCACTCAAATTTCAATTAAAACTCTAGTAAGTGACCTTGCAAGACAAACTTGAGTAGAAAGCTTGAACAAGGGAAAAGAAAAGAAGAACAAGGAAGAACAAGAGAAGAGTTAAGCTAGGAGTGTTGTAGAGTTGTTGGAATCAAGCTTAATCTGCACCAAACTGAGGCTTAAGGTGAGCTCCACAGGGTTTAGAACCCATTTTATGTAAGTTAGCAAAGTTTTACAAGTTAAGAGTAGAATTTAGGAATTAAGTCATGAATCTAATAGTTTTGCTAATCCTATATCCAAGTAAGTTTTTATCTATTGATATGTCTTAGTAATCATTCCCATAAGCTGTTTGTGTGTTTGGAATGGTTTAGTTTGGTCTAGGAAGCAAGAAATTGAACCCTGCAAATGTCAAAATCGGCCACCGATTTGGAAAATTCGGCCACCGATTTCAGAACTCAATTTTCATGTAACTTACGGCGAAAATCGGGGCCCGATTTATGCAAATCGGCCGCCGATTTCCACTCTATGCAAACTCATGTTTTTCTTGATTTTTAGGCAGGGTTAAGATAGGATGGGTTAAGGGTACTATAATGGAAGATGTTTAACCAACTTCTAGGTTATTTTAGAGAAGTATATGAGCTAGTTTTGGGGTTTAACCCTTATGAAACAATGATAGGAACATGATACAGTTATATGCTAATAAGAATGATATATAGATTAAGCTTAGAGCCCTTATAGAATAAGCACACAAGAATGAATTATATCAAGAATAAGCATATGAAACAATACGTTATACGATTATGATTATGTACACGTGTTCATCAGACTCCGGGGTACGCCGGATGGGATTTCTCCGAAAGGGCTATCCACACGTAAGTTTAAATATTTAAGCATGTCCATCAGGCTCCGGGTTTCGCCGGATGGGACTTCTCCGAGAGGGTTGTCCACATGTAAAGTTAAGATGTGTCCAGCAGGCTCCGGATTATGCCGGATGGGGCTTCACCGAGAGGGTTGCCTACACAAAGATAAGAGGAGTCCGGTGTTAGCCTGATATGATAGGAATTTCACCGGTATGATGGGAGTTGTACTTCGGGGTTACTCCACCCGGATGCACTCCGTAAAACGAACCAAGATAATGTTATGATTGTTCAACCCTAACTGCTAACTTAATGATATGAAAAGAATACGTTTATGTTATACGTAATACGAGTTATGACGAATAGTTCCTAGTGAACGAGATGTGATCATAGGATGTCCCCAAGATCACTCCGTATAAGTCTGAGATTAAAATTGAATATGAAATGGATAAGTTAAGACTTGGCGACCATAGGTTTTCCCCAGTTCGCTGAGGTAGGCACGACAACCCTAGGGTCCCTGTGGTTGTCAAACAGTGGGTAGGGTAGGAGCTCACTGAGACGTTATGTCTCATCCCTTTCCTTCTGGTGCAGGTTCTTCGCAGGAAGCACGACGAAAAGGTAAAGAGAAGGCTATGGACTGATCGTGCTGCTCATGCTTTGTTTTATGGATAATTGTATAAGATTGTTGTACTATGATGTATATTATGGAAATGTTTGTATCGGTTAACAAGTTGTATGACGAACTTATGGTTTATATAAATATTATCAACTTTTCTGTATTGTATTTAATGTATCCGGTACGAAATTATAATACTCGTAAGAGATCCTAGGCAATCTCTCTATGGGTGTTACAACATTCCTGCACCCCCCCCCCCTTTTTTTCTATTTCTTTCTTCTTCTTCTCTTTTCTTTTCATTTTATTTTTTTTTTTATTTTTTATCCATGCATTTTATTTTATTGCTTTTAATTTACAGCCCATCATGCATTTTTTCTTATTTCTTTATTTTATGCACCATATTTAATTTTATGTCTTGCACTTTTATTTTCTTTTTATTTTATGCACCATATTTTATTTTATGTCTTAAATTTTTTATTTTCTTTATTTATTTTCCAGCACCATATTTACTTTTTGCCTTGTATTTTTATTTTCCAGCACCATATTTAATTTTATGTCTTGCATTTTTATTTTCTTTTTATTTTATGCATCATATTTATTTTTATGTCTTGCATATTTTTATTTTTAGCATCATGTTTATTTTATGTCTTGCATTTTTTATTTTCTTTTTATTTTTATTTTCAGCATCATATTTATTTTATGTCTTGCATTTTTATTTTCTTTATTTATTTTATGCACCATATTTATTTATTATTTTGCATTTCATGCATTTTTTTAATTTCTTTTTAGCATATTTACTTTAATGCAATTGCAATTTTATTTTATTATTTAGTCATTTATTTTATTGCCATTAGAATGTTTCTAATGTAAAAAATATAAATGAGAATATCGCACCGACACCACATTTATTTTTTTATGCTTTATGTCGAGGACGATAATGTAATTATGATCGTATCCGAGGAAAAGGACCCTCACTTGATCCAGCGTCATTTTGAGGGATCCGGTGTGTTTGGACTATCTTAGCTCACTTAGTCTCTGGACCTTAGGACTTAATCAAAATTTTCAAAAAAAGTCAAAATAGTCAAAATCCAAAAACATTTTATAATCAAAATTTCAAAAAAAAAGTCAATTTTTATCCTTTCTTTCTTAATCAAATTTCAATCAATCTTTAATCAATCAAAACTTTTCTTCAATTTAAAATCAATCAAGCTCACTTCTTTTATTCTTCTATGCCTTTTGGCCTCTTATCTTTCTGAAAACTTTTTTTTCAAACTTTAAAATCAATCAAAACCAGTAACTCGGCTTTTTACCCCAAACTACATGATTTTGATCCCATTCGGGTATGTAGGCAAAAAACTTTGTCTTTCCAAATCAACAAAATAACAAAAACATTTTCCTTTCTTTTAATCTCATCAGTTTAGTCCTTTTACACTTAAGCATTTATTTACAAACAAACAATCAATTTAGCATAAAGATAAATAAAAACAAGAGGTTCCTATAGAGTACTATAGACGTTTAGGGTGCTAATACCTTCCCTTTGCGTAACCAACCCCCGAACCTTGATCTCTCTAAAAAATAGGGTTTTTCGAACTTTCTCCCTTTTCCTCAGAAAAATAAAAGATCGGTGGTGAACCTTAAAATTGCGAGTAAACGCTAACCAATAGCTTGATATACAAAAATCACCGCGACAGTTTGCAACTAAATCCCAAACATCATTCCTTTGGAATTGATTCAACCCTTCTTGCATGGCCACAATCCATCCATCATCTGCAAGTGCTTCATTAATTGAGGTAGGCTCAACTAAAGAGAATTGTCCCAACATGGATTCATTTATGAATGTTGATCTTGTTCTTAGAGGACTGTCTTTGCTTCCAATTATGAGTTCCTCTGGATGTGATGACTTGTATTTGAAGGTTCTTCTGGATTGGGTTGCTTCTTTTGGATCATCATGGGCTTCTTCTTCAGACTCGTCACCACCTGAATTTGCTTATGGGGTTGCATTTGTCTCTGGTACTTCAGATGTATTGATAGATTCTGAGACATCTGTGGCAGGTTCAGACACTTGAATAGATTATGTAAGTCTTTTGATACTTGTATTTCTCCAAAACTTTCAACCAACTATGACATTTTATTATCAGGCCCTTTGTCATCAAATCTGATGTGTATTGATTCCTCAATCACATTGGTTTCAGAATTATACACTTTGTATGCCTTTGACCTTTCAGAGTATCCTAAAAAGATACACTTCTGAGCCTTAGCATCAAATTTAGTCAGATAGACTTTGTTATTCAGAATATAACATGTACATCCAAATTGGTGAAAGTAAGCAATACTTGGTTTTCTTCCCTTGAATAACTCACATGTTGTTTTGTTCAGAACATGTCTTATGTAGATTTTGTTCTGTACATAACATGCTTTGTTTACAATTTCTGCCCAGAAGTACTTAACCATGTTAGTTTCTTGGAGCATTGTTCTAGCCATTTCATGTAAAGACTTGTTCTTTCTTTCTACAACCCCATTTTGTTTTGGGGTTCTAGGAGACGAGAACACATGGAGAATTCCATGTGTTTCAAAAAATTTTACAAATGGCTCATTCTCATACTCTCCCCCATGATCACAAAACTTTGTTGTGTTGGCTTTTTCTGGTTTCATTTTCTTGGTGTTAAAAAGCTGTTCAGAATCTGAGGTATGTTGGAACAAAATAAGTTTAACCAATGCCTCTCTAGTTTTGATGATAACAAGGTATTGAAAGATCAATTACACATGCTAATATTTATTCAAGTGTGCAGGATTATAGACAAAAATTATATTGATTTATTCATGTATTGGTTCTGAAAGAACAAGGAAGAAGGAAAGGATTTTCAAGAGAAGCTAGTTCCAAGTCAGAATCTGAAGATCATAAGCCGAAGACTCAGCTCTGATGGTCAGACTCTAAATGACACCCAGACTCTGAAAGCTACTCCAGAAGTTGAAGACCCAAACTCTAATAGTCATATTCTCTGGAAGCCACACACAGGAAAGATGAAGACGTTTGTTACTGAAGCCTCTGCAAGACTAGACATAATGGCTCTGAAGTTTCAGAAGTCAATGGATGTCACTTTCAGTAAAGGACATAGTACAAACCGTATCTCCAACATTCCCATGTGCAATTATACGTTGCTGCAAGCTGTGTCTCCTTGGATTAGAATGGTTCATTCCATATCAAGGAATAGATTCAAATACACTCCTTCATAGGACATGAACCAAATCAACCAACAAATCATTGGTGATTGATCAAGTTTCTCTAACGACTATATGATGTGTTGACACTCTCTTCAATGTCTCTTTTAAACCTCTATATAAAGGATTGAAGACTTGAAGAATATAACAAGACTCTACAATATTTTGAAAGTGCTAAAACTCTGTCAAATTAAATTTCACATCAAACTCTTATAATTTCTTAACAACTTTTATATCTTAGAAATTCTTAAGTTCTAGAGTCCGAACTGTGTTGTATTTTTTGAACACCACTGATTGTATATCAAGTGTTCAAACAAACATTCTTTCTTTGTAATCTTTGTTTGTAAAAAGTCTCTTGCTTGTGTGCTTGGGCATTGGAAATATCTTGCTTGTGTGCTTGAGCATTTATAATCTTTGTGATTATAGTGAAAAATCTCTTGTAAGTGACAAGGGGACTGGACTACTTCTGGGTTATGGAAGGAACCAAGATAATTGCTTTGTGTCTTTCTCTTCCCTCTCTCTTAACTTTTATATCCACTGCATCTGACTCTGAACACTGCTTCAGATTCTGAAATCTATTAGAAGTTGAACCTTGGCCTTAGTCAGAAGAAGAAAAAGCTAACACAATTCAACCCCCCCCCCCTTCTTGTGTTTTTCTCACCTTCAGTTGGCATCAGAGCGCTTGGTTTTGTTGTTTTATTACTTAATAGTGTAACATAAAAGATCTTGAGAAAAACATGTCTACTGGTGGAGGAGCTGGTACTCCTAGTGGTGGAACTGGTACCTCTGGTGGTGGAGCTAGTACTTCTGATACTGGAAATTCCCATAGAGCTCTATCATATGATTATGGTACTGATGATAAATCAACTCACTCCTACAATAGACCTCCTATGTTTATTGGAGATGCTGAAATGTTTTCCTTGTGGAAGAGTAAGATGTACAGTCATATCATTGGTGTTGATGATAGTCTGTGGGACATCATTGAAGATGTAATTTCTATTCTTGTTGATGAAGAAGTTGTAGCAGTTGATAGAAAGAGTCTCACTGATGCTGAAAGAAAGATTTATAGAAAGCATCACAAATTGAGAGGCATTATTAAAGGTGAGAAAAACACAAGAAGGGGAGGTTGAATTGTGTTAGACTTTTCTTTCTCAAAAACTAAGAGTTAGTTCAGCTTCTTATGTATGATCAGAATCTGAAACTAAGTTCAGAGTTCAGACGCAGCGAATAAAAAGTAAATTAGAGAGAGAGAGAGAGAAAGAGGACACAAGGAATTATCCAGGTTCCTTCCATAATCCGGAAGTAGTCCAGTCCCCTTGTCACTTACAAGAGATTTTTCACTATAATCTAATGATTACAAATTGCTCAAGCACAGAGCAAGAGACTTCCTATGCTCAAACACAAAGTAAGAGACTTCTGATTGCTCAAGCACAAAGCAAGAGACTTCTAAATGCTCAAGCACAAAGCAAGAGACTTCTCAACAAACAGAATTACAAAGAAATATGTTTGGTTTGAACACTTGATATACTATTAGTGGTGTTCACAAAATACAACACAGTTATCAGACTCTAGACTTAAGAAATTATAAGATAAAAAAGTTTATAAGAATTTTTAAGTGTTTGATGCGTATAGAATTTGGCAGAGCTTTGGCACTTGTAAGAAATTGGTAGAGTCTTCTGTATTTTCTTCAAGTCTTCAGTCCTTTATATAGAGGAGTAGAGAGACGTTGAGGAGATGCCAAATCATCAATAAAGTCGTTTGATTTGAAGCTTGATCCAACATTGATTTGTTCCTTGATTTGGACTACGTACCATGAAGAATACTGTTTGAATCCTTTTTTTAAAATGGATTGGATGTCTTTTCCAAGGAGACAAAGTTGCAGAGTACATTTCGGATTCTAAGAAGTTTGTAGAGGTCGTGGTTGTACTATGTCCTTGATGACAGTGACCAGTTGACTTCTGATTCTTCAGAGTCTGAGTCTTCAGCTTCTGATCCTCTTCAGACATCAGAGTCTGAGTCTTCAGCTTCTGATCCTTCAGACCTCAAAGTCTGATTCTTCAGCTTCTGATCCTTCAGACTTCAGAGTTTGAGTCTTCAACTTCAAAGGCTTCAGCTTCAGACTTGCAACACAAGCTTCCAACAAAATTTCCTTGCTCTTAAACTTGTTCCTTCAGACTTAAAACTTGATTGATACTTGAATAATTTTTAGTCTATGATCCTGCACACTTGGAACAAGCATTAGCATATCCAATTTTCTTTTTAAAACCTTGTTATCATCAAAACTCAAAGAGACGTTGTTTACATATTTTGTTCCAACAATCTCCCCCTTTTTGATGATGACAAACACAAGTATTAATAGAAAATTGTTGTTAATTTAATTAACAAGTTTACTATAGGGTCTGATGTTTTTAAGCTCCCCCTGAGTCTGATAGTTCACAAGTTGAGGTTTGTAAGCTCCCCCTGAGTTCTATCCAGGTTAATTAAATTCAGATTTTAATCATTAATCAAAAGATTCACTCAGAATTATCTCACAGTTTTAGGTTCAGAGGCTAAGAGATGAGAAGAAGTTCTCCTAAGTTAATTAATTTTCAAAAATTAACTTATTGGCTCAGAGCCCGAAATTACTATATTTTACTCCTCCTTTTGTCGTCAACAAAAAGTTAAATAAGAAAAACATAAAAGAGAGAGAAATATTGAGATCAAAGTTAGAAATTTTCATGCAATCATAAGCAAGCATTGCATCAAAAGCATAATATCAGAGCAAACATAGTATTCAGAAGCAAGCATCATAAATGAATAAAGACAATAGTATTCAGAAGCAAACAGTTTAAACAAACAAAATACAGAAGCAAATAAAATAAAAGCTAGGTGTGCATTCTAAGGTTGGGGAGGTTTCTTCAGAAGATCCAGTATTATACTGATCCCAGACTTCATTTCATCTTGACTTGCCAGAATCTGAGTTTTCTGTTCTGCCATTACTTGAATCTTGCTTTCCAAAGCATTTTGTCTAGCTCTCTGTGCAACCAGCTCAACTCGCACTTGCTCCATCATATGCTTCATCAGAGGCTCTCCTAAATCCAGTTTCAAAGCATCAAGATTGAGAGGATTCTGAGCAACTTTGCTTATGAAGGAGTTTTGAAGTCCATATTTCAGAATCTCAGGAACTTCAGATGTTGTCTCCACTTCTGATGAAGAACCACCAGGTAGTTGTCTTGAAGGGTCTCTTCTGAATTCCACAGTTTCCATGCTTCTGACCACTTCTGACAGCCACTTCTGAAGGGCTTCATGTTGGGACACCACTGAGACAAACTGCAGTGTGTCAAGTGTAGTGTTGACAAGCTCTCTGAGATTATTCCCTTTTTCAACATAGTTGTCCATCTGGATAGGATTCTGCCTTGCTTGGACTAGCTCTTCCAAATTCTTGAAGATATTGTGGTAGAAAACACTCTGATCTCCTGATAGCCAATAAACATCTTAATCTCAGGACGTAACCCACTCTCAAATTTGATGCACTTCGACGCCTCGGCTCCCAATGCATTGTAATGCAGGAAAAAGCGAGAAAGGTCCTCAAACTTTGCCGCATAGTCTGCAACTGACATGTTTCCTTGCTTAAGCTCCAAGAACTCTATCTCCTTCTTACTCTTAACATCTGCTGGGAAGTACTTGCCCAAAAACTCCTCCTTGAAGATCCCCTAAGAGATCTTAACCCTTCCAGCCTTCATCCGCTGCTTGGTGTTCAACCACTAAAACTCCGCTTCTTCAGCAAGCATATGCGTAGCCAACCTCACCTTCTGCTCATCACTTGTCACCATAGCTCTAAAAATCTGCTCAATCCCTTGCAATCAAGACTGAGCTCAATCCGGGTCGTGCCTCCCTTTCGAACTTCGGTGGTTGATTCCTCAAGAATCGACCCAAGCGTAATTCTTCAGCTCCTCCCTACTAGTTCTGATGAACGTGGGCTGCAACATTTGCCTAAGCTAATGCTTGGGGCATCACTGTCATCGCCTCTGCAATCGCAGGGTCATTCCATCCGGCCATCTCTCGCTACACAACAAACACCGCCTAACTAGAACAGAAAAGTATCGAGAATAATCCACATACATGTCGAATACAATAGGACAATAAACCAAGTGTTGGCCCGGACTAGACCGACCTGCTCTGATACCACATTATAACACCCTGAACCCCGACACTAATATTTAAATAGATAATCATACAATTATTGCACATCAAGGTGTTACCCATTCGTCATACATCTCATACAAATATTCAACATAAAAATTTCATCAAATATATTCAGATCACAGCGGAAATAAAATAGTATCTCAACATATTGTAATGTCATGTCTCAGATTATAACATAATAATCTCAACATATACATAATACCATTAGTCGTATCATATAGATCCAATAACATCAAAGTCAACAGAATAAACAACAACCCAAAAATCCTAGATTAGAGCAACTAATCTAGACTCCTCAAAGGAAATAAAAAGATAAGGCATCACGCCATCCTCTACATACTCACAAGCAAGAGCTACTCCTCAACCTGCACATCTACACCACAAGGATGAATGCGACCAAAAAGTCACTAGAGGGTAAGATATACGTTCAACATAAAGGAGATATAAACACATGTAAGTTTAGGCAAACAACATCATAATCATCATCATATACTCATACATTATATAAAGTCTGGTTTTAACTCATAAACATGCATAACATATTCACATTCAATTACAAGCTTGGTTACATCATTACTTCAAATCAAGATTCTCAAGCATACATAACATACCCTCATCAACAATCGATCATCAAGTCAAGTTATATCAACCAAATCTCATCATAGTCATCAATTACAGAATTACTACTTAATGCACATGTTCACACCAAAACATTTCCACACAACACTCGTCATGTTTATACAATGCGCCTAAACGACTTTACATGCATGTGGTACCAGGATGGATATCGGAAGTTTGTTACTGAGTGATCCCATCGTCACTTTAATCGTCACTTTTCATCGTCACTAGACTTGACTTCATGGATGCATGATAACTTATCACGACTCGACATCATGCACATACATATGACTCAACCACTAACATCATCAACATAGTCATACATATATTCATTGTCACTTATCATCGTCACTTATCATATATCATCCTCACTTATCATATTACATTAGCATTCATGCTTCATTAATCAATTAACAAGTTTGCATCATCACATCAAAGCATATCATCAATTAGATTTCCCCATATTCACATTTACCAAGTTTACAAACTTATACATAATCATCCTTCATACATAGTTTTCATTCATATATCCAATCATCACATTAGTTTCAAACACCATTATCAAATCAAAACATTTCACATGTTATTCATTTTGATGCACTAGTTTATTTAAACAAATCATGTCAATTTCCAAGTTTCATAATTCACCAATTTCGTCTAAAAAACAACCAATTATAATCATTTCATTGCAAGCAATCATTACTCATCATTAAATGATCAAAACAGCAGCAAAACAACACTAAAGGAAAGTCCATGGATGTTTGGAAACACCCCCAACATATGTTGATCTATGCGTTTTGTTCATTTGGGGGTGTTTCCAAACATCCATGGACTTTCCTTTAGTGTTGTTTTGCCGCTATTTTGATCATTTAATGATGAGTAATGATTGCTTGCAATGAAATGATTATAATTGGTTGTTTTTGAGACGAAATTGGTGAATTATGAAACTTGGAAATTGACATGATTTGTTTAAATAAACTAGTGCATCAAAATGAATAACATGTGAAATGTTTTGATTTGATAATGGTGTTTGAAACTAATGTGATGATTGGATATATGAATGAAAACTATGTATGAAGGATGATTATGTATAAGTTTGTAAACTTGGTAAATGTGAATATGGGGAAATCTAATTGATGATTTGCTTTGATGTGATGATGCAAACTTGTTATTTGATTAATGAAGCATGAATGCTAATGTAATATGATAAGTGACGATGATATATGATAAGTGACGATGAATATATGTATGACAATGTTGATGATGTTAGTGGTTGAGTCATATGTATGTGCATTATGTCGAGTCGTGATAAGTTATCATGCATCCATGAAGTCAAGTCTAGTGACGATGAAAAGTGACGATGTGATCACTCAGTAACAAACTTCTGATATCCATCCTGGTACCACATGCATGTAAAGTCGTTTAGGCGCATTGTATAAACATGACGAGTGTTGTGTGGCAATGTTTTGGTGTGAACATGTGCATTTAAGTAGTAATTGTGTAATTGATGACTATGATGAGATTAGGTTGATATAACTTGACTTGATGATCGATTGTTGATGAGGGTATGTTATGTATGCTTGAGAATCTTGATTTGAAGTAATGATGTAACCAAGCTTGTAATTGAATGTGAATATGTTATGCATGTATATGAGTTAAAACCAGGCTTTATATAATGTATGAGTATATGATGATGTTGTTTGCTTGAACTTACATGCGTTTATATCTCCTTTATGTTGAACGTATATCGTACCCTCTAGTGACTTTGTGGTCGCATTCATCCTTGTGGTGTAGATGTGCAGGTTGAGGAGTAGCTCTTGCTTGTGAGTATGCAGAGGATGGCGTGATGCCTTCTCTTTTTATTTGCTTTGAGGAGTCTAGATTAGTTGCTCTAATCTAGAATTTTTGGGCTGTCTTTTATTCTGTTGACTTAGAGGTTTTTGGATCTATATGATACGACTAATGTCATTATGTATATGTTGAGATTATTATGTTATGATCTGAGACATGGCATTACTATATGTTGAGATACTATTTTATTTCTGCTGTGATCTGAATATATTTGATGAAATTTTTATGTTGAAGATTTGTATGAGATGTATGATGAATGGTAACACCTTGATGTGCAATAATTGTATGATTATCTATTTAAATATTAGTGTCGGGGTTCAGGGTGTTATAATGTGGTATCAGAGCAGGTCGGTCTAGTCCGGGCCAACACTTGGTTTATTGTCCTATTGTATTCGACATGTATGTGGATTATTGTCGATACTTTTCTGTTCTAGTTAGGTGGTGCTTGTTGTGTAACGAGAGATGGCCAGATGGAATGGCGCTGCGATTGCAGAGGCGATGACAGTGATGGCCCAAGCATTAGCTCAAGCAAATGTTGCAGCCCACGTTCATCAGAACTAGTAGGGAGGAGCTGACGAGTTAGGCTTGGATCGATTCTTGAGGAATCAGCCACCGAAGTTCGAAGGGAGGCACGCCCCGGATTGAGCTCAGTCTTGATTGAAAGGGATTGAGCAGATTTTTAGAGCTATGGTGACAAGTGATGAGCAGAAGGTGAGGTTGGCTACGCATATGCTTGCTGAAGAAGCGGAGTTTTAGTGGTTGAACACCAAGCAGCGGATGAAGGCTGGAAGGGTTGAGATCTCTTGGGGGATCTTCAAGGAGGAGTTTTTGGGCAAGTACTTCCCAGCAGATGTTAAGTGTAAGAAGGAGATAGAGTTCTTGGAGCTTAAGCAAGGAAACATGTCAGTTGCAGACTATGCATTAAAAATCCTTAAAATAATTTTTTGAAATTAAAAATCTGAAAATAATTTTCAAAATCATAAAATAAATTTCCAAAAAAAAATTGATTATATAATATCTGGAATTATTTAATCTGAAATTTCAAAAAAAAAAAATTTCAAAAAAAAATTTCAAAAAAAACTGAATAAATTATCTAAAATTAAAATAAAAAAATTTGAAAAAAAATCTGAAAGTTATATATTCGAAAATTTCCAAAAATTATTAATTTTCAGATTATATAATTTTTTAAAAAATTAATTTTCATATTTTAATTTTCAAATATTTATATTATGATTTTAAAAAATTATATAATTTTTGAATTTTTTTTAATATTTCAAAAATTAATTTTTAAAAGTATATATAATCGGAAAATTTTTTGAACTTTTTTCTGATTTTTTTTTTTTTTATTTTATTTTCATATTTTTTAATTTTTAAAATTAATTTTCAGAATTTTAATTTTTTTAAAAAATTTAATATCATGTGGCATGCCACGTCATCGCCACATGGCAAAAGTTGCATAGTCAGCAACTGCCACGTGGCGGAAACCATGCCATCTCAGCTCTTAAGTGGGGCCAGGGACCTTTTTAAAAGACAAAAAATTTTGCAAGGGTGTTTTTAAAAAAAAAAATTTATTAAGGACCAAAAGCAAAACGAGCCCTATTTGTAGGGACTAAAAGCATATTTTAGCCTAAAGAAAATATATCAAATGCAATTATAATCATTTCATTGCAAGCAATCATTACTCATCATTAAATGATCAAAACAGCAGCAAAACAACACTAAAGGAAAGTCCATGGATGTTTGGAAACACCCCCAAATGAACAAAATGCATAGAACAACATATGTTGTTCCTGCACAGCTCCATCAGCAAGCTACTGAGGTGGTTCAGTGAGCACCTGTTTTCTGGTCACCCACAAAATGAGTTTTCCCTCACGGGAACACCTCCAAAATTCCCCAAAAATCCCATTTTTGATCCCGTTCGTCCCAAAATCGTTGTACAAACAGTACCCATAGTCATTACACTTTGATTGAACAATTATTACACAACAAAACATCAATTCAACGTGGATTCTCATGTTTTTTCACTCAATTCATCAAAAACTCAAAAACTCAACAACACCACAACAAATCATTGATTTAACCTCATAACTTGATGGATTTAATTCAAAACACATACCCATAAATAAATTCAACTTAATTAATCATAATCATCATTAATTATCATGTTCTTCATCAATTTCATCAAAATTCACAAAGTTACCAAACAATCATAACCAAACATGAACTTTAACATACGAACAACATGATTCCATCAATTTTGACATACTCAATTTAACCACAATAATAGGAGCATGAAATTAACACATAACAATCATCAATTCATGAAATTAAGCATAATAAAAAATACCCAAAACTACCCAATTCCTTATAAATCCCATATGGTGAAAATAATCTCCCCCCTTACCTCAATTCTTCACAAAATTAGCCTCTCTAGGTTGATTCTCCCTCTTCTCGAGCTTCCACCCTTCTTTCCAAGTTTCCTCTTCTTTCTCTATTCTCTCTATAGCCTCCTTTCTAGATTTATGAAAAATGATTTGACTTAATTTCACTAACACACACACTTCTCTTTATATATAATGGGTATGAGTCAATTACACTAATGGGCTTAGTCACAACTCATTCTCATAATTAATTCTCTACACTTTTACTTCACTTAAACCCCCCAGTTTACTCTTACACCACTAACCTCTAAATTTAAAATTCAAATGATGGGTAGGTGTGGTACCACATTCATATAAGTCTTAGGATTGAGTACATCTGCATGTAAATGGTAATGTTTGAATTTGGTGTATGTATGTGAGATGATGTGTGAACGATGAATGTATAAACTGTTGAGGAAATGACGGAAATGTTGTAACTAATGATGATTGGATATTATACTATTTAATGTTGTTCATGTATCCCAATTTAATGATATGAAGTGTATTCTCACCCCTTTCTTGTTATTGTATTTATGGTGTCTGTACTCGTGGGGTATAAATACTCAGGACGAGGAGATCTAGTTGCAGGAAGCTTAAAAGGTGGCAACGGGAAATGTCTTCCGTCAATTTTATTTTAGTAATGAATAGACATGTAGTCAAACACGAGCTCTGATATGTAACACTAGGGTCGGGGTGACTATTTGATTTTCATATTTTGAAGTTTGAAGTATTCTAAATTTTGAAATGTATTTGTGAATGTTGAGACTTGATCGATTTTCCGTTAAGAATGATGAATTTTTCGCTGCTGAAATTATAACTTTATTTTATGAAATGATGAAAAGTGAGCATGTGTAACACCTATCTCTTTTATTTACATTCGATATATATTTAATTAAAGTTGGGATCTTAGGGTGTTACAATACTAATCTCGAATCGTATAGGTTTTCTAGATGGTTGGAATGGGAGTTAGTGTCGCACCCGAGTATTCTAGGTAATTTTGACAGTTTTCTAGGATTGGGGTATTTGGCTTGTTTTTTAGTTGTTGGTTTAGAACTCCCGCAACGATATTATCTTCATAGTAGGGGCTCTGAATGTCGAGCTATTAGTGGATCAGGTGAACTTTGCTTCCTATAAGTGGTCCCTGCGTAGGAGTTATGCCAGCCTCTTCTTCTTTTATGATTGGGAGGCGCATCATGTAGGATGTGTGGGGGTTGTGGGGCCTAAGCCTCGCTTACGGTGGTGTGGAGAGCATGTTGCTAATGTCCGGCTCTTCCTGGAGGTTTTATCTTTTTTTTTTTTTATTTTCGCTATTTCCAATCCTTTGTTCTTGTCTTGTTTTCTATTTGGTTTTGATAGAGAAGTTGTAAGAAAGTTATGATTTTTTTTTTTCAGGCAAAACGAAAATTATATTAAATAAAAAGAAAGAGATACAGAGATTGGGTGCATTAGACCTGACCTAGGCACCACCCAAAATGGAATACATCGTAATAAATCAAACCTAGTGGACCAGCCCTAATCTCTCCTAACAAAAATGTACTGATCACAGGCGCAACAAAGCAAACTCGCGTACGGGCGCGAAACCAAGTTACAAAACAGGTGAAGAGTGAACATCTGCAAATAAAAGTCATGGCGAATAGATTGACTGCCAACATGGTATCAAAATCCTAGTGGTAACAACTCTCTGAACACAACAACAACCATACAAGCTCTTTCGAGCATCAACATTTCGATAACAGTCACAAGGACTAACACAGATAAAAAACAGGTACCAAAGTGGAGGTAGACATGACACTTTTAAACCTGTAGATCTCAACAGATCTTAAACATCAGTGAATCAAAGAGGGCAAACAACCAAAACAATAGGCTTCAATCAAACACGTAAGAAATCAGATCAAGGGATGAGTTAATATGTTAGTAATCAAAGAGACCTTTTTGGGTTAACATAAACAGACCCTTTTGTGTTTCTGAAACTAAACCACGTCAAAAAGGTCACAAATCTTGTACCTCTCAATCTCTAATCCAGACCATAAGCAAAGAAACACACAAACAATTATTGTCGGCAACGAAGATCCGACAACACACAAACACCACCATCGACAGGCCAACAAATTGAAACACAAGCACACAAAACACCAGACCGATATCGGCGACACATCAGCGACAACACTACCATCAACTTCAGAACCCTCAACAGCGACGCTGCTTATCAATCAACCCATTGACGCGAACTAAAAACAAAACAAACTGAAACGCGCACAAACACAGAGCTGAATTTACATAACAAAGAAGCCATTCAGAACTAAAATCAATCTCTAACTCTATCGAACTAGACTTAGATTCGAAGTTAAACAGGGTTTGAAAGAGAAAACACCTCAACCATCGTCGTATGAGCTAACATAAACCACCCATCACATTATTATGAAGGTGAACGACGGTTGAGGTATGTGGGTAGTGTAGCCTTCAAACACGGCCATCGCACCACTAGCTCCGAGAGAGTCATATTTTCGTCATTCTTTAGTATTCAAAAAACGCTTTATTCTCATCATTCTCTATGAAGTCTGAAGGTACCCATCTTTTTTATATCCTTGAAATTTTTATAATTTTGGATACATACTAACTTCAGATATATCCTATAAGTTTTTATGATTGTGTTTGGATGAAATAATTGATTTTTTTTTTGAGAAATTATAATTCTAAGCAATTCAAATAATTCAATTGAATTGCCTTCATTTTTAAATGTTATCTTTTATAAGAATTCATTTTTAAATTTTATTGTTTGGATAAAGTAATAAATAATTTCATCGTTATTATTTTTGGGCTACTTTTGTAAATTTTGAAATTTTTGGGTCTAGATTGAAAAATTAGGGTCAATTTTCAAATTTCAGAAATTTAATGGGACAATTAGTAATTTTCAAAAAATTTAGAGACACTTTGTAATTTTTTTAAAAAAAATTAGGGGTCAGTTTGCAATTTTTAAAAAATTGATTGGGGTCAATTTGAAATTTTTGAAAAATATTAAGGCCAAAATGCCAATTTTGAAAAATTTCTAAGAAAGAAGAAATTCGAAATTCCTACCTTTTTGATTTCATTTTAGTGGACATTACAATTGCCATAGACTTGTTTTAGAGTGTATTTGGATGAGGTGATTGAAAATTTTAGAGAAATTAGAATTTAAGAAACCTTCATTTTTAAATGTTTTAGTTTGGAAAGAGTAATAAATAATTTCATTGTTATTATTTTTTGGCTACTTTTGTAAATCATAAAAAATTTCGGTCAACTTTGAAAAATGAAAAATATGGGCCTATTTGCAAATTTTGAGGGGTCAATCTGTGATTTTTGAAAAATTGAAGAAGTCATTTTGTAATTTTTGAAATTTTAGGGGTTGATTTCCAATTTTTTTAAAATATAATGGAGTCAATTTAAATTTTTTGAAAAATATGAGGATCAAAATGGAAAATTTGTTGTAATTGTATGAAAGAAGAAAGTTGAAATTCCTAACTTTTAGGTGTCATTTGAAACTCTCTAAATTCAACTTGGACAAAATACTTCATAAATTTTCGTTATTTTGAATTCCTTCAAAAAATTACATTACCTCAAACTATTCTCCCCGTTATTTTGCATTTGTTATAATCGTCGTTATTGCTTTTAAACATATTCCCTCTATTTGGTAACATTTTCATTTCATTCGTTAAGAAAGAGAAAGACACAAAAAAAGTTTGAAACCAATTATAAATTAAAATACTACCGTCGTTCCTCGATATAAGACCTTTTTGAGAATTTTTTTTGTCCCATTTTATAAAACTTCTTTGGTATTTTCAATAACATTAATTATTTTTTTCACCAACATACCTCTATTTATTTTATATTTTTTTCTTCAATCAACAATAAATATTATGTTGAAAACATAAACTAATACTCTCTCTTAAAGAAGAAATTAAAATTATAAAAATAATTGTGATTACAAATAAATTTAATAACACTAACAACTTTATTAGTTTCCGTGATTTTTTCGAAAGAGTCTAATAATAAAGAACCGAGATGGTAATTAAAAGTGATGAAACTCAATGATAGGATCCATTATCTAGAGATTAAACAAAAGATTTTACTCAGGTTGTAAGTAATTAATAAGAGGTTTTTACTGAGGTTGACCTCAGAAATACAATAGAATATACTACATTACATTTCATATATGACAAACAACAAAATATTTCTAGCAAAACGTTGAGGGATCCGCCTCAGGCACATAGATCAACCAACTTGGTGAAGAATAAAAACATTTGAAAAGTCCTATTTAGTACGTAGCAGCCATTATTGAGTTGATTGAATTATTATACAATAGCCACCATATATGACACACAACTATTTTTATTCAAATGGTTTATTTTATTATGTATATATCCATAGCATAGTCCAAACCATTTTCAGTTTTTAACACCATCATTTTCCAACCTCATTACGTCAAGACAAGACTTTCCTTCTAGCTTGCGTGAGAAATATGCTTTGAGGTAATCTCCAACGGCAATACCTTTGAATGATGTAGGTCTTTCAGGGGTAACAAGACTTGGTCTTGGACTCAAAATTGTATTCACATGAGGCCTATGAAATGCAGCAATGGAAATCCTCTCTTTTTCTGAATTAACTGTTGCTCGATGTTCAATGCTCCGATATATTCCATTTGTCACTATCTGCAATACCATTTAATTTAAAGATTAAGGTAGGAATAGTTCATAAAACTCAATTCTTTTTGTTAAGAGTCGAAAGTTGAATTAATGAGATATAGATTTAAAATAATCTTGTCTTTTTTTAACTCAAGTTTTTTAAAGTATGCTTGCTTATACGTGAGAGGAAAGTTATCAAATCAGAGTTTAGACAAATTGTTTCTCCTAAGTGGAATTGACTTCATATTAGAATAAATTATATATTAAAATAAATGTATCAATAATTTAAAAAATTTACTCAACCATTAAACAAAAAACTGATATTTGTACAAAATCATAATGACAAAGAAGAAAAATAATCAAGTGTG
This sequence comes from Medicago ruthenica, assembly GCA_018208015.1. Taxonomy (NCBI): domain Eukaryota; kingdom Viridiplantae; phylum Streptophyta; class Magnoliopsida; order Fabales; family Fabaceae; genus Medicago; species Medicago ruthenica. Next base: position 50,932,154 of record CM031375.1, read on the forward strand.
AAAACTTAGATGAAAAAGATATCAAAAAATATGTTAAAATTAGAGTTGACAGTCGAATTAGTTCCAAATTCATACGTAAATTCATGAATTGTATTATTTTACGAGTTAACTATCAATTTTCACTACCTTGAGTAGGAGACATCTCATCTTACAAGCTAGTTGTATGAGTTAGTTAGTTCCAATCAAAGTTTATTAAATTATTTATTGAACTATATTATTCAATCAAATTTTCATTAATACAAACACGTAAAAAATACTTCAAATGATAAAAATATTTAATATAAGTTTCCAATTACCTCCAACATATCTCCAATGTTGATGACAAAAGCATTGGGGAGGGGTTGTACAGGAATCCATTGTCCATCTTTTCTTATTTGGAGGCCTTCTATTTCATTGGCTTGGAGAAGGATGGTTAAAGCACCAACATCAGAATGAGGATTCAGTCCAATAACATTTTCTGGTTGAGGACATGGAGGATACAAATTCCACCTCATTGCTTGAGTAATGTGGTTAAATAATTCTGTTACTTCATTTGATTCGATCTTGAGAGCCTTTTCCATTTGGCTAATGATTGTAAAACAAAGTTTTTGTACCTCTGAACAATAGATCTCTAAATTATCTCTGCATTTAGAAACCATGTCAATTTGTTAATTAGAGTGTTAAATCATTTTGTTTTAACGGAGTATAATGTATGTACTACTAGAAAGAGTTCAAATAGACATGGAAATTCTGTTGTTATTTCAATTTTTTTAGTAACATAAACATCAATTATTGAGAGAGTAGAAAACAACCTAAATGGTTGGAAAATACTTGGAAATAAACGAGGATTCCTTTCATCTAATGGAAGTGTGGTAATGAGAAAAAGATCTGCCCATTCTAATTTTTGATCATCAGAGACAACAAACATCTGACCAAATCCTTCCATGTCATTTGGAGTTTGCCAAAACTTCTTCTTCTCTTCCACTGGTAGGCTTAAGAATTCTTTAATACCTATCTTTACCTTTTCAATCAACGAAGTGTTGACTCCATGATTGATTATCTGCATAGGAATGCCATTTTTTAAATGTTATCAAGTTCGTGAATAAAAATCAAGCCCTTCATTAACTTGTATCTATAGTATGATATTTGTGTGGACTAACCTGTTGAATGGCATATTCATAAATCATAATTATGATCAAACCATAGTCTTGGCAAATCAGTGTTGCTAATGAAATTACAGATTTAGAAACACAAATTTAACTTTTAATCTCGGATGTATCACTTATTAAAGGTAAATATTTAATTTTTAATCTCAATTGATGTGTCACAAATTAAATTTTTAGCTACACAAATTTATTTTTTTATTTATCGGTGACCAATGCAGGGCAGACTCAGACTTGCATATATCACAACTCATCATCATTCGTGGACATGCTAGATTAGTCCGTTCAACATGCGAGTTTATACAGAGCGGGTTAAACTGGAAATCAATCTACGCACTCAATTCTATTATTGAGTGATGTGACATCGTATACATTTCTAGATATATAAGTTTTTTTTATGGTTTTTCTAATTTTTACATTTGAAATTTTATTTTAGAAATAATTCTTAAATTTTTTAATTTGTCTATATGATAATCATGGCACCATTTATTTTGCAACTTACATAAGTAATTTCAACTAGAGAAAATTTTAACAAAGATTAATAATAATTCAAACCTGGAAAAAACCCCATTCTTTACAAGCAAGGTCTAGCTTCTCTAGCTCAGTTGCATCTTCACCTAACAATTTACCAAGGTCGATAACTGGGACTTGTGGTAGTGAGTCTTTGTTGATCACAAGAGTAGGGTCTTGATTTGGACGAAGAAATTGCTCTGGAACTTCAATGATGCTTTGCTTTGCAAGCTCGTGGACAGAAGGTACCAATCGAGAGGTTCCAAACCTTGACATTTTATTTTGTTCTATTTCAAGCCCACGTACCTTCCTTTGGTTTCAAGACTGATTGGACTATCAACAGCATAAAATTAAAATTATAAACACATAAGAGAGGGTACTTAGTTAGAGAATTTGATTTCATAAACATAAAGCTTGTTTAATTAATCTTACCTGATTGCTTCTAATGATTAAGATTTGTGCAGTTTGTTGATTTGAGATGGAACTATATAAGATTATGGGTGTATTGAATTATTCAAATGATTAATATTTTATTTTATTTTTTACATAAATTCAAATGTTGAATACTGAACTAGGAAAAAATAAAGATTTTTTTTTATCAGACTAGAAAACAAAATATTTCCTCAACTATACTCCATGTAGAAGTGTGACTCACCATCAAATGGAATTAAATAAGACCGGGGATTGAATTGTTAAACTGTTTAATACTTGGTTTTATTTTTATAAATTTAAATGTTGAATATCAACTATGAACATGGAAAAATAAGGAGTATATCGGTCAAAGTAGATGATAACAAGATGTTTACCAACTTGTACTATGTAGAAGCCCTGTTTTAAAAAAAAAAAAACGAAAAAATTATTTGAAGAAGGGTCACTCCGCAAACAAATAAGTTCAATAAACAAAGACATAAATAAGTTTTTTTATGGATACTTGATTTAAGACATCAACGTATAGACTTTTAGAGAGTGACGAACTAATATTCAAATTTTAAGTAGAACAGATGGGTGAAAGTGATTCAAATAAGATTATCTTTAGCGAAAGGAATCTAAGAGAAATCAAAGAAGATAAATTTTTTGTGTTTTTTTTCATTCACTCTACTTATTTCTCAGACGAACCTCGCTGACATAACTTTAACTAATAACATGATTCCCATTTAGGAACATACAAGAAGTATTGCCAATGAGATTATTAGCGGTTGTACGTTACCCTTGTATTCTTTTACTTGTTCTCTTTATTCTCGTATGAAAACACAAGTATAGATCATGGTCATCATTCAAGGTTAGTGATGCTCTTTGTGTGAAGTTTGTCTTTATCTCTACTCTTCCTTTTATAGGTGGTTGGTCGTTTCCTTAGGTTATGAAAACTTATTTTGTCAGGCCCAACTTAAGCTTTGATATATGACCCCTACAAATATTATGTAATGATTGACAACGAGAAGACCAAATATGAAAAAAGAACTTGTCTAATGTTTACAACGTAAGATTTATTGATCCAACAGTGATAACAAAATCATAAATGATGGAAGACATATCTTATTTGCTCACTATAAAACTAGCCTCGGTGAAATATGTGGCTTGTCTAAGTGGACAAAATGGTATACAGACACGCGGATGAAACAAATATTATGGTCAAATATATGCTGTAACACCCTAAGTTTTTAGTATTTTCAGTTTAACAATTTTGAGTTAGTTCTACTATTTGTTAGATCATTGGCTCCTAAGACATTAACATAAGATATAAGAATGAGAACTTGGTTGATTTACAATAAGTTCTAATGACTCTCACCATCATGAAAGGATTTACAATCATGGTCTTGTTCAAGTCTTTTACTATAGATATTCCTCTTATTATGAACTTTCCTTTTCTTTATTTTCTCTTTGGAAACTAACTTATTTGAACATGATGACAAATTTGGAAAGCACACCAAACTGTAACAAGTAATAAAGCAGTAAGTTATCATATCCACATGGATTGTTGTGATCTAAGAAATTCGCTATACCTATTGTTGGAACAATGATGTGAAATTGAGCTACTGTGATGTGAATTGAAAAAATAGAGAGTGGAGGTCCCATATAAAATAAAACACACATATTAATAGTGTTTAAACTGCGGTATTTAATTTTAAATACTTGATAATGATAAAAATAATAGTAATTATTATTTTTATTTTTGAATATCACTTCCCAGGAATTTAGCTTACGTTGTTTGTGATAAGAATAAGAATTCAACTGAGTTTCTTATCTTTCCTTCATTCATATCAAATGAGTTTGTTTCCTCCACTTTTGTAGATATATTTCTTTTTTATCTTATCAACAAATGAGTTTGCCCCAGTCTTGTACTTCCTTTTTATTTTAATTCAATTTCTACTTTGTTTAAAAAAAAATAATCTTATCAACAAATGTTGTTGAACTGATTAGGGGTTAAATTTCCTTTTGATCTTATCTATTAGAGTAACTAAATCTTTCCCAAAAATCACACCAAAGAGTTCTATTGAGTTGTCGAGAACTCTTTCTCTCTTCTCCCTCCAGCTTGTGTTAACGAGCTATTCTTCTTCTTATCTCATTTTTCTGTCCCTTCGGATTTAAGAGTGTTCTTAAGACCTTAGTCCCTATTCGGTATAATGTCCCTTCGGAATTAAGAAAGGTCTTAAGAACATAGTCCCTTATATAATATATGTCCCTTCAGAATAAAGAGTACTTTTAAGATTATAGTCCCTTTTGGAATAATAATGTTTCGTCGGAATTAAGAATGATCTTAACGGTATATAAATATTCTTTCGATATTTTTCTACTCTTGGAGAAGTTTAAAAGTCAGAATGGTGGTATCACCATATTTGAGTGGTCGTAGTACCATATTGAATTTTTGGAGAACTTAAAGGTTAGAATGGTGATAACACCATATTTGAGTGGTCTTAGCACCATAATAGAGTGGTCACAATACCATATTAGAATGGTTTCAGTATTAAAGAGTGGTCTAAGTACCATATTGGAGGTGTAAATCTCAAACGGTTTTCTACAGTGCAGTAGTTAACCGCACAATTGTAGTTGGGCTTGTTTTATCCTGGAGGCGGCATGGTTGATAGTATGTCTTGCACAATTTCGGACAGTGCCATGAAACATCTTAAAGAGAACGACCTGGTAGTGACTCAACCTAGTAACAACTTCGGTAGATATTCTCTTTCAAAATAGAATTTGGAAAATCCAAATACAACAGCTTGGAAATCCAAAACCAACACCTATTTAATCCAAAAAGAAATTAAAGGGGTTTAAGGGTTTCCACTTTTGAATTGTGTGCTCAATGCGAGTAGTATTTTGTAGAAAAGTAAAGGGTTTGTGTTCTGTACCGGAAAAATACCAATGATAAACATGCCAAAGAGCTAAATCCCAAGAGCACACAATGCCAAACACGGCGAGGGTGAAGGCTTAATACAGTGAGGATTACCGCACAACGGCATGCCACAACCCAATCTTCATCATTCAATTCATCTCTAATTGCCTCCATGCATTGACCTGCATCTCACGGGGACAATTAGAACCCTTCGTGCCTATATAAGGGTGACTCAGCGTCACCCTCCAGGTGCACTTTATTTTTCACCATTTTTCGCACATAACTTCCTCTATTAGATAATGACATTAGCGTTGGAGTGTTAACGTGTCTGCATACACCATTCTCCTCCTTCGTGTAAGTCAACCCCCTCCACGCCGGAGCACTATGAACCTCCACTTCATATCTTCGATCTTCACCGAACATATCATTTGGCGCTAGAAGGTGGGGGTCGTTCACTAATCCCTGTTGATTCAAACGATGCTCCGTCGAAACCATTTTCAGTTACACGTTCCTCCGTCGTAACCATATTCCATTACGAATTCCTCAACCACATTAGTTTACAGTTACATCTATTAGCAATAAATAATGACCTGAACTCCTAAGAGAAGCAAGTCCTCTGCAGCACCTAAGGTTCTATCCGTGATTAAAACTCTTCAAGATCGATCGATTCTGATTCTCACGCCAGCGGATCAAGACGAGAGCAACACTTAAGTCTATCCAACGATGGCAAACAATGTGATCCCTTCAATGACCATGCTTCCACCACCGGTTCCAGCACCGTTCTTCTCATCGAAAAATCGCACTCATACTTCAAACCACCGGTTCCAGCACCGTTCTTCTCATCGAAAAATCGCACTCATACTTCAAACCAGGACCTTCCTTCACCGCCTTCAAACGTGAACGAACTCTTGACGAGCCTCGTGAATCTTCTTCAGCAACCAGCGGAACACCACTCTGGTGGTGATAGCAGACATTGTTTCCATTCTGGAAAATTCATATCAAGGAGGAGGCAAACCTCCAGTGGTGAACCCTAATTTTGTGAAATGGTCAATTTTTCATGTAAACAAGAAATTGTTGTGATTTTTCTACTTTGGGTTTCAATTTTGTGTACTTATGACAAATTGGCCTAAAAATGGGTAAATTTGATTAATTTGACACAAATTCTGATTTTGGCTAATTTGGACGAATTTGTGAAACAAAAACAGAATTTGGGACGAATTTCACTCAAACAAGAATAAAAAGAAAAGGGACGCCGCACTTTCCAATCAAAGAAAGTGATAAGTCTATGAAGTGAAGATCACCACAAGAAACTTGGTCAGTACTTGGTCCAATCCAGTACTAAAAGAGCAATGCTCACTTTTTTTTTTATATCAAAATTCAACCTATTTTTAATTGTTGGCAGTGACATACATATAAGAGAAGGTATGGTTAGATTGCTGACTGTTACAAAAGAAATAATGCGTTAAAGTAGTGTTACTATCTTTCCTTAAAAATGTAACTGATCCTTTTTTTTTTTGCCATTCTATATCTCTTCATAAAGCATTGTCTCCTTCTTCAATGCTCTCGATTCCTCATAAATCCTTGTCTCCTCATAAAGGCTTGTGGGTTACAAAACATGAAGAATTCATATCAACCCTTAAAATATCCAAGGCAGATTGCTAATACACAACAAAAGTGCTTTTTCCACCCTCTTTTAAACATCAAAAATTCATATCAACAAACATGATTTCACCATATGAGGAAAACATTGTTGAGCTTAAATAAAACAAGTCTAGCCCAATTTTATTATTAAAAATCAAAGACATAAGACTAAATAAAATGGGCAGCATGGCATCCGCCCAAACCATCTCCCAAGGGTTTAATGCAGTTGACCATTTTGCTCTCCCAGTCCTGTATTGTTGGCTTTCCTTCAATAAATGTTTTCACCATTTGATTTAGAGCCTCCCTAGCTTTCTTGTCGCACGCCCTTGTCATTGGTCCTCCTGGCCCTTGAATTGTTTGACTTGTATCTTGGATAATTATGCCCTCATCTTCCCATCCTTCTTGAAAAGAATTCAACCTCGAATTGAAGTCTTTATTACCTATATCAAAAGGAGTTAAGTTAGCAACATTAAAGGTAGCACTCCTCTTCACTCTAGAACTGCTTTTTTAAGCCTAACTTCAGGTGGAATTTCTCCATATAAATATCACTCCTCTTATTCATATTTTCTCATTCATAAGGAAGCGGTTCCAGAGGAAGGCAAGCACTACGAGCTTCAAGGGAGGAGTCTCTCTCTCTTTACTCTAAGTCTCTAGGGTATTTTTTATTTCTTTTGTAATTTGCCTTTAGTTACCATAAGTAACTAAACCTTTTTAGGCTAGGGTTCTAAGATGAACCTCTATCTTGTTTGTTGGATTATTTAATTTATGTTTTTTATTCAATTATTTTTCGAATCCTATTTAATTTTACTATTGCGTAAGATTTGTCTCCTCTGAAGCAAACCACCCTAAGATAACGGTACTTAGGAAGGTGGCATACCTAATATTGGTGCAAACCTTCCCGAATCAGGAAGTAACTATGATAACGATTAACTGTAATTAGGGAAATACGATGACTTCATGACTTAAATCAACATAGTAACTTCATTCATCTTTCATCCTTGGTAAGGTAGACGAGATAGGGCTGTCAGTTTGTAGAACTACCGAGAGGGAGAGTGTGTTGATGTCCTTCTAAGAGTCAATAGACGAGGGTACCTTAAGGACACTAAGAATTTAGGAACCCTAATATTCGTTGTTGTTTCAAATACCTTTGAGAAAGTAAGAACCTACACGTACCTCTACGCACGTAAGTGTATCTCCCTATAGGATTGACAACCCTAAACACTGAAACACGTAGAAACTCCAGTGGAAGATTGCAACTGACAGCTGGAGGGTGATGAAACCAAACCTCTGAGAGAGTAAGACCCCACGCGTACAAACCCGTGTGATCAGTAGGTGCAACTTGATAGCTGCTAGATAGTAAAACCCCACGAACTCATCACTTAGATAGAAGACGCTAAAAACTGAATAATGCTTAACCATTAATTAATTCCAACAAACAAATAGAGGGGATTAAAAGAATCCTAACAACCGTTAACATTCAGCAATCAAAAACCAGGTTAATTCCTAAACTCTTGCTCTGCTGCAAACATACTAAATTGCAAAACCCCCCATTGTCTTTTAATTTTTATTTGTTTATTGTAATTGTTCCCAAATAAGTAACGCGAATTGCCTATTTGGAATGACAATCCACGTGGATACGATACTCTACTTACACTTTATTACTTGGTAAACAATTCGGTATATTTGTCTAAATCTGACCGTCAAGTTTTTGGCGCCGTTGCCGGAGATTGTCGATATTTTTGACTAAGCAGTTTTAATTAATTATTCGTAACTGTCATCTAAATTTTTGCATTTTATTTTTCTGTCTTTTATTTTTCATTTTTATTATTCCAAAAATACCAAAAAAAAAGTTTTTATTTTGTCGTGTCTATTTTATTTTTAGTACTAACCATTTTTTTTCTGTTCTTTTTAGAAACTAACCTTTTCTTTTTCTTTTTCTTTTTCGTTTTTAGGAGTAGTAATTTTTTAATAATTAGGAGTCGTAGCAATAATAATAATGTTATAATAACTACAGTCATTAGAATGAGTCTAGGTTTAATTTAGGCAGTTTAGTTATTAGGAGTCATTTTTATTTCTAGGACTAGTTTGCATTACGATTAGGATTGCAAGTAGTAATCACATAGGAATAGTATTTAATCTAAAACTTCTTCTTAATTAAGCGCAACCTTATCTAAATATTCCCTAGAAATTTTTTTCGAACTTGCTATTATTGTGTGAAATAGGTAACAATAAAAACAACCAAGGACACACAAGTAACAACAATCGAGGGAAAGATTAAAAAACATAAATGGGAACTCTTAATTGAGCTATTGAAGCTAGTCGAGGTGACTATATCCTTTGTGGAAAGGTAGGAAAAAGAGTTGAGATACTTCGAGTTCAAGCGGGAGGTCTTTCTCACGTAGCATGAGTTGAAAAAGTCAATGCCAGCTGGGAAAAATGAGCAGATTAAGGTAATGGAAATAGTTGAAGATACGTCTCATAAGGAGGAAGAGCAACCAAAAGAAGAAGCATGAGGAGAATTTCAGGAGCTGCACAACATCCTTCAGAAGTACTCCCTCCGTCCCAAAATATAAGCAAAAATTGGTCAACAAAAGTTAATGTATTTGGTTCAAAATTTGTACCAAATACATCAACTTATGTTGACTCATTTTTGCTTATATTTTGGGACGGAGTAGTACAGAGTTAAGATGTCGGTCAAGGAAAAATGTGGAGCAGAGTTTGTGCTGCATCAAATATCTCCAAGAACTTCTGAAGAAAACATGTCCCCTCCGAAGAAGATTTCGTAGCTATAACCAAGGATTGTCGAACTGTATTCGAAGTACCAACAGCATTAAGGACAGACGGTCTAGGATGCTTTACTCTTACGGTGATGCTGGATGGAACTACATCGGAGAAGCCTTATGTGATTTAGGTGCAGATGTGAACCTTATGAGTTCAAAAGCTGCAGAAAGGATAGGGAACCTCAAGATGTACCCATTTGGTTGAAAGATTGGATATGCTAATGGCCAAGAAGAAAAAGCATCATGAATAATTTATGAGTTACCCATCAACATAGGAGGATTCGACTTCCATTTGGACATTGTGGTAGCAAAAACAAGGAAGAAAATGAAATACCCTATGATTTTGGGAAGAACATTTTTTGCAGCTGCTAATCTGATCTTGGATGGAGAGTGTAACGAACCAATATTTGATAAATTTAATTTATAATATTTTACTTATTTATTTTAATTTTAATAATTTATTGATTTATTTTTATAGTAATGATTTCATGAGGAAATTCTATACTAATTATTTACCGAGTTATTGTATTTGATTATTTTCATTATTTCATTAATTTAAAAGTTTTATTAACTACTCTTATTATTGTTACAATGAAGAGGGACCAAATATTTTCTTACCAAGTAAGAGAACGTAAGAGCATTATGTCCACGTAATTGAGCATGCTTTCATTCTTATTCTACATGACCAAAATCGTTGGCCATCTTTAGGTTCCTCTCTCACATGTTCTCTAGGCCATTACGGGCTAAAGGCCAGTGTTTTCTCTCCTACTAACCGTCTAAATAATGTTTGTCGATCCTAATTATATCACTTTTCTTCCATCACGTTTTCTATAACAATAAAGGGATGATTTCATTTTTAATTCCTCAATTTAATTTCATGAGTCAAAAGTTGAAAACCTATGATTCCTTTCCTTATTACTACACCATACCTCTCTTCCTCATGTCCTGATACTTACTCGTTCCGCTTTTGAATGTAAGAAACAAAACAAAAAAATCGGTGGTCTCAAATATAAGCAAAAGTATAGTAAAATCAATCTATTAAATGTCACTAACCCAATTTCATCTTCATTAAATATCACTATATCCAATTTGTTTCACATTCCCGTGTTGAGTTCAAAAGTTGTAACACCCTAATTTCCAACGTCAATTTAATATAATTTAATCAATTTCAAGAGTCAAGGAGTTATAATCAAACTATTTTAGATCGAGTCATGTCAAACATGAAGCAATATAAATTGTCAATATACTCCTTAATTAAGTATTAACCATCACAACATACTCGTATGGTCTTTATACTTTTCAAAATTGTTCCTTTACTCCATCGTTGAACTCTTTGAACCAATTCAAAGATTTATAACTAGTGTCAAACCCACATTTACATTTATTAATCTAATCAGTAATGTAAATGAAGTAAGCGAAATAAATATCTCTAGCAAAAGTTTTTGGTGATCCATATACATCATATGTACATTGATTCAAATAAATCGGATGTTCTCTAACACTGAAATATTTTAAAGGTTGAACTCACATCCTTCAAATGATATAATATCAAATGAGTCCAATAGTCCATATTCATGGAATCTGGAATTGTGAATCACACTTCTTTGCAACAATAATGCCGATGATATACAAAAGGTCCAAATCTCATTTGATCCTTTCCTCATATGTTATAGACCAGCTTATCAAGATCATGGAACTCAAATCCATTACTTGATTAGCACACTTGTATAGCAAACATTATTTGGATAATAGGACAACGTTTGTCTTTTATTCAAGTACACAATCATTCTCTTGTCGATACAAGATATATGATTTAATGCTTCTATTTTATGGAATTTAATAACAATTATTTGGTTCCATATCAAGTTAAATTTAAGTCCAAACATTAGCTTCTATGTCAATGAAACAATTTGTTCCATTCTAGACATAGGTGGACTTCACTTATAGTTAATGTCTTATTTCCTTAAAAATTCTATATTTCAACAAATATGAGATCAATCATCATATACTTATGATGCAGAAGTAGAAATTTAACTTTCTATAACCATATGTGAAAAGAAGAAGTCTTACCTCTTTCTTATATTTTGACTCTTTTCAAAACATTAACAGTTTTTCTTGTACTTGAGAACAATTCTCTATTCTTGTACCAATTCAGAAACTCCACTCTGAAGATTTTGTTCTTTATAAGAACATTTAACAGTATAATAAAATGTATATGCCAAAGAAATTTTAAATACAGAAAATAAATAAAATAAATGTATCATGATTTAAAACATATTTAATTAGGTCTTTAATTAAAATGCTCCCACTATTTTACTCAAAACAAATGACCTTCAACATTTGATTCGGAAAATCTCATTGGAAGATTTTCTAGTGGGTTGAAATCCATATTTCACTTCGTTTTGAGTCAGCGAGGGCTGATCCCCCAAAACTTAGCTATTTAGGTAGGAACTCCTTCCAATTGTATCTCATACAACTTTCAAACCATTTGGGCGAGTAACTCCTTACTCTAATCTATCATATAGATGTTCCAAAACATTGCTTCTAAATATATTTTAATCTTATTAAAATAATTTAGTTAAGTTAGACTCAAAGAATAACAGTCGGGTAAATGGAATTACCTCGCCGCAACTTACTAGTATAGAAAGTGCACTTCGCTAGGGCGAACCCACACTATTCGAGACTAGTCTTGAAGGGTGCTATCCTTTGGAAAGCAATTAACTTAATATTCTATTTGAAGTTAATATATTTTTAATCTTATTAAAATAACTTAGTTAAGTTAGACCCAAAGAATAACAGTCGGGTAAATAGAATTACCGCACCTCAACTTACTAGTATAGAAAGTGCACTTCGCAGAGGCGAACCCACACATTTCGATATTAGTCTTGAAGGGTGTTATACTTTGGAAATCAATTAACTTCAGTTCTATTTGAAGGATTTTTATTAAGTTTGATCTCATCGACATGTGTATCTCATACACATGTCTCTTAAGATGCATGACATTCATGCTCATGGATAGCAAGTATATAAAAACATTTAAAACATACATGCTAGCATTTATCTAAAACATGTTATGCATACATCTCATACATGCGCTAACTAAACATACATTTCATGCATCACATACATAAAATAAATTAGGAAGTATGGTTATGACCTCCTAACGCATAAGAATTAAATAAACTACTTTATTACAATTCTTTGACACACGAGCAAGCTTCAAAAGTTTCTCCATCGGAATCATCTTTTGGCGTGTCTTCTCTTCAACTTGAGCAATTACATTATTTAACACTTAAATAAAATAACTAAAATAAATCACGACTCGCAGGTCGTATTTAAATAAAATAAATAACGACACGCAGGTCGTATTTAAATAAAATAAATTATGACACGCATGTCATATTTAATTAAATGAATAAACGCCAAAATAAACTAAGGTCATAACCATATACCTTAAACTTAATGATAATAATAATAATAACTATTTATTATTATCATTAAACAATTTTAGAGTCAATCAAGATTTGGAAATAATATTTTGATCGAGATATATGCCATATAAAATTGATTCATATATATATACATATACTTTGAAACTATTTTCAAAGTCAATCGGGTCATAAATAAAATTAAAATATGCAAATATTATGACCAAATCTAAAAGATCATATCCGATATTGAAACTCTTTCAATATCATGATTCTTTTAAATTAGAAACAAATTATGTTAACATCGTGCAAATCTTTTAAATAAATTCAAAATCATATATACATGACATTGAAACTATTTCAAATCATGACATTTTAAATTTACTATCAAATAAGGATCGTTTACTACCATTTCAAACAACTTTTGAAAAACAATCCAAAAAGGTAGAATTTTTATCTATTTAATTATAGTAATATTGACACTCAATAATTATTATAATTAAATCTGCTTTATTTAGGCAATCAATCTGTTTCCAAAACAAATTATGGTGCTAAAATTATGCAAATAATTTACAACCAAATTCAAAAGATCATATCTGATATTGAAACTTTTCAAAATCATGATCCTTTTAAATTGGAAATGAATTAAACTAAAGATATGAAAATCTTTAATTACCAAATTCAAAAGACCATACCTGATATTGAAACTCTTTCAAAAACATGATCTTTTAAATCTACCTGTGCGCTCTCTAAAAAAACACGAGGTGCTCGAGGGTATAAGACCTCTCGGAAAGAAGTGCGGAGTCGCCACCAAAGTTTTTATTTGCAAAGGGAACGTTGATAAACCCTTAAGTTTTATTTTTAAAGGGAAATATTAATAAAACCCTTAACGATGTGGAAAGGATGGTCATCGCAACCAATACCGGGTTCAGGAGTCGATTATGCAAGGGGAAGGTATTAGTACCCCTCACATCCATTGTACTCAACGGGAACCTCCTAGTTAGTTAAGGCTTAAATGTTTTTAAAGTTTTGCTTGCTATGCTTTAATATAAAAAATCTCTAAAAGAAAAAGGGGGAAATGTTTATTTTTTTATTATTGTGCTTGACAAGATGTGATCTTGCTCCTACGTATCTCCTGGTGCGATGGAGAATTCAAAGCTACGTAGTTCTTTGTTAGAAAACGTTTCTTTGCAAAAAAAGGTTTGATTTGACCACGGGGGGGTCAAAAAAGGTTCAATTGACCACGGGGGTCGAGAATTGATTCAAATGGTCACGGGGGACCAAGAAAAGGGTTCAATTGACCACAGGGGGTCGAGAATTGATTCAAATGGTCACGGGGGACCAAGAAAAGGGTTCAATTGACCACGGGGGGTCGAGAATTGATTCAATTGGTCACGGGGGGTCGAGAATTGATTCAATTGGTCACGGGGGACCAAGAAAAGGTTCCATTGGTCACGGGGGACCAAGATAAGAATTAATTGACTACGGGGAGTCAAGAAAAGGTTCAAATGGTCACGGGGGACCAAGAAAAGGGTTCAATTGACCACGGGGGGTCGAGAATTGATTCAAATGGTCACGAGGGACCAAGAAAAGGTTCCATTGGTCACGGGGGACCAAGATAAGAATTAAATTGACTACGGGGAGTCAAGAAAAGGTTCAATTGGCTACGGGGAGTCAAGAGTAGGGTTTAAAGTGTTGGATTTGTTTATGCTTTGTTTGTTTTGAAAATAGAATGACGATTGTCCGAACAACGAGACATACGTCAAGTATTCGTTCAATCGGGGAATGGAGAGACATACGTCAAACCAACCCTTTTTCATTCAAGTTTATTGTTGAAACTCAAATGTATTTTTTGGTTAAGTTTGAAAAAAGAATGACGATTGTCTAAACAACGAGACATACGTCAAGTGTTTGTTCAATCGAGGAATGGAGAGACATACGTCAAACCACTCCTTTTTCATTCAAGTTTGGTGTTGAAACTTAAAAACAAGTTCTCAAATTTGTTGTAACTTAATGAACAAGTTTGTTACTCAAATGTGTTGTTGAAACCTTAAGAAATCCCAAATAAGAACCCAAAACACTTGGTTTTAAAAAAATTTGGAAAATCCAAATCAAAGCCAATACACTTGGTTATACTTTGAAACTTATGAACAAGCTTGTTGTTCAAATTTGTTGTTGGAACTTAAAGAACAAATGTTTTTGATTGAAAAAAATGAACAAGTTTTTGTTCAAGTTTGTTTTTTTTTGGAACTCAATGAACAAAGTTTGTTTTTTAAAGAAAGAACAAACTTGTTGTTCAAGTTAGTTATTTAAGCTTGTGAATCTCCAACTATATACAAAAACTCTTGTTATCTTTGAACAAAAATGAGTTTTAATCCTTTTTTAAAAAGAGTTCGAAAGGAAAGTTGAGTTTTGAACCTTAAACACATGCCCAGAAGTGCTTCTGAACCTTAAAAAAATGCCCAGAAGTGCTTCAGAAGCTGAATTCCAGAGTCTGAGTGAACAGTACTTCAGAAGCTAAAGTTCAGAGTCTGAAGTACTGTTCAGACGTTGACTTTGGTTGACCCTCAGAAGCACTGTTCATGGGTTGAATTTTGTTGACCCTCAGAAGCACTGTTCATGGGTTGACTTTTGTTGACCCTCAGACTCTGAACTTCAGAGTCTGAAGCACTGTTCAGACTCTGAACTTTAGAGTCTGAAGTACTGTTCAGACTCTACTTCTGAACTGATTTCAGAACCTCAAAGGGGTGAAAAACTTTCGAATTTGGTTAGAAAAAGAAGTATACCACTTCTGTTTTGATGTTTCTCAAACTTTGGGATTTCTTTGATGTTTCAAAAGATGTTTCTTAGTTCAAAATGAGTTTAAACAAACATTAAGAATGCATAAAATGATGGTGAATCACACAGGAACCAAAACAAATGCAAACAGCAATGCTAATGAAAGATAAAAAGTTCAGTATGACTTACAAATTCCTGGCAAAGGCTTGGGATGCAAGAAAATGCAAAGAACTTTGGATGATTGCTGTTTTGCAAAACTGGAATGATGAGGAATAAGAAACAGCAATAACAAGTGATGTTTTGCTGTTATTCTTTCTTCTGGGTGTGATATTTATGGAGATTTAAATGCTGTTTGGATTGTTTGGTTGGTTTATGATGGTTTGTGAAAGAAGGAAGCAGAAAAACAGAGCTTTCCAAATGTTTCTGTTGATTCTGAGTTGGTTCTAAAATCCCCTAAAACAAACTGTTGAATTGCTCTAAGATTGGATTGAATTGGATTAAATAAACTGGGTTGAAACTGTGTATTAAAACTGGGTGTTTTGTTCTGAGATTGTGTGAGAATTCTGTGTGAATTTTGTAATTCTATTTCAAAAGAACTATGTTTTTAGCAAAGAAAACTGTCTGATTCTTATCAAATTCTAAATGAAAGAAATTGTCCTTAATCCTTCTGCATTGCATTGCTTATATAGGCAAAATATGATCAATTGTAATGATGAAAATCCCCTAAAACAGGGTTGCTTTGTGGGTTATGATCAGGACATTGGCTAGCATTTAATGCAAAAGGAAGGAAGTGACCTTGCCTTGTGATCATGGTGAAGACTTTGGCTAAATTCAGAACCCAATGGGGCTGAATTTGACAGGATTTGCTGGGTAAGTGGGAAAACAGAGTGCAGGCTACACTTGAGATGCCCTTTTGGATTGATCTTTGCAATTTTGAGAAGACAAACAGGAAAGTAGTGTGCTGGTTTTGCAGAACCTAGGGATAAACAATGGAAAACGTGCTGCACTTAGAGGAAGGAAGAAATGCTGGAACAAGATCAGCCATTTCAAAACCTGGGCAAGCTGTTTTGCAATCAAGGCAAGCTGTTTTGCAGCTTAAGTTGACTGGTTTTGATAAAGGATGAGAGGGAAGAAATGCAGGTGGTTTGTGTGCTGGAAAGTGGAGGTCAGGGGTAGAGCAATTGGCAGGGATGAAGTGCTGCCCTTGGGGCAGCCACTTGTGTCTGATTGCATGTGTTGGGCACGTGCCCAGTCTTCTCTCTTTTGGTTCTGAACACATGTGCCCAACACGTGTCCTTCTCTTTGTTCTTTCTTCTTCTTTGTGTCTGAACACATGTGCCCAGCACGTGTTCAGACCTGTTCTTTCCTCTTTTTTTTTTGTTTTCCCTTTTCTTTTTGTTTTTGGTTCTTTTTTTTCTTTTTTTGTAAATAAACTTAAATAATAATAAAAGTGAAAATGATAATAGTAATAATGATATAATAAAAATGATAATAAAAATAATAAAAGGTAAAAAGAGAGATAATAAATAATAATAAACTATTTATTATTTATTATTTATAAAAGGGGAAATAATAATAATAATAAAAGTAAAAAGAAAGATAATAAATAATAATAAACTATTTATTATTTATTACTTATAAAAGGGGAAATAATAATAATAATAATAAAAGTAAAAAGAAAGATAATAAATAATAATAAACTATTTATTATTATTTATTATTTGTTAAAAAGGAAAATAAAGCTTGACTTCTCTCTTTTTTTTTGAAATAAAACAGGGACAAAATTAGGGTACAACAGCTGCCCCTACTTAATTGTGTCTTCGCGTAGAGAATGTGAGTGCTAAGGGCATCACATAAACTCTTTGTAGAGAGCAATTAAGTAAAAAGGATCCAAATTTTGTCCTTTAAAGTGAGAAAAGGCTGTAGTAAATAATGAAAGTATTGAAATGTGAAAGCAATGGACAAAGGTAAATGCAGGGTTACCTCTGGGTTGGTTACTGGTGCATAAACTAAGAATAAAATAGATCGTCGCCTCGGGGGGTGCTTAGATCTAAAACAAGTCGTCGTCTCGGGGGTGCTTAGACTGGCTGGGGATAAAAGAGATAGATCGTCGCCTCGGGGGGTGCTTTGATCTGACAAGTCGTCGCCTCGGGGGGTGCTTAGACTGAAAAGATAAAAAGATCGTCGCCTCGGGGGGTGCTCAGATCTGACAAGTCGTCGCCTCGGAGGGTTCTTAGACTCGCTTGGGGAATTAAGAATAGATCGTCGCCTCGGGAGGTGCTTAGATCTAGAAGAAGTCGTCGCCTCGGGGGGTGCTTAGACTCTCTGGGGAAATAAAATAGATCATCGCCTCGGGGGGTGCTTAGATATAACAGACAAAGTCGTCGCCTCGGGGGGTGCTTAGACTGCCGTGGGGATAAATGTAATCGTCTCTAGACGTGGTTAGTACTTAGATTGTTGAGAGGAAAACATGATTGTTGATGCATGATATGCTTCAAGTTACCTTATGCAGTATGATATGATATGAGGTTAACTCAAAATGAGTTTTTGTAATATCCCGCTTATAAGTACCAGTTATCGATGTTAGAATTAATTAAGAAGCATGGCATTATGGAAAATAAGTGGAATGGCAATATAGTAAATATTGCAAAAGAAGAGTTTATTTAAAAAAGAAGGGGGAAGATATTTTCTTCCATTTTCTCTCCTCACCCTTCTCTCTCAAATCTGATTCCTCTCCCTCTCCCTCTCACTCTCACGCCTTCATCATCATCCTTGCCTTAACCCATCAATTCTTCCTCCAATTCATGAAGAATCCTTCCTAGCAACTTGTGTTGGAAAGTTTAGAACAAGAAGAATTAAGGAGAAAACAAGCTAGGGTTTTGGAGTAAGCATAATAAGCACCAATCAAGGTTCAAGGTGAGCTCCCTAGGGTTTTAGAACCCACTTGAGTAAGTTTAAGAGTAATTTATGCTTAGAGCAAATTTTTATAAAAGCCCTAGATTATGTAAATTGCTAATTCCTTGTTCCAGCCATGTTTAAATGATTTATAAGTTTAAGAAAATCCTTTTTATGCCATTTGGGAAGCTTGGGTGTGTTGGGATGGCTTGGAATGATGAAAAATATCAATTTTGGGATTTTTGGACCTGTCATGGTCGCTACAGCGAGCTGGAGCTCGCTACAGCGACCAGGTAGAATTTTATTCTGCCTACTGTCGCTACAAGCGCAGGCTTGTCGCTTCAAGCGCAGGCTTGTCGCTACAAGCGCAGGCTTGTCGCTACAAGCGCGCAGGCCTAGACAGCACTTGACAGCTTTGCTGTTTTGAGTGTTCTGGGGCGTGTAGGCATGGTTTTCCGCATCCGTTTTCTTCATAAACATTTTAGAAACATTTACCATCATTCTAACACCTTCAAGAGGCTCCCAAAAAGGAAGAAAATGTATGGAACAAGGATTATGCATTGACTTAGATTAGTCTGAATTAAGAGGGTAAAGTCTAGACGATTATGCAAATGTTCTAGCAACTAAGTAGTGGCTTATGATAACGATAAGCCTATGATCCTATACTTATAGGTTATGTTTTGGAAGATTAGTTCCCTCAAGAAATGCATTTAATATGCAAAGCTTATGGTAGATTATTAGATGTACTTTCAAGTACAATAGTTAAGAATTAATGAGGGATAAGAATGATCCAATGATCAAAGTTAAGAACCTCTTTATAGGTAAAGTTTTAAGAATGATTTATTCAAGAATGCATCAGATATGCAATAGTCATAAGTTATATAAAAGAAGAAAAGAACAAGAATTATTATGATAATAAGTCGTGGCCTTCGTCGTTCACGCTAGTGGGACACGAATGGTTCACGCAAAGTAAGGACTAAGATTAATATTATTAAGTCGTGACTTTCATCGTTCACGCTAGTGGGACATGAAAGGTTCATGCATAAGTTTAAAGAATATTAATTCGCGTCTTCCGTCGTTCACGCTAGTGGGACACGGGAGGTATACGCGTAACAGAAGATAATTATTGTTTGTTCAACAAGAGGAGTCCGGTGTTAGCCTGATATGATAGGAATTTTCACCGGTAGAGGGGAGATGTACTTCGGGGTTACTCCACCCGGATGCACTCCGTAAAATGAACCAAGATAATTATTGTTTGTTCAACGCTGACTTACTAACTTAATGATTAAGAATGATATAAATATATATACATATATATATTGATGATTATGAATTATGAAGAGGATACGACAAGTAGTCAGCAGAGAAAGAAAGTGATCATAGGATGTCCCCAGATCACTAAGTATAAGTTAAAGTTTAAAGTTAGAATATGATAAGACATGATAAAGACAAGTAGCGATCCTAAGCTTTCCCCCTTGGTCGCGAAATATGTAGAGAAAGACTTGGCGATCATAGGTATCCCCAAGATTGCCGAGGGTAGGCACGACGACCCTAGGTTTCCCCCGTGGTTGCCAACAGTAGGTTGGGCTAGAGCTCACTGAGACATTATGTCTCACCCCAATCCTTCTGGTGCAGGTTTTCAGGTGTTTAAGAGATGTTCATGACGTTATTCTCCAAGAAGACGCTGGATGGAGTGCAGTTGCTCGATGAAGACAAGCTCAGGAGGTTTTCAGATTATGTATATTTGTATATGAAAGTGTAAATTATGACATTTGGATAACTGTATTAACGAGCTAACTTGTACTCATTCAGATGTTTGTATTATTATTATTGAAAATTTAATGTACCCAGTATCAGATTAATACACATGCTAAATATTCTAGATAATTTAGTATGGGTGTTACAATTGGTATCAGAGCAGGTCGATTCAGACCGTGCCTTGGGTCATTAAAAAATTCAATAAAAGTAGTGGGACCATTGGGTTCCGGATGTTGTTCTAAATGTCACATCTAGTTGAGCCTGATCAACTCAATCTAGTATATGACAGTTAGGATATATGTCCGAGAGCTGAATGTGACCAAGGAGGAATGAAGTGTATGAAGGGAGAAGTTTAAGGTGACAAAATTCTAAGACGGAATTGGTGAGGAGGTATTCATGCCATATGGTGGCCATCAAACTGTAAAGTAACGAAGCCTGATAGTGGCAAGCTCTCAGAGACATAAGGGATATTTATCTGTGAGGTGAAGTACCTCAACCCAGTTGGACACATCGTTGGATGATGCCTCGTCTGCGGAAGACATAAGGATTAAGGAATCATGGGATACTATAAGGAATGACTTGGAACCGCAGTTTGAGAAGTTAAGTGAGGTGTAGAATAAGAAACAATTCAGAGCACATATTTAAGGAATTGCAGTACCAAACCTAGAGACTCAAAATGAGGAATTATCGGTCGGTTTTTGAAACCTCTGGATTACCAGCAAGAACAGAGCGTGAGGAATCGAAGGACTCGCGCACTCGAATTGAACGAGATTTTAATGTCCAGACAGTTAAGCGAATAAATTATGGATTAAGCAAATTAATTGGACAAATGAAGCTAACCACTCGAGTGTGGTCATTGAACGCGAAACGCAAGTAAGTTTAACCCCATCAGATCAGCCGCACCTCCCGAACCATAAATGCTAGATTTGGGAATTAAGAAAAGAAGTTGGTATGCAACCTAAGAACTAAGATGGATGAATAAGTGTTGATAATAAGACCCGTTGCATATCGAAGCGTGAATCAGATATTCATAGGTGTTTTATTAGTAAGAAGATTGGAAATAAGCTAAGCTTAACTGAAATTTTATTCAACGAAAGGTGTATATTAAATGGTCAATCATTGGGATTTAGTGAACTGATGGACGAATAAAGTTGAATTTCCTTGATTGGATGAAGAAGGCAAGTTTAAGATGACACAAGATTATAGTAGACCAGTTTTGAAGGATAATCGGAAATTTTAGCCGAGAAATTGTATTGAGACTGTATTATTCGGAGGATCGTCTTAGTTACGAAAGGTTAAGATCATGGTTAATGTTAGTGAGTTTTAAGTTTTCAACTGATGAGTTTTCTTCCACAGTTATTCTAGAAGCTTAGAGAGGTCACCTCGTGTTGATAAGTTTCGAGAGCGGTAATAGGGTATAGATTTCGGATTGTTCCACTATATGCGGAATTATTTAAGTGCTAGGATCAAGATTTGAATTGTGAATGCAGTAACGAGATGTTGAATGAAACAAGAGGTAATGATAGAGTATGGAAGATGTGAACCTTCAGAGACCATAAGTCGTTTTAGAAGTTGCTACAAATGATTGTGTGTGAAATTAAGTTGCCTCAAGCATGATTTCAATCAGGTTTCCACAATGTTTACTGACTATATATGATGTGCTGGCCAAGAGATGATTACGGAATTCAGGATATGGAAAGTAAAGTTAGAACCAGAGTATAAACTGTTTGACAGGAACATTGTTGAACTCTAGACAGTTGTTGGAAACCGTTTACAGGTTCTGGCGTTTTATCGTGAAAGTAAGTGAGTATGTGGTTTATGTCCGAAAGGAAGTACAGTGTCAGATGACGATCAATCAGTAAGTTAAACAGGTGGTTTAAGCCACAAGAGAATCGACGAACGTAAGATGAATTTGTTGTGATGGCTACAAGTCAGCCAGAGAATTTGATAATGGTGTATTGCTCCAATTTTAACTTGAGTTGTTAAGAATCAGAGTGGCGCAGCGGAGTAGTCATCCAAGAATGAAATAACGAATGATGTTAAGCTGAAGTTTAGGGAACGAGAAGATGTTAAGTGTTTAATTCTTATTATACGGAATAGCAGTAAGTATAGACGACTTGAACATATCACAAGTTCTGAAGGAAAATTATGGAAGTTAAGTCGAGGGAGATTTCAAACCTCGAAATACAAGAGAAATGGAAATCGAAGCAGTTTGGGATTATGTGATAAGAATGAGAAGAATATGTTTCTAGCACAAAAGTCTAGAGCAAGGAAAGTCATCACTAATACGGTAAGTTTAATCAAAAGGGTAAGCATGAGGCAGCATCCGTAAAGATTGCACTTGCAAGACGGTAAATATTTGAAATCGAAGCATTGGTCAGAAGTGGCAATGCAGTGACATATGAGTCTAATCCGTGTTGTATCCCGTTATGCCAACATGTCACATGTATCAGGTTATGTTAGTATATATATACTTAACAGGCAATACTTAAACTACTCAGATAGTAGTGTAGCAGATTTCCAGTTATGTGACGTGTTTTGGTAATAGTGGTACGCAATCAGGAATGTTTAAGTATGAAGGTTTTTACCAGAACAGAATTGTTGATATCATCATATCTTAGCAGAAGAGTTCGGAAATTATCGTATTTAATGTTCATCAGTAAAGGAAGAAGGACTTTTATGTAGATTAAAAAGTCACTCGTAGTCTACAGTAAAGGGCTACGTAAGTTCAGGTTATGATTAAAGGATTAAAGAATGAGTGTGCTATTTTTGTTAGCAATCAAGTAGAGCTTTCTTTTGAAAATAAGGATCTTGGACTCGACGTCCAGTATGAGAAAATAAGTTTACGATGCCAAGAGAATGTAACCATAATTCATGTTATAGGTTGTTGTACACTTAAGAAATAAACACGAGTAACATTGGCGGGGCAAACCTGGCAAGCCAGTTGAAAGGCAAATCCCGGATGTTACAAGATAAGTTAAGAGTAAGAAAGATTCCCAATTGATGTGGTAGTGTCTCAAATATGTTAAGATTAAGAATGATGTCCCGCTAGTTGGACAATGATGATGCGATGTACTACGTACCCGTTAGTAGTGTACATGTACTCTAACATGGATGTAAATTAAGTGCTATGAAATATGCTATATAATGATTTGTGAGACGACTTATACCACTCATCACTTGGACTGAACTCCTATGAGTTTTGGATTTTGTCAGTATAGAAAATACTTATGCTACGGCAAGAAAACGATAATAAGTTGTGACAAGAACGATGGGAGATTGGCAAACTCTCAGTATGAAGAATGATTTCTAAGTTATTAAGATAAGTGACGTCGTAGACCAATTGGAGCAGAGCAGGAATAATCTGTAAGAATTCCGCAAATCTTTGAGATATTCATAGTGAAGATAATGATTGCGATTGTGGTAAGTAGCGCATCATGATGTCAGGAAGAAAGGAGCAAGTGCTAGAGGTGAGACTCCTGCTTGCACTGAGAATACTAAATGAAGTTGGAATGATTCTATATGGAAGGGTATGATATAGATCTGCGAGTAAGATGTCGTTGTATGAGACGTAAGGTAGAAGTAATAAATCAGTAGAATTAAATGCAGTGCAATTCACCACGAGCATTTCAGTTAAAGGAAAAGTTATCAAGTATATTCGACATATAGAGTTGGAAATCCAAGGGATTCCGATAAGCAAGACGAATTGGAGTTTTGGCTAGTAGAGGAAGTGGTATGGGAGATTCATTTATATGTGATTACAGGGTGGATTCTAAATTTCGAGGACGAAATTTCTTTAAGGGGGGTAGATTGTAATATCCCGCTTATAAGTACCAGTTATCGATGTTAGAATTAATTAAGAAGCATGGCATTATGGTAAATAAGTGGAATGGCAATATAGTAAATATTGCAAAAGAAGAGTTTATTTAAAAAAGAAGGGGGAAGATATTTTCTTCCATTTTCTCTCCTCACCCTTCTCTCTCAAATCTGATTCCTCTCCCTCTCCCTCTCACTCTCACGCCTTCATCATCATCCTTGCCTTAACCCATCAATTCTTCCTCCAATTCATGAAGAATCCTTGCTAGCAACTTGTGTTGGAAAGTTTAGAACAAGAAGAATTAAGGAGAAAACAAGCTAGGGTTTTGGAGTAAGCATAATAAGCACCAAGGTTCAAGGTGAGCTCCCTAGGGTTTTAGAACCTACTTGAGTAAGTTTAAGAGTAATTTATGCTTAGAGTAAATTTTTATAAAAGCCCTAGATTATGTAAATTGCTAATTCCTTGTTCCAGCCATGTTTAAATGATTTATAAGTTTAAGAAAATCCTTTTTATGCCATTTGGGAAGCTTGGGTGTGTTGGGATGGCTTGGAATGATGAAAAATATCAATTTTGGGATTTTTGGACCTGTCATGGTCGCTACAGCGAGCTGGAGCTCGCTACAGCGAACAGGTAGAATTTTATTCTGCCTACTGTCGCTACAAGCGCAGGCTTGTCGCTACAAGCGCAGGCTTGTCGCTACAAGCGCGCAGGCCCAGACAGCACTTGACAGCTTTGCTGTTTTGAGTGTTCTGGGGCGTGTAGGCATGGTTTTCCGCATCCGTTTTCTTCATAGACATTTTAGAAACATTTACCATCATTCTAACACATTCAAGAGGCTCCCAAAAAGGAAGAAAATGTATGGAACAAGGATTATGCATTGACTTAGATTAGTCTGAATTAAGAGGGTAAAGTCTAGACGATTATGCAAATGTTCTAGCAACTAAGTAGTGGCTTATGATAACGATAAGCCTATGATCCTATACTTATAGGTTATGTTTTGGAAGATTAGTTCCCTCAAGAAATGCATTTAATATGCAAAGCTTATGGTAGATTATTAGATGTACTTTCAAGTACAATAGTTAAGAATTAATGAGGGATAAGAATGATCCAATGATCAAAGTTAAGAACCTCTTTATAGGTAAAGTTTTAAGAATGATTTATTCAAGAATGCATCAGATATGCAATAGTCATAAGTTATATAAAAGAAGAAAAGAACAAGAATTATTATGATAATAAGTCGTGGCCTTCGTCGTTCACACTAGTGGGACACGAATGGTTCACGCAAAGTAAGGACTAAGATTAATATTATTAAGTCGTGACTTTCATCGTTCACGCTAGTGGGACATGAAAGGTTCATGCATAAGTTTATAGAATATTAATTCGCGTCTTCCGTCGTTCACGCTAGTGGGACACGGGAGGTATACGCGTAAGTTAAGATTATTAAGTCGTGTCTTCTGTTGTTCACGCTAGTGGGACATAGGAGGTTCACGCTAGTGGGACGTGTTATTCCGCAAGGATGACCGCACGACGACAAGAGGAGTCCGGTGTTAGCCTGATATGATAGGAATTTTCACCGGTAGAGGGGAGATGTACTTCGGGGTTACTCCACCCGGATGCACTCCGTAAAATGAACCAAGATAATTATTGTTTGTTCAACGCTGACTTACTAACTTAATGATTAAGAATGATATAAATATATATACATATATATATTGATGATTATGAATTATGAAGAGGATACGACAAGTAGTCAGCAGAGAAAGAAAGTGATCATAGGATGTCCCCAGATCACTAAGTATAAGTTAAAGTTTAAAGTTAGAATATGATAAGACATGATAAAGACAAGTAGCGATCCTAAGCTTTCCCCCTTGATCGCGAAATATGTAGAGAAAGACTTGGCGATCACAGGTATCCCCAAGATTGCCGAGGGTAGGCACGACGACCGTAGGTTTCCCCCGTGGTTGCCAACAGTAGGTTGGGCTGGAGCTCACTGAGACATTATGTCTCACCCCAATCCTTCTGGTGCAGGTTTTCAGGTGTTTAAGAGATGTTCATGACGCTATTCTCCAAGAAGACGCTGGATGGAGTGCAGTTGCTCGATGAAGACAAGCTCAGGAGGTTTTCAGATTATGTATATTTGTATATGAAAGTGTAAATTATGACATTTGGATAACTGTATTAACGAGCTAACTTGTACTCATTCAGATGTTTGTATTATTATTATTGAAAATTTAATGTACCCAGTATCAGATTAATACACATGCTAAATATTCTAGATAATTTAGTATGGGTGTTACAGTTTTTGCTGGGGAAACTAAGTGGGTGTAGGTAAGCTTAAAGAAGATTGGATAGCTTGTGAAGGGATCCATTGGTTTTCTTTTGAAGAAACCTGTTGGGGAAGTTCCTGAAGGAAGTCCACTGGGGAATCATTGGGATAATTGTTGGTAAATGTCGGTGAATATGGGATATTCACCAGGGATTGTTTGCTGGGGAGCATGATAAATTGTGAGGGAGAGCATGATATGAATATGAGATGCATGCTAATGAATGAGTTTGATATGATGCATACACTATGCTGACATGTGGGATAAACAGATGTCATGTTGAACGTTGGGGATTATGATTGGATGCCGAGCAAGGTCGGCCTTTGGTCGTGATGGTATGCCAATGATGATTGGGCTTTGTCTGGAAATTGTGAGTGCCAATGAAAATTAGGCTTTATTTGATTAGGTGCCAATGATGATTGGGCTTTGGGTGTGATATCACCGGGGATATAAGGATCATTTTGAAAATTGATCGATATCCAGCTTTTAGTGGATGAAAAAAAATGCATGGGGTATGTTTCATTTGGGGAATTATGTCCCTCCAACACCCAGGATCTTTGTGTTTCACGTGCCGTGAGCTACGCACTTGTTTCTACCGAAGAGTAAAACCCTTAAAATGACTGATGAAGAGTTTCAGGCCCTGAGTCTTTGATGCAATACTGGAGACCAACAAAAATCTTTCGACATTTAACGTCCAAGTAAAAAACACACACATTTTTTTTGCAAGTTTTTTTTTATTTCCCACATTTCAATGTGTTATTTATCACAAATAAAAATAACATTTTATGCGTTAGTGAGAACACAAAAAAAATGAAAAAGTTTTAAAGATGAATTTATTCAATGCAAATTTGATCCCTTGAATGGGTAACAACACATGAAGATGTAATCCTTGTAAGAAGTGATTACTCCGCTGGGGAAAACAAAAAGCAAAAAACAAAAGGAGATTTATCCGAGTGTTGCTTTGATACAACACGCGCTACTTTCCCTATGACTTCGAAATCCTTTGCCTTTGAAAGATGATGACGAGACCTATTCTTCCCTTCTTGAACCCTGTCTGGATCTTGAATGTCGCAGCCCTTTGCCTTTCTTTATTTGTTTTTGGAACCCTAATTTTTACCTGGACCGCTCTTTCGAGTTTTCAGTCCACTGGGGTGTATTTCCTTTTTTGATGTCCTTAATTTTTGCATAGACCTCCTTTTCAGGTTTTCGATCTACCAGGACGCTCTCTATTGCCTAAACCGCCCTTTCAGGTTTTCGATTTAGCGAGCTCTTTTTTTTTTAGGCATAGTACTTTTTGACTGCGTCGGAGTTTATTGAGAGGGGAAACTCCTTTCTATCCATTATGGTAATGATTAAGGCTCCACTAGAGAAAGCTTTCTTTACTACATATGGTCCTTCATAGCTAGGAGTCCATTTCCCACAGGGATCTTTGTGGATGGGTAATATCTTTTTTAGTACTAAGTCTCCTTCTCTGAATTCTCGAGGACGAACTTTTTTGTCGAATGCCCTCTTGAGCCTCCTTTGGTACAGCTGTCCGTGACACAATGCTGTTAGACGCTTCTCTTCTATGAGGTTCAGTTGGTCGAACCTTGTTTGGACCCATTCAGCTTCTTCTAACTTGGTTTCCATCAAGACCCTTAATGAGGGGATTTCAACTTCAATGGGAAGCACGACCTCCATGCCGTATACTAAGGAAAAAGGGGTTGCCCCAGTGGAAGTGCGAACGGCTGTTCTGTAGCCATGTAGCGCAAAGGGAAGCATCTCATGCCAATCCTTGTAGGTTTTTACCATCTTTTGGATGATTTTCTTGATGTTCTTGTTAGCCGCTTCTACCGCACCGTTCATCTTTGGCCGATATGGTGAGGAATTATGGTGTTCAATCTTGAAGTCTTTGCACAACTTCTTCATTGTGTTGTTGTTTAGATTTTCCCCATTATCCGTGATGACTTTGTGGGGAGTGCCGTAACGGCAAATGATTTCCTTCTTGATGAATCGGGCTACCACTTGTTTTTTTACGTTTGCATAAGAAGCCGCTTCTACCCACTTGGTGAAATAGTCGATGGCAACCAGGATGAACCGATGTCCATTCGAAGCCTTTGGTTCAATCATTCCTATCATGTCTATGCCCCACATAGAAAATGGCTAGGGTGCCGTCATGACATTCAGAGGAGTTGGTGGCACATGCACCTTATCGGCGTAAATTTGACACTTGTGACATGTCTTGGCGTAGTGGAAACAGTCAGCTTCCATAGTTAGCCAGTAATAACCCGCCCTTAGGATCTCTTTGCCATTGCATGCCCATTGGCATGGGTTCCAAAGGACCCCTCATGGATTTCTTTGATGAGCATGTCTGCTTCGTGTTTATCCGCACATCTGAGCAAGACCATGTCATAATTTCTTTTATAGAGGGTGTTTCCGCTGAGGAAGAACTGTGATGCCAATCTCCTGAGGGTTCTCTTGTCTTTTTGTGAGACATTCTCTGGATATTCTTGCTCTTCGAGGTATCGTTTGATGTCGTAAAACCAGGGTTTGTTGTCAAGTCCTTCTTCGACTACTGCATACACAACTGGTTTATCCCTACGATCCATCTTTATGATTGGCGCCTCATTGTGGAAATTTACTTGGTACATTGATGATAATGTAGCCAAAGCATCCGCCACCTGATTTTCTTCTCGAGGTATATGATGAAAGGTGATTTCATCGAAATGCTCAATCAACTCTACAACCCGGGCACGGTAGGGAATCAAATTGGAATGTTTTGTTTCCCATTCTCCCTTGACTTGATAGATGACAAGTGCTGAGTCCCTGTATACTTCAAGGGTTTTGATCCTTAGGTCAATTGCTGCTTCAAAGCCCAAAATGCACGCTTCGTACTCTGCCATGTTATTGGTGAAGTCAAAGCATAACCTTGCTATGAAAGGTTGATACCCATTTCTTGGTGATATTAGGACTGCTCTGATCCTTTGCCCCATGGCATTTGAGGCACCATCGAAAGCGAGCTTCCATCGAGCTCCTGGTTCAGGCCCTTTATCATCACTTGTGACCATTTCGTCATTCAAGGCTACAACGTCTTCATCAGGGAAGTCAAATTGTATGGGTTGGTAATCCTCTAATGGTTGGTGAGCAAGGTGCTCGGATAAAACACTCCCTTTTATAGCCTTTTGAGTAACATATTGGATGTCGTACTCGGATAGCAGCATTTGCCAACGGGCTATCTTACCCGTGAGGGCAGGCTTTTCAAAGATGTATTTGATGGGATCCATATTTGATATCAACCAAGTGGTGTGGGTCAACATGTACTGTCTTAAGCGTCGGGCAGCCCATGCTAAGGCACAACAAGTCTTTTCAAGCGAGGTATACCTTGATTCGCAGTCGGTAAACTTCTTGCTTAGATAGTAGATGGTGTGCTCTTTTCTTCCCGTTTCATCTTGTTGTCCTAGCACACAAACCATTGATCCCTCAAGCACTGTCAAGTATAAGACGAGGGGTCTACCAGGAACTGGAGGTATCAAAATTGGTGGTTCTTGCAGGTATTGTTTGATCTTGTCAAACGCCTCTTGGCAGTGCTCATTCCAATGAACAGCTTGATTTTTCCTCATCAATTTGAAAATTGGTTCACAAGTGGCCGTCATATGTGAGATGAATCTAGCAATGTAGTTCAATCTCCCTAAGAAACCACGAACCTCCTTCTTGGTATTTGGCGCCGGCATATCTTGTATGGCTTTTACCTTGTCAGGATCCACTTCAATTCCCTTTTGGCTGACGATGAAACCCAATAACTTTCCGGACCTGACACCAAATGTGCACTTGTTAGGATTTAGGCGTAGCTTGAATTTTCTCAGGCGCTCAAACAGTTTTTGCAAATGTAGCAGATGACCCTCCTCTGTCTGGGATTTGGCAATCATATCATCGACATAGACCTCTATTTCCTTATGAATCATGTCGTGGAAAAGAGTCACCATTGCTCTTTGGTATGTTGCCCCGACATTTGTTAATCCAAAAGGCATTACCTTGTAGCAGAAAGTACCCCATGGGGTAATGAATGTGGTTTTCTCCATGTCCTCTGGAGCCATTTTAATTTGGTTATATCCCAAGAAACCGTCCATGAAAGAGAAGACTGAGAATTGGGCGGTGTTGTCTACCAATATGTCAATATGAGGTAGTGGGAAATCATCCTTTGGGCTTGCTCTATTCAAGTCCCAGTAGTCCACACACATTCTGACTTTGCCATCCTTCTTCGGGACTGGCACAATATTGGCAACCCATTGTGGGTACTTGGTCAGTGCTAAGAAGCCGGCATCGAACTGCTTTTTGACCTCCTCTCTAATCCTGAGAGCCATGTCAGGTCTGGTTTTTCTCAACTTTTGCTTTATTGGTGGGCATTCTGGCTTGAGTGGTAGTCTATGTACGACGATGTTGGGGTCTAATCCTGGAATGTCTTGATATGACCAAGCGAACACATCCACATACTCTCGCAGTAGCTTAATCAACTTTTCCTTCACGCCCTCTTGCAGGGAGGCTCCCACTTTGAGCTCTTTCTTGTCCTCTTCCGTCCCTAAGTTGATCATTTCAACTGGCTCCTGGTGAGGTTGTATTACCCGATCCTCTTGATCCCCAAGTCTGGACAATTCTTCAGGAAGTTCGTAATCGTCCTCTTCATCGTCTTCCGTTTGGTTAATCGGGAAATCGAAGTCGTAAGGGATTATAGCGGTGTTATTTTCGGTGGGTGGATTTGTGGATCTGCATGATTATGATTTTATTTTAGGTTTTTGCAGAAAATTTTCTTTTAAAATATTGCGATTAAAGAACAAAAGAAGAAGATGAACTCAAATGAACATAAAATGCAATTTTATTTATGATTGAAATAAACTTAAAAAACATGGGGCCTCACACAACTAATCATTTGCCTTGGGCAGAGGAAAATGATTTTTCAAAAAACAAAAAACATGATGAATTACTTGAACGGGGAAATGATCTCGGGAATTTTGATGGCCCTCCAGTTGTTCAAGATCTCATCCGAAGCACAGCGGTACACCAAGTCGGGTACTTCTTCGTCCGTGTCTTCTAGCAAAGCCACTTGGTCTTCATAGCTAAAACCAGCACTCTAGAATGTCTCCAAAATGGGAAGGATCCCTTGCTATTGAGGCTTTTGAGCTCAAGGTCACGACATTCGCCACTTCCAAAGATTGAAAGGGAATATCCACAGCTTCTTCGTCCGTCTCTATGTAACGAAAGGACGAAAGATGGCTTACCATCATATCCTCTTTCCCGGAAACTACGATCATCTTGTCATCGACAATAAATTTGAGTTTCTGGTGTAAAGTAGAGGTGATGGCTCCGGCGATGTGAATCCAAGGTCGTCCTAGAAGACAACTGTAGGTTGGATTAATGTTCATGACTTGGAAGGTGATGGTGAAAACTTGAGGCCCGATTTGAACCGGTATATTAATCTCTCCTATGACGGCCCTTCTTGACCCGTCAAAAGCTTTTACCACTAAAGTGCTTGGCTTCATCACTGTCCCTTCACATGATAGCTTTAAAAGGGTAGTCTTGGGCATTACGTTCAAAGATGATCCCGTGTCCACTAACACTCGAGAGAGGATGTGGTCCAAACACTTTACAGAGATGTGCAAAGCGCGGTTGTGAATATGCCCCTCGTCGGGTAGCTCGTCGTCATTGAACCCAAATACCTGCTTGAGGTAATGTTTGCGACTATCCCATCAAATTGGTCCACAAGGATATCCTTAGTGACATGTGCCTCGCTAAGGATCCGCAATAATGCTTCTCGGTGGGCCTCCGAACTAAGCAGTAAAGATAACATGGAGATTTTGGAGGGAGTTTGACCCAACTGGTCGATTATCTTGTACTCACTCTTTTGGATAATCCTTAGGAACTCCTCGGCCTCCTTTTGTGGGGCTGTTTTCTGAGAGGATCCTGCTTGGTTCTCCGTCTCTTCCACATTCTTTTCTTTGAGCGGTTCTCTTGGTAGTTCTGTTGGCATCTTCCCGAGTTTCTCCGGAGCGAAAACTCTACCGCTCCTGGTCATACCTCCAACACCGGTAATGTTTATGACGTTGGATTCTAATTTTGCCAATGGCTTTCCTTCCATATAAGCGACAGGCTGGTAATTCCACGGTACCTTCTTTGTACTTTCAAAGAAAAAGGGTGCCGACACATGGAATATTATGGGCTGTACAGGTATTTGTACCTCTCTCCTTTGGTATGGGATTTCGAGAGGTTTTGGGTCTTGAGACTCCAAAGTAGCAACTTCCGTGCTATCTTTTGTATAGCCAATTTGGATCTTACCTTCGTCCATCAGCTCATGAAGACATTTCTTCAAATCTTCACACTCGTCCGGATTAATTTTGCAGGTTTCGCAATTGGTGTGCATTTCTTCAAACAAACCAAAGCCGATCAACCTTTCTTGTATGATTGACATAGGCGTTTTTAGATTGATCACCTCTTTGATTGGGCCAATGCTTTCTTGCTCTTCCACTGCGTTCACAGATGGACCTACATGTCCCGGCAATGGATTGCTCTTCACGTTTGGGTTTTCCTCCTTGAAGGACAGCAACTTCCGGTTAATGAGATCCTGGACCTTGTATTTGAAAGCTTTACAGCCTTCGATGTTGTGGCCCGGGGACCCCGCGTGGTACTCACACCTTGCATTTGCATCATACATAGGTGGATATGGTGGCAACAAAGGTTGTAGTGGTCTTGACTCGACCATCTCCAGCAAGATTTGGCCGTATGGCATGGGCACCGGATCAAACTGCACGTTTTTATAATTATTCCTTGGGCCCGTTTGATTCCTTGGTGGATACACGCCTCGCTGCTGTTGTTGATTTTGCTGTGGCAATACTGCCGGTTGTTGAGGTGGGGTCGTGGGGCTTACTTGGTATGGGTACTGCCCCTGAGCTGCTGCTGCTGCCACGTAGGGATAAAGGTAATGAGGCATTTGAGTTGGAGGTGCCCGAGATGGACCTACCAAAACAGCCTTTGTCTCCCCTTCCTTCTTCTTATGAAAGTTACTGGGGGGTCTTCTGGCTCCACTTTGAGCTTCAGGAGGGCCTTGAATCTGTCCCCTCTTCACTCCATCTTCTATTCGCTCTCCAATTATGACTAGATCGGAGAAGCCAGATGATGTGCTTCCAATCATTTTATCATAATATAGGCCTTGTAGTGTGCCCATGAAGGTGTCAACCAGCTCTCTTTCCAAAAGCGGTGGCTGCACACGAGATGCTAGTTCCCTCCATCTTTGGGCGTATTCTTTGAAGGATTCGTTACTCCTTTGCACAATGTTTTGTAACTGCATCCTATTGGGAGCCATATCCAAATTGTACTTGTATTGCTTTAAAAAAGCATCGGCCAAGTCTTTCCAAGTTTGGATGTAGGTACGCTCTAGTTGCATATACCAATCTAATGAGGCTCCGCTTAAACTGTGTTGAAACACATGGATCATGAGTTTCTCGTTTGTAGCGTAGGCCGCCATCTTCCTACAAAACATCCGTAAATGGTTTCTAGGGCATTGAATACCTTTGTACTTCTCGAAGTCCGGTACTTTGAACTTTGAAGGGATAATCACTGTGCGCTCTCGTTAAAAAAAACGCAAACCTCAAGACGTATATGAACGCTCGAAAGGTTATGTGAAGTCGCCACCAAAGTTTTTGTTTAAAGGAAACGTTGATAAACCCTTAAGTTTTTTATTTTGAAGGGAAACGATAATAAAACCCTTGACGATGAGGAAAGGATGGTCATCGCAACCATTACCGGGTTCGGGAGTCGATTACGCAAGGGGAAGGTATTAGCACCCCTCACGTCCGTTGTACTCAACGGGAACCTCCTAGTTGGTTAAGGCTATAGTGTTTTTTAAAGTTTTGCTTGCATGCTTGAATATGTAAAAGGGAAAAAGAAAATATGATGAAGGGAAAAAAGAAAGTTTTTTATTATTGTGCTTGACAAGATGATAAACTTGCTCCTACGTATCCCCTGGTGCAATGGGGAATTCAAAGCTACGTAGTTCTTTGCTAGAAAAACGTTTATGCGTTGGTTATGTTTAAAGAACGATGTTTTGATCGTATTCTTGCTATTAAACATAGCTTGTGTGCTCGCGCATGGGAGGCTTAAGCGTTTGTTTCGAATCGCGCTAGAATAGATAAAGCATGTTCGTTGGGGAAAAGGGTTCGAATTGGCCGCGAGGGGACCAAAAAGATTAAAATGACTCAACCGAGTCGAGAAAGGTTCGATTGATCCGACGGGATCAAGAAAGGGTTCAATGGACTCAACGGAGTCGAACATTGACCAAAAAGACTCAACCGAGTCGAGGAAAGGTTTCGATTGACTCAACCGACTCAAGAAAGGGTTCAATGGATCCAACCGGATTGAGCATTGACTGAAATGGTCACGGGGACCGAGAAAAGGTTTCAATTGACTCAACCGAGTCAAGAAAGGGTTCAATGGATCCAACCGGATCGAGCATTGACTGAAATGGTCACGGGGACCGAGAAAAGGTTTCAATTGACTCAACCGAGTCAAGAAAGGGTTCAATGGATCCAACCGGATCGCATTGACTGAAATGGTCACGGGGACCGAGAAAAGGTTTCAATTGACTCAACCGAGTCAAGAAAGGGTTCAATGTATCCAACTGGATCGAGCATTGACTGAAATGGTCACGGGGACCGAGAAAAGGTTTCAATTGACTCAACCGAGTCAAGAAAGGGTTCAATGGATCAAACCGGATCGAGCATTGACTGAAATGGTCACGGGGACCAAGAAAAGGTTTCAATTGACTCAACCGAGTCAAGAAAGGGTTCAATGGATCCAACCGGATCGAGCATTGAACAAAAAGACTCAACCAAGTCACGGGGGACCAAAGGGTTCAAATTGACCACAAAGGGCCAAGAATTGGTTTCGTGGATTTGATGCGTTGAAAATAGAATGGCGATTGTCCGAACAAAGAGACATACATCAAGAATTCGTTCAATCGGGGAAATGGAGAGACATACGTCAAACCATCCCTTTTTCATTCGAGTTTTGTTTGAAATATAAGAAATCCCAAAGTTATCAAAACACTTGGTTGTTGAAACTCGATAAAAGTTTTAATGTTCAAAATAGTTGTTGCAAACTAATGAACAAGTTTGCTTGTTTATGTGTGTAAAAAATGCACAAGTTTAGAAAATGCAGAAGTTCGGCTCAATTTAAGCTTGGTTTCGAAAAATGAGCAAAATCGGCTCGAGTTCATGTTTTGATTGAAATTCATGAACATGGTTATGTTCAAGATTGGTTTTAAAATAATGAACTTGGCTTATTGCTCGAATTTGATTTTGAAAGTTTAATGAGCGTAACTTGTTTCGCAAGTTATCCAAAAAAAGTTGCTCAAACTTGTGAAATTTACAACATCATGCAAAAGTTTTGTTATGCTTTGAATAAAATGAGTTTCAATCCTCTTAGGTTGAGTTTTTAGGTTAGAACCTCAAAAATTGGATTTTTTAGGAGCCTGAACTCAGGTTCTGAGTTCTGCAACTTTCGCAGAGCAACCTGAACTTGGCTATGCGAACCTAAGTTCTGTCATGGTCGCAGAGCGACCATGACTTTGCTCTGCGAACTCTGCAATTTTGAAACTCAGAATCTGCTTCTGAACTTCTGTTCAGAAGCTGCTTCTGAGCCAGCTTCAGAACACTAAGGGGATTGAAAAGCTTTGTAACTTGGAAGAAAAGGAGTACAACAACTCAAATTAGTGTTTTGCAAACTTGAGATTCCTTTGGAGTTTCCAAAAGGGGTTTTTAGAACAAAATGATTTTAAACAAAATCAAAGATGCAAGTAGCAATGCAAAATGAAAGATAAAGGATTCAGAATACTTACATAACTCCTAGCCAAAGCTTGTATTGCAGGAGAATGAAGGAGGATTGGAGGATTGCGATTTTGCAAAGGTTGAAATGTTGGAAGTTTTTGGAGGATAATAACACTAGTATTTGGCTACTATCTCTCACTCTTTGTATGATGTTTTAAGGGTTTGAATGCTGTGTATGAACTGTTTTTTCTACTCTCAAAATGTTGTAATTCCCCCTCCTTTTTGAACCCTTGTGCATTGCATTCCTTTTATAGGCAAAAAATGAAATCTATTGCAATGATGAAAATCTCTAGAATCCAGCTGCTTTGTGGGCTAACACCAGGCTATTTTGCTTTGCATTTAATGCAAAAGTGAAGAGGGGACATTGCCTTGCAACCTTGGTCAAGACTTTGGCCAAAATCAGCCATTAATGAAGCTGATTTGGATAGCAATGAAGATGAAAATCTGAAAAAACAGGGCAGCTTGCAATTGGACTGTTCTTGGGATCAATCCTTGCAATCCTGAAGAGTCAAGTAAGAAAAACGTGCACTGTAATGTGCAGAGGTTGGGGGAAAACAAAAGGGAACATGTGGGCTGGTGTGAAGAAGGAGGGAAAGCTGCTGAAACAGGGCAGCACAAACAGCTTTTGGGCAAGCAAAGTGCAGCTGTTTGACTGGTTTTGGTGGAGAAAACAGGAAGAAAAACGAGCAAGCTGCTGGCTGGCAAGCTCAGGGTCAGATTGTAGGCAATTGGGAGGGATGAGAGCTGCCCAAGGGCAGGCCAACTTGCTTGGCACATGCTTGGTTGGAAGAAAAACCTTCTCACCTTGGCTTTAATGGCACATGTTCAATTTCTTGCTTTGCTGAATCCAAACAGCCACAATTGATAACAATAGCAATAATAATAATGATAGGTGACAATAATAATAACTATAATTGAAAACAAATCAAAGAAATTAAAATCTGCAAAAATCGCAGACTTCGCACTGCGAAGGGGACTTTGCTCTGCGAAGTCCTCAGATTATGAAATGTTGACTTTTTGTTGACTTTGACTTTTCTCTTTTTTTGTTTTGAAAAAAGCTTGGGACAAAATTAGGGTACAACAGCTGCCCCTACTTAATTGTGTCTTTGCATAGAGCATGCGAGTGCCAAGGGCATCTCATAAACTCTTTGCGAAGAGCAATTAAGTAAAAGAAGGATCCGAATTTTGTCCTTCAAGGTGAGAAAAGATTGTAGTGAATAATTGAAAATAAAGATACGCAAATCAAATGAATAAAAGTAAATGCAGGGTCACCTGGTTTGGCTACTGATGCATAAGCTAAGAATAAAATCGTCACCGGAATAGGTGCTTAGACTAGCTTGGGAAAAGATGATAGATCGTCACCTGAATAGGTGACTAGATCTGACAAGTCGTCGCCTGAATAGGTGCTTAGACTGAAAAGATAAAAGATCGTCACCTGAACAGGTGATTGGATCTGACCAGTCGTCGCCTGAATAGGTGCTTAGACTGAAAAGATAAAAGATCGTCACCTGAACAGGTGATTAGATCTGACAAGTCGTCGCCTGAATAGGTGCTTAGACTGAAAAGATAAAAGATCGTCACCTGAACAGGTGATTAGATCTGACAAGTCGTCGCCTGAATAGGTGCTTAGACTGAAAAGGTAAAAGATCGTCACCTGAACAGGTGATTAGATCTGACAAGTCGTCGCCTGAATAGGTGCTTAGACTGAAAAGGTAAAAGATTGTCACCTGATTAGGTGATTAGATCTGACAATTCTGCTTTCACAGGGGGAAGGTTGATCATATCCAGCCGCTAACGCTAGAGGTAGATTCCTAAAGGCAAAGGTGATTTTATCTAGCCGCTGACACTAGAGGTGGATACCTGAGGATGAAGTGATCTTATTCAGCCGCTTACACTGAAGGTCGAAACACTGGGGAAAGGTGATCTTATTTAGCCGCTGACACTAGAGGTGGATACCAAGAGATGGAGTGATCTTATTCAGCCGCTTACACTGAAGGTCGAAACACTAGGGAAAGGTGATCTTATCTAGCCGCTGACACTAGAGGTGGATACCTAGGGATGGAGTGATCTTATTCAGCCGCTTACACTGAAGGTCGAAACACTGGGGAAATGTGATCTTATCTAGCCGCTAACACTAGAGGTGGATACCTAGGTATGGAGTGATCTTATTCAGCCGCTTACACTGAAGGTCGAAACACTGGGGAAAGGTGATCTTATCTAGCCGCTAACACTAGAGGTGGATACCTGGGGATGGAGTGATCTTATTCAGCCGCTTACACTGAAGGTCGAAACACTGGGGAAAGGTGATCTTATCTAGCCGCTAACACTAGAGGTCGATACCTAGGGATAAAGTGATCTTATTTAGCCGCTTACACTGAAGGTCGAAACACTGGGGAAAGGTGATCTTATCTAGCCGCTAACACTAGAGGTGGATACCTAGGGATGGAGTGATCTTATTAAGCCGCTTACACTGAAGGTCGAAACACTGGGGAAAGGTGATCTTATCTAGCCGCTGACACTAGAGGTGGATACCTAGGGATGGAGTGATCTTATTCAGCCGCTTACACTGAAGGTCGAAACACTGGGGAAATGTGATCTTATCTAGCCGCTAACACTAGAGGTGGATACCTAGGTATAGAGTGATCTTATTCAGCCGCTTACAGTGAAGGTCGAAACACTGGGGAAAGGTGATCTTATCTAGCCGCTAACACTAGAGGTGGATACCTAGGGATGGAGTGATCTTATTCAGCCGCTTACACTGAAGGTCGAAACACTGGGGAAAGGTGATCTTATCTAGCCGCTAACACTAGAGGTCGATACCTAGGGATAGAGTGATCTTATTCAGCCGGTTACACTGAAGGTCGAAACACTGGGGAAAGGTGATCTTATCTAGCCGCTAACACTAGAGGTGGATACCTGGGGATGGAGTGATCTTATTCAGCCGCTTACACTGAAGGTCGAAACACTGGGGAAAGGTGATCTTATCTAGCCGCTGACACTAGAGGTGGATACCTAGGGATGGAGTGATCTTATTCAGCCGC
The DNA here is from genome assembly GCA_018208015.1 of Medicago ruthenica. Classification (NCBI taxonomy): domain Eukaryota; kingdom Viridiplantae; phylum Streptophyta; class Magnoliopsida; order Fabales; family Fabaceae; genus Medicago; species Medicago ruthenica. The sequence goes on from CM031375.1 coordinate 50,971,447, forward strand.
TTACACTAAAGGTCGAAACACTGGGGAAATGTGATCTTATCTAGCCGCTAACACTAGAGGTGGATACCTAGGTATGGAGTGATCTTATTCAGCCGCTTACACTGAAGGTCAAAACACTGGGGAAAGGTGATCTTATCTAGCCGCTAACACTAGAGGTGGATACCTGTGGATGGAGTGATCTTATTCAGCCGCTTACACTGAAGGTCGAAACACTGGGGAAAGGTGATCTTATCTAGCCGCTAACACTAGAGGTCGATACCTAGGGATAGAGTGATCTTATTCAGCCGCTTACACTGAAGGTCGAAACACTGGGGAAAGGTGATCTTATCTAGTCGCTAACACTAGAGGTGGATACCTGGGGATGGAGTGATCTTATTCAGCCACTTACACTGAAGGTTGAAACACTGGGGAAAGGTGATCTTATCTAGCCGCTGACACTAGAGGTGGATACCTAGGGATGGAGTGATCTTATTCAGCCGCTTACACTGAAGGTCGAAACACTGGGGAAATGTGATCTTATCTAGCCGCTAACACTAGAGGTGGATACCTAGGTATGGAGTGATCTTATTCAGCCGCTTACACTGAAGGTCGAAACACTGGGGAAAGGTGATCTTATCTAGCCGCTAACACTAGAGGTGGATACCTGGGGATGGAGTGATCTTATTCAGCCGCTTACACTGAAGGTCGAAACACTGGCGAAAGGTGATCTTATCTAGCCGCTAACACTAGAGGTTGATACCTAGGGATAGAGTGATCTTATTCAGCCGCTTACACTGAAGGTCGAAACACTGGGGAAAGGTGATCTTATCTAGCCGCTAACACTAGAGGTGGATACCTAGGTATGGAGTGATCTTATTCAGCCGCTTACACTGAAGGTCGAAACACTGGGGAAAGGTGATCTTATCTAGCCGCTAACACTAGAGGTGGATACCTTGGGATGGAGTGATCTTATTCAGCCGCTTACACTGAAGGTCGAAACACTGGCGAAAGGTGATCTTATCTAGCCGCTAACACTAGAGGTCGATACCTAGGGATAGAGTGATCTTATTCAGCCGCTTACACTGAAGGTCGAAACACTGGGGAAAGGTGATCTTATCTAGCCGCTAACACTAGAGGTGGATACCTGGGGATGGAGTGATCTTATTCAGCCGCTTACACTGAAGGTCGAAACACTGGGGAAAGGTGATCTTATCTAGCCGCTAACACTAGAGGTGGATACCTAGGGATGGAGTGATCTTATTCAGCCGCTTACACTGAAGGTCGAAACACTGGGGATAAGGGTAATCGTCTCTAGACGTGGCTAGTACTTAGATTGTTGAAAAAGGAGAACATGATTGTTGATGCATGATATGCTTCATGTTGTCTTATGCAGTATGTTATGCAATATGATATGATATGAGGTAGACTCAATCCGGAATTTTTTTGCTGGGGAAACTCAGCTGGGGCATCTTAATGGCCGTGAGCAGGTCCATTTGGGAATGTGATAATTTGGGAAGAAAACCGCTAGGGGATTTTTCTCTAGAAGAACTTACTGGGGGAGCTCTTGAATGAGGTTCACTGGGGAACACTAAAGATGATTGATAGATGTTGGTGAATATGTGATACTCACTGGAGAATACTGGTTGGGGAGCATGATATGAATATGAGATGCATGTATATGAATGATATGGTATAATGCATGCATGAATGATTTTGATATGATATGCATATGCTGACATGTGGGATGACATGTTGAATGCTGGGGATTATGACAGGATGCCGAGCAAGGTCGGGCTTGGTTGTGATTGTGCCAATGATGATTGGGCTTTAGTTGGAAATTGTGTTTGTGAGTGCCAATAATGATTGGGCTTTGGGGTTGACTCTACTAGGGAAATGCCAATGAAAATTGGGCTTTATTTGTGATTAGATGTCGATGGTGATTGGGCTTTTTGTGAGTAGGTGCCAATCACAATTGGGCTTTGGTTGATTATGTTGGTGACTGCCAATGAAAATTGGGCTTTAATTGTGATTAGAGGCCAATGATGATTGGGGTTTGGTTGGTTAGGTGTCAATGAAAATTGGGCTTTATTTGGAATTTGGTGCCAATGATGATTGGGCTTTGGTCGGTTATGTGCCAATGATGATTGGGCTTTGGTTTGCCAATGAATATTGGGCTTTTGGTTTGCCAATGAATATTGGGCGTTTGGGTTTGCCAACGAATATTGGGCTTTTGGTTTGCCAATGAATATTGGGCTTTTGGTTTGCCAATGAATATTGGGCGTTTGGGTTTGCCAACGAATATTGGGCTTTTGGTTTGCCAATGAATATTGGGCTTTTGGTTTGCCAATGAATATTGGGTTTTGGGTTTGCCAATGAATATTGGGCTTTTGGTTTGCCAATGAATATTGGGCTTTTGGTTTGCCAATAAATATTAGGCTGCCAATGAATATTGGGCTTTTGGTTTGCCAATGAATATTGGGTTTTGGGTTTGCCAATGAATATTGGGCTTTTGGTTTGCCAATGAAAATTGGGCTTTTGCTTTGCCAATGAAAATTGGGCTTTTGGTTTGCCAATGAATATTGGGCTTTTGGTTTGCCAATGAATATTGGGTTTGGGCTTGCCAATGAATATTGGGCTTTTGGTTTGCCAATGAATATTGGGCTTTGGTGTGCCAATGAATATTGGGCTTTTGGTTTGCCAATGAATATTGGGCTTTTGGTTTGCCAATGAATATTGGGCTTTTGGTTTGCCAATGAATATTGGGCTTTTGGTAGGCTTTTGGTTTGCCAATGAATATTGGGCTTTTGGGTTTGCCAATGAATATTGGGCTTTTGGTTTGCCAATGAATATTGGGCTTTTGGTTTGCCAATGAATATTGGCCTTTGGTGTGCCAATGAATATTGGGCTTTTGGGTTGCCAATGAATATTGGGCTTTTGGTTTGCCAATGAATATTGGGTTTTGGGTTTGCCAATGAATATTGGGCTTTTGTAGGAAATGGGGAATCCTGTCCTTCCGACATCCTGGATTTTTGCGTTTCACGCACCGTGAGCCAAGCACTTGTTTCTGCTGAAGAGTAAAACCCTTAAAATGACTGATGAAGAGCCTCAAGTCTTGAGTCCTTTGATGCAATACTGGGGACCAACGAAATTCTTTCGACATTTAAAGTCCAAGTAAAAAAACACATTTTTTGTTTTTTTGTTTTTTATGTTATTCCCATATTTCAATGCATTATTTATCATGAATAAAAACACATTTTATGAGCAAGTAAGGAAGCATAACAACGAAAAAGGTTTAAAGATGATTTTTATTTAATGAAACTTAGTCCCTTGTATGGGTAACTATTCATGAAGATGTAATCCCTATAAGAGGTGATTACTGAGATAGAGAAAAAGGAAGAAACAAAAAGGTAAATGGAGATTTGCTTGGGTTTCACGTGCTACTTTCCCTATGACTTCGAAATAACTCGCTTTTGAAAGATGATAATGTGGTTGATTCTTTCCCTCTTGAATTCTGTCTGGACCTCCTGTTCCGCAGTCTTTGGCCATTTTTTTTGTTTTGAAACCCCTAATTTTTACCTGGACCGCTCTTTCGAGTTTTCAGTCCACTGGGGTGTATTTCCTTTTTTGATGTCCTTAATTTTTGCCTAGACTGCCTTTTCAGGTTTTCGATCTACCAAGACGCTCTCTATTGCCTAAACCGCCCTTTTCGGGTTTTCGATTTAGCGAGCTCTTTCTCTTTGTTTTAGGCATAATATATTTTTTTGACTGCGTCGGAGTTTATTGATAGAGGGAACTTCTCCCCATCCATAGTAGTGATGATTAAGGCTTCGCCAGAGAAGGCCCTTTTTACTACGTATGGTTCTTTAATAGTTAGGAGTCCATTTCCCGTGGGGATCCTTGTGGATGGGCAATATCTTTTTTCAAGCACTAAGTCTCCTTCTCTAAATTCTCGAGAGTGAACTTTCTTGTTGAGCTGTCCATGCCACAAAGCTGTGAGGTGCTTCTCTTTTATGAGGTTCAGTTGGTCGAACCTTGTTTGTGTTTGTGAATGCCAATGAAAATTGGGCTTTGGGTGTGCCAATGAAAATTGGGCTTCAATTGTGATAAGGATTGCCAATGAAGATTGGGCTTTGGTGGTGGGTGACAAGCATGGTTGGGTTTTTTGAGTGCCAATGAAAATTGGGCTTTGGGTGTGCCAATGATGATTGGGCTTTGGGTGTTTGGTTTCCGAGTAAGGTCGGGCTTTTATTGTGATTGCATGCCGAGCAAGGTCGGGCTTTTATTGTGATTGGATGCCGAGCAAGGTCGGGCTTTTATTGTGATTGGATGCCGAGCAAGGTCGGGCTTTTATTGTGATTGGATGCCGAGCCAGGTCGGGCTTTTATTGTTTGTATTTGTGTTTGCCAATGAAAATTGGGCTTTTGTTGGAAATGTGAGGAATGCCAATGACGACTGGGCTTTTTGTGTTTGGGAATGCCAATGAAAATTGGGCTTTATTTGTTTGGGAATGCCAATGAAAATTGGGCTTTTGTTGGAAATGTGAGGAATGCCGTAACGACAAATGATTTCCCTCTTGATGAATCGGGCTACCACTTGTTTGGTCATGTTTGCATAAGAAACTGCCTCGACCCACTTGGTGAAATAGTCGATGGCAACCAGGATGGAGCGATGTCCATTTGAAGCCTTGGGCTCGATCATTCCAATCATGTCTATGCCCCACATAGAGAATGGCCAGGGTGCCGTCATGACATTCAGAGGTGTCGGTGGCACATGCCCCTTGTTGGCGTAAATTTGACACTTGTCACCTATCTTGGCGTAGTGAAAACAGTCAGCCTCCACAGTTAGCCCGTAATAACCTGCCCTTTAGGATATTTGCTTATATATTTTTTGCATGTCTGTTGGCATGGGTTCCGAAGGACTCTTCATGGATCACTTTGATGTTTTGACTGCTTCATGTTTATCCACACAGCTGAGTATGTCATAATTTCTCTTGTAGAGTGTGCCCCCGCAGAGGGAGAACTGTGGTGCCAATCTTTTGAGGGTTCCTCTGGTGAGGTTGTATTACCTTATCCTCTTGACCCCCAAGTCTGGACAATCCTTCAGGAGGTTCATAATCGTCCTCATTATCACCTTCCGTTTAATTGGAGAATTGAAATCAAAAGGAATCGTAGCAGTGTTTTTTTGGTGGGTAGATTTGTGGATGTTCATGAGCATGGTTTTTTTAATGTAGGGTTGCGAAAATTTATTGCTATTTAAGAACGAAAGAAAAACGAACTCTTTTGAACATAAACTGCAATTTCATTTATGATGGAAATGATTTGAAATAGGGGGGTCCCATAAAGTTAATTATTTGTCTTGGGAAGAGTAAAATGATTTGATTTTTTTTTAAGAAAACATGATAAATCACTTGGACAAAGAAATGATTTTTGGAATCTCGATGGCCTTCCGGTTGCTCGGAATCGTATCAGAAACGTCACGGTACACCGGGTCGGGTACTTTTTTTTTTGTTTTGTTTCGGGGAATGATGTGGGTGTTTTTCCTTGAAATGCATGAAAATGCATGTGAATGCATGTATGCGATGCATATGCAAAAACATGCCCCTTTTTTTGTTTATGCAAAAAAAATTTATGAATGCAAATGTTTATGGTATGCAGGGGTTTGGTATAGGAACGTTCAAAACTTCCCCCCATCCTCACATGTAGGCTCTAGAGATGAGATTTTCTAAAAGGTCCCTAGAGTCATGGATTCTACAAGGACTTATAATTGCTGCTGCAAATACTCGCAGTACAACCATACTTCCAAGAGAATCTACTCTAGGCGGGTTTCTCATGTTCAACGCCTCACGGACATACGTCAACGCGGGCCAAACACTACACAAACCCCAAGCCTATCTTAATTTTTTCTAAAAGCTCGGGTAGAGAGCCTCACACGTTCGGCATTAACCCGAACAATGTGGTGTAACATCACTCATGTGACAACTCCACAGTTGATATATTGATATGAACATAAAGCAATATGAAACATATAAATATAAAGGCAAGAGAAAATAAAGAAAATAAAGACAAATAAAACAAAACATGCAAGCAAAAATGAAAAAACATCTCGCCTAGAAGCTAACTAGGATAGGCTTGACTTGCTATTGAGGAAGTGTCCCCAGTGAAGTCGCCAGATGTGCGCTCTTGTTAAAAAAAATGCAAACCTCGAGACGTGTACGAACGCTCGAAAGGTTATGTGAAGTCGCCACCAAAGTTTTTGTTTAAAGGGAACGTTGATAAACCCCTAAGATTTTTATTTTGAAGGGAAACGATAATAAAACCCTTGACGATGAGGAAAGGATGGTCATCACAACCATTACCGGGTTCGGGAGTCAATTACGCAAGGGGAAGGTATTAGCACCCCTCACGTCCGTTGTACTCAACGGGAACCTCCTAGTTGGTTAAGGCTAGAGTGTTTTTTAAAGTTTTGCTTGCATGCTTGAATATGTAAAAGGGAAAAAGAAAATATGATGAAGGGAAAAAAGAAAGTTTTTTATTATTGTGCTTGATAAGATGATGATCTTGCTCCTACGTATGCCCTGGTGCAATGGGGAATTCAAAGCTACGTAGTTCTTTGCTAGAAAAACGTTTATGTGTTGGTTATTTTTAAAGAACGATGTTTTGATCGTATTCTTGCGATTAAACATAGCTTGTGTGCTCGCGCATGGGAGGCTTAAGCGTTTGTTTTGAATCGCGCTAGAATAGATAAAGCACGTTCGTTGGGGAAAAGGGTTCGAATTGGCCGCGAGGGGACCAAAAAGATTAAAATGACTAAACTGAGTCGAGAAAGGTTCGATTGATCCGACGGGATCAAGAAAGGGTTCAATGGATCCTACCGGATTGAGCATTGACTGAAATGGTCACGGGGACCAAGAAAAGGTTTCAATTGACTCAACCGAGTCAAGAAAGGGTTCAATGGATCCAACCGGATCGAGCATTGACTGAAATGGTCACGGGGACCGAGAAAAGGTTTCAATTGACTCAACCGAGTCAAGAAAGGGTTCAATGGATCCAACCGGATCGCATTGACTGAAATGGTCACAGGGACCGAGAAAAGGTTTCAATTGACTCAACCGAGTCAAGAAAGGGTTCAATGGATCCAACCGGATCGAGCATTGACTGAAATGGTCACGGGGACCGAGAAAAGGTTTCAATTGACTCAACCGAGTCAAGAAAGGGTTCAATGGATCAAACCGGATCGAGCATTGAACAAAAAGACTCAACCAAGTCGAGGAAAGGTTCGATTGATCCAACGGGATCAAGAAAAGATTCAATGGACTCAACAGAGTCGAACATTGAATTACATGACTCAACTGAGTCGAACATTGAATCAAATGGTCACGAGGGACCAAAGGGTTCAAATTGACCACAAAGAGCCAAAAATTGGTTTGGTGGAATTGATGCGTTGAAAATCGAATGACGATTGTCCGAACAACGAGACATACGTCAAGCATTCGTTCAATCGGGGAAATGGAGAGACACACGTCAAACCATCCCTTTTTCATTCGAGTTTTGTTTGAAATTTAAGAAATCCCAAAGTTATCAAAACACTTGGTTGTTGAAACTCGATAAAAGTTTTAATGTTCAAAATAGTTGTTGCAAACTAATGAACAAGTTTGCTTGTGTATGTGTGTAAAAAATGCACAAGTTTAGAAAATGCACAAGTTGGGCTCAATTTAAGCTTGGTTTCGAAAAATGAGCAAAATCGGCTCGAGTTCATGTTTTGATTGAAATTCATGAACAAGGTTATTGTTCAAGATTGGTTTTAAAATAATGAACTTGGCTTATTGCTCGAATTTGATTTTGAAAGTTTAATGAGCGTAACTTGTTTCGCAAGTTATCCAAAAAAAGTTGCTCAAACTTGTGAAATTTACATCATGCAAAAGTTTTGTTATGCTTTGAATAAAATGAGTTTAAATCCTCTTAGGTTCTGAGTTTTTAGGTTAGAACCTCAAAAATTGGCTTTTTTAGGAGCCTGAACTCAGGTTCTTAGTTCTGCAACTTTCGCAGAGCAACCTGAACTTGGCTCTGCGAACCTAAGTTCTGTCATGGTCGCAGAGCGACCAAGACTTTGCTCTGCGAACTCTGCGAATTTTGAAACTCAGAAGCTGCTTCTGAGCCAGCTTCAGAACACTAAGGGGATTGAAAAGCTTTGTAATTTGGAAGAAAAGGAGTACAACAACTCAAATTAGTGTTTTGCAAACTTGAGATTCCTTTGGAGTTTCCAAAAGGGGTTTTTAGAACAAAATGATTTTAAACAAAATCAAAGATGCAAGTAGCAATGCAAAATGAAAGATAAAGGATTCAGAATACTTACAAAACTCCTAGCCAAAGCTTGTATTGCAGGAGAATGAAGGAGGCTTGGAGGATTGTGATTTTGCAAAGGTTTGAATGCTGGAGGTTTATGGAGGATAATAACACTAGTATTTGGCTACTATCTCTCACTCTTTGTATGATGTTTTGAGGGTTTGAATGCTGTGTATCAACTGTTTTTTCTACTCTCAAAATGCTGTAATTCCCCCTCTTTTTTGAACCCTTGTGCATTGCATTCCTTTTATAGGCAAAAAATGAAATCTATTGCAATGATGAAAATCTCTAGAATCCAGCTGCTTTGTGGGCTAACACCAGGCTATTTTGCTTTGCATTTAATGCAAAAGTGAAGAGGGGACATTGCCTTGCAACCTTGGTCAAGACTTTGGCCAAAATCAGCCATTAATGAAGCTGATTTAGATAGCAATGATGACGAAAATCTGAAAAACAGGGCAGCTTGCAATTGGGCTGTTCTTGGGATCAAACCTTGCAATCCTGAAGAGTCAAGCAAGAAAAACGTGCACTGTAATGTGCAGAGGTTGGGGGAAATCAAAAGGGAGCATGTGGGCTGGTGTGAAGAAGGAGGGAAAGCTGCTGAAACAGGGCAGCACAAACAGCTTTTGGGCAAGCAAAGTGCAGCTGTTTGACTGGTTTTGGTGGAGAAAACAGGAAGAAAAACGAGCAAGCTGCTGGCTGGCAAGCTCAGGGTCAGATTGTAGGCAATTGGGAGGGATGAGAGCTGCCCAAGGGCAGGCCAACTTGCTTGGCACATGCTTGGTTGGAAGAAAAACCTTCTCACCTTGGCTTTAATGGCACATGTTCAATTTCTTGCTTTGCTGAATCCAAACAGCCACAATTGATAACAATAGCAATAATAATAATGATAGGTGACAATAATAATAACTATAATTGAAAACAAATCAAAGAAATTAAAATCTGCAAAAATCGCAGACTTCGCACTGCGAAGGGGACTTTGCTCTGCGAAGTCCTCATATTATGAAATGTTGACTTTTTGTTGACTTTGACTTTTCTCTTTTTTTGTTTTGAAAAAAGCTTGGGACAAAATTAGGGTACAACAATCACATCAGGCACTAAACACATATCCAAAGCGTTGTACCCATATGAGCCAAATCCTTCGACAGCCTTCAGCCTCTCTTCCAAAACACGATACATTTGAGTGGAATCGTTGTCTTGGTGGGTATTGCTGGGAGCAGAATGCCAAAGCTGGGTATCTTCCAAAGTATGAGAGACAATCTCATGTTGAGTAGTGGAATTCCCTGGGGGACGATGCTCTTCATTCCTAATAGGGATGGTAACCTGTGGTTGAGGAGGTGGCACAAGGCTATCACTTTCGGGTGGGGTATAACCTGGAGGAAGACCGTACGGGGGCCATGTTACGTTGACCGCATCCACAGCTGGACGAGGGTTGCTTTCCCGGTTGGGTAGAGCTTGCATTAGCTCTAGCATCTGATCCATTTTCTCTTTCATTGCATCAACATCTCCTCTCAAAGTAGTCTGACTTTGTTCCAAGCTATCCATGATCCTTTGCTGGTTAGCGCGCGTTCCGTATGAGTGTCGGATATCGGGCTCTTGGGCCGATGGCTTCTTGTGTTTTCTGGCTATGATTGATTTCCTTCAAACTGTTTTAGGGGAAATGACATGAGTTTTTTTTAAGAAAAATGCATGAAAATGCATGAATGCATGTGATGTATATGAAAAACATGCGTTTTTTCATTTTGTTTTGCGAAGGAATTAAAGGCGCGCAATTAATATTAGCAATCATAAATATTAAAGGCCGAGAAATTCATATTGCTTCAAAAATTAATATTTGATTGAATAACATTTTGATTACAAGGCGTAACTAATGCTAATACAATTCAAACAGCTGCTCTCTTTTCAGCTTTGTCCATTTCTTCCCTGTAGAAGTCTACGGTGTCTTTGCAGAACTTCATGAATTTCTGGATCTTCTTAGGTATGACAAAGTATGGCATAACCATTTCGGCTTTTGCTAGCTTCATCAGAATTTGGGCAATGACCATATTTGAGAACGCGACAAATTTTGTGAAGTCTTCACTTAATCGGACGGCGTCTTGCCACACAAACTCAATCACCTCTTTGCGTTGAGCTAGCTTAGTGTTTGTACTCCTAATCTCATCATGTAGTTGTGCAATATGGTTCCCGTGCTCTCTTGCAATCTTGTCGAAATATTCTTCATATTTCCTGATATCGACCTCGAGATGATTGCACTTTAGCTTCCCTTGAAGAGAAAGGCTCTCATATTCTTGCCTTTGGACGCGCTCGGTTCGTAGCGGCTCTTTGTATTCCTTGACGACTTCTTGGAGTTGTTGGTTTTTCTCTTGATATTTCAACCTCCATTTTCTTTGAGCTTTAATGGCTAACTCCCCGAACTTTTTCAACTCTTTGTTGGAATGCAAGATTCTCTCCATCTCTCCGTCCTTGACTACGAGATTGGCGTCCGCACTGACCAAACCTCCCCCGATCCATTCTCTTTTCCCCTCGGAGACTCTCAATCTTTTTGTGCACCCTTGGAGAGATTTTGTTGTTTCCTCTTGATCTCTCTTCGCTCTAGCGATCTCTCCCAAAGCTTGATGGTGCTTCGATTGTAAGTCCTCATTTTTGTTTTGGAGTTCCCGAATCTTGGCTTTAAGCTCTTCCGCTTCTTCGATGGGAACAATTATAATTGGCTTAGGTGCGAGAGGTTTAGGAAGGCATATAACCGCAAAGGGTAGCTTAATCATTTTGACCCTTTCTTTCACCCATTGAGTGTAGGGAGGTTTGGCTACACAATTCTTTTTGCCAACCCTTACCTTGTGTACTTGGCTCCAAGCTCTTTGGATCTTTTCTAGCAATGTCGAGTGTTTATCTCCTTTGTTTAGGAAGAAAACTTCCAATAATAAGTCATTGGGTTTATCCTCCATTGGATAACCTAATTGGCGGAGAGAAAGGACCGGGTTATAGTTGATGCATCCCTTAGTACCTATGAGGGGCACATTGGGGAATTCACCGCAACTAAGAATGACTTCCGGATCCTCTAAATCTCGAGAATGCCAATGGATATCCTCCTCGGTGAGAGCCGTCATCCTTTGTGACCACTTGAGCTTAGCTCGGTTTTCCACAAAATCCCGATCTCTTGGCATGTGGGACATTAACCATACTTGCACCAAAGGAGTACATCAGGAAATTGTACCTCTCCCTTTTTAATGCCTAGCATAGAGGGAATGATAGAAATCCGCTAAAAGTGTGGGAACCGGATTTCTAGTCATGAATACCCCTATAGCCGGAAGATCTATGAAGTCATCCATGTTAGGGAATAAAACTATCCCGTATACCAAGAGAGCTAGGATTGCATTGAACGCCTTCCCCTCTTTATTGGCCAACAAAACTCGAGCCTTGGTCTCCAAAAACCTCCTTGTGAATCCCTTAGCGTTTCCTCTGGTTTCCAAGTGAGGTGCTATTTCTTGGACACTAAGGTGCAAATATTCGGCGATGACTTCTAAAGTAGGGTCTTCTCCCAAACCGAGATAAGGCCCATGATCTTTCAAACTACATCCCAAAATCTTCACGAATTCCTCTAAGGTTGGGGCTAACTGGAAGTCCTGGAATGTGAAGCACCGGAGAGGTGGGTCATAGAATTGAGCCAATGTAGTTAAAGCCATTGAATCTACCTTTACGTGCAGGAGGTCGAGTATCAATCCATAACTTATTTGGAAGTTACTCTTGTTGATCAAAGAGAGCTGATTACTCAAAACTAGCAGGCTTTCAACTTTGGGAGCCTTGACCTTGAAAGCAAACGTGTTTCTCTTTTCGGAAGCCATATTTCTTTTGCTAAATATTGATTGCCCCTTTTTAAATTCCCTATAAAGCAAAATGATATGCAAAAATTATTTTCATGAATGCAAATGTTTATGACTTGCAGGGGTGTGGTATAGGAACGTTCAAAACTTCCCCCAATTCTCACATGTAGGTTCTAGAGATTTTCTAAAAGGTCCCTAGAGTCACGGATCCTACAAGGACTTATAGTTGTTGTCGCGAATACTCGCAATATAACCACACTTCCAAGAGAATTTACTCTAGGTGGGGTTCTTATGTTCAACGCCCTACAAGACATACGTCAAGAAGGCCAAACACTACACAACCACCATCTTATCTTAATTTTCTATCAAAGCTCGGGTATAGAGCTTCACACATTCGGCATTAACCCGAACATGTAACATCTCACAGTTGACATACCAATATGAACATGAAGCATAATGAAACATATAAATATAGAGCAAGAGAAGAAACACAGATAAAGACAATAAAACAAAAGCATGCAAGCAAAAATAAAAAATACTTAGCCTAAAAGCTAACTAGGATAGGCTTGACTCGCTAATGAGGAAGGGTCACCAGCTGTGCACTCTCTAAAAAAACACGAGGCGCTCGAGGGTATAAGACCTCTCGGAAAGAAGTGTGGAGTCGCCACCAAAGTTTTTATTTGCAAAGGGAACGTTGATAAACCCTTGAGTTTTATTTTTAAAGGGAAACATTAATAAAACCCTTAGCGATGTGGAAATGATGGTCATCGCAACCAATACCGGGTTCAGGAGTCGATTATGCAAGGGGAAGGTATTAGCACCCCTCACATCTGTTGTACTCAACGGGAACCTCCTAGTTAGTTAAGGCTTAAATGTTTTTAAAGTTTTGCTTGCTATGCTTTAATATAAAAAAATCTCTAAAAGAAAAAGGGGGAAATGTTTCTTTTTTTATTATTGTGCTTGACAAGATGTGATCTTGCTCCTACGTATCTCCTGGTGCGATGGAGAATTCAAAGCTACGTAGTTCTTTGTTAGAAAATGTTTCTTTGCAAAAAAAGGTTTGATTTGACCACGGGGGGTCAAAAAAGGTTCAATTGACCACAGGGGTCGAGAATTGATTCAAATGGTCACGGGGGACTAAGAAAAGGGTTCAATTGACCACGAGGGGTCGAGAATTGATGTAACACCCATATAGAGATTGCCTAGGATCTCTTACGAGTATTAAAATTTCGTACCGAATACATTAAATACAATACAGAAAGTTGTTTAACAAATATACAATACATAAGTTTCTGAAACAACTCAAATATCCGATACAAAACATCCTCCATATTATACATCATGATACAACATTATATACAAACATTCAGATATAACATAAGCAGCACGATCAATCCAAAGCTTTTCCTTTACCTTAACGTCGTGCTTTCTGAGAACCTGCACCAGAAGGAAAGGGATGAGACATAACGTCTCAGTGAGCTCCGGCCCTACCTACTGTTGGCAACCACGGGGGTAACCTAGGGTCGCCATGCCTAATCTTGGCAATCTTGGGGATTCCTACGATCGCCATCATTCTTTACATTTATCGCGATCAAGGGGAAAACCTAGGATCGCTTTATTGTCTTATCTCAAGCATTTCATATTCTATTCTTAATCTTAGACTTATACTTAGTGATCTTGGGGACATCCTATGATCACATCTTGTTCACTAGGAACTAATTATCATATCTCGTATTACATATAAAATATACATATTCATCTTTCGTATCTTAAGGTTAGAAGTTAGCGTTGAACAAACATTACATTATCTTGGTTCGTTTTACGGAGTGCATCCGGGTGGAGTAACCCCGAAGTACATCTCCCTTCTTACCGGTGAAAATTCCTATCATATCAGGCTAACACCGGACTCCTCTTATCTTTGTGTAGGCAACCCTCTCGGTGAAGCCCCATCCGGCATAATCCGGAGCCTGCTGGACACATCTTAACTTTACATGTGGACAACCCTCTCGGAGAAGTCCCATCCGGCATAATCTGGAGCCTGCTGGACATGTTAAATCTTTTAACTTACGTGTGGATAGCCCTTTCGGAGAAATCCCATCCGGCATAATCCGGAGTCTGATGAACACGTGATCATAATCTTATAGTAGGTTCTTAACTTTCTCTTATTCTTAAGTATTCCCTCATGAGTGTATAACATATACTAGGTTCTAAACTTAGAACATGGAATCATTCTCATCGTTTCTCGTCTTATGCTCTTGTAAGTGTTTCTTTCCTCTACTATACTTTGTGCATAAAATGCACCACTTAGGGAGAACATTCTCCCAATACATAACATATGAACCTATTCCTCATGCCATACAATTATACATTCTCTAAAGGATAGGTCTTCTAATGCTTAATAGCGACTCTTAATCATTACATGTTGTTCCATGTGTCTGAAGAAGTATTGGATAGCCAGAACGGTGCAAGATTTGAGGAAAAACAATATGGTTCTGCCCACTGCAAAATCGTGACACGATTTGGAAATCGTGTCACGATTTCCTACCCAGAAATCGTGTTAGCTCCTGCCTATAAAATCGTGACACGGTTGTAAAATCGTGGCACGATTTTACCTACAGTTGGACAACATAGGGCAAGTTTAAAACAAGATTTTCCACCATTTTGGCCTATCCAATCATGCCTAAGCATCATACAACTTAAAGGGATAAATTCTAGTGCATATTAACATATTACAACATGTAATGATCCAGAATTACTCATAACATAGAATTAGGGCATTTAAATTCATAACTTTGATCATAATACTATAAACTCTCAAACTTACTCAAGCGGGTTCTAAAACCCTGTGGAGCTCACCTTAAACCTCCTATTGATGCTTGCTAACTCTGATTTCCAAAGCCTTAGCTTCAAGCTACGACTTCTCTTAATCCTCCTTTGTTCTTCTTATTTCTTTCTCTTACTCTAACTTTCCAACACAAGCTTGCTAGCATGAACTTCTCACAAGAATTGGGATGAAGTTTGATAGGTTGATGGAGAGGGAGAGGAGGGCGTGTGAGTTGAGGAAGAGAGGGGAGGAGAACTGATTTTTGGATGAGGATGAAGAGAAAGAAGTGTAAATGGTAAGAAAAATATCTTACCTCTTCTTTTTTTTAATTGTTCCTCACTTATCAAATAATTACCATAATGCCATGCTATTATTTACCATAGTGCCATGCTTGCTTAGTAAGCTTCTAATACCAATAATAATTACCTCTAAGCGGGATATTACTATTGATTCAAATGGTCACGGGGGACCAAGAAAAGGGTTCAATTGACCACGGGGGGTCGAGAATTGATTCAATTGGTCACGAGGGACCAAGATAAGAATTAATTGACTACGGGGAGTCAAGAAAAGGTTCAAATGGTCATGGGGGACCAAGAAAAGGGTTCAATTGACCACGGGGGTCGAGAATTGATTCAAATGGTCACGGGGGACCAAGAAAAGGTTCCATTGGTCACGTGGGACCAAGATAAGAATTAAATTGACTACGGGGAGTCAAGAAAAGGTTCAATTGGCTACGGGGAGTCAAGAGTAGGGTTCAAAGTGTTGGATTTGTTTATGCTTTGTTTGTTTTGAAAATAGAATGACGATTGTCCGAACAAGGAGACATACGTCAAGTATTCGTTCAATCGGGGAATGGAGAGACATACGTCAAGCCAACCCTTTTTCATTCAAGTTTATTATTGAAACTCAAATGTATTTTTTGGTTAAGTTTGAAAAAAGAATGACAATTGTCTAAACAACGAGACATACGTCAAGTGTTTGTTCAATCGGGGAATGGAGAGACATACGTCAAACCACTCCTTTCTCATTCAAGTTTGGTGTTGAAACTTAAAAAAAAGTTCTCAAATTTGTTGTAACTTAATGAACAAGTTTGTTACTCAAATGTGTTGTTGACACCTTAAGAAATCCCAAATAAGAACCCAAAACACTTGGTTTTAAAAAAATTAGGAAAATCCAAATCAAAGCCAATACACTTAGTTATACTTTGAAACTTATGGACAAGCTTGTTGTTCAAATTTGTTGTTGGAACTTAAAGAACAAATGTTTTTGATTGAAAAAAATGAACAATTTTTTGTTCAAGTTTGTTTTTTTTTTGGAACTCAATGAACAAAGTTTGTTATTCAAGTTGTTTTTAAAAAAAAAGAACAAACTTGTTGTTCAAGTTAGTTATTTAAGCTTGTGAATATCCAACTATATACAAAAACTCTTGTTATGTTTTGAACAAAAATGAGTTTTAATCCTTTTTTAAAAAGAGTTCAAAAGGAAAGTTGAATTCTGAACCTTAAACACATGCCCAGAAGTGCTTCTGAACCTTAAAAAATGCCCAGAAGTGCTTCAGAAGCTGAATTCCAGAGTCTGAGTGAACAGTACTTCAGAAGCTAAATTTCAGAGTCTGAAGTACTGTTCAAACGTTGACTTTGGTTGACCCTCAGAAGCACTGTTCATGGGTTGACTTTTGTTGACCCTCAGAAGCACTGTTCATGGGTTGACTTTTGTTGACCCTCAGACTCTAAACTTCAGAGTCTGAAGCACTGTTCAGACTCTGAACTTCAGAGTCTGAAGTACTGTTCAGACTCTACTTCTGAACTGATTTCAGAACCTCAAAGGGGTGAAAAACTTTCGAATTTGGTTAGAAAAAGAAGTATACCACTTCTGTTTTGATGTTTCTCAAACTTTGGGATTTCTTTGAAGTTTCAAAAGATGTTTCTTAGTTCAAAATGAGTTTAAACAAACACTAAGAATGCAGAAAATGATGTTGAATCACACAGGAACCAAAACAAATGCAAACAACAATGCTAATGAAAGATAAAAAGTTCGGTATGACTTACAAATTCCTGGCAAAGGCTTGGGATGCAAGAAAATGTAAAGAACTTTGGATGATTGCTGTTTTGCAAAACTGGAATGATGAGGAAAAAGAAACAGCAATAACAAGTGATGTTTTACTGTTATTCTTTCTTCTGGGTGTGATATTTATGGAGATTTAAATGTTGTTTGGATTGTTTGGTTGGTTTATGATGGTTTGTGAAAGAAGGAAGCAGAAAAACAGAGCTTTCCTAATGTTTCTGTTGATTCTGAGTTGGTTCTAAAATCCGCTAAAACTAACTGCTGAATTGCTCTAAAATTGGATTGAATTGGATTAAATAAACTGGGTTGAAACTGTGTATTAAAACTGGGTGTTTTGTTATGAGATTGTGTGAGAATTCTGTGTGAATTCTGTAATTCTATTTCAAAAGAACTGTGTTTTTAGGAAAGAAAACTGTCTGATTCTTATCAAATTCTAAATGAAAGAAATTGTCCTTAATCCTTCTGCATTGCATTGCTTATATAGGCAAAATAGGATCAATTGTAATGATGAAAATCCCCTAAAACAGGGCTGTTTTGTGGGCTATGATCAGGACATTGGCTAGCATTTAATGCAAAAGAAAGGAAGTGACCTTGCCTTGTGATCATGGTGAAGACTTTGGCTAAATTCAGAACCCAATGGGGCTGAATTTGACAAGATTTGCTGGGTAAGTGGGAAAACAGAGTGCAGGCTACACTTGAGATGCCCTTTGGGATTGATCTTTTCAATTTTGAGAAGACAAACAGGAAAGTAGTGTGCTGGTTGTGCAGAACCTTGGGAGAAACAATGGAAAACGTGCTGCACTTAGAGGAAGGAAGAAATGCTGGAACAAGGTCAGCCATTTCAAAACCTGGGCAAGCTGTTTTGCAATCAGGGCAAGCTGTTTTGCAACTTAAGTTGACTGGTTTTGATAAAGGATGATAGGGAAGAAATGCAGGTGGTTTGTGTGCTGGAAAGTGCAGGTCAGGGGCAGAGCAATTGGCAGGGATGAAGTGCTGCCCTTGGGGCAGCCACTTGTGTCTGATTGCATGTGCTGGGCACGTGCCCAGTCTTTTCTCTTTTGGTTCTGAACACATGTGCCCAGCACGTGTCCTTCTCTTTGTTCTTTCTTCTTCTTTGTGTCTAAACACATGTGCCCAGCACGTGTTCAGACCTCTTCTTTCCTTTTTTTTTTGTTTTCCCTTTTCTTTTTGTTTTTGCTTCTTTTTTTTCTCCTTTTGTAAATAAACTTAAATAATAATAAAAGTGAAAATGATAATAGTAATAATGATATAATAAAAATGATAATAAAAATAATAAAAGGTAAAAAAAGAGATAATAAATAATAATAAACTATTTATTATTTATTATTTATAAAAGGGGAAATAATAATAATAATAATAATAATAATAATAATAATAATAATAATAATAATAATAATAATAAAAGTAAAAAGAAAGATAATAAATAATAATAAACTATTTATTATTATTTATTATTTGTTAAAAAGGAAAATAAAGCTTGACTTCTCTCTCTCTCTTTTTTTTTTTTGAAATAAAACAGGGACAAAATTAGGGTACAACACTACCTTTCTCCAATTGAATTAATTAATTAAACATTATGATTGATCACACTACGCAGGTCATACTACATCAATAGTTTCTAGGATTGTTTGTTTAGCATGAACAATCGGATCTTTGATGCTTCACCAGATTCGGATATCGAAGCTCAATCTCACGAATTGTTCAAATTCACAACAATCTTTTGAAAACAATTGATCAAATGATACAACCATAATAATACAACTCTTGTATAGTTAGATAACTCAATACAACAATCAAACATCAATAGTTTTAACAATTGTTTGCTCAGTATGGACAATCGGATCTTTGATGCTTCACCAGAATCGGATATTGAAGCTCAATCTCACGAATTGTCTACAAATTCACAATCAATCATACAAAACCTATTGAACGATGACACCATCAATATATCACATATAATGATGTTGTATTAAAATCATATATGACATATATGATATCAATCAATCAATAAATATTTGCCAAAATATTATTTTCTCTTAAAACAATTTTAAAAGATAATCTTAATATTTAATGATAGTAACAACTCTTGCTATCATCATTATTAATATTATGATCAATAGCCATTCTCGTGTAATTTTTCTAAATTGAATTCCAATATTTCATGTTACTTTTTTTATGGATGGAAAGAGTTTGAATCAAATTCAACGAATTGCAAATGCTCGTAAGTAATATATCACGATGAACATTGAATCATATTCACAAAAATAAATCGTGATATCGAAGAAAGCAAACAACACATGTTTAATGAGCGTATTTGAATCTAATGATTTAATCAGAACCAAGAGCTCTGATACCACTGAAGGGATTTAAAGAGGGGTTTTTCAAAAAAAATTTAATCCTCTTACCAGAACAAATCCCATTGAAACGGATCTTGATTAAATCATTAATCACAAATCAAACACATACTTAAAGCCAAATCCAATCAAAATAGATTGGCTATTAGGGCTTACTCCAACAAGGTTCACGTCGAAGTTTTGGGGGATTTTGCTAGAAGCTTTGGGAACTAAGTTGAGAATGAGTTCTGCTTATCATCCTCAAATTGATGGTCAGTCGGATAGGACTATTCAGTCTTTGGCAGATTTGTTGAGAGCTTGTGTTTTGGAGCAAGGTGTAAGTTGGAGTGAATGTTTACCATTGATTGATTTTACTTACAACAACAGTTTTCATTCGAGTATTGGTATGACACCTTTTGAAGCGTTGTACGGTTGGAGATGTAGAATGCCATTGTGTTGGTTTGAGTAGGGTGAGAGTGCTTTGATTGAACTAGAAGTAGTTCATCTGACTACGGAGAAGGTTAAGATGATTAAAGAGCAGATGAAGGCAACTCAGAGTAGGTAGAAGAGTTATCAAGATAAGAGGAGGAAGGATATTGAGTTTCAAGCCGAAGATCATGTGTTTTTGACAGTGAATCATGTTACGGGTGTTGGGAGAGCTTTGAAGTCGAAAAAGTTGACGCCACATTTTATTGGACCTTATCAGATTTTGGAGAGAGTTGGAGTTGTAGTGTATCAGATTGCATTACCGCCGTCATTGTCGAATCTTCACGATGTGTTTCATGTGTCTCAGTTGCGGAAGTATATGTATGATCCGTCGCATGTGATCCAAATGGATGATTTCGAAGTAAGAGATAATTTGACCGTTGAGACTATGCCTTTGAATATCGAGGGACGGGAGGTTATGCAGTTGCGTGGAAAAAAGATCTGAAATTCTGGCAGGTACTGAATTAGAGCGCAAAACAGAGCACTATGAATGTAAAATAGAGCAGAATAAAACTGGTTCAGAAGCAGCAAATAAAAGTGCAGAAAGTAAAGAACACACAGTATTTGTTAACCCAGTTCGGTGCAAATATCACCTACATCTGGAGGATACCAATCCAGGAAGGAAATCCACTAAGAGGAATTAATCCTAAGACTCAAGACACAGCCCCTGTTCCTAGTCTTGTGACTTAATCTCCACCAGTCAAGATTTCTACCCAGTAACACCTAGGTATAAGAACCCCCTCTTACTTCCTAATCACGTAACCAACCCAGTTACTAACGGACTCTTAAAACAATTATGAAACACGAAGTAACACTTCAAAACATCAAAGACATCACTCGTACTTAAAAGCTTAGAGTGAATTACAACTTAAAACAATCTAAACCAACTCAAACATATGAGTGGTGTACAGAATAAAGCCTAAGCTTACAAACTCAAAAACTCTAAAAACTCTAAACTCTGATTTCTGGTTTTTGACTCAATCCATCTTCAATGTAGCAGCACGTCTTCTTATATAGTCTTCAGCAGGCACACATAATTCTGAATCATATTATCTTCAAAATACAATTCTGAAATTTTGCAAAGGCTAAAAAAGGAAACAAAAATTTCTAAATCATATTATGCAAAGATCCCTTTGAAATATATTCATTCATAAACACGAAGCCAATATTCACCAAGATCTTCACCAAAATAATCAGCCTTCTAGAAAACAAATGCCTGGATAAAACTTCAGTAAATCTCCAACAGATACGCAATGAAATAATCACAAAGAATGCAGAAGTCCAACTTCTGAAAAACAGCTTCAGAAGGTCAACGCCAGTCAACGTCTGAAGGCAGCTTCTGAAGGTCAATGCCGGTCAACGTCTGAACAGTGCGTTTGAACCTCCTCAAATCCAATTTTCAGCTTCTAATAACTTCTGGAGACGCATTTCTTGCACATTTTTCTTTTACCAAACATGTAGCCAACCATTAAATAACCAACAATCTCCCCCTTTGGCAAATTTTTGGCTAAAATCAAACTCTTCATTCAAAAAAGTCCTTCACTCAACAAAATATACTCAGCCATGAAGAACTACACAAAAAATTAACATAGCAACAGAGTCAGCAGCGGATACAAGCTATGTTAAACATAAACAGCTTCAGCTATTGAAATCCACAATCAGTTCTGAAGCACGCAAACAACTTCTGATATACTGAAGTACAAAAATAACTTAGTTCCTGATCTTCACAGTTTCTAAAGCACATATGAACACTCCCCCTGAAGTACAAACACACCAAACACCCAGGAAACTCCCCCTGCAACTCAGCACAACATTTACAACTCTCCCCCTTAATTTTGAACTGCAGTGAACTCTGAGATAATGCTTCTGAAACTGAAACAACACACAGCTCAGGAACTTAACACTTATGCACTCCCCCTGAGCCAAAAACTCCCCCTCAAACAATTCTGCGCAGCTCTTGTTGTATTTCTGAACTCTGAATAAAACTACCAAATTCTGAACAAACTCAAACACAAACTCTGAACTCAGAAACATAGTACATACTGAACAACTACATTCTGAAACCAAACACAAGTTTTTCTCCCCCTTTTTAGCCAAATAATCTTGACAAAACACAGATTTCACATAGGGAACAAAAACAGAATTTTTAACACAGACTGAATCAGACTCAGACTCAGCATCAGCAACTTCCTCATCTCCCTCACTTCCAGCTTGCTCACCCTCTGCAATCTGTAATTGCTATAACTCCTCATGCAGACAAACTCCCATCTTGCTTCTCAGATTCTCAAATTGCTTGGCATCCAAAGCTTTTGTAAAAATATCAGCAATCTGTTCTACAGTATCCATATGTTCAAGCTGCACAATCTTCTCCTCCACAAGGTTTCTGATGAAATGATGCCTGATATCAATGTGCTCAGTCCTGCTGTGCTGTATGGGGTTCATTGAAATGTTGATAGCACTCAGATTATCACAGTACAGGGTCATAACACCTTGTTCAATGTTGTATTCCTCCAGCATCTGCTTCATCCACACCAACCGAGAACAACTACTTCCAACTGTTATATACTCAGCTTCAGCTGTAGATAATGACACACAATTCTGTTTCTTACTGAACCAAGAAATCAAGTTATTCCCTAGAAAGAAACACCCACCAGAAGTACTCTTCCTGTCATCTGCACTTCCTGCCCAGTCAGCATCACAATACCCAATCAACTCAGAACTTGCACTGTGTGAGTACATGATCCCATAATCACTTGTACTGTTGATATACTTCAGAATCCTCTTCACTTGTGTCAAATGACTCATTTTAGGATCAGCTTGATATCTAGCACACACTCCAACAACAAAAGTAATATCTGGTCTGCTTGTAGTTAGATATAGTAAGCTCCCAATCATGCTCCTGTACTGGCTTTGATCAACTGCAAAACCTTGTTCATCTTTAGTTAATTTCAGGTGAGTAGCTGCAGGTGTTCTCTTATGGCTAGCATTCTCCATCCCAAACTTCTTATTCTCAAACTCCTTCCCATGATCACTTCTGATTCTGATGATGACACTGTCCTTCTCTCTTTGTAACTGAGTACACATATCTCTAAATACTTTAAAAGTATCTGATTTTTCTCTAACAAAGCTTACCTAAGTAAATCTTGAAAAATCATCAACAATCACAAAAGCATACCTCTTTCCTCCAATGCTCTCAACTTGCAAAGGTCCCATTAAATCCATATGTAACAATTCAAGAACTTTAGTTGTTACCTGGTGTTCTAATCTGGGATGAGACTTTCTTGTTTGTTTACCAATCTGACATTCACCACAAACACTGTCCTCATTAATCTTCAGATTAGGTAGACCTCTGATAGCTTAAGTATTCAAGATTTTCTTCATGCCTTTCAGATGCAAGTGACCCAGTTTCTGGTGCCAGAGTCTGACTTCTTCTTCTGAGCTCATGAGACAGGTGGACAGGCTTCTTTCTTCTTCAGACACCCACAAATAACAGTTGTCTTTTGATCTGCAGCCCCGCATCAGAACCTCACCTTCTTTACCAGTTACCAAGCATTCTTCTTTGTTGAAATTCACTTTCAAGTCTTGATCACACAGCTGGTTTATGCTGATCAGATTTGAAGTCAACCCTTTCACTAATAACACATTATCAAGTCTTGGTAATCCATCACTGATTAAGTCACCTATTCCAAGAATCTCTCCTTTTGCTCCATCACCAAAAGTTACATAGCTGCTGGATTAGGGCTTTAAATTACTTAACAGTTTCTACACACCAGTCATATGTCTGGAACAACCACTATCAAAATACCAATCTTCCCTAGAGGTGGCTCTCAAGGATGCATGAGCTATGAGGCCAACAATATTACCTTTGGGTTTCCACACCTTCTGAACATTGATTCTGGTTGCAGCAGGTTCCACTTTTCTGTACTGAAAATGCTCAGGATAACCATATAGCTTGAAGCAGAATGGTTTAATGTGCCCCTTCTTTCCACAATGATGACAAACCCATGGATGATTTCTCCTCTTGCTCTTGGACTTCTGAGGTTGCTTCTGAGGTTTCATCTTAGATGTGCCTATCATAAGATCATAAGTTTCAGCAGCAGCAACAAACCTTTTAGCAAGATTTTTCTGTTTGAGGTTCAAGGTCTGATCAACAAATCCTATGCCATTTTGTTTACCTTGTTTTTGATTCTCCAATATCTCCTCCAGCACATCAGTAGCAGTATTCATCATTCTGACTTGCTTTTTTCATGTTCTCAAGCTGAGAATTCAGTTGGCTCACTTCATCTTTGAGATCTGAATTTTGCACTAAAAGATCACTCTTCTCAGCTTCCAGTTGACAGATGGTCTTCTTCTGATCCACTACTTGCTTGCAAACTTCTACACTTCTGATGTATAGGTTGTTGTAATTGTCAGCCAGTTCTTCATATGATGATTTTTCAACTCTGGCTTCAGACACTGATAAAACTTCAGACTCTGAGTCAGACTCTGATAATGTCTCAGACTCTAAAAATGCTTCAGTCTTTGAACTAGCTCCTGAGGCCTTAACCTTACCATCAGACCTGTACCTTCCAGTTAGAGCAACACCATACTTTGCAGATTCACTCTCTACATCTTCTTCTGAGTCTTCATCAGACCAGGAAACAACCAAGCTCTTCTTCTGCTTCTTAAGATAAGTAGGACATTCTGACTTGATATGTCCAAAACCTTCACACTCAAAGCACTAAACACCCTTTGCTTGATTGCTCTTCTCATCAGTCTTGGTCTTCTTCACATCACTTTGTTGCTTATTGTTGTTGAATCTGAAGTTCTGACCTTTGGATTTGGATTTCCTGTCAACATGTTTCAGAATCTTGTTAAACTGTCTCCCCAGCAACATAAGTGCTTCTAATAAGCCTTCATCATCCTCATCAATCTCTTGTTGATCATCAGCTTCAGAATTAACTGCAAAAGTAACTCCTTTCCCTTTCTTCTCAGTCTGTTTACAGAAAGCTGTTTCAAAATTCAGCAAGGATCCAATTAACTCCTCAACCTTCATAGTGGAGATGTCATGAGCTTCCTCAATAGCTGTCACTTTCATGTCAAATCTTTTAGGAAGTGACCTGAGAATTTTTCTAACAATCTTCTCATCTGACATCTTCTCTCCAAGAGACTCAAAAGAATTTGCCATATCCAAGACATTCATATAGAAGTCTTGAATGTTCTCATCCTCCATCATCTTCAAATTTTCAAATTTTGTGGTGAGAATTTGAAGTCTGGACAGCTTAACCTTTGAAGTTCCTTCATGAGTGGTCTTGAGTATCTCCCAGGCATCCTTGGCAATGGTACACTGCTTGATCAGTCTGAACATGTTCCTGTCCACTCCATTGAATAATGCATTCAAGGCTTTGGAGTTTCAAAGAGCCAGATCGTCTTCAGCCTTTGTCCATTCTTCCTCTGGTTTCAGCACATCAGTTTTATTCCCATCTTTGTCCAACACAACTGGATGATCCCAACCTTTTAGCACTGCTTTCCAGGTTCTGCTGTCTATAGATTTCAGGAAGGCACACATGTGAGACTTCCAATATTCATAGTTTGTGCCATCCAAGAGAAGTGGTATGTTAACATATACTCCTTCCTTCTCCATTCTTGCCAAAAAAGTCTTCCCTGGAGCTCACCCAAATACAGGCAGGGTGCCTGCTCTGATGCCAATTGAAATTCTGGCAGGTACTGAATTAGAGCGCAAAACAGAGCACTATGAATGTAAAACAGAGCACAATAAAACTGGTTCAGAAGCAGCAAATAAAAGTGTAGAAAGTAAAGAACACACAGTATTTGTTAACCCAGTTCGGTGCAAACATCACCTACATCTGGAGGATACCAATCCAGGAAGGAAATCCACTAAGAGGAATTAATCATAAGACTCAAGACACAGCCTATGTTCCTAGTCTTGTGAGTTAATCTCCACCAGTCAAGATTTCTACCCAGTAACACATAGGTATAAGAACCCTCTCTTACGTCCTAATCACGTAACCAACCCAGTTACTAACAGACTCTTCAAACAATTATGAAACACGAAGTAACACTTCAAA
Organism: Medicago ruthenica; assembly: GCA_018208015.1. NCBI lineage: Eukaryota > Viridiplantae > Streptophyta > Magnoliopsida > Fabales > Fabaceae > Medicago > Medicago ruthenica. The sequence continues at coordinate 50,997,382 of CM031375.1, forward strand.
ACATCAAAGACATCACTCGTACTTAAAAGCTTAGAGTGAATTACAACTTAAAACAATCTAAACCAACTCAAACATATGAGTGGTGTACAGAATAAAGCCTAAGCTTACAAACTCAAAAACTCTAAAAACTCTAAACTCTGATTTCTGGTTTTTGACTCAATCCATCTTCAATGTAGCAGCACGTCTTCTTATATAGTCTTCAGCAGGCACACATAATTCTGAATCATATAATCTTCAAAATACAATTCTGAAATTCTGCAAAGGCTCAAAAAGGAAACAAATATTTCTGAATCATATTATGCAAAGATCCCTTTGAAATATATTCATTCATAAACACGAATCCAATCTTCACCAAGATCTTCACCAAAATAATCAGCCTTCTAGAAAACAAATGCCTGGATAAAACTTCAGTAAATCTCCAACAGATACGCAAGGAAATAATCACAAAGAATGCAAAAATCCAGCTTCTGAAAAACAGCTTCAGAAGGTCAACGCCAGTCAACGTCTTAAGACAGTTTCTGAAGGTCAACGCCAGTCAACGTCTGAACAGTGCGTCTGAAGCCCGGTTCTGCGTCTGATGAACAGTACCAGCGTCTGAAGGCCAATTCTGCTTCTGATGAACAGTAAACCCAGTTTTCAGCTTCTAAACCTCCTCAAATCCAATTTCCAGCTTCAGAAGACTCAAATAACTTCTGGAGACGCATTGCTTGCACATTTTGATTTTACCAAACATGTAGCCAACCATTAAATAACCAACAAAATCGTTTTGGTAAAGGTGATTTGGGGAGGTCCTACGGGAGAGAGCGTGAATTGAGAATTGGAGAGTAAGATGAAGGAGTCGTATCTGGAGTTGTTTCCTTCGGGTAATTTCTGAGGACGAAAATTCTTTTAGGGGGAAAGAGTTGTAACATCCAGATTTTTAGTATTTTATTTATTTAATTGTTTATATGTGTTTAATTGTTTATTTTGGTGATTTATTGAATTTTGGGAGTTAAAGGGTATTTTGGTAATTTGACAGGTAGTGGCAAATTTGAAATACGTTAGAAGTTTAGAATTTGAATATTTGAAAATAGTGGTGTATAAGTAATAGAGGGTTTAAGTAAAGTAATAGTGTAGAGAAAAATATTGTGAGTTAATTGTAACAAACCAAATTAGTGGCATAACAAACCCTAGAAACCTATTCTAAATACACTATTTAGTGATGAGTGAATTAGGTTATTCATTATTCACAAAACTTTTGAGAGGCAAGAGAGAGAGATAGAGAGAAAAGGGTTGGAGAAGAGGAAAGCTAGAGAATCAAATGGGAAGGAGAGGATTGCACTAAGAATAGCGAGGAAACTAAGGCAAGAGGGGAGATTACGATTAACATGTGGGTTTAAGAAACAATTGGGTGTTTGGGAGCTTTTAGATTATAGCTTAATTTTATGAATTATGATTAATTGTGTTGATTTTCGTGCTCTTTGTTGATGACTGAATTATGTATATGTTAAGTTGTTGATTTCATGCTTTTACTTCATCAAAACTAATGTTTGATTTTGTTATTTGTGAACTTTGTGAAATTTGATGAATTTGATGAATTTTGATGAGAAACATGATATTTGATGATGCTTATGTTTAATTGAATTGATTATGAGTATGATTATGTGTTTAGGTTATGAAATTATGAAGTTAGGTCGTTTGGGTTAAGTTGGGATTATGGTTGTTGTTGTTTATGTGAAAATTGCTTAAATTGGTGAATTTAAGTGAGTTGTTGATATAATTGATTTTAAGTTGATTCATGTTGTTAATTAAGTGCTTATGAACATGTTGATATGATTAGGAAGTTAGAATTGTTGCTTTAAAATTTTGTTTGGGATTTTAAGTTGTTTTGGGAGAAAACGGGTTTTTGAGACGAACTTTGATTTAATCCGATTAAGTTGAGTTTAAGTGCTTAAGATTAAGTTGTTTTAAGCCATGATAAGTGGTAGGTGATAGGGTGAGTCCTTTTTAAGGTGTTGGGACGAATTTGGTGAGAATTGGATCAAAAACTATTTTGAAAAACGGTATTTTTGCAAAAACGGAACAAAAAATCTGTCACCCCTGACCTTCACAGGTGGCATAACCGTGCGCCTATATGGCACGGCCGAGCATGTCCTTGCTGCCTGGGAGAGCACGACCGTGCTGTTTTTGGCATGACCAAGCCATCCTGCCTGAGTTTCGAAACCCAAATTTTATGACTTGTTGAGGTATCCAATGACCCTAAATGGTTCCTAAACCTTTAAATTTGATTAGCAAGAGTGTAATAAATATGTTTATGATTGATTAACTTGGATGTAAGTATAAGAGGACTTAGAGGTTAATTAATTACAATTGGACTTGTGAATTGTCTCAAAATCGAGTAATGATGAAACTATTGACTTAGTAAACAAGTACTGAGTTAGGGTTGATGAGAATGAATATTAATAATGATATTGAATGATGTATGATAATGATACTTGTTGTGTGTTAATTGACGATGTTTGAGTAAGTTATGATGATGTTTAATTACTTGACTTGATGTGTGGCCTTAGTGATTTGATAATGCGTTAGGTGATGATTTGTTGATGATATGTTATATGACGGAGTGAATTTTATAACAAATGGTGAGAGTATTTGGTGAGCAAGTTTAGTTGATGATTATTTGTTGATGACTTGTAGTTGAGTTGATGATTATTTGTTGATGACTTATAGTTCGTTTGATGATTATTATTGATGAAATATAGTTGAGTTGAAGATTATTTATTATGAGGATATGCTATGTAAGATGTGTAAGTCTTGTTTTAAAATGTTGATGTAACCAAGCTGTTAATGGATTTTAAATGCGATATAAATGATGGTGTTTGTAACCAGACTTTTTATGATGCATGCTTACTTGATGTTGTTGTTTTGTCTGAACTTACATGTGTTTATTGATCCTTTATGTTGAACATATATCTTACCCTCCAGTGGCTTTGTTGTCGGGTGCATCCTCGTGGTGTAGTCGTGCAGGTTGAGGATTAGCTTGCTTGGTGAGTGTTGCTGAGGATGGCGTCTTGCCTACTCATTTATATGCTTTTGAGGATGTCTAGATTAGGTGCTCTGATCTAGGAATTTTGGGGATTGTATTATTTTACTCGTTGAATTATTGTTGAGTGATCTTTATGATCATATTGTGATGTACTTATGTTGAAATTTTAATGAAATGACCAGAGATTATATTTGTTGAGATGTTTATTCCGCTGTGATCTTTGTATATTATGATGAAATTTTTATTATGAGATATTAGCATGAGATGATTGATGTATTGGAATACCTCGATGTTGTTGAATTACATGAATGATTATTTAAATAGTAGTCTCGGGGATCGGGGTGTTACAGTTTCTTTCTTAGTTTGTACCTCCATACAAATTTTTTAAGCTTAAGAAGAATCATTTTTGTGTTTTTAGAAAGAAAACTCAAGTGAATCTGGAATAATCACCAACGATTACAAAACCATATTTTTTCAAACAATACTTTCTATTGAAATAGGTCCGAATAAATATACTTGTAACATTTCAAAGGGTCTTTCTGTTGAAATAAAATCTTTTAGAAGGAAAGCTACTTTTAACTTATTTTCCCTTGACACATGCTTCATAGATTTTGTCCTTTTCAAGACTAATCTTAGAATGTCCTCTTACTATAATGTCCTTTTCCATGTCAGGCTCATTTACTTCAAATCCACTACCAGACAATTGATTTATACTTATTAGATTAGTTTTTTAATCCTTCTACGTAAAGAACGCTATTTTTTTTTTTGCATAATTTATCTTACCAATAACACTTTTTTCTTTTACCTGAGTTTTTTCCATTATTAACAAAAGTTACTAGACATCCGTATTTTTATGTAAAGGAGAAAACACTTTGTCTATCTCCAACCATATGTCTTGAGCATCCACTGTTCAAGTACCATGGTTTTTTCTTGACTGTCACAAGGTGTTCCTGCATGGGGGGTTACTAGCGTTTTGGGTACCTATAGCTCTTTAGGTCCTTGATGGTTAGTGTTATTTCAAGGAAATTCTTCTATATAAATCTTAACAGTTTTGCAGTTTGGATTTATAATAAGTGTGACTTGAGTTTTGTAGAGCATGCTATTTCCTCTTTTTAAAGCAAAAAGTCTCATGTGGTCCATATTTGTCACAATATATACATTTGTACCTTTGATTCAATTTTATATTTTTTCTGAAATAAAAAAATATTCATATAATTTTTGTTTGCGGTTAATTTTAAAACCTATACAGACATTGTCAAAAACAGTTACTTGAAATCTCATAATCTCTTGGAAGGTTTCAATGGACTTTACGAAACTTGTTATGTCGTTTTTTAATTGACAAACATTTTTCTTCAAGACAATGTTTTCTTCTTGTTCTTTAGAAATTTCTTTTTCTTTAATGATCTCAATTTTTTTAGAGAATTAGGTTTGAAGACGGATTCTTGTAATTTCTTTGTAATCTTTGTATCAAGTTACTCTCTTGATTAGTGGAAAGGAGAGCTACTCTCTACTTTTAGAATAGGTTGATTTGACCGAACTGGATAAAACTATTGTGTGTTGTTCCTCTACTCTACTACTCTTTGATCTTATTGTTCTTCGATTCAATTGTAGTTTTGCATTACTTTGTTGTTGTTTCTTGCGATCTATTTGGTTATTGGTTTTTGGTGACCCTTGCTTTATGCATCAAAGTTTATTGATCTGAATTTTGATCCAAAAATTACAAAAGATTTGATATAACGATCTGAAACACTAATACAACTCTACAAGATATTACTATACAAAATATTATTAACGAAAAAATAAATTAAAAATGCCAAATAATATGTATAAACAATGTCATGTTGCCATAAGATCTTATGTAATCTTATAGCATAATAAAATCCATTTTAGCCGTAGTCAACATTTTATACTATTTATGTTTTTTTAAAGGGATCTATTAATATACGTTGTTCTATTATCCATTTAATTTAATATGATTAATGACATAGCATAACATTTTTTAATAGTAATTTTATTAATTTAATATTTTAGAAAAGTTATTAAATAATTTATATAACAAAATGGTCAAGTAGTTTAGTGGCAAAACATTTACCTCTTGAGCTGAATAAGTGGAGAATCCGTGGTTCAAACACTAACCCTTGAATAATGTGATGTCCCTTACCAACTGACCAATGTTCATGAAGACATTAAATACTTACATTTAATATTAAAAAAATAATAATTATATCTTTCTTAAAAAACATAGATTGTATGTGTGCTACATCTTTTCTCAAAAAAAAATGTGTGCTACATCTGAATATATTTCTCATTTAATCTTTATAAACATAAATTAGTCTAAAACATAATTAACCGACATTTGCGCGTGAGGCTAGCACGTATCACTTATATATAAATCCTAGGCACAATTCCTGCTGAGAGTTGAACCCCAGACCAAGTTCTGGTAGATCACAACCATTACCACTAGATCACTAAAGTTTTTTGTGACTTATAGTTGCTTTCATTTTATTTATCTAGCACAAATGCGAGTTCACTTTAAGTCATTCTCACAACCCTGAATTCCAACATCATTTGAACACGAATTGAACGTCATTCACACACATCATGCGATTCAACTTCATTTTCACTGCCGCCGGTGACCCTAATAACAACATCCCGCCACCGTTGCAACTGCCACTTCAACAACACATGCCGCCGTAACTGCCACCGCCGGAAAATCACTTTCTCTCACTGATCCACACACATCACGCCGCCGCCGCAACTGCCACCTCACCAACAACTGACTGCCGTAAATGTCATTGCCGATAACTCGCTTTCTCTCACCGATTCACACCATCTTTCATCGAATTGACAAAAAATTATGACCAATGTTGATATTGATTGTCTGAATTTTGTTAATTTTGAATCTTTGACATTAGGGTTTGAAAATTATTGATTTTGTTATGTGATTGTGTGAATTTTAGCTTTTTCTTCATTATTCTTTTTTTCGTACTAAATGTTAAGTAGTGTTGCTCTAACCCTAATGATTAGCCCTACTTTTTAGTTATAAAAATTTATGAAAAAAACTTCGGATGGGGATCGAACCAGGTACCACATGCTTTCAATTCACAACTCTTACCACCAAGGTACTGATGTTTTTTATGACATGTGATTGTTTCAATGTTGTGTATTCAACACAAATCTCGGGTCCTCTTTCTTTCAATCTCACAATTCCTAAATCATTTCTCACTCACTTTCATCTCTCTCACCATCTTGCAATTGAACCTAATAACCATAACACCACCCTTTTTGACGGACCTAATTAATTTTTATGAAAAAAAAATATGCAAGGAATTGAATCAGATAACACATGAAAATGTCATTTTTTTAAAAGTCACTAACGCCATTGCAATTCCTCTTTTGATAGTAGTTCCTTTTCATTATTAGCGGTTCCTTTTTATTATTATTATTTTTTATTTCAATTACCACGTAACGTTCCTTTTTATTTTTTTTTCTTTCGGTTACTAAATAACAATTCCTTTTCCTTATTTTTTTTCTTTCAATTAACAACTTTTGCGGTTAGGATCAATTTCTTGGTGCTAGCTTTTGTATATATTTTTTCTTTTGATTTGTCATTTTTATTGCGGTCCATCTTTTATTTTTGTTACTTTTTGAGATAGTTTGATAACATAATACTGAATATAACTATAAAAGTAATAATATAGTCATTTGATAGTTATATATGAAGCTATACAAAACTCGTGCATCGCACAGGTTAGAGTCTAGTTTAATTTGTATGTGTGTTAAACCTAAATTGCATTGGTGTTAGGTACATATAGATTAATTGTCTTCTGAATTGGGACAGATTTTTTTACCTTAAGTCAAAAATATTGATCTAATTAACAAAAGGGTCTATATTGTATATATATGTATATTAAAGTTGTTTTTTATGAATAAAACCTTATATTATGGGAGACACATCTCAGAAAAAGTCAAAAAGAAAAAAAAAACTCAAACCTCTATGAGAATTTACAATGAAATTTACATATAGTGTAGCCTTTAGCAATGAATTAGTCTCTTTAATTTCACCCATTATCATAATGTTAAAATTTAATGTAAAACATATTGGACCGTAGATCTTACCATTTGGGTCTTAGAGCCCTAAAAAGCAAGGGCTTGAACCCTTAGAACAAGGTTGGGCGCCCTCCAGAAGGGGACAAAGCCCACCTGACAATCCTATACAATTTTAGAGAACCAGCCTGAAAGGGCGCCCTGTAACACCCTAACCCTTAACCGCCGATTATTAACTTTAATAAAGAAAACGTTAAGGCCATAGGAAGTTACAACATTAATAAAACTCAATTTCATAAACATCAACACATAATCAAAATATATTTGATTCTCAAACAGCAGCGGAAAAATAACAAACAATTGCTTATAACCAAGCACTGCATATATTACACCAAAATATATACATAATATTTTCAAAAGAGGCAATTCTACAACAAAGACTATTGCCAAATCTATACATAACGTTTAGATACCCCAAAATGGTGTTACAAATATCAGAGCCCTAGACTCTAACTAGGATACAACACCTAGTACCAAAAATGTAAGGATAGCTAAGCTATGCCCTCACCACTACAAAAGCTCCAAAACAGCAAAGGACTATTCCTCAACGATAGCCTCACCAACCTGATAATCTGGATCCCCAAAGATCCAGCAAATAACACATAACAGAGAGTGTTAGCATCACAAAACAATAAACATGTATAAATATCACATAATTATACATAATCGAAACTCAACACGTAATTGATAAAACACAACACTCATCAACCACAACTATCATTTAACAACCATTATGCACACATAATGCACCAAGCTCATCAATAACAATTATCACATAACCATCATTATGCACACATAATTCCTAAATGAACACTAATGTCACAAAGGATGCATGCCTCAAAATGCATTCTCTAATGCATGTGGTACCAAATCATTTCGGATAAACTTATATCCTTATCAAGCTCTCTTGATAACCACGCTCTCATGGATTTCATATCCGCTCCGGATATCATCAAATAATGAAATGCATGATATTTCACTTAGCAAATATATGATACTCTTATCACTATACTTACTAACACAACTAATTATCAGCTCTCTGATAATTATCACAACAACAACAAACACAAACTACACAACTAACTATCAGCTCTCTGATAATTATCACAACATCAACAACAACAACAAACACCACTACTAGGCTCTCATGGCCAAATCATAAGACACAACATGAATATACTCACCAAGTTCAACAATCTCAACTTTACTTGAACAATTACTCTTTAGGAAGCACTAAGAATAAGTTAAAATGGTGGGCAAGGTTTCCAAAACATATTATCAAAAATACAGCAGCAAAAGACATCCCCGCGCGTACCAGGACCCTCAAAACAGCTCAACGAAGTTGGCAAGTACAGGGCTGGTCGCTACAAGCGAGCCCCTGGTCGCTACAAGCGAGCATAGGCAGGGAATTATCCTGCTTGGTCGCTACAAGCGCCAGTGTGGTCGCTACAAGCGCGGATAGGCAGGGAATAATCCTGCCTGGTCGCTACAAGCGATGTTCCGTCGCTACAAGCGACCGTATCAGTACACAGTCATAAAAATGTGATTTTTCCACCATTTTAGCCCATTCAAGGTTACCCAACCTCCAGAACTTGTTAAAAACAACATTCCATCATAAAACATCATTTATAAACCATCACAAACAAGGATTGCATCAATCAAAGAAATTAGGGTTCAAAACAATAACTTTTCTTATGAACTCACAACACAATAACTCCAACAAATCATGCTAACAACATCACTTAGCATCCAAACAAGCAAAACATAATCTTTAACAACTTTAAACCATAAAAACATCTCTAACAAAACCTAGACAAAGTGAGGAGAAGTTTGGGATGGAGAAATAGACATTCTCCCCTTCTCAATCACTTATAATCAAGTAATACTAACTCTCTTACCTTGAAATCAAAGTTCTCTAGCAATCTCAAGCCTCAAATCTCAAGCCCTAGCTTTCCTCTTGCTTTCTCCTTCTCTTCTCTTCTCCCACGTTTTCTCACAATGAAAAGAGGAAAAATGGCACTATTCATGTTCTCACAAAATCTTATATCCCTAGCAATTGATCCTAGCCATCCATCTTTACTAACCATCATGGACCATTCCTAGCCATACAATCCAATCCAAGCTTACTACATTCATATGCACTTGATCATTACTACTCAAAAGCCCAAAAGCCCAATACTATTCACCCTCTTGGCCCAATTCGCCCAAAACTCTAAAAACTCGATTACGAACTTATCTTCGCGCTAAATAATTATTCCTCGATCACTAGAAAATATATTTAAATGCAAATCCATAAAATAAAATATATAAAAATATAATATACGAAAATAGGGTCGTTACAACTCTACCCCCCTAAAAAGAATTTTCGCCCTCGAAAATACCTGAAAACAACTCTGGATAGGAGTCCCGCATCTTGCTCTCGAGCTCCCACGTCGCATATTCACCGGCTGGGCCTCCCCAAACGACTTTCACCGATGAAATCTCTTTGTTCCTGAGCCTCTTCATCTCTTGTCCTTCAATCCTTAAGGGTACCGTTGCAACCGTCAAATTCTCTCTCACTTGTATCTCGTCCGACTCAATCACATGTGACGGATCCGATACGTATTTCCTTAATTGAGACACGTGAAAAACGTCATGTAGATTCGACAACGACGGCGGTAACGCAATCCTATACGCCACCTTCCCAATCCTCTTTAAAATCTGATACGGACCAATGAACCTCGATGCTAACTTCTTCGATTTCAAAGCTCTTCCAATACCCGTAGTCGATGTAACTCTTAGAAACACATGATCTCCTTCTTGAAATTCTATATCCTTCCTTCTCTTGTCGGCATAGCTTTTCTGGCGACTCTGCGACGCTCTCATCTTCTCTTGGATCATCTTGATCTTCTCGGTCGTTTGTTGCACAATCTCCGGTCCAAGCACCACACTTTCTCCCGATTCAAACCAACACAAAGGTGTTCTACATCTTCTCCCATACAACGCTTCAAAAGGTGCCATACCAATGCTCGAATGAAAACTGTTGTTATACGTAAACTCAATCAATGGTAAGCAAGCTTCCCAACTCACTCCTTGTTCCAAAATACACGATCTTAGCAAATCCTCCAATGATTGAATTGTCCTCTCCGACTGACCATCCGTCTGCGGGTGATAAGCAGAACTCATCCGCAACTTAGTCCCCAACGCCTCTTGCAAACTCTCCCAAAACCTTGAAGTAAAACGGGGATCTCGATCTGATACGATACTCGACGGAATTCCATGCAATCTCACGATTTGCTCGACATAAATCTCAGCCAACTTCGGTACTAGCATACCGGTCTTGATAGCTATGAAATGAGCAGACTTTGTCAACCTGTCGACAACTACCCAAATCATATTGTTACCTTTCGACGTCTTCGGCAAACCGCTTACAAAATCCATCGCAATACTATCCCATTTCCACTCTGGAATAAACATAGGTTGCAATAGCCCCGACGGCTTCTGATGCTCCACTTTGGACTTCTGACAAGTCAAACACGCGAAAACAAACTCGGCGATCTCTTTCTTCATCCCTTGCCACCAAAACATTTTCTTCAGATCTAGATACATCTTATTAACACCAGGATGAATACTTAAGTTGCTTCTGTGACCTTCCTCCAAGATCATCCGCTTCAATTCAGGCACATCAGGTACACATAACCTTCCTTGACACCTCATCACACCTTTCTCATCAATTTCAACGTTTACCTTTTTCCCTTGCTCGATGAGCATCTTAAGCTTCATCAATCTCACATCAGACTTTTGCTTTTCCACAACCTCTTCAAGAAAATCATTCGTCAATCTCAACATTCCTAGCCTCACACTTCTGGTTGTCCTTTCAAAAACCAAACTGAGGTCTCTAAACTCTTCAATCAATCTCAGTTCCTTCGCCATCAGAGAAGACATATGCAGTGACTTCCTACTCAACGCATCGGCTACCACATTAGCCTTACCTGGGTGATAACTCAACTCGAAATCGTAATCCTTAAGAAACTCTAACCATCTTCTTTGCCTCATGTTGAGCTCCTTCTGATCAAACAAGTACTTCAGACTCTTGTGATCGCTAAAAACCTCGAATCTTGACCCATACAAGTAGTGTCTCCAAATCTTGAGAACAAACACAACAGCAGCTAGCTCCAAATCATGCGTAGGATAGTTCCTCTCATGAATCTTCAGCTGCCTTGATGCATAAGCAACGACTTGTCCCCTCTGCATCAACACACCACCTAGACCCATCTTCGATGCATCACAATAAACCACGAACGGTTCCTTCGGATTAGGCAGAATTAACACAGGTGCAGATGTCAACCTCCTCTTCAACTCTTGGAAACTCTGCTCACACTTATCATCCCAAATGAAAGCTTGACCCTTCCTAGTCAACTGTGTCAACGGCAACGCCAACTTTGAAAATCCTTCGATAAACCTCCGATAGTAACCGGCCAAACCAAGAAAACTTCGGATCTCAGTAACAGACTCCGGCGTTCCCCAATCTTGCACGGCTTCTACCTTAGCAGGATCCACTGCTATACCACCACTTGAAATGACATGACCTAAAAAGCTAACTTCATGCAACCAAAATTAACACTTAGAAAATTTTGCATAAAGCTTCTTCTCGCGCAACACCTCCAACACAATCCTCAAATGCTCGGCATGTTCCTCTTCCGTCTTCGAGTATACCAAAATATCGTCTATGAAGACCACCACGAATCGATCCAAAAAGGAATGAAATATACGATTCATATATTCCATAAACACTCCAGGTGCATTAGTAACTCCAAAAGGCATAACAGCATACTCGTAGTGACCATACCTTGTCCTGAAAGCAGTCTTTGGTATATCCTCCGCCTTAACTCTTATCTGGTGATATCCCGATCTCAAATCAATCTTGCTGAACACACAGGCTCCCACTAACTGATCCATCAAATCATCTATCCTCGGAAGTGGATACTTATTCTTGATAGTTGCTTTATTCAGCTGACGATAATCGATGCACAGACGCATACTACCATCTTTCTTCTTCACTAACAGAACCGGCGCACCCCACGGCGATACACTCGGTCTTACAAACTTCTTCTCTAACAATTCCTCCAATTGTTCCTTCAACTTTTCTAGTTCAGCAGCTGACATACGATACGGCGCCATTGATATTGGACTAGTGCCAGGTACTATGTCAATTGCGAATTCAACCTCTCTCTCGGGTGGTAAATCCAAAATGTCATCTGGAAAAACATCTGGGAAATCACGCACCACCGGCAACGCATCAACCTCAATCTTCTCTTCCACTCTCAACGAAGCAAACATAGCAAACACATCCTCTTGAGCCTTCACTGATCTTACCACTTCTCGACAACACATGAGCTTCGAACACAACTCTGGCTCCGGTCTTGGAAACTTAACCGTCCTCTCACCGCAGTTGATATGAACCCGATTAAATTCTAACCAGTTCATACCAAAGATAACGTCTATTCCGCTCAACGGAATGCAGACTAAATCCATACCAAAGAGTCGATCATACATAATGACTGAACAATCAACACAGACTAGCGTAGTAGATACTGAACCACTCGCAGGCGTTTCTATAACCATGCGTCCCATCATATTTTCTACTCTAAGACCCAACCTCTCAACGCAATCCATAGAAATAAACGAATGGGTAGCACCCGTATCAATAATAGCAGACAAAGGAGTATTATTGATAAAGCATGTACCTCTGATCAAGTTGTCCGCCTTCGCATCACCACCATCTAAAGCAAACACTTTTCCTCCAGCCGCTCTAGGCTTCTTACACACATTGCTCTTATGACCCGTTTCTTTGCAGTTGAAGCAAACTAGACCTTTCTTGCATTGATCAGCCATGTGGCCAGGATCACCACACTTGAAACATTTTCCATCACTTTTCGGGCACTCAAAGAAACGATGTCCCGGTTGTCCACACTTAAAACAATTCCTATTAACTCCAAACTTGTTACCACTACTCCCACCTTCATCAGGTTTCTTCCCACCTCTGCCATACGGTTTACCTCTAGCCATGTCCTTTCCCCTATTCTCATTCGCGGCTTTGTAGTAATTAGCTTTAGCTTTACCATCCTTATCACATATTCGGCTCTTATTCACCAACATCGGAAAATTCCTGATCTCGTTAAATCCAATCAACTACTTGATATCTGGCCTCAGCCCATTTTCAAACTTTACACACTTGTCTTCCTCAGCTTCCACTGTGTTGTAATGAGGAGCAAAACGACACAAATCTTCAAACTTGGCAGCATACTCAGAAACAGATAAACTCCCCTGCTTGAGCTCCATGAACTCAATCACCTTACGGTTCCTCTCGTCTGCCGGAAAATACTTGGTTAAAAACTCTCTCCGGAAACGAGCCCAAGTAACTAAAGCTCCACCAGCTCCCAACCTCTGACTAGCGTTTCCCCACCAATGATCAGCTTCATCATGGAGAACATACGCTCCTAGCAATACCTTATGCGCATCCAGACAACGCATAGCCCCAAAAATTCTCTCAATCCCTTCCAACCAAGTCTGAGCTCCATCTGGATCGTATCCTCCCTTGAAGATAGGCGGTTTGTTATTCATAAACCTCTCGAGTCTCAGCTCATCTTCTCCGCCTCCTCTAGCTTGTTGTGCGGCTCTATCCGCGGTCCTACTAGCAGCATCCTGAGCCATGGCATCCGCCATCCGCTCCATCGCATCCGCAAGTGCTCGTTGCGCCATATCACTACCAAACACCACATAACACAAGTGAGAACAAAGTGTTTAAGAAAACACATGTTACACAAAGGGTATACTAAACTTAATTGATCCAATGGATCGACCTGCTCTGATACCAACTATTGTAACACCCTAACCCTTAACCGCCGATTATTAACTTTAATAAAGAAAACGTTAAGGCCATAGGAAGTTACAACATTAATAAAACTCAATTTCATAAACATCAACACATAATCAAAATATATTTGATTCTCAAACAGCAGCGGAAAAATAACAAACAATTGCTTATAACCAAGCACTGCATATATTACACCAAAATATATACATAATATTTTCAAAAGAGGCAATTCTACAACAAAGACTATTGCCAAATCTATACATAACGTTTAGATACCCCAAAATGGTGTTACAAATATCAGAGCCCTAGACTCTAACTAGGATACAACACCTAGTACCAAAAATGTAAGGATAGCTAAGCTATGCCCTCACCACTACAAAAGCTCCAAAACAGCAAAGGACTATTCCTCAACGATAGCCTCACCAACCTGATAATCTGGATCCCCAAAGATCCAGCAAATAACACATAACAGAGAGTGTTAGCATCACAAAACAATAAACATGTATAAATATCACATAATTATACATAATCGAAACTCAACACGTAATTGATAAAACACAACACTCATCAACCACAACTATCATTTAACAACCATTATGCACACATAATGCACCAAGCTCATCAATAACAATTATCACATAACCATCATTATGCACACATAATTCCTAAATGAACACTAATGTCACAAAGGATGCATGCCTCAAAATGCATTCTCTAATGCATGTGGTACCAAATCATTTCGGATAAACTTATATCCTTATCAAGCTCTCTTGATAACCACGCTCTCATGGATTTCATATCCGCTCCGGATATCATCAAATAATGAAATGCATGATATTTCACTTAGCAAATATATGATACTCTTATCACTATACTTACTAACACAACTAATTATCAGCTCTCTGATAATTATCACAACAACAACAAACACAAACTACACAACTAACTATCAGCTCTCTGATAATTATCACAACATCAACAACAACAACAAACACCACTACTAGGCTCTCATGGCCAAATCATAAGACACAACATGAATATACTCACCAAGTTCAACAATCTCAACTTTACTTGAACAATTACTCTTTAGGAAGCACTAAGAATAAGTTAAAATGGTGGGCAAGGTTTCCAAAACATATTATCAAAAATACAGCAGCAAAAGACATCCCCGCGCGTACCAGGACCCTCAAAACAGCTCAACGAAGTTGGCAAGTACAGGGCTGGTCGCTACAAGCGAGCCCCTGGTCGCTACAAGCGAGCATAGGCAGGGAATTATCCTGCTTGGTCGCTACAAGCGCCAGTGTGGTCGCTACAAGCGCGGATAGGCAGGGAATAATCCTGCCTGGTCGCTACAAGCGATGTTCCGTCGCTACAAGCGACCGTATCAGTACACAGTCATAAAAATGTGATTTTTCCACCATTTTAGCCCATTCAAGGTTACCCAACCTCCAGAACTTGTTAAAAACAACATTCCATCATAAAACATCATTTATAAACCATCACAAACAAGGATTGCATCAATCAAAGAAATTAGGGTTCAAAACAATAACTTTTCTTATGAACTCACAACACAATAACTCCAACAAATCATGCTAACAACATCACTTAGCATCCAAACAAGCAAAACATAATCTTTAACAACTTTAAACCATAAAAACATCTCTAACAAAACCTAGACAAAGTGAGGAGAAGTTTGGGATGGAGAAATAGACATTCTCCCCTTCTCAATCACTTGTAATCAAGTAATACTAACTCTCTTACCTTGAAATCAAAGTTCTCTAGCAATCTCAAGCCTCAAATCTCAAGCCCTAGCTTTCCTCTTGCTTTCTCCTTCTCTTCTCTTCTCCCACGTTTTCTCACAATGAAAAGAGGAAAAATGGCACTATTCATGTTCTCACAAAATCTTATATCCCTAGCAATTGATCCTAGCCATCCATCTTTACTAACCATCATGGACCATTCCTAGCCATACAATCCAATCCAAGCTTACTACATTCATATGCACTTGATCATTACTACTCAAAAGCCCAAAAGCCCAATACTATTCACCCTCTTGGCCCAATTCGCCCAAAACTCTAAAAACTCGATTACGAACTTATCTTCGCGCTAAATAATTATTCCTCGATCACTAGAAAATATATTTAAATGCAAATCCATAAAATAAAATATATAAAAATATAATATACGAAAATAGGGTCGTTACACGCCCTAGTCATGGTTTTGGCCCTTTATGATTTGGGACCAAAACCATGGCCGGATAGGCCCATATTGGGACTATAAATAGTAACCATGGGATCATTTCCAAGGCATGACTTAAACAGACCCTGAAAACCCTAGTTTTCTTAGATTTTACTCACAGCCAGTACAGTTGGCGCCCACCGTGGGGCTACGGTAAAACTTGTTGGAACAAAATGTGTTTAACAAGTCTCTTATAAAGTAAGGGGGAGATTGTTGAAACATTTATGTGTAAACATATCTCTCTTTATGGTTTTGATGATAACAAAGTGTTAAAGAGAAAATTGGTTATTTGCTAATGCTTTGTTCAAGTGATTTCAGAACCATGTGTTTCATGATTGATTATCAAGAATAGTTATGAAAGAACAAGCTAAGAGCAAGGAAGGAAAGCTAAGAAGCAAGGTTGCAAAGCTAGAAGGAAACTGGTCCTGAAGAAGTGCTCCTGAAGTAGTGGTACTGAACTGAGAAGCTTCTGAAGTGGTCCTGAAGTGGTACTCCTGAAGTGCAGCTTCTGAAGTCTGGGTGCTTCTGAAGAAGTCAACGCAAAGTCAACTCCTGAAGTCAGCTTCTGATCCGTACAAGGCAGCTTCTGATCCGTACAACTGAAGCAGCTTCTGATGCACTGTTCACAGAGAAGCTTCTGAAGCTGATGTGGCATCGAAATTGACCAGTATTGTGCGCATTTAATGCCTGGATGTGTCAGAACAACTCAATGGAACAATTGTCTCCCTGACCCAAACATTCTCCAGCTTTTAAGGTAGGCCATTTCAAAAAATGGCTGCTGCTCTGTTCTGTTTGAAAAAGTGCAGCACACTTTTGCAGAAATTCTAGCTCAGCTTGCAACGGTTATTTCCTTAATTCAAGCAAATCTTCAACAGCTATTTTTTTTTATCTATAAAAGGAAGAAGATTTGAAGAAGAAAATGTCTAAGACTCTTGAAACGTATTGCTGAACCTGTGCTCTATTTTCTATCAAAAACTGTCAAGTTCATAAAAACTCTTAGAAATTCTTCAGTCTTGTAACTTAGAATTTCTTAAGGTTAAGAGTCTTAACCTGTGTTGTATTAAGAGAACACCTCTGATATTTGATCAAGTGTTCATCCCAAACTATTTCATTTGTAAACCAGTTTGGTCCCTAAAGTCTCAGTTTGTATACTGAGCATTTGTAACCTCATTCCTTTGTGGTCTGAGTCAGAAGCCTCTTGACTTAGTGTCTTGAGCATTGAGAAGTCTCTTGACTAAGTGTCTTGAGCATTGGAAGCCTCTTTCTTAGTGATTGAGCAGTGGAAGCCTCTTCCTTTGTGGTTGAGCACTAGAAGCCTCTTCCTTGGTGGTTGAGCAACTGGAAGTCTCTTTCTTAGGTGATTGAGCAAGTGTAATCTTCAGATTATAGTGAAACTCTCTTGTTGGAAAACAAGGGGACTGGACTACTTCTCACATTGAGAAGGAACCAGTATAAATTCTGTGTGTCTCTCTTTCATTATCCTTTTAACTTGTTTATCCGCTGCATTAACTTCTGATCATAGTTCAGAACCTGGTTCTGAACTTGTGTTAAGGTTTTGAAAAAGAAAGAACAAGTTTTTGAGTCACACAATTCAACCCCCCCTTCTTGTGTGTGTGTTTTTCTCACCTTCAGTTGGTATCAGAGCTCTGGTTCTGATATTAACACTTAACAGTGTGTCAGTCTTGATCCTGAGAAAAACATGTCTGATAGTGAAGATTCACCTCAACCACAACCCAGAAATCAAAGAGGAACTGGAACATCTGTTTCATACACTACAAGAAAAAAGTCATTTTGCGACACCTGCTTTGCGACCCTTGTTTCAAAACTGTCGCAAAGTACACTTTTGCAACAGTTACTGCGACTGGAGGGTCAACAGTCGCAGGTTTTTTGGCTTTTTGCGACCGGTAGACTCAACAGTCGCGGGTTTTTTTTTTTGGCTTTTTAAAAGCTCGTTTTCACTCTCTCACTCCACACAGTACTGCAACTCACAAACACACTCTCTCTCATCTAACTCCACCGTTGTTCATCAACCCTCCACTACCCATCAACCCTTTCATCTCACTCCTCTCCTCCTCACAAATCACATTCACCAACCGTCTCTCTCTCTCTCCGCCACCCATCCTCTCACTCTGTCTCACCCTCGTCGCTAACCCTGATTCTCTCTCTGCCTCGCAACCCTTAATCGAACTCACCGTCTCACTTGTTCTCCATCGTTCTCTCCGTCGAACAGCCCACCGTCCATCTCCATCTTTACCCAGAACCCGTCTTATCACCATCTCATATTTACCGAGAACCCGTCGAACTCTTCGAACCAATGGAATGAAACCAGAAATCAATTGAGATTTCGATTGTGGTAAGTCTCAATTTCATCTTCTTTGATTTTGGATCTCAGATTTGTTTGTTTTGATTTTGAATCTTTCGTTTATGGTTTTGATTTTGATTTCGTTTTGGCTGTTTTCTCTCTCTTTTTCTTCCTCGTTTTGCTCCGGCTATCAACTCACAAACATTCTAAGCTTCCCCTTGTACCAGATATCACTTACTCACTGATGTTAACTTGTTTTATGAAATATAATTGTCAATACTGAATAGATGAATCCTTTTTGTGTACCATTTGCAACAACAAATATGGGTTCTGCCATGCTTGCAATGGATTTGGTCTGTTTAAATAAATAAAATCAAAAACTAACATATTATCGACTCCATAGATGTGTGCCTTGTTTTTTGTCTCAAGTTTCTGACAAAAGATTTTTCTTTTGAAAATTGTAGGGGTGGATGGGCCCAAACTATTCGATCTCCACAGCGTGTGCTACAAGTAATTTTTGTATATTGAATGCTGCAAACCATATAATTAAAGGTGAAGCTGTAAGTATTCCACTTCAACATTTGCTTGTTGGATATCTCATTTTTTCCCAACTATTTGTCTCTTAGAAGTTTGGGATAGCTATATGGTTATTTTATTGAACGACATTAAAAATTTGAGTTTACCTTTGCAGGACGTGATGCTTTGTGGTGGCTCAGATGCTGCTATAATACCAATTGGTATCCTATTTTCACCAAATCTTTTTGGCTTGCATGAAGTTATTTTGGCATCAATGTAATATTAATCCAACAATCTTGGTGTAGGCTTGGGTGGCTTTGTAGCATGCAGGGCCCTCTCACAAAGAAATAATGATCCTGCTAAAGCTTCACGCCCTTGGGATATTGTAATATTATGGATCCTTCTTGTTTTTTTTTTCCCATTATTATTGCCAAGTTTTCATTAACCATTTTTGACGTTAATGAAAGTTGGACCCTGCAAAATGTTTTAAAAATTTCATGATATCCATAATTTGAAGTGGAAAAATCCTTGAGAAATGAAAAAGAGAAACTTTGGAGGCATCCAACTGAATAAACATTATTGAAAAGCTTTACTCTATTCCTAAAATGAGCAAATTTGTCAGCACCTGCTTCAAAATCTAAATCTAAATATATAAACAACTTAATTCTTGACGAAGTGACGGATGCATTAAGTGCAAAGTACAAAGGATACTAAACAATTATAGTGCTTGCAGCTTTGTTCCTTAGTCTTTCTTCTTCTTATTCTGCACTTCTGTTGTTAACCATTAGCATACCTATGTGATATCACAGAACCGTGATGGATTTGTCATGGGTGAAGGGGCTGGAGTTTTGCTTTTAGAAGAGTTAGAGCATGCTAAGGTAATCTTATTTTATTCTAACAATTTAAAAATAAAACGCAACTCAACTTTACAGCATGATGTTGAATGTTAATGTGATGCTTATTTACCCAATTAATTGTCTATCCTGTCCTTCATTCTCTTTCAAAGGCATAACACCACAGTGATGCATCCATTGTCGTATTCCTTGTTAAAATCATGCTTCATACTTATTGCCATAAGTACTTTATTTTGGATCTCAGATTTGTTTGTTTTGATTTTGAATCTTTCGTTTATGGTTTTGATTTTGATTTCGTTTTGGCTGTTTTCTCTCTCTTTTTCTTCCTCGTCTTGCTCCGGCTATCAACTCACAAACATTTTAAGCTTCCCCTTGTACCAGATATCACTTACTCACTGATGTTAACTTGTTTTATGAAATATAATTGTCAATACTGAATAGTGAAAGTGGTTTTTGTGCAGTGGTTCCAGGTGTGCCAGTGATTGGAAATCTGCTGCAACTGAAAGAGAAGAAACCTCACAAGACGTTCACAAAGATGGCTCACAAACATGGACCTATTTATTCCATCAAAGCTGGTGCTTCCACCATCATTGTTCTCAACACTGCTCAACTTGCCAAAGAGGTCTCTATCCATTCCTGTTGCCTAAATCCCACGTAGTATTTTTATTTAATTACACAATCACATATCAATACACCCCGAATCCATAGCTTAACAGATGCATGAAATGAATAAATAAATTATTGGTTAATTTAACTAAAATCTTTATGGAAGCATAGAATGAATTTATGAGCCCTTAGGAGAAGGATGGTAAACTGTGGATAGGAAGTGTTTTGATGCCTTTCATTGCAGTTTACCATTTGACATGTTAGCTTCTCCAAGTAGTATCCACTCCAGACCAGATATTTGAATTCTCTACTGAAGAAATCACAAGCTGATTTTTTTACCATGAAAAATAGATTGTTGTAAATATTTTAATCTTACATGTTTATACGCACGCCTAAGAACCGACCACGGTCATATAATTCATTATGCTTCTTTTCTATAAGTTACAACTAGAGAGGTAAACAGAAAATTATCAAAATTTGACTAATAGTTGATAGTTAAACTTAAACATGTATGTTTGAATCCTTCAAAACAATAGAGCAAGTGAATCATTTCAAACTAATGTTATATACAAACTATTGTAGTTTTAAGTTGCTGGAAAGTAAGGAAAGAATAATAGAGAAAAGATCGTAAAATTGTTGCTATCATTTGAGTAAGGAACACCTGATTATATTGCTCCAGAAGTTCTTCTGAAGAGAGGATATGGCATGGAGTGTGATTGGTATAATAATAGTATATGTTTTTTACTGCTTGTTTTTTTTTACTAATTTCTTCAATATATTCTGATTTCATGTCAATGCTTTCAGGTGGTCTTTAGGAGCCATAATGTATGAAATGCTTGTGGGGTATACACCATTTTATTCAGACGAACCAATGGCAACATGTAGAAAGGTAATGTCCGGACTTCTGGAATGGATCACTTTTTGTCCATTGAATTCTGCAAGGCTTATGTCCTTGGAGGCTTGGATTATTGTTTTCTTTCTTGAGTGTTGAGGTCGTAGAATTCTTATAAGCGTATTAAGTTCTACTATTTCTATTTCAACAATGTCACCGTTTCCTTTGATGGCTGAGAATCTAGGATTGAAAACTGATCCTAAGGGATAAACCAAGATATTCTAGAAGAATATTAAGATATTATCAGATATTATTTTCAACACTAATAATAATAATAACGTGGCAACGTTGATTGCCTGCATGGCTTCCTTATATTGCATCAATTTTGGTGTATGTCACTAACAGTAATATTCTATCTCACATTCGATTCGCAGATAGTAAATTGGAAAACTTATTTAAAATTTCCGGAAGAATCTAAACTATCACCAGAGGCAAAGGATCTTATTTGTAGTCTCCTATGTAATGTTGAGCATAGGCTTGGAACTAAAGGAGCTGATGAAATAAAGGTATTGCGTTTTGTTTTCTCGTAAATTCTGTAATTTACTCAAACTGTTATATTTTAGCCAATATAAATAGTTGATCGTTTTATTTCCTGGCTCACCCATGGTTCAAAGGTGTTGAATGGGACAAATTGTACCAAATGAAAGCTGCTTTTATTCCTGAGGTCAATGATGAATTAGATACTCAAAATTTCGAGAAATTTGATGAGGTATCTTACTTATTTTTTATGTTGATGGATATAGAAGAGTTGATTATTTTTTGTCATGATATAATATTCTGCTCTATTTACCATTGATGTGCAGGTGGACATGCAAACTGAACCTTCCTCGCAGGCAGGGCCGTGGAGAAAGGTTGGTTTTTGTTATTTAAAATTGTGTATGGTTTGGTTTACAACTGCTTGTTAATATCACTGGTGTAGATTGGGCTATTATTTTTTCAATTTATTTGTGGTTTTCAATCTCGTAATTAAGATTTTCTATTTGGATTATATAAATCAGCCTCTTGCAAATGCATTTTACAAGTGCAAGATAAGGCAGACTTTCTATAGTAAACCAGAGTCTGACTCTTCTTTAGACTGTGCCATGGTAGGGGCTTTGTAATTGTAGCACCGGATATTTATTGTTTATGGATTTTATTCTACTTAGAATGCAAAAGCTTTTGAGATACTTCGGTATATTCTAACAGTAATGGAATTTACTTTCGATGAAACTGGAATGTGACAGATTTTTTCTTTAACAATAACAGTTGTGGATAATGCAAAAGCTTTAGCTGTTTTAAGCGTTATTTTTGGTTTCAGAATTTTGAGGACTTTGTTGTGGGGAATTTCATCAGCCGTGCTCATGATATTATGGCTGCACGGATAATGCATACGTGGAAATTGGAAAGTGTTCAGGATGTTGATGAGTTCGACGAAAGCTACAGAGACCGAAGAATGCCTAACAAAGGTTGCTTTGAGCTACTTAAGATTTCTTTAGATGGACATATGGAAGTGCTTGTCAAAGAGTTTACAAGGATCAGAGCTAAAATTAGAATTTTTTTAGTTTTGTTCTTTTTGATAATGTATAAGTATATTTTTGATACTTATTATACGATGTTTATAAAAATGAATGAGATTTAGATATTTTTAGTTATATATTTCTGTATTTTAAGTATTTATTAATATATTTATTTAAATTGTCAATAAAAATTGCTCCAACCAATTTTTTTTTAAAAAAAACTAAACATTTGCGACTGTTGTGAGGGGTCGCAAGTCCCTTCAAAACCATGTGAATGCTCTTCCTTTGCGACTGTTCCTAACAGTCGCAATAGCCTTTGCGACTGTTGGTGCGACTGTTGGTTGAACAGTCGCAAAATACCCTTTGCGACCCCAATTTCTGTGTCTGTTGGGGAACAGTCGCAAAGGGATATCTGCGACCCTTCTAACAGTCGCAATCCATGATTTCAGAAGTCGCAAAATGCCTTTTTTCTTGTAGTGATATGATTATGGCACTAATGAAAGAAAATCCAGCTCACACAATAAACCTCCAATGTTTATTGGTGATCCTGAGAAGTTCTCATGGTGGAAAAGCAAAATGTACAGCCATATCATTGGTATAGATGATTCACTATGGGATATTATTGAAGATGGAATCACTATCCCAGTAGATGAAGAAGGTTTTGCTGTCAACAGAAGAGCTCTGAGTGATGATCAAAGAAAAATCTATAGGAAACATCACCATGTGAGAGGAATCATTGTGGATTCATTACCTCACACTGAGTATCAGAAGCTGAGTGACAAGTCCACAGCAAAAGCCATATTCATATCCCTCTGCTCTAACTATGAAGGTAATAAGAAAGTTAGAGAAGCTAAGGCAAATATTCTTGTTCAGCAATATGAACTGTTCAGAATGAAAGATGATGAAAATATTGAGACTATGTTCTCAAGATTTCAGACTCTGGTTTCTGGACTTCAGATTCTGAAGAAGAGTTATACCACAGCTGACCAGGTGAATAAAATCCTTAGAAGTCTGCCATCTAAATGGAGACCTAAAGTGACTGCCATTGAGGAAGCTAAGGATCTGAATACTTTAAGTATTGAAGATCTTATAAGCTCCCTCAAGGTGCATGAACTAGGACTCAATGAGGATGAGTCTGTTAGAGAACCAAAAACATTGGCTCTGAAGTCTAAAAGAAAACCTGCTAAAGCTTTGAAAGCTATTGAATCTGAAGAATAGTTTCCTGAGGGAAATTCTGATGAAGATTCAGATGCTGATGAGCTTGCAATGATTTCTAAAAGGCTTCAGTATCTGATGAGTAGAAAGAAAAAATTCTCTAACAGAAGCAGTAACTTTAGAGGATCTGGTTCTGGTTCAAAGAGGGATATCCAGAAGGAAAGCTGTTACAACTGCAAGAAGCCTGGGCACTTCATAGCTGATTGTCCTGATCTTCAGAAAGAAAAATCAAAGGAAAAAGCAAAGAAGTCCAGCTCAAAGTCCAGCAGTTTCAGAAATAAACTTAAGAAGAGTCTCATGGCTACATGGGATGATCTGGATAATGAGTCAGAATCTGATGAGGAAGAAGCCAACCTGGCCCTGATGGCAATTGCATCTTCTGATGCAGAATCATGCTCAGATTTTGATGAAGAAGATGAGGTATACTCTGAACTCTCTAGATCTGAATTGATTGAAACAGTTAATGATCTTATGAGTCATCTTAAGAGCAAGTTAAAAGAAATCAAATCTTTGAAAAATCAAACTAACTTGTTGTCTGAGGAAAATCTTAAACTTCAGAATCAAATTTTTGAATATGATGAAGAAGTTGAAGAACTCAGAAAAGAGGCTCATAAGAAATCTGAAGAGGTTCCTAATGATCAGGAAATAGCTCTTCAGGATTTCATGTTAACTGGGTTCAATAGAACTAAAATTGCCTCCATGATGTATAATATGATCATAAACAAAGGTGAAGGCATTGGCTATGACTCATTTAAACCTTCAAATGAATTAAACTCACCTTCATGTTCTGAAGATATTTTAAAAGGCAATGGTATATGCTTTGTTCCTGCTTCTGATAATTCTGAGAAGTTGAAAGTATCAGAATCTGAGACTAAGTCTGAAGTTCTGAACAACTCAGACTCTGAAGCTTCTGAACCTAAAGGTAAGATGAAGGCAGATGTTAAAACCCTGCCTAAATCTAAGCCAAAAGGTTCTAAGCCTAAGAGTAAGAGAAAATCAGACTCTGAACCTGGAAACGTTCAGAATCTGAAGTGTTATTTTTACCCTTCATGGTGTCATCAACTTGTTTGTTTATTATTGTGTGGGCTTTTCATTTTAAACTTCTTTAGGAATTGTATAGGATACCTTGTCTTGTATTGAAATGTTGAAGGTTTAAGCTATATTTGTTCTTATTTAAGTTTTTGTCTTTCAGGTATGGACTATGTGGATCCAAACGGAAGGGAAATTTATTGGTCTCCATCTTGTTACCTTTAGAATCATTTAAAATTAGAATTTTTTTAGTTTGTTCCTTTTGATAATGTATAAGTATATTTTTGATACTTATTATACGATGTTTATAAAAATGAATGAGATTTAGATATTTTTAGTTATAAATTTCTGTATTTTAAGTATTTATTAATATATTTATTTAAATTGTCAATAAAAATTGCTCCAACCAATTTTTTTTTTTTAAAAAAACTAAACATTTGCGACTGTTGTGAGGGGTCGCAAGCCCATTTAAATTAGATTAAAGCCCCTACTTTGCGACAGTTCTGAGTGGTCGCAGATATAGTATTGCGACTGTTAGCAACTGTCGCAATAGCCTTTGCGACTGTTGGTGCGACTGTTGGTTGAACAGTCGCAAAATACCCTTTGCGACCCCAATTTCTGTGTCTGTTGGGGAACAGTCGCAAAGGGATATCTACGACCCTTCTAACAGTCGCAATCCATGATTTTAGAAGTCGCAAAATGCCTTTTTTCTTGTAGTGAACCTGGAACTAGTAAGTCTCAGAATCTGAACAAATCTGATTCAAATGTTTCAAAGACTGGGTTTATCAAAACTTCAAAACCTATTAAACCAGTCAAAACAAAACATTCTCAATCTCAGAATGATAAGCAAAGCAAGCAAAAGCATACCAATAAGTTTTCTGCTTCTAACTGTTTTAAGAAAGGCAAAACTGAAGCTTGCCTTGTGCCTGAAGTAAACAAAGTTAGAATTCTGAAGAGATCAGAACCAAAGAGCTCAAAAGTTCAAACTCTAAAGAACTCAGAACCAAAGACCTTCAAGTCTCAGGTTCTGAAGAAATATGAGTTCAAACCTTTGAGAACTCAGGTTCTGAAGCATTCAGGTTCTGAAACTCAGACTTATTCAAGATATAAGGATCCATATCCTAAGTATCAGAACAAGTCTGAACATCATAACTTCAGACACAAGTTTAAAAAGCCAAAACCTTTCAGGACTAACCCCAAAGGACCCATGAAAATCTGGGTACCTAAGTCTGAGATTATTTCAATTGCAGATATGCTTGTCATCCAAAGAAAAGGAAAGGTCCTGGTACCTGGACAGTGGATGCTCGCATCATATGACAGGGGACAAGTCTATGTTCCAAACCCTAACTCTGAAAGAGGGAGGAACTGTGGGGTTTGGAGGAAGTCAGAAAGGAAAGATCATTGGTACTGGTAAGATAGGTAATTCTTCCCTGTACATTGATAATGTTTGGCTGGTAGATGGACTTAGACATAATTTACTTAGCATAAGTCAATTATGTGATAGTAATTATGAAGTCCTGTTCAATAAGAACACTTGCACTGTAATCAGTAGCAAAGATAAGTCTGTAGTGTTCAGAGGCTGTAGGAAAAACAATGTTTACAAAATAAATTTTTCTGAATTGGTTCAGCAGAAGGTAGTTTGCCTTCTGTCTGTGAGTGATGAGAAATGGGTGTGGCACAAAAGGCTGGGACATGCTAACTGGAGACTCATCTCTAAGCTTAGCAAGTTGCAGCTGGTCAGAGGCTTACCCCAGATTGATTATCACTTAGATGCTTTGTGTTCAGCATGCCAAATTGGAAAATTTTCTAAAACTTCTTTTAAACCAAAGAAGATTGTTTCCACCTCTAAACCTCTAGAACTCCTTCACATTGATTTGTTTGGTCCTGTTGGAACAGCTTCAATCAATGGGAAGAAGTATGGACTTGTGATTGTTGATGATTACAGTAGGTGGACTTGGGTTAAATTCCTCAGAACCAAAAATGAAACATATGATGTGTTTTACAAATTCTGCAAACAAGTACAAACTGAAACTGATTTGAAAATTGTGAAAATCAGAAGTGATCATGGTGGGGAATTTGAAAATGAACCTTTTGAAAATTTTTGTGAAGACCATGGAATTCTCCATGAGTTCTCATCTCCTAGAACTCCACAACAAAATGGAGTTGTAGAGAGAAAGAACAGGTCTTTACAAGAAATGGCCAGAACCATGATCCATGAGTCTAAAATTGCTAAGTACTTTTGGGCAGAAGCTGTAAACACAGCATGTTATATTCAGAACAGGATTTATATCAGACCCATTCTGAATAAAACTTCATATGAATTATTTAAAGGAAGAAAACCAAGTATTTCTTATTTTCATCAGTTTGGTTGTACATGTTACATACTGAACAATAAAATCTACCTAAAGAAATTTGATGCCAAGGCTCAAAAGGGTACCTTTTTAGGATACTCAAAGAGATCTAAGGCATACAGAGTGTATAATTCTGAAACTCATGTTGTTGAAGAAGCTATACATATTAGGATTGATGATAAGAAGCCTGGTAGTGAAATACCAGAGCTGGTTGAGAGTTTTGCAGATGTCAGAATCTCAGAAGAGCCTTCAGAAGCTGAACCCAGTTCAGGTTCTGATGAAGGTTCAGAAGCTGAAAACAATGGAGACTCTGAAAAACTCTCTGATATAGACACTACTCCTGAAGCTAACCAAGACCAGCATGGCTCTGAACTCATCCCTGATGGTTCTTCAGAAGCTAATCCACCCAGAACCTCATTCAAGTACAAGTCTTCACATCCTGAGGAGTTAATCATTGGAAACAAGAACAGTCTAAGGAAGACAAGATCAGCATTCACTCAGAATGAGTCCATGCTTGGCCTGCTATCAATGATTGAGCCTACAACTGCTGATGAAGCACTTGCTGATGATGGTTGGATTGTAGCAATGCAAGAAGAGCTGAACCAGTTTCAAAGGAATGATGTATGGGATCTTGTGGCAAGACCTGATCAGAAGAACATCATTGGAACAAAATGGGTGTTCAGGAACAAGCTCAATGAACAAGGAGAAGTGATCAGAAACAAGGCTAGATTAGTAGCTCAAGGGTACAGCCAGCAAGAAGGAATAGACTACACAGAAACTTTTGCTCCAGTAGCAAGACTGGAAGCAATCAGGTTACTTCTTTCTTATGCTATTAACAATGATATCATCTTGTATCAAATGGATGTTAAGAGAACCTTCTTAAATGGTGTAATTTCTGAAGAAGTGTATGTCAAACAACCTCCTGGTTTTGAAGATGTTAAATATCCAAATCATGTTTTTAAACTTAAGAAGTCTTTGTATGGTCTGAAACAAGCTCCCAGAGCTTGGTATGAAAGGCTGAGCAACTTCTTAATTAAAAATAATTTTGTAAGAGGTCAAGTTGACAATACACTTTTTAGAAAAACTGTTAAGAAAGAAATCTTAATTGTACAAATTTATGTGGATGATATCATATTTGGTTCTACTAATGCCTCCCTTTGCAAGGAATTTTCTAAGTTAATGCAGGATGAATTTGAAATGAGCATGATGGGTGAGCTGAAATTCTTCTTGGGAATTCAAATCAACCAATGCAAAGATGGTGTTTATGTTCATCAGTCAAAGTACACCAAGGAGCTTCTGAAGAAATTCCAGCTGGATGACTGCAAGCTGATGACAACACCTATTCATCCCACCTGCACCTTAAGCAAAGAGGACAATGGCTCTAAAGTAGATCAGAAGCTGTACAGAGGTATGATAGGTTCTCTCCTATACTTAACTGCTTCTAGGCCAGATATTTTATTTAGTGTATGTATGTGTGCCAGATTCCAATCAGATCCTAGAGAATCTCATATGACTGCTGTCAAGAGAATCTTCAGGTATCTGAAAGGAACAACTAATTTGGGACTTCTGTACAAGAAATCTCTAAATTACAAGCTAGTTGGATTCTGTGATGCTGACTATGCTGGGGACAGGATTGAAAGAAAATCCACCAGTGGAAACTGTCAGTTTCTTGGTGAGAATCTGATATCCTGGGCCAGCAAGAGACAAGCAACCATTGCTTTGTCAACAGCAGAAGCAGAATACATCTCAGCTGCAAGTTGTAGCACACAACTGCTCTGGATAAAACATCAATTAGAGGATTATCAGATTCATGCAGATAATATTCCTATTTATTGTGATAATACTGCTGCTATATGTCTGTCTAAAAATCCAATTCTGCATTCTAGAGCCAAGCACATAGAAATAAAACATCATTTTATAAGAGATTATGTTCAGAAGGGTGTTTTAGATATTCAGTTCATTGATACTGATCATCAATGGGCTGACATATTCACAAAACCCCTAACAGAAGAAAGATTTAATTTTATTAAAAAGAATCTGAACATGCATTTTATCTCTTGAAAATGTGCTTGAATCTGAATGTATTCCTTGATTCTGAGTTTATCATAAGCTAAGACTGATCAAACACTCATCTTCTGAGAGTTTGAATAAAGTTAAGCCTGAAAAACTTCAGAGTCTGAAGGATCAGAACCTGGATTTTTCTGACTTCTGAATCTGATAAAAATCTAATGTTGGTCAGAATTTGATAAGTATAGCTAGGGGCAATGATGATTAAAGCTTTGAAAGTTATACTCAAATCCTCCCAAAGTCATCAATTTAAAAATATGATTTTCTGCTCTGATATTCATTGTTAAAATTGCTTGACAAACAATTTTCAATTGGTATCAGTTTGTTTTCAAACTATTTAAGCACAGACACATTTTTTTTATGCTCAAAGTGTTTCAGACATGTTCAGTCTTAAGAAACTTATTTATCTTGGTATCAGCACTAAAATGTCAATTTGGTATCAGACTCTGAGGTAAACCTTCATGTTTTGAAATCAGGTTCTGATACAAGTTCAGCAGTCTTAAAACTGTATTTTGGTATCAGACTCTGAGATAAAATCCTCAATTGGTTTCAAGCTCTGAGATATCTTTTCAGTTGGTCTTTAAATCTGAAAATTTTACTTTAAAAATGAGTTAGACCTGCTCTGATCTGGACTATTCTCTTTAAACCAGCTCAGATTTGCTCTGATACCTTCTTGTAAGAATTGCTCTGATACCTTCTTGCATGTTTTGGCTCTGATACCTGAACTCTATTTGGTTGTTTTGCTCTGATGCTGAACTTTTTATACTGAACAAGTCATGTCTGAACACAGAATGATCTGGTCAGAAGCTCCAAACTTTTTCTGCTTCTGAACAGCATTCTATTTTTAATGCAAGTCATATACTCATTGAAAATCAAGTAGGCTCTGATGATTATCCTTGCTGCTTGGTTATCCATATGATTGCATAAATATCTCACAAATTTTTGTTCAACCCCCCCTCACTCTGAATCCTTTTGAAATGTTTTTAAACTCTTTAAAAAAGGGGGAGACTGAACTGCTTTGATACATGCTTTCAAACTCTTTTAAAATCCTTTTCTGCTCTGATACATATATATTTTCAAACTCTCTTGACAAAGGGGGAGAAATTTTCTGTGTTGGGGAGTAAGTAAAACTTTTTGTTGATGACAAAAGGGGGAGAAAAGTAAAACAAGTATTAAACCACCTGAGCTCAAAAATAAGTTAAAATTGTCAGAAGTTAAGCCTATTAAGCTCTGATACAGTTGTTTATCTGATACAATTGGTTAGCTCTGATACAATTCTGATTGAATTTAACTTATGAGAACTGTTTTTAAATTCTTAGCCTCTGAATTGAAATTTATGCTTTTATGAATTTGAAATTAGGCTCTGATACCTTTCTGTGAGATATATATAACTCTTTGTGAGTTAAGATGAATTTAGAATAACTTGGATAAGACTCAGGGAGCTTACAAAACTCATCCTGTGGATTATCAGACTTAGGGGGAGAGCTTACAAACCTCAGAACCTGAAGTTAACAAGTCATTTTAAATTCTGAGTGTAAATTTCATTATATTGTCTTAAGTTAAGCTTAATTAACATGGATAAGAATCAAGGGGAGCTTACAAACCTAACCTTGAGGATTGTCAGACCTAGGGGGAGCTTACAAACCTCTCCTGAAGTCAGATTGTTAATTAAACTCAACAACAATTCTGAAATTTTCACATTTGTGTTTTTAACTGAACTTAATTAACTTGGATCAGACTCAGGGGGAGCTTACAAACCTCACACCCTGTAGTTAACTTGTTAATTAAGTTAACAACAATTTTCTGATTTAATACTTATGTTTGTCATCATCAAAAAGGGGGAGATTGTTGGAACAAAATGTGTTTAACAAGTCTCTTATAAAGTAAGGGGGAGATTGTTGAAACATTTATGTGTAAACATATCTCTCTTTATGGTTTTGATGATAACAAAGTGTTAAAGAGAAAATTGGTTATTTGCTAATGCTTTGTTCAAGTGATTTCAGAACCATGTGTTTCATGATTGATTATCAAGAATAGTTATGAAAGAACAAGCTAAGAGCAAGGAAGGAAAGCTAAGAAGCAAGGTTGCAAAGCTAGAAGGAAACTGGTCCTGAAGAAGTACTCCTGAAGAAGTGCTCCTGAAGTAGTGGTACTGAACTGAGAAGCTTCTGAAGTGGTCCTGAAGTGGTACTCCTGAAGTGCAGCTTTTGAGTCTGAAGGCAGCTTCTGAAGTCTGGGTGCTTCTGAAGAAGTCAACGCAAAGTCAACTCCTGAAGCCAGCTTCTGATCCGTACAAGGCAGCTTCTGATCCGTACAACTGAAGCAGCTTCTGATGCACTGTTCACAGAGAAGCTTCTGAAGCTGATGTGGCATGGAAATTGACCAGTACTGTGCGCATTTAATGCCTGGATGTGTCAGAACAACTCAATGGAACAGTTGTCTCCCTGACCCAAACATTCTCCAGCTTTTAAGGTAGGCCATTTCAAAAAAATGGTTGCTGCTCTGTTCTGTTTGAAAAAGTGCAGCACACTTTTGCAGAAATTCTAGCTCAGCTTGCAACGGCTATTTCCTTAATTCAAGCAAATCTTCAATAGCTATTTTTTTATCTATAAAAGGAAGAAGATTTGAAAAAGAAAATGTCTAAGACTCTTGAAACGTATTGCTGAACCTGTGCTCTGTTTTCTGTAAAAAACTGTCAAGTTCATAAAAACTTTTAGAAATTCTTCAGTCTTGTAACTTAGAATTTCTTAAGGTTAAGAGTATTAATCTGTGTTGTATTAAGAGAACACCTCTGCTATTTGATCAAGTGTTCATCCCAAACTATTTCATTTGTAAACCAGTTTGGTCCCTAAAGTCTCAGTCTGTATACTGAGCATTTGTAACCTCATTCCTTTGTGGTCTGAGTCAGAAGCCTCTTGACTTAGTGTCTTGAGCATTGAGAAGTCTCTTGACTAAGTGTCTTGAGCATTGGAAGCCTCTTTCTTAGTGATTGAGCAGTGGAAGCCTCTTCCTTTGTGGTTGAGCACTAGAAGCCTCTTCCTTGGTGGTTGAGCAACTGGAAGTCTCTTTCTTAGGTGATTGAGCAAGTGTAATCTTCAGATTATAGTGAAACTCTCTTGTTGGAAAACAAGGGGACTGTACTACTTCTCACATTGAGAAGGAACCAGTATAAATTTTGTGTGTCTCTCTTTCATTATCCTTTTAACTTGTTTATCCGCTGCATTAACTTCTGATCATAGTTCAGAACCTGGTTCTGAACTTGTGTTAAGGTTTTGAAATAGAAAGAACAAGTTTTTGAGTCACACAATTCAACCCCCCTTCTTGTGTGTGTGTTTTTCTCACCTTCAAAACTGACCTAGCCACCGTCTCTGAAACAGAAAACAATTGATCCACGACCTCTAAACTCTACCAGAATGCCGTGAATCCGCCGTATCTTTCAGAGCAACCCTAAACTTTCCGATTCCGTCGCGATTCATAAACCCTCACAAATCAAACATTCAACCCGCATCCGTTCAAAAAACCAATTCAAGCCCTGAGATTTGTGAGCTCAGTCGCAAATCTCCAACCGCCAATCTCAAACTTCACATACTGATTCGAACAACCGTCGTCGCCACCACTGATGGTGGACCCGGTGGTCTTAGAAGCTCTACAACAACATATCCAGCAGCTTCGAGACCATAACGAAGCCTTACAAGCAACAATGGAGACAATCCAGCAGCAGCACGCTGAAGTAAACAGATCAAAACAAGACGAATCAGTAGATCCGGATCCGCAACCACTTTCCGCCGAGGTTTGGAACGCACCAGTTCCAGAAAACTTCAAGCCACCCTCTCTTTCGTCCTTCGACGGAAAGAGCGACCCGGTGGAACATGTGACGACTTTCAACACTCGAATGACCATCATCGGCGCCGCTGACTCTCAAGTGCAAATTGTTAGCAGGAACCCTCAAAGACGCCACCCACAAATGGTATATGAACCTACCCCATTTTTCCATCATCAACTACCAAGACATGACACGCAAATTGACGCACCAGTTTTCAGCAAGTCCCCACCGCAAAGTATCATCCACCAGCCTCTTCAACGTCTGTCAAGGATCGAATGAGTAACAGTGCCAAAACCATCAGAGTTAAATATTTAGTGGTCAACTCTCCTTGTTCTTACAACATCATAATAGGCCGCCCAACTTTCAACCTAAACGATAGTGGAAGACATATATGCTTAGCGTCAACCCCGCCGAAGTGTGTCGTCGCCTAGCTGTAGATCCAGGATTTAAGCCGGTCAACACGCCAACCTGGCGTCATGGTAGTTTCACAAAGAAAGCTAGTGAGACAGGCCCATCGCCCAGACTTTGCAGCCAACAGAGAGCCACTGGCAATGACAATCTGAAGGGCGATCTCAGAAGCCCGTGAAGCCTTCACAATGGTTATCTTGTTTTAGTTTCATGTATTTTTTTTTTGTTTAATGTAAAAAGTAGGGAGCACTCTTTTCCCCCTCAGTAGCGGGGACTTTTTAATGAGGCACCCCGCTTTCATATTGAATTATATCTATATATCATCTATTTTGTATTGCAGACACCGCCCACAACAGATCAACAACGCCAAGAAAAGACATAACCCCAACGAGGGTTGCCACCTAATTCCTTAACCATAAAGAGGGCTCTAAAACGTCGTGAGCTAAAAAGAGATCGCCACTTAACCATAACGAGGGTTGCAACCTAATTCCTTAACCCTAAAGAGGGCTTTAAGACGTCATGAGCTAAAAAGAGATCGCCACTTAACCCCAACAAGGGTCGCCACCTAATTCCTTAACCCTAAAGAGGGCTCTAAGACGTCGTGAGCTAAAAAGAGATTGCCACTTAACCCCAACGAGGGTTGCCACCTAATTCCTTAACCCTAAAGAGGGCTCTAAGACGTTGTGAGCTAAAAAGAGATCGCCACTTAACCCCAACGAGGGTTGCCACCTAATTCCTTAACCCTAAAGAGGTCTCTAAGACATCGTGAGCTAAAAAGAGATCGCCAGTTAACACCAACGAGGGTTGCCACCTAATTCATTAACCCCAATGAGGGCCCTAAGAGGCCGTGAGCTGAAAAGAAATTGCCACCTCATTCCTTAACCCCAAAAAGAGCTCTAAGACGTCGTGAAAATAGAAAGGTCCACGCGAAAAGGGTGCCTCAACAAAACAATAACGCTGAGAATAAAACGGTTTGACAACTTTTAACAAGTTACGAAATAAACACAGGTAATAGCCATCGCCCAGGAGGCATTTTTAGCATCGCCATTAACAAAGAAGAAATTCGAAGCTAAACAAGAAAAGAACGGCCAAACAACATAAAGCAAATAATGCATCATTACAAATTCAAAGAGTTCACTAAGTTCAAAGCAAAATTAAAATTTACAACAGAAAGATTATGGTTCGTCCACTAGGGCGCCATCTAGAACAACTTTAAAAGAATCTAGAGAGGAGAGATCGATGCCGGGATGTAGAAAGGCGACCTGTTCTTTGGCACGGTCAAACCCATTCTCAAAAGACATGGCAAGCTCGCCCTTGGTTTCTGAGATTTCAACCTTTAGCGCCATCTCCCTCCCAACTCCAGAGGCAACCTCGTCCTTCAGCTGCATAATCACCATGTCCTTCCCAGCCAAATCATCGTCATGTCCTATCTTCAAATCGTTGATGCGCTCATCACATTCAAGGTTCATCGCCTCTTTGGCTTCTTTAATCTCTTTCTCTCTCTGCTTTCTTGGGCTTCTTTCAACTCCTTCTCCAGCGCCCTCAGCTTACCCAGCAGTGTTTCCTCACTCTGCACCAACTCTTCATGTTTGCGGTCCATTGCATCCAGGAGCATAATAGACCACAAACAGTTCACACCCACGTCCCTCGACATAAAGGGAATGGAGCTCTGGTTCCTAGCTTCCAGATCGTCAGGGCTGAAAGCTATCCTCTCCTTCACATAGGCTCTATAATTAAAGTCCTTACTCCAGAAGGACTGGACCCCCCGCTGGAACCAGCATGTCCGATAGCGGGCTGAGAGTTCACCCTCTTCAATTTTTTGTCGGCCGCCACCTTGTCCTTCCCGGTTGGCGCCTTCTCCCTCCTCTTCTCTCGGCCCTTTTCATGCACAACTTCGGCGGCGTCGTCACCTTGGGGTTGGGCGTCAAGATCAGCCTCAGCCTTCCTCTTTGGCTTACGAGTAATAAGTCCAGAGGGGTCGCTAACGGCTAACCCCTCAGCAGCTTCTTGGCCTTCATCTCCGCCAGATACTTCTTCCTCTCTGCAGCAGTCATAGGCGTCGTCGATTCTACAAAACGAGATACAAAGAATAAACACATAAGTTACTACGATAAAGTAGGCGAGAAAGCCAATCAAGCAAATAAATAAAATCAACTCACGCAAATAAGCTTCTAAGCTATCCGTATCTCCCTCCCTATTCAAAAGCTCTCGAATGTTCATAGGCAACATCTTATCCAAGAAACAGACAACGCCTTGGTCATATTCGCCCAGCTTCTCATACTCAAGCCCCATGACGGACACCGGAGCGCTCGTCCAGCATATGGGAAACCTCAGTCCACCGTTAACCAGCACAGCAGCGGCTTCACAATCCTTTCCCCCTGTGTCCTAAGAAACGTCTGCCTCCAATTCTTATAGTGAGAGGCATAGGGCGGGAACAAACGTTTGCCAGGATGCGTGCCTATGGACACCCAAGACAGCTTGTCCACTCCTTTTGTGCCATAGAATGTGAAGAAAGACCCGGCGGAAGGTTCAAAACCTAACCCCTCACACAAAATTTCAAAAGCTCGTATGAATGCCCAACTGTTGGACTGAAGTTGAGACGACGCCACGTTCAGCCAGTTAAGCACGTCTACCTCAAAGGGCGTGAAGGGATACTTCACGCCAGTTCTTCAAATAGAGTCGTGTACATATGAAACATCTCATTCTTCACCCCTTTTGGCCTTCGTAGGCACACTTCTCGCCTGGGTGACAATGTTCCAAGACCACGTCCTCCTCAAATCCTGTAGAAGACACGTGAAGTTTGCTCCGGAAAAACTCCACTTTTTTGGGAAGAAAAACAGGAGTAAAGTAGAAAGTAGATCCGGAAACAGTTTAAAGTACAAAAGCCTGGGAAAACGCACAGATGACATCAATTAAGTAGGCACGATTTCCAAGAACCATTACGATGCGAACTCATCGGCGAGAGCGAACTGTCGCCCATCTCAGCCGTCGGATCTCCCTAGGGCGCACCCTAAATCTAGACCCTAAAGAAGATCACGCCCCATGTTGGGCTAGTTCTAGCATGGAGGTTTGATCCACTCAATAAAGCCACTCTTTTACACAGTTTAAACCAAATCTCGTGCTTGTTGGGCTATTGATACGCTTGTTGGTCTTGCACCCACCAAGGTCCCAAAAAACATATGGAGCGAGCACCTACGTTGGGCTAGCACCCAGTAATTCAAAAATTCTCATACAGCTTTATCTCCCAGCAAGTCTCACTTACTGGACCAAAGATCATAAACAGATCCCCAGTTCAAGTTTAATCACTTCGCCTTGTTCCAAAGCTTGTGCTTGTTGGGCTGTGGACCGTAGATCTTACCATTTGGGTCTTAGAGCCCTAAAAAGCAAGGGCTTGAACCCTTAGAACAAGGTTGGGCGCCCTCCAGAAGGGGACAAAGCCCACATGACAATCCTATACAATTTTAGAGAACCAGCTTGAAAGGGCGCCCTAGCCATGGTTTTGGCCTTTTATGATTTGGGCCCAAAACCATGGCCGGATAGGTCCATATTGGGACTATAAATAGTAACCTTGGGATCATTCCCAAGGCATGACTTAAACAGACCCTGAAAACCCTAGATTTCCTAGATTGTACTCACAGCCAGTACACATATAATACCAATAAGGAATGAGTCTAGTGGAACTGGTTAGATTCCCAAAACACAATGGATGGTAGAGGTATACATCTTTAGTGTCTTACACCCTTTAAAAATTATTATCTATAATGGTTAGAATAAAAACTAATAAAATGAAAACTGTCCAATAAATTTAATTAACTATAGCACAAGTCTTCATCGTTCTTCTCTCGTCCACCTTTGTTTTCATTTGATTATAATTTTATAACTTCAAACTAAATTATTGAAAAATAACGAAGGAATGAAATTGATTCATTGAAAATAAAATGATTAATGGAAATTTTGGAGAGATATGGAGATATAAATGAATAATATGCTCTTTATTCAAATAATGCATAATACAACACCACTATGATTCAGACCTAACCAGGTCACATACATGAAACTAGTTAAGTCTGTGTGCTATAATTTAAATTAATCTAAAACATCAAGAAACATAAAAATCGAAATATAAATTAATAGGAGCATCTTAAGGTGGATCTAAGGGCTCAGATCAATAGAACTCATGGGGACCATGTCCACCTTCTCCTCCCATATTGTTGAAGCCAAACAAATGAGGTTGCAACATAGGGTTCTGGAAAAATTCAGCTGGAAAGATTGAATCTTGGGTAGGATTTGGCTGATGCTCAAGAGGCATGTAAGAAGATGAGCCATTTCCAACAAAAAATGGAAAGGGTTGGGTAGAAGTACCCTGAATTTCAGCCCTATCGACATGTTGTGCAACAAGTTTCTGAAGATCCTCCAAAGCCTTCTTGATTAGTCCAAGTTGGACCATATTCATCCAATCAATGGGACAAGTCCACCAAAATTGAGCGTCATTCATTTTTCGCAGCTGGCTCAACTCATTATCACATTTCTTGTCGATGTCTAGTGCATCATTCATACGAGTCAATAGAGCATTGAGATCACACACATTGGCATTACGATAAGCCTCAATGAATTGCATGATTTCATCGTTTTGGGGTGGGACCTGAGAGAGATAACGATCTATGACCATTTCGACATTTGGATGACCAAATGAAAATACCTTCCCACCAGGTGAGAATATAATTAGAGCAACATATGCACCACAAAGGGTGCAAAGCTCGCTAGCTTTCTTGAAGAGCCCACTACGGCGCTTCGAGAAAGTCACTTGAAGGTTGCTTTCATTGGTCATCTTTTTCATCTCAATCGTTTGGCGACCTCTAGTTTTCTTTCCACTCGACATGGCTTAACCACAAAGAGTGAGTGAGTGAGAGAGAGAGAGAGATGGGTGGGTGTGTTTGTTATTTAGACTAAGAAATGGTATGTTGTAATTGGGTGTGAAAGGGTCATTTTATAGACAAATTTTGAGACTATATTTTCAACAAATGTTTTTTTTTTTTCAAATCTAGCTTTTTGTTACATTAAAATACTTACTGGATTGAGAGATTCTCATCAAATCTCTTTTAATATGGCTTTTATGGCAGGTGATTCAATGTTAAAAAAAAGTCATTCTTTATTCAATATATATAAATTTTACTTGGATAATTCTAGGAATATGCAATAATTATTTCCATATTAATTATTTATATAACAATTAACATTAACGAGTGTGGTACACAATAAAGAATAATGAGAGTATCCTTCACAAACAATGTAGTATGTTTATTGTTCAGTTGGTAGGTCCAAATTCACCGCTCCTACAATTGGGGTTCATAGATGTTTTATTTAGTTTTAGTAAGGAGCATAATTTTACGATTAATTGATTTACAATGTTTTTTATGAAATATTTATTAGTGAATTAGGATTGAATTAAGAAACAATAAGAAGAAAATGTATGTAAGTAATCATGCTTGATACAATAAACTCTTTTTGGACCTTCCACCTTAATCCTAAATGGTCATGTAAGCACTTTTTAACAAAGTTTAATTATAATAATAATAATACTAATAATAATAATAATAATAATAATAATAATAATAATAATAATAATAATAATAATAATAATAATAATAATAATAATAATAATAATAATAATAATAATAAGAGGACTAGTTCAAATCCACTCTGGGAAGGTTTTAAAATGACTATTAATTAATGTCACTTTAATTAATAATAAATTCATTATTCCTCAATTATTAAAAAATTAGTTTCTATATAGTAGTTAATTTTATAAAATATTATTTAATTAATAAAATTATGACATACCTAATTTATATTACATTAATCAATTATAATATATTACAATTCAAAGAGAAAAGTATATTTCAAATTAAATTAATTTTTTGAATTAATAATTATCCATAACTTTATGTTATGAAAAAAGTCACCTTTAATTTATTACATTATTACACGTATGACAATTGGTTTATATATATGTGTATATATATATATATATATATATATATAAATTAATGACTTTTTAATCCTTTTTTAAAAGTTTTGAATTATTTTCTTTTGCATTTATGTTTATTACATTATAAAAATCTTTCTTGCAAAAAATGAAATCATTTTTTTTAGTAAAAATTTGAAATAGTTTTAACAAGGAATAAGAGTGTTATAATAATTTTAACAAGGAATGAGATTGTTATTATATTCTGCAGTCATGTTCAATAAATTCATGCTTTTTTGAAAAATAATATTTTTTTTGGAAGAGAGAGTTTATAATATTCTAAACATCCATGTAAAAAATTATTTTAAAATATTAAGGGTACACATGAACTGACCTAAACAAAAGGACCAAAAGTCATCACGAAAAACAATTGGGGGACCAAAATCCATAAAAAAATGTTTAGAGGAACTAAAACAAATTTTGAGATATTTATATGGAAGATAAACTTATTTGATCATAATTTTTTTTGTTCAGCCTAATTTCAAAAGATGCACTAATCTAACTTGTACTAGTCAAATGAATGATACTTCCATAATCCTCTTTATGTTATGATATTCTTTACACCTAAAACAATTATCTTGTTAGCCGTTATCGGCAAATAGGTGACTAGGCTATTAGGTGCGGAAGCCTCCAAGTCGGGCGAAGGTTAGACAATGTTAGAGCAGTCGAACGAAGGAGCTGGTTATTTCTCGAGGCCACTAACAAAGAACGTGGTCTTCTAAACCTTGTAATTGAGTCAAAACATAATAGAAGTAAACAATAACACGAGAAACCCATGTTCCCTATTTTTATCAACACTAACAAATTTGAGCACTGAGGGTAAAGACACGATCTTCTTGGAGCTACGCACTAAGGACCTTGTCATTGGATCAAACCGAGAAGGGGAGACTAGAGCTGAACATGGAGCGCTACGATTTTATTTATTTTTATTTTTACTTTTTTGCAAAAAGGGGCAGCTTAGCAAAGAGCTAAACTACCAAAATATATTCGATAAGAAAATAAAAAAGGAAAGGAGCGGGATATGAACCAACACCTCTTTAATGGATAACAAACCTAGAATTAGGCATACCTAATTTGTTATTTACAAATGTTTCTCTAATACAATCAAGAAGATGTAACCACACAGTAAGATGATTAGTAGCTAATCATATAGATGCTAAAACATCAGCAAATTTCTTAGCTTCAAAGGAACCAAGGAATGATTCCTTATAGCATTGATGACAAAAGCAGAATCACACTCCAACCATAAATTATTCTAGTGAATTTGATTAGCTAATTCTATTGCTCTCATACCACCTGATAGCTCAACATGAAATGCATTACCAGGGCATAAAAGGAAATTTGAGTCACTGTTTTTGAAAATGCCATCATGTGATGAAGTTTGATTGTTCGATGGGCCATTTGTATTGTACTTTATCCATTGAGGGATGGGAGGTTGCCAAATAAATTAAATTATATGGGGGGCCTTAGCAGGATGAAGATTAACGTTGAATTTCTTAAGAATAGCAAAGCATGAAATGCTTGTATAGCCCGTTGCTTTTGAATTATTCCTAGAGAAAGCTGTATTTGAGATAATTGCAAATAAGGAACTTCTTCATATTGTTGAACCTCATTTGATTCCTTGAAAACTAAATGGGATTGATAATGTTAATCATGGTAGCAGTTATCACAATTTTTCAGTGAGGATTCAATGATATATTGCAAGGTGTAACACCCATATGTACTAAATTTATCTAGAATATTTAGCATGCGTATTAAATCTGATACTAGATACATTAAAATTTTCAATAACAATAATATACAACTGAATGAATACAAGCTTGCTCGTTTATACACCTAGTAAAGTCCCACTAATGTACGTATATATATACAAATACTAATGAAAATCCCGGACTGGTACATGACGAGCAGCTGCACTCCACCCAGCGTCTCCCTGATGAACTTCGTCATGAAACTCTTGCTTGCGCACCACCTGCTTACCTGAAACTAAATTAAAGGGATTGGGGTGAGACAGGCGTCTCAGTGAGTTCCACCTACCATAAGCTTCAGGCGATCTCGGGGATCGTAGGATCGCCGTCAGTCTCTACATATCTTAGCGATCAAGGGAAAACTCGGATCGCTATATGTCTTTATCATATTCTTATCATATTCATAATCTCATATTTAGTGATCGAGGGGGAAACTATGATCACTTTCTGATAACTGATATCTGCCTGATAATATTAAAGTATTTTCCTGATATTAAACAGTTAGTATGTTAGCGTGTAACAAATAATAATTATCTGAGTTGATTTTATGGAATGCATCCAAGTGGAGTTGAAGGTGAGAAAAACACACAAGAAGGGGGGGGGGGGGGTTGAATTGTGTGGACTCAAAAAACTTGATTTCTTTTCTTCTCACAAACTTAAGTTAAGTTCAGGAGCTGATATGAATCAGTTCTGAACTATTTCTCAAAGAGTATATGCAGCGGATTAAAAACAAAGAGAGAAGGAAAGAGAGGACACACAATGTTTTTATACTGGTTCCATCCACAAGTTGGAAGTAGTCCAGTCCCCTTGTTACTAACAAGAGATTTCAACTATAATCAGCCTGATTACAATTACTCAGACCACACAGGAATGAGATTTCCAGTTGCTTAGACCACAAAGGAATAAGACTTCTAATGTTCAGACCACTAAGGAATGAACCAACCTTGCTTAGACCACAAAGGAATAAGACTCCCTGCACAGACCACACAGGAATGTGACTAACAGCTCAGACCACAAAGGAATGAGGTTACAATTGCTCAGTATTCAGACTGAGACTTTAAGGACCAAACTGAATTACAAAGAAATAAGTTTGGATTGAACACTTGATAAAATATCAGAGGTGTTCTCTTAATACAACACAGGTTATGACTCTTAACCTTAAGAAATTCTAAGTTACAGAGACTAAAAGAATTTCTAAGAGTTTTGTGAACTTATGAGTTTTGACAGCAAAAACAGAGCACAAGTTCAGCAGTTTTGTTTCAAGAGTCTTAGACAAATTCTTCTTCAATTCTTCTTCCTTTTATAGAGGAAATTAGAGCTGTTGAAGATTTGCAGAAATTAAGCAAAGAGCCGTTGCAAATTGAGAGCTAGGATAGCTGCAATTGTGTGCTGAACTTTTGCAGAAAACAGAGTACAACAGCCATTTTTGAATTTGCTTTCCTTAAAAGTTGGGGAATGTTTAAGTCAGGGAGACAACTGTTCCATTGGAGTTGTTCTGACACATCCAGGCATTAAATGCGCACAGTAACAGTTGCTTTTCTTGCCACATCAGACTTCAGAAGCTTCAGACGCACTGTTCACCTTCAGAAGCACTTCTTCAGAACTGGCTTCAGACTCAGCTTGTTCTTCAGACTTCGGCTTCAGACGCAACTTGCTTCTTCAGACTCGGCTTCAGACGCAGCTTCAGAACCTGCCTTCAGAAGCACATCAGAAGCTGGTCTTCAGAACTTGTACGGATCAGAAGCTGCTTCAGACTCACACTTCAGAAACTGTCTTCAGACGCAAGTTTCAGACTTCCACTTCAGGAGCACCCTTCAGACCCAGTTTTCTTCCAGCTTTGCAACATTGCTTTTAAGTTTTCCTTTCTTGCTCTAAGCTTGTTCTTCCATAACCATTATCATTTATCAATCATTAAGCACGTGATTCTGAAATAACTTGAATAAAACATTAGCAAATAACCAATTTTCTATTTAACACTTTGTTATCATCAAAACTATAAAGAGAGATGTTCATACAAATTGTTCCAACAATCTCCCCCTATATTCAGAAGAGAGTTGTTTCACATTTTGTTCCAACAATCTCCCCCTTTTTGATGATGACAAACACAAGTATTAATCAGAAAATACTTGATAACTTAATTAACAAGTTAAATGCAGGGTGTGAGGTTTGTAAGCTCCCCCTGAGTCTGATCCAAGTTAATTGAGTTCAGATTAAATCACAAATGTGAAAATTTCAGAATTGTTATTAAGTTTAATTAACAAGTTGACTTCAGGAGAGGTTTGCAAGCTCCCCCTAGGTCTGACAGTCCTCAAGGTTAGGTTTGTAAGCTCCCTTTGATTCTTATCCAAGTTAATTAAACCCAACTTAGAACAATCAAGTGAAATTAACACTCAGAATTATAAATAACTTGCCGACTTCAGGTTCTGAGGTTTGTAAGCTCTCCCCCTAAGTCTGATAATCCACATGATGAGTTTTGTAAGCTCCCTGAGTCTTATCCAAGTTATTTTAAATACATTTTAACTCACTAAGAGTTATGTATCTCACAGAATTTCAATTTAGAGGCTAAGAGTTAAAAACAGTTCTCATAAGTTAAATTCAGTCAGAACTTAACTTATGTTCAGAGCCCCAGGTCTTAATACCTTTTACTCCCCTTTCATAAGTTAATTACTGACAGAATTTAACTTATATTTTGAGCTCAGGAGCTTTTAATACTTGTTTTACATTTCTCCCCCTTTTGTCATCAACAAAAAGTTTTAGAAAAGAAAGATTTCAGAAGAAATTTCTCCCCCATTTTAAGAGAGTTTGAAAAACATGTGAGATAATCATGCAATCATTTAAGTAATCAAGCAGCAAAGATGAGAATCAGAGCAGTCTTGATTTTACATGAAGTATATGACATTGCATTTTTGAAAATTGAATGATGTTCAGAAGCAGAAAAAAAATTCAGAGCTTCTGATCAGAGCATTCTTTGTTCAGACATAACTGTTCAGTATAACTTGTTCAGTATCAGAGCAAACCTGAACTATTTTAAACAAAAATGGTTCAGATCATATATCTACTGATACCAACTGAAGGTTTTAATACTGCTGAACTTATATCAGAACCTGATACCAAAATATGGTTCAGTACTGATACCAAGATATAGCATTTGGTTCAGTGTGGACTCAAAAGTTCAAGTGCTGCTGAAATCTTTCAGACCAACTGATACCAATTGAAAATAAGTTCTAAAAACCTGAACATGTCTGATACACTTTGATCATCTAAAAAATGTGTCTGTGTTAAAACATTTTAATAACAGACTGATACCAAGTGAAATTGTTTGCTAAGAAATTTTAGCATTTGATACCAAAACAGAAA
The DNA here is from genome assembly GCA_018208015.1 of Medicago ruthenica. Classification (NCBI taxonomy): domain Eukaryota; kingdom Viridiplantae; phylum Streptophyta; class Magnoliopsida; order Fabales; family Fabaceae; genus Medicago; species Medicago ruthenica. Next base: position 51,042,297 of record CM031375.1, read on the forward strand.
ATCACATTTTATATTGATGACTTTGGGAGGGATAGAGTGTAAACTTTCAAAGCTTTAATCATCATTGCCCAAGGTTATACTTATCAGATTCTGACCAAACATTAGATTCCTATCAGATTCAGAAGTCAGAAAATCCAGGTTCTGTTCCTTCAGACTCTGAAGTTTTTCAGGCTTAACTTTCTTCAGATTCTTAGAACATGAGTGTCTGATAAGTCTTAGCTTCTGATAAACTCAGAATCAAGGTTTTCATTCAGATTCAAGCATGTTTTCAAGAGATAAAGTGCATGTTCAGATTCTTTTTAATAAAATTGAATCTTTCTTCTGTTAGGGGTTTTGTGAATATGTCAGCCCGTTGATGATCAGTATCAATGAACTGAATATCTAACACACCCTTCAGAACATAGTCTTTTATAAAGTGATGTTTAATTTCTATATGCTTGGCTCTAGAATGCAGAATTGGATTTTTAGACAGACATATTGCAGCAGTATTATCACAATAAATTGGAATGTTATCTGCATGAATCTGATAATCCTCTAATTGATGTTTCATCCAGAGCAGTCGTGTGCTACAACTTGCAGCTGAGATGTATTCTGCTTCAGCTATTGACAAAGCAATAGTTGCTTGTCTCTTGCTGGCCCAGGATATCAGATTTTCACCAAGAAACTGACAGTTTCCACTGGTGGACTTTCTTTCAATCCAGTCTCCAGCATAGTCAGCTTCACAGAATCCAACTAGCTTATAATTCAAGGATTTCTTATACAGAAGTCCCAAATTAGTTGTTTCTTTCAGATACCTAAAGATTCTCTTGACAGCAGTCATATGAGATTCTCTAGGATCTGACTGGAATCTAGCACACATACATACACTAAACAAAATATCTGGCCTAGAAGCAGTTAAGTATAAAAGAGAACCTATCATACCTCTATACAGCTTCTGATCTACTTTTGAGTCATTGTCCTCTTTGCTTAAGGTGCAGGTAGGATGCATAGGTGTTGTCATCAGCTTGCAATCATCAAGCTGGAACTTCTTCAGAAGCTCCTTAGTGTATTTGGACTGATGAACATAGACACCATCTTTGCATTGGTTGATTTGAATTCCCAAGAAGAATTTCAACTCTCCCATCATGCTTATTTCAAATTCATCCTGCATTAACTTAGAAAACTCTTTGCAAAGGGAGGCATTAGTAGAACCAAATATGATATCATCAACATATATTTGCACAATTAAGATTTCTTTCTTAACAGTTTTCCTAAAGAGTGTATTATCAACTTGACCTCTTACAAAATCATTTTTAATCAAGAAATTGCTTAGTCTTTCATACCAAGCTCTAGGAGCTTGTTTCAGACCATACAAAGATTTCTTAAGTTTAAAGACAAAATCTGGATTTTTAACATCTTCAAAACCAGGAGGTTGTTTAACATACACTTCTTCAGTAATTACACCATTTAAGAAAGCACTCTTAACATCCATTTGGTACAAGATGATATCATGATTAACAGCATAAGAAAGAAGTAACCTGATTGCTTCCAGTCTTGCAACTGGAGCAAAAGTCTCAGTATAATCAATTCCTTCTTGCTGGTTGTACCCTTGAGCTACCAATCTAGCCTTGTTTCTGATCACTTCTCCTTGTTCATTGAGCTTATTCCTGAACACCCATTTTGTTCCAATGATGTTCTTATGATCAGGTCTTGCAACTAGATCCCAGACATCATTCCTTTGAAACTGGTTCAGTTCTTCCTGCATTGCTACAATCCAGTTATCATCTGCAAGTGCTTCATCAGCTGTTGTGGGCTCAATCATGGATAGCAGGCCAAGTAAGGACTCATTCTGACTGAATGCTGATCTGGTCTTTATTGGACTGCTCTTGTTCCCAATAATCAGCTCCTCAGGATGTGAAGACTTGTACTTGAATGAGGTTCTGGGTGGATTAGCTTATGAAGAACCATCAGGGATTTGTTCAGAGCCATGCTGGTCTTGATTTGCTTCAGGAGTAGTGTCATTATTAGAGAGTTTCTCAGACTCTTCATCATTTTCAGCTTCTGAACCTTCATCAGACTCTGAACTGGGTTCAGCTTCTGAAGGTTCTTCTGAGAGTCTGATATCTACAAAACTCTCAACTAGCTCTGGTATTTCATTACCAGGCTTCTTATCATCAAATCTAATATATATAGCTTCATCAACAACATGTGTTTCAGAATTATACACTCTGTATGCTTTAGATCTCTCTGAGTAACCTAAAAAGGTACCCTTTTGAGCCATAGCATCAAATTTATTTAGGTAGATCTTATTGTTTAGTATGTAACAAGTACAACCAAACTGATGAAAATAAGAAATACTTGGTTTTCTTCCTTTAAACAGTTCATATGCTGTTTTATTCAGAATAGGTCTGATATAGATCCTGTTCTGAATATAACATGCTGTGTTTACAGCTTCTGCCCAAAAGTACTTAGCAATTTTGGATTCATGGATCATGGTTTTGGCCATTTCCTGTAAAGATCTGTTCTTTCTCTCTACGACTCCATTTTGTTGTGGAGTTCTAGGAGATGAGAACTCATGGAGAATTCCATGATCTTCACAAAAATTTTCAAAAGGTTCATTTTCAAATTCCCCACCATGATCACTTCTAATTTTTAAAATTTTCAAATCAGTTTCATTTTGTACTTGTTTGCTGAATTTGAAAAACACATCATATGTTTCATGTTTAGTTCTAAGGAACTTAACCCAAGTCCACCTACTGTAATCATCAACAATTACAAGTCCATACTTCTTCCCATTGATTGAAGCTGTTCCAACAGGACTAAACAGATCAATGTGAAGGAGTTCTAAAGGTTTTGAGGTGGAAACAATGTTTTTAGACTTAAAAGAAGTTTTTGAAAACTTTCCAATTTGGCATGCACTGCACAGTGCATCTGAGTGATAGTCAATTTTGGGTAGGCCTCTGACCAGCTGTAACTTGCTAAGCTTAGAGATGAGTCTCCAGTTAGCATGTCCCAGCCTTTTGTGCCAAACCCATTTCTCATCACTCACAGACAGAAGGCAAGCTACCTTCTGCTGAACCAATTCAGAAAAATTGATTTTGTAAACATTGTTTTTCCTGTTTCCTTTGAACACTACAGATTTATAATTGTTGTTAATTACAGTACAAGTGTTCTTATTAAACAAGACTTCATAATTACTATCACATAATTGACTTATGCTAAGTAAATTATGTCTAAGTCCATCTACCAGCCAAACATTATCAATGTACAGGGAAGAATTACCTATCTTACCAGTACCAATGATCTTTCCTTTCTGACTTCCTCCAAACCCCACAGTTCCTCCCTCTTTCAGACTCAGGGTTTGGAACATAGACTTATCTCCTGTCATATGATGCGAGCATCCACTGTCCAAGTACCAGGACCTTTCCTTTTCTCTGGATGAAAAGCATATCTGCAATAGAAATGATCTCAGACTTAGGTACCCAGATTTTCATGGGTCCTTTGGGGTTAGTCCTGAAAGGTTTTGGCTTTTTCATCTTGTATCTGAAGTTATGATATTCAGACTTGTTCTGATACTTAGGATATGAATCCTTGTATCTTAAATAAGTCTGAGTTTCAGAACCTGAGTTCTCAGAGGTTTGGACTCAGATTTCTTCAGAACCTGAGACTTGAAAGTCTTTGGTTCTGAGTTGTTTAAAGTCTAACCCTTTGAGTGCTTTGGTTCTGATTTCCTCAGAATTCTAACTTTGTTGGCTTCAGACACAAGGCAAGCTTCAGTTTTACCTTTCTTAAAACAATCAGAAGCAGAAAATAGATTGACTTGCTTATGCTTGCTTTCCATGCTTTGCTTGACATTCTGAGATTGAAAATTTTTGTATTGACTGGTTTAATAGATTTTGAAGTTTTAATAAACCCAGTCTTTGAAAAATTTGAATTTGAATTATTCAGATTCTGAGACTTACTAGTTCCAGGTTCTGAACTTTTCAGACTCTGAACATTTTCAGGTTTAGAGTCTGATTTTCTCTTACTCTTAGACTTAGAACCTTTTGACTTAGATTTAGGCAAGGTTTTAACATCTGCCTTCATCTTATTCTTAGGTTCAGAAGTTTTAGAGTCTGAGTAGTTCAGAACTTCAGACTCAGTCTCAGTTTCTGCCATTTTCAATTTCTCAGAGTTATCAGAAGCAGGCACAAAGCATATACCATTGCCTTTTAAAATATTTTCAGAACAGGAAGGTGAGTTTGATTCATTTGAAGGTTTGAATGAATCATAGCCAATGCCTTCACCTTTGTTTTTGACCATATTATAAAGCATAGAGGCAATTTTAGTTCTATTAATTCCAGTTAAAATGAAATCCTGAAGAGCTATTTCATGTTCATTAGGAATCTCTTCAGATTTCTTATGAGCCTCTTTTCTGAGTTCTTCAACTTCTTCATCATATTCAATTATTTGATTATGAAGTTTAAGATTTTCTTCAGACAGCAAGTTAGTTTTATATTTCACAGATTTAATTTCTCCTAACTTGCTTTTTAGATGACTCATAAGATCTTTAACTGTTTCAATTAATTCAGATCTAGTGAGTTCAGAATATACCTCATCTTCATCATCTGAATCTGAACAGGATTCTGCATAAGAAAATGCAGTTGCCATCAAAGCTAGGTTTGCTTCCTCTTCATCAGATTCAGACTCATTGTCCAGATCATCCCATGTTGCCATGAGACTCTTTTTAAGCTTGTTTCTGAAACTACTAGACTTTGAGATGGACTTCTTTGCTTTTTCCTTTGATTTGTCCTTCTGAAGATCAGGACATTCAACAATGAAGTGGCCAGGTTTCTTGCAGTTGTAGCATTCCTTCTGGTTTTCCCTCTTTGAACCAGATCCTCTAAAGTTACTGCTTCTGTTAGAGAATTTTTTCTTTCTATTCATTAGATATTGAATTCTTTTAGAAAGCATTGCAAGCTCATCAGCATCTGAATCTTCATCGGAATTTCCCTCAGGAAATTCTTCATCAGATTCAATAGATTTCAAAGCTTTAACAGGCTTCCTTTTAGATTTCAGAGCTATTGATTTTGGTTCTCTAACAGACTCATCCTCATTGAGTCCCAGTTCATGCACCTTGAGGGAGCTTATAAGATCCTCAATACTTAAAGTATTCAGATCCTTAGCTTCCTTAATAGCAGTCACTTTAGGTCTCCATTTAGATGGCAGACTTCTAAGGATTTTGTTCACATGATCAGCTGTGGTACAACTCTTCTTCAGAATCTGAAGTCCTGAAACCAGAGTCTGAAATCTTGAGAACATTGTCTCAATATTTTCATCCTCTTTCATTCTGAACAATTCATATTGCTGAACAAGAATGTTTGCCTTAGCCTCTCTAACTTTTTTATTACCTTCATAGTTAGAGCAGAGCGATGTGAAGATGGCCTTTGTTGTAGACTTGTCACTCAGCTTCTGGTACTCAGTGTGAGGTAGGGAGTCCATAATTATTCCTCTCACATTGTGATGCTTTCTATATATTTTTCTTTCTGCATCACTCAAAGCTCTTCTGTTGACAGCAACACCTTCTTCATCAACTGGTATTGAGATTCCATCTTCAATAATATCCCAAAGTGAGTCATCAATACCAATTATATGACTGTACATTTTGCTCTTCTACCATGAGAACTTTTATGGATCACCAATAAACATTGGGGGTTTATTGTGTGATCTAGATTTTCTGTCATCTGTACCATAGTCATATGATACATTTCTTTGATTTCTGGGAGAGGGTGGAGGGGAACTACTAGTTGAGGTCATGTTTTTCTCAGGATCAAGACCAACACACTGTTAAGTGTTAATATCAGAACCGGAGCTCTGATACCAACTGAAGGTGAGAAAAACACACAAGAAGGGGGGGTTGAATTGTGTGTGTGCGCACTCGTTAAAAAACGCGCAATCCCCCGATACGTGTACGAACGCTCGGAAGGCTTTTGTGAAGTCGCCACCAAAGTTTTTGTATAAAGGGAACGTTGATAAACCCTTAAGTTTTTTTATTTGAAGGGAAACGATAATAAAACCCTTAACGATGAGGAAAAGGACTGGTCATCGCAACCATTGTCGGGTTCGGGAGTCGATTACGCAAGGGGAAGGTATTAGCACCCCTCACGTCCGTTTTACTCAACGGGAACCTCCTATTTGGCTAAAGCTTAAAATGTTTTTAAATGTTTTGCGCGCATGCTTGAATATATAAAGGGAAAAAAGAAAATACGATAAAAGGGGAAAAAAGAAAGTTTTTTATTATTGTGCTTGACAAGATGACGATCTTGCTCCTACGTATCTCCCGGTAGTCGGAGAATTCAAAGCGTACGTAGTTCTTTGGTAAAAAAACGTACATGTGTTGGTTATTTTTAAATTAACGATGTTTTGACCGTACTCTTGTGATTAAACGTAGCTTGTATGCTTGCGGATGGCAGACTTAAGCGTATAGCTTGTATGCTCGCGCATGGGAGGCTTAAGCGTTTGTTTACGAATCACACTTAGAATAGGTAAAACATGTCAGTTGGGTAAAAGGGTTCGAATTGGTCGCTATGGTGTAGTACCCCAATTTTGTCCTAAGCCTTTCAAAAACAAAAATAAAAAAAAATCAAAGAGGGGAAAAAAAGTCAAAGTCAACAAAAGTCAACAAAAAAGTCAACATTTCAAAAATGATGACTTCGCACTGCGAAAGTCACTTCGCATTGCGAAGTCTGCGATTTTTCTGCAGATTTTTGGTTTCTTTGATTTAATTCCAGAATTTGTTGCACATCATTTGCATATTTATTTTAATCAGCATTCATGGCTAATTGGGCCAAGCAAAACCAGAAATGAGAGACTTGCCATTAATGCCAAGGTAGGAAGCTTTTTCTTCCAACCTAGCATGTGACAAGCAAGTGGGCTTGCCCTTGGGCAGCTCTTGTCCCTCCCAAGTGACCTGTTAACCACCCCAAGGTTGCCAGCCACCTGCTTGAAGTCTTTCTTCCTGCTTGCTCCCCCAAAACCAGTCAAACCCAGCTGGATTTTTCACTTGAAAAAGTCATGAGTGCCTACCCTGTTTTTGCAGCAACTTTTCACCCCTCACACCAGCCATATGTAGCCTTTTGCATCCCCCAATCTCTGCACATCACAGTGCACGTTTTTATTGATCAACCATTGAGATTGCAAGGATTGATCCCCAAGCTTGGCCAATTGCAATCCAGCCATGTTCATCATCATTTCTATCCAAAGACCTTTGATTTTATGGCTGAAATCAGTCAAACCTTTAACCCTTGGCACAAGGCAGAGTTGCCTCTATCCATTAGCATTAAATGCAAAGCCAAATAGCCTGAATTTAGCCCACAAATCAGCTAGGTCCTATTGGATTTTCATCATTACTTGAGATTGCATTTTGGCCTATAAATAGAGAGGCAAGGCAAGATGCAATAAAGGAGAAGATAGAGCATGAATTAAGCAGAAAATACAGCAATTCAAAGAGGATTTACACACAAAGAAACACTACTCAAACACCAGAAAAAACCAATCAAATACAAAGCCTTGCCAAGTTCAAAGTTCATCACAAATATCCAAAAAACCTTTGCAAGAACCTTCAACCAATTCAAATCCATTGCAGCTGGAGCTTTGCTAAGGATCTTTGTAAGTTTCTAAGCCTTTGTTTTGCATTTTCATTTGTGCTTGCATAGCAATTTTGGTCCAAAACCCTTTTGTTCTAAAAACCCCTTTTGAATTTCAAAAGAAATCCCAAGGTTTTCAAAACATCAAAACTGGTTTGTCCAGCTCTTTTCAATGCAAAAACTCAAAGCTTTTCACTCACCTAAAAGGTCCTGAGTGTGTTCAGAAGTTGTTTCTGAACAAAAGTTCAGAAACAGCTTCTGAACTCAAAAATTCGCATTGTTCGCAGTGCGAAGTCATGGTCGCAGAGCGACCATGACAGAACTCAGAATCTGAGTTTAGGTGCCCAAATGGCCAATTTTTGAGGTTCTAGCCCAAGAGCCCAGAACCTAGGAGTTTTAAAACTCATTTTATCCAAACCATGTCAAGGATTTTGCATAATATTGGAAAATTCGCAAGTTCGGGTAACACTTTTTTGGGTAACTTGCAAAACAAGTTATGTCCCCAAACTTTCAAAACAACATGAGCAAATAAGCTATGTTCATCATTTCAATTAAAACTAGAGCAATAAACATTGTTCATGATTTTCAAAACCAAGCGTGAACATACGCCGAATTTGTTCGCTTTTTAAAAACCGTTCGCAAAACGAGCCGAACTTGTGCGTTTTCTAGCAAAATTGCCAAAATCTTTTCATTTTGGGTTTTCAAACCAAATGTTTTGATAAACTTTGGGATTTCTAAGAAATTCAACCAAAAACTTGAATGAAAAAGGGATGGTGTGACGTATGTCTCTCCATTGCCCCGATTGTACGAATGCGTGACGTATGTCTCGTCGTTCGGACAATCGTCATTCCATTTTCAACGTATCCGACCATACCAAACCAAATCTTGGCCCCTTGTGGTCAATCCGAACCCTTTTGGTCCCCCGTGGCCATTAGATTCAATCCCTCGACTCGTTGGAGTCACCCCGGTCAATGATCGACTCGATTGAGTCCATTGTACCTCTTTTGGTCCCAACGCGACCAAATCGAACCCTCTTACCCAACGGACGTGTTTTACCTATTCTAAGCGCGATTCGTAAACAAGCGCTTAAGTCTCCCATGCGCGAGCATACAAGCTAATACGCTTAAGTCTCCCATCCGCGAGCATACAAGCTACGTTTAATCGCAAGAATACGGTCAAAATATCGTCCATTTAACCAACATTTAAGTTCTTTACCAAAGAACTACGTACGCTTTGAATTCTCCGACTACCGGGAGATACGTAGGAGCAAGATCGACATCTTGTCAAGCGCAATAATAAAAAACATTTTTTTCCTTTCGTTTGTTTTCATCTCTTTTCCCCTTTTTAGCATATTTTCTTTTGACATAGATAAGCATGCGCGCAAAACATTTACAAACAATTTAAGCTTTAGCCAAATAGAAGGTTCCCGTTGAGTACAACGGACGTGAGGGGTGCTAATACCTTCCCCTTGCGTAATCGACTCCCGAACCCGACAATGGTTGCGATGACCAGTCCTTTTCCTCATCGTCAAGGGTTTTATTATCGTTTCCCTTCAAACAAAAAACTTAAGGGTTTATCAACGTTCCCTTTACACAAAAACTTTGGTGGCGACTTCACAAGGCCCTCCGAGCGTTCGCGGACGTCCTCGGAGGATTGCGCGTTTTTTAAACGAGGTGCGCACAGCTGGCGACTTCACTTGGGACCATTTTCCCACTAGCGAGTCAAGCCTAATCTATTTGGCTTTTAAGCCAATTGTTTTTATTTTATTTGCGCGCCATGCTTTTAGTTTATTTATCTATGCCATATCTATGCTTTATGTTTATAAATGGTTTATTTTGCTTTATATTCATATCATAAATATATCAAATGCGGGGGTTACTTGAGTGATGTTACTCCACATTGTTCGGGTTAATGCCGGACGTGTGAGGCTCTCTACCCGAGCTTGAGAAAAAAAACTAAGTTAGAAGGAGGTGGTGTGTGGAAGCCCGCGTTGACGTATGTCCGTGAGGTAGGATGCCCAACCCCGCTTAGAGGAGATTTTCACGTGGAATTAATTGAAGTCATGTCGACGTATGTCCATAGACAACCCTAATTCCATGTGAGATCTATGACTCTAAGGACCTCTTCTTAGGAAATTTCACCTATTAGAGCCTACATGTGAGGATGGGGGGAAGTTCCGAACCTTCATAAACCATACCTTGCATATCATTTGCATTCATGAAAGTAATTTTCGCATCATTTTGCTTTATAGGAGTTTAAAAAGAACAACCAAATATTAGCAAAAAGAAATATGGATTCCGGGAACAAAAATACGCTCGCCTTCAAGGTTAAAGCTCCTCGGTCAACAAGAATATTTTCGAGGCAAGCTATGGGCTAATCCTTGATCTTCTACCCGTGAGAATAGATTCAACGGCCTTAACTACTTTGGCGCAATTCTTCGACCCACCTCTACGGTGCTTCACATTTCAAGACTTCCAACTAGCGCCGACTTTGGAAGAGTTTGAGAAGATTTTGGGTTGTAGCATGAAGAACCATGAACTTTATCTCGGTCCGGGAAAAGACCCCACATTAGAGGCCATCGCCGAATCCTTATACCTTGACACCCAAGAAGTGGCATCTAACTTGGAAGTTAGAGGAAACCTTAAGGGATTCGCAAGAAAGTTTTTGGAGATGTTAGCCAACAAAGAGGGAAGGGCATTCAACGCCATCTTAGCCCTCTTAGTCTACGGAATTGTCTTATTCCCCAACATGGATGATTTCATAGACTTTCCGGCTTTAGAGGTATTTATGACTAAAAATCCGGTTCCCACAATTTTAGCGGATTTTTATCATACCCTCTACTCTAGGCATGAACAAGCGAGGGGACTCAAAATTTCTTGTTGTACTCCTGTGGTGCAAATTTGGATGATGTCCCACATGCCAAGAAACCGAGACTTTGTGGAAAACCGGGCCAAGCTCAAATGGTCGCAACGGATGACAACCCTCGCCGAGAAGGACATCCATTGGTTTTCTCCAAATTTAGAGGACCCGGAAATCATCCTCAGTTGCGGGGACTTCCCTAACGTACCCCTCATTGGTACTAAGGGATGTATTAACTACAATCCGGTCCTCTCTCTCCGACAACTAGGTTTTTCAATGGAAGATAAACCTAATGACCTTTTGTTGGAAGCTTTCTTCTTAAGGGAAGGCGATCAAGATCGGCATTGCTAGAGAGAATCCGGGGAGCATGGAGCCAAGTGCACAAAGGAAGGGTCGGCAAGAGAAACTGTGTCGCCAAACCCCTTTATACTCAATGGGTGAAGGAGAGGGTCAAAGCAATCAAGTTACCCTTTGTGGTCATAAGTCCTCCAAAACCTCCTACACCTAAACCTATTGCAACCATTCCCAACAAAGAAGTGGAGGAACTCAAAGCTAAAATTCAAGAACTCCAAAACAAAAATGGAGACTTAGAATTGAAGCACCTCCAACGTTTAGGAGAAGTCACTAGGACGAAGAGAGATCGTGATGAAGTGACAAATTCTCTCCTAGTGTGCCAAAAGCGGCTAAGAATATCCGAAGGGAAGAGAGATTGGATAGGAGGCGGCTTGGTTAGTGCGGATGCCAACCTTGTGGCCAAGGACGAAGAGTTGGAAAGAATCTTACATTCCAACCAAGAGCTCAAGAAGTTTGTCGAATTAGCCATCGAAGCTCAACGGAAATGGAGGTTGAAATTTCAAGAGAAAAATCAACAGCTCCAAGAAGTAGTTAAAGACTACAAAGAGCAGCTTCAAGCCGAACACGTCCAACGGCAAAGACATGAGAGCCTTTCTCGTCAAGGGAGGCTAAAATGCAATCGTCTCGAAGAGGACATCAAGAAATTCGAAGAATACTTCGACAAGATTGCAAGAGCTCACGGGGACCATATTGCACAACTACATGATGAAATTAGAAGTGCAAGAGTCAAGCTAGACCAGCGCAAGGAAGTGATTGAGTGTGTATGGCAAGACGCCACCCGGTTAAGTGAGGATTTCACTAAATTGGTTGCATTCTCGAACTTGGTAATCACCCAACTTCCGAAAAGGCTAGCGGAGGCCGAGATGGTCATGCCCTACTTTGTCATCCCTATGGAGATCCAGAAGTTTATGAAGTTCTGCAAGGACACCATAGATTTCTATAGGGAGGAGATGAGCAAAGCCGAGAAGCGAGCGGCTATTTGATTTGTAATAGCATTAGTTACACTTTGTAAACAAATGTTATCTAATCAAATATATTTTGGAGCATAATCAATTTCCCGGTCTTTAATATTTCGAATTGCTAATATTAATTGTGCACCTTTAAATTCCTCCATAAAGCAAAATAAAAAAAATGCATATTTTGCATACTCATCGCATACATACATCCACATGCATCTTCATGCATTTTTTTTCAAAAAAAAAACTCATTCATTTCCCTAAAAACTGTTCAAAGCAATCATAGCCCGAAAACCCCGAAAGCCCTCGGTCCAAGAACCAGATCTCCAACACTCGTCCGGAACACGAGCTAACAAACAAAGGATCATGGACAATTTGGAACAAACTCAAGCGGCTTTGAGAGATGAGGTTGATGGAATGAAGGGGAAGATGGATCAGATGCTAGAGTTAATGCAAGCTCTATCAGCACGAGAGAGTAATCCTCGCCCAGCAACGGATGCGGCCAATGTTCAATGGCCTCTTTATGGTTTACCTCCAGGATATACCCCACCGTTTGAAAATGAGGGCCATGGACCACCTCCACCACCGCTCACAATCCCCGTAAGGAACGAAGAGCGTCGTCCTCAAGGAACTACCACTACTCAGCATGAGGTGATTTCCCATGATGTGGAAAATAATCGACCAAGGCAATCTGCTCCCGACACCACCCACCAAGACAATGATACCACCCAAATGTATCGACTTTTGGAAGAAAGGTTGAAAGCTGTCGAAGGGTTCAGTTCATACGGTGCCCACAACGCTTTGGATATGTGCCTAGTGCCCGACGTGGTAATCCCTCCGAAGTTCAAAGCACCGGATTTCGAAAAGTACAAGGGAATTCAATGCCCTCGGAACCATCTACGGATGTTCTGTAGGAAGATGGCAGCTTACGCAATGAACGAGAAACTCATGGTGCATGTGTTTCAAGATAGTTTAAGCGGAGCATCCTTGGATTGGTACATGCATCTCGAGCGTACCCACGTCCAAACTTGGAAGGATCTAGCCGATGCTTTCCTAAAGCAATACAAATATAATTTGGACATGGCTCCAAATAGGATGCAATTGCAAAACCTCCTGCAAAGAAGCAACGAGTCCTTCAAGGAGTACGCTCAACGGTGGAGAGAACTAGCTTCTCGTGTACAACCACCACTATTGGAAAGGGAGCTTGTTGACACCTTTATGGGCACACTTCAAGGCCCATATTATGACAAGATGATTGGAAGCACATCCTCCGGCTTTTCCGATCTAGTTATGGTTGGTGAAAGAATAGAGGACGGAGTAAAGAGGGGAAAGATCCAAGGCCCTCTAGAAGCTCAAAGTGGAGCTAAGAGACCCCCCAGCAACTTTCACGAAAAGAAAGAGGGGGAGACAAATGCTGTTCTAGTGGGACCATCTAGCCCACCACCAAATCAAATGCCTCACTACCACTATCCTTATGTGGCAGCGGCAACGGCTCAAGGGCATTACTCACCTCAAGTAATTCCCACAACTCCACCACGACAACCAGCAGTGTTGCCTCATCAACAGCAGCAACAACAAGGCGGGTACCCACCAAGGAACCAAGCGGGCCTGAGGAACAGGTACAACAATAGACAGTTTGATCCCGTACCCATGCCATATGGTCAGATTTTGCCATATTTAATTCAAAAGGGCATGGTCGAGATAAAACCACTACCAGCTTTGGTGCCACCATATCCACCTTGGTATAATCCCAACGCAAGATGCGAATACCATGCGGGATCCCCGGGGCACAATATTGAAGGATGTAAAGCACTCAAATACAAGGTCCAGAATCTCATTGACAGGAAGTTGTTATCCTTCAAAGAGGAAAACCCCAATGTAAGGAATAACCCATTGCCGGGGCATGCGGGTCCCTCCGTAAATGCGGTGGAAGGACAAGAGGACTTTGGTCCAATCAAGAAGGTAGCCAATGTTAAAACCCCCCTGTCAATCATAAGGGAGCGTTTAACCGGTTTTGGTTTGTTCAAGGGAATGCACGCCAACTGTGAAGCCTGCAAAATCAACCCGGACAAGTGCGAAGAGTTGAAGAGCTGTCTTCAAGAGCTAATGGACCAAGGTTGGATCCAAATGGGATATATAAAGGACGGCATGGATGTTGCTACCTTGGAGTCTCACGATCCAAAACCTCTCGAAATCCCTTACCAAAGGAGAGAGTTACCAACGCCTATACAGCCCATAACATTCCACGTACCTGCACCCTTCTCTTTTGAAAGCACGAAGAAGGTACCATGGAATTACCAACCTGTGGCCTATGTGGAAGGAAAACCACTAGCCAACATAGAGCCCAGCATCACTAACATCACCGGTGTTGGAGGAATAACCAGAAGTGGTAGAGTCTTCGTTCCGAAAGAACTCGGGAAGACGCCAGCCGTCCTACCAGGAGAGCCGCTCAAAGAAAAGAGCGTGGAGGAAAAGGAGAACCAAGCGGGGCCCTCTCAAAAGGCAACCCCACAAAAAGAGGCCGAAGAGTTCCTAAGGATAATCCAAAAGAGCGAGTATAAAATCATTGACCAGCTAGGTCAAACTCCCTCCAAGATCTCCATGCTATCCCTACTACTAAGCTCGGAAGCACACCGAGAAGCATTGCTGCGGATCCTCAGTGAGGCACATGTCACCAAGGACATTCCTGTGGACCAATTCGACGGGATAGTCGGAAATATTACCTCAAGTAGGTACTTGGGTTTCAATGGCGATGAGCTACCCGACGAGGGGCACATTCATAACCGCGCCTTACATATCTCCGTAAAATGCATGGACCACATCCTCTCTCGAGTGTTAGTGGATATGGGGTCATCTTTGAATGTCATGCCCAAGACTACCCTCCTCAAGCTATCATGTGAAGGGACAGTAATGAAGCCCAGCGCCTTGGTCGTAAAAGCTTTCGATGGGTCAAGAAGAGCCGTCGTAGGGGAGATCGACTTACCAGTCCAAATCGGACCTAAGGTTTTCACCATAACCTTCCAAGTCATGAATATCAATCCGACTTACAGCTGTCTTCTCGGACGACCATGGATTCATGCGGCCGGAGCCATCACCTCTACTCTGCACCAGAAACTTAAGTTCATCATTGATAACCAAATGATTGTAGTTTCCGGGCAAGAGGACATGATGGTAAGCCATCTCTCATCATTCCGTTATATAGAAACAGACGAAGAAGCTGTAGATGTTCCCTTCCAGTCTTTGGAAGTGGCGAATGTCGTGACTTTGAGCTCAAAGCCCAAGAAAGAGGCTAGGACAGCCATGTCATCATGGAGGGCAATAAGAGAGGCCCTAGAAGAAAGACGACCTGCCGGATGGGGCAAATTAGTGGACATACCGGAGAAGAAGAATCGCTTCGGGTTGGGGTATCATCCATCAGCCGAAACTTCCTCAAAGCCTCCAAAGCAAGGGATCCTCCCCATTTCAGAAACATTCATCAGTGCGGGATTTATCAATGAAGATCAAGTGGCTCTACTTGAAGACGTAGATGAAGACGTGCCTGATTTAGTGTACCGTTGCGCTTCGGATGAAGCTTTGAACAATTAGAGGGCTATCACAATTCCCGAGATCGTTACCAAGATCAAGTAATAAACCATGTTTGTATTTTGCTTTTGAAAAAAAATCATTTTGCTCTGCCCAAGGCAAATGATTAGTCGTGTGGGGCCCCCATGTTTTAAAGTTATTTCCAATCATGAATAAAATCACTCTTTTATGTTCATTTGAGTTTTTCTTTCTTTTTTGTATTTGTTTTAAAAAAAAAATTTCTACAAAGAGCCTAAAAAATCATACTCATGCAGATCTACAAATCCACCCTCCAAAAACAACACTGCCTTAATCCCTTATGACTTCGATTTCCCGATTAATCAAACGGAAGATGACGAAGAGGACGATTATGAACCGCCTGAAGAATTGTCTAGACTTGCAAATCAAGGGGATAGGGTAATACAACCTCACCAAGAATCAGTTGAAAAGGTCAACTTGGGGACCGAAGAGGATAAGAAAGAGGTCAAGATAGGAGCCTCCCTGCATGAAGATGTGAAAGGAAAGTTGATTAAGCTTCTGCAAGAGTACGTGGACGTATTCGCTTGGTCGTATCAAGACATGCCGGGTTTAGACCCTAACATCGTTGTACACAAGCTGCCACTCAAGCCGGAATGCCCGCCAGTGAAGCAGAAATTGAGAAGAACTCGACCCGATATGGCTCTCAAGATCAGAGAGGAGGTCAAAAAGCAATTCGATGCTTGCATCTTAGCCGTAACCAAGTATCCAACATGGGTTGCCAACATTGTGCCAGTTCCGAAGAAGGATGGCAAAGTTAGAATGTGTGTGGATTATCGGGACTTGAATAGAGCAAGCCCAAAGGATGATTTCCCGCTGCCACATATCGACATATTGGTGGACAACACAGCCCAATTCTCAGTCTTCTCCTTTATGGACGGCTTCTCGGGATATAACCAAATCAAGATGGCTCCAGAAGACATGGAGAAAACTACATTCATCACCCCATGGGGAACATTCTGCTATAAGGTAATGCCTTTCGGATTAACAAATGCCGGGGCAACATACCAAAGAGCGATGGTAACTCTTTTCCATGACATGATCCATAAGGAAATTGAGGTCTATGTCGATGACATGATTGCCAAATCCCAAACGGAGGAGGATCATCTAGTCCATCTACAAAAGCTATTCGAACGCCTAAGAAAATTCAAGCTGCGCTTAAATCCTAACAAGTGCACATTTGGCGTTAGATCCGGGAAGTTATTGGGCTTCATCGTCAGCTAAAGAGGTATCGAAGTGGATCCTGACAAGGTAAAAGCCATCCAAGAAATGCCAGCGCCAAATACCGAGAAAGAAGTCCGGGGTTTCTTAGGAAGATTGAACTACATCGCTAGGTTCATCTCACACATGACAGCTACCTGCGAACCAATCTTCAAACTGCTAAGGAAAAACCAAGCCGTTCATTGGAATGAGGATTGCCAAGAGGCGTTTGACAAGATCAAACAATACCTGCAAGAACCACCAATTTTAATACCTCCGGTTCCGGGTAAACCCCTCATCTTATACCTAACCGTACTTGAAGGATCAATGGGTTGTGTGTTAGGACAACAAGATGAAACGGGAAGAAAAGAGCACGCAATCTACTACCTAAGCAAGAAGTTCACCGACTGTGAAACAAGGTATACTTCACTTGAAAAGACTTGCTGCGCTTTAGCATGGGCTGCTCGACGCCTAAGGCAATACATGTTGACCCATACAACTTGGTTGATATCAAGGATGGATCCCATCAAGTACATCTTCGAAAAGCCTGCCCTCACAGGAAAGATAGCCCGTTGGCAAATGCTGCTGTCTGAGTACGACATTCAATACGTGGCTCAAAAAGCCATCAAAGGGAGTGTTTTATCCGAGCACCTTGCTCACCAACCATTGGAGGATTATCAGCCCATACAATTCGACTTCCCGGATGAAGATGTCGTAGCTTTGAATGACGAAAAGGTCACAAGCGATGATGAAGGGCCAGAACCGAGAGCTCGATGGTAACTCGCTTTCGACGGCGCCTCAAATGCCATGGGGCACAGGATCGAAGCAGTTTTAATCTCCCCAAGAAATGGATACCGACCCTTCACAGCAAGGTTATGCTTTGACTGCACCAATAACATGGCGGAATATGAAGCATGTATCCTAGGCCTCGAAGCAGCAATTGATCTAAGGATCAAAAACCTTGAAGTATACGGTGACTCAGCCTTAGTCATCTATCAAGTCAAAGGAGAATGGGAAACAAAACATCCCAATTTAATCCCCTACCGAGCCCGGGTTGTAGAATTGATTGAGCGTTTTGATGAAATCAACTTCCATCACATACCTTGAGAAGAAAACCAGGTGGCGGATGCTTTGGCTACATTATCATCAATGTACCAAGTAAATTTCCACAATGAAGCGCCAATCATAAGGATGGATTGTAGAGACAAACCAGTTGTATGTGCATTAGTCGAAGAGGGACTTGACAACAAACCCTGGTTCTACGACATCAAGCGATACCTTGAAGAGCAAGAGTATCCAGAAAATGCCTCGCACACCGACAAGAGAACCCTCAGGAGATTGGCATCCCAGTTCTTCCTCAGTGGAATTACCCTCTACAAAAGAAACTATGACATGGTCCTGCTCAGATGTGTGGATAAACATGAAGCAGGCATGCTCATCAAAGAAATCCACGAAGGATCATTTGGAACCCATGCCAATGGGCATGCAATGGCAAAGAAAATTCTAAGGGCGGGCTATTATTGGCTAACCATGGAAGCTGACTGTTTCCACTACGCCAAGACTTGTCAGAAGTGCCAAATTTATGCCGACAAGGTGCATGTACCTTGGCCATTCTCTATGTGGGGCATAGACATGATTGGAATGATCGAGCCCAAAGCGTCAAATGGACATCGCTTCATCCTCGTTGCCATCGACTACTTCACCAAATGGGTAGAAGCAGCTTCGTATGCAAACATAACTAAACAAGTGGTAGCCCGATTCATCAAGAAGGAAATCATTTGCCGTTACGGCGCTCCCCACAAAATCATCACCGATAATGGGGCAAACCTGAACAACAAGACAATGAAGGAGTTGTGCAAAGATTTCAAGATTGAGCACCATAATTCCTCCCCTTACCGACCAAAGATGAACGGTGCGGTAGAAGCAGCCAATAAGAACATAAAGAAGATCATCCAAAAGATGGTAACAACATATAAGGATTGGCACGAGATGCTTCCCTTTGCGCTACATGGGTACAGAACAGCCATTCGCACTTCAACTGGGGCAACCCCTTTTTCCTTAGTATACGGTATGGAAGCCGTGCTCCCCGTAGAGGTGGAAATTCCTTCGTTAAGGGTCTTGATGGAGACCAAGCTAGAAGAAGCTGAATGGGTCCAAACAAGGTTCGACCAACTGAATCTCATAGAGGAAAAGCGTCTAACGGCAATATGTCACGGACAACTCTATCAAAGGAGACTCAAGAGAGCATTCGACAAGAAGGTCCGTCCTCGAGAATTCAAAGAAGGAGACCTAGTGCTCAAGAAGATATTACCTATCCACAAAGATCCCCGAGGGAAGTGGACTCCCAGCTATGATGGACCGTACGTGGTAAAGAAAGCCTTCTCTGGCGGAGCCTTGATCATCACTACTATGGACGGAGAAGAGTTCCCACTCTCAATAAACTCCGATGCAGTCAAGAAGTATTATGCCTAAAAAAAAAAGAGAGAAAAAGCTCGCTAAATCGAAAACCTGAAACGGCGGTTTAGGCAATAGAGAGCGTCCTGCTAGATCGAAAACCTGAAAAGGCGGTCTAGGCAAAAATAAAGGACATCAAAAAAGGAAATACACCCCGGTGGACTGAAAACTCGAAAGAGCGGTCCAGGCAAAAATTAGGGGTTAACAAAAGAAAAAGGCAATGACTGCAACATCCAAGCTCCGGACAAGATTCAAGAGGAGAAGAACCGGTCTTTTCAACATCTTCCAAAAAAAAATCTCTCGAAGTCATAAGGAAAATAACATGTGTTGTGCCAAAACCAACAAATTTCTTTTTGCTTTTTTCTTGTCTTTCTCTATCTTTTTCCCCAGAGAAGTAATCACTTCTCACTTCATGTATTTTTACCCATTCAAGAAGTCAAATCTGCATTGAATAGATTTCCTTTTTTTATTTTGTGTTCTCATTAGCGCATAAAATTTTGTTTTCTTCATGATGAAAATGTATCGAAACATGGGAAAGAAACAAAGGAATTTCTTCAAAAAAAAAACAAAAACAAACAAACGTTGTTTTTATTTGAATTTTCGTAAATTTCGAAAGAATTGCGGTAATTCCCCCCCAAATATTGCACCAAAGGACTTTTGCTCTTCAGCAAAGGCAAGTGCATAGCTCACGGCACGTGAAGCGTAAAGACCCCGAGGGTTAGAGGAACAAAATTCCCCAGTCGAAGCACCCCAAACATCCAAACATCAACCAAGGCTGGATATTGATCATGCTTCCAAAATGATCCTTATACCCCCATGAAGCCAAACCTTATTGACATTCCCCAGGGAGTCTCAACCCAAAACAAAAAGTCCAATCATCATTGGCAGACCAACACAAATCCCCAGGAAAGACCCGACCTTGCTCGGCATCCAATTTTAACTCCCAGCATTCAACATGCATCCCACATATCATGCATAACATAATACACGCATCATGTCAATTTCATTCATGCATGCATATCCAAATCATTCATACACATGCATTTCATATTCATGTCATGCATCCTCAGCAAGGATTCCCCAGTGAGTATCACATATTCACCAGCATCCATCCACAGTTAAGCAAGTGTTCCCCAGTGAACCTCCTTCACAAACTGTCCCCAATTCCCCCAGCGGGAATCTTTGATTGAGTCTATCTCATATCATATTGCATTGCATATCATACTGCATAAAACAACATGAAGCATGTCATGCATCATACAATCATGTTTCCTTTTTCAACAATCTAAGTACTAGCCATGCCTAGAGACGATTACACTATCCCAACAGTGGTAGATCCTATTTCCCCAGTTAAGTCTAAGCATCTATTCAGGCGACGACTTCTTCATATCTAATCACCTAATTAGGTGATGATCATTCCAGATTAAGGCCACCTGTTTAGGTAACGATCCTTTATCTGTGTCCGATCAGATCACCTGTTTAGGCGGCGATCTTTTCCTTTTCGAGCGTTCATACACGTCTCGTAAAGTTTTTCTTTTACCTTTCGAGCGTTCATACACGTCTCGTAGGTTTTACCTTTTCGAGCGTTCATACACGTCTCGTAAAGTTTTTCTTTTACCTTTCGAGCGTTCATACACGTCTCGTAGGCCTTTCCTTTTCGAGCGTTCATACACGTCTCGCAAAAGTTTTTCTTTTACCTTTCGAGCGTTCATACACGTCTCGTAGGCTTTTACCTTTTCGAGCGTTCATACACGTCTCGCAAAAGTTTTTTCTTTTACCTTTCGAGCGTTCATACACGTCTCGTAGGTTTTACCTTTTCGAGCGTTCATACACGTCTCGTAAAGTTTTTCTTTTACCTTTCGAGCGTTCATACACGTCTCATAGGGTTTTACCTTTGCGAACGTTCATACACGTTTCGTAAGTCTTTTATTTTCGAGCGTTCATACACGCCTCGCAGATTGAAATCACCTGATTAGGTGACAATCTTTTTCTCTTCAGATCTAATCGCCTAACCCTTTGAGCGTTCATACACGTCTCAAATGTTTAAGTGACGATCTTTTATCTTTGCTTTCGTACCGCGAAGGACAAAATTCGGGTCCTTCTTTTACTTAATTGATCTTCGCAAAGAGTTCATGAGATGCCCTCGGCACTCACACACTCTATGCAAAGACACAATTAAGTAGGGGCAGCTGTAGTACCCCAATTTTGTCCTAAGCCTTTCAAAAACAAAAATAAAAAAAATCAAAGAGGGGAAAAAAAGTCAAAGTCAACAAAAGTCAACAAAAAAGTTAACATTTCAAAAATGATGACTTCGCACTGCGAAGGTCACTTCGCACTGCGAAGTCTGCGATTTTTCTGCAGATTTTTGGTTTCTTTGATTTAATTCCAGAATTTGTTGCACATCATTTGCATATTTATTTTAATCAGCATTCATGGCTAATTGGGCCAAGCAAAACCAGAAATGAGAGACTTGCCATTAATGCCAAGGTAGGAAGTTTTTTCTTTCAACCTAGCATGTGACAAGCAAGTGGGCTTGCCCTTGGGCAGCTCTTGTCCCTCCCAAGTGACCTGTTAACCACCCCAAGGTTGCCAGCCACCTGCTTGAAGTCTTTCTTCCTGCTTGCTCCCCCAAAACCAGTCAAACCCAGCTGGATTTTTCACTTGAAAAAGTCATGAGTGCCTACCCTGTTTTTGCATCAACTTTTCACCCCTCACACCAGCCATATGTAGCCTTTTGCATCCCCCAATCTCTGCACATCACAGTGCACGTTTTTATTGATCAACCATTGAGATTGCAAGGATTGATCCCCAAGCTTGGCCAATTGCAATCCAGCCATGTTCATCATCATTTCTATCCAAAGACCTTTGATTTTGTGGCTGAAATCAGTCAAACCTTTAACCCTTGGCACAAGGCAGAGTTGCCTCTATCCATTAGCATTAAATGCAAAGCCAAATAGCCTGAATTCAGCCCACAAATCAGCTAGGTCCTATTGGATTTTCATCATTACTTGAGATTGCATTTTGGCCTATAAATAGAGAGGCAAGGCAAGATGCAATAAAGGAGAAGATAGAGCATGAATTAAGCAGAAAATACAGCAATTCAAAGAGCATTTACACACAAAGAAACACTACTCAAACACCAGAAAAAACCAATCAAATACAAAGCCTTGCCAAGTTCAAAGTTCATCACAAATATCCAAAAAACCTTTGCAAGAACCTTCAACCAATTCAAATCCATTTTTGTAAGTTTCTAAGCCTTTGTTTTGCATTTTCATTTGTGCTTGCATAGCAATTTTGGTCCAAAACCCTTTTGTTCTAAAAACCCCTTTTGAATTTCAAAAGAAATCCCAAGGTTTTCAAAACATCAAAACTGGTTTGTCCAGCTCTTTTCATTGCAAAAACTCAAAGCTTTTCACTCACCTAAAAGGTCCTGAGTGTGTTCAGAAGTTGTTTCTGAACAAAAGTTTAGAAACAGCTTCTGAACTCAAAAATTCGCATTGTTCGCAGTGCGAAGTCATGGTCGCAGAGCGACCATGACAGAACTCAGAATCTGAGTTTAGGGGCCCAAATGGCCAATTTTTGAGGTTCTAGCCCAAGAGCTCAGAACCTAGGAGTTTTAAAACTCATTTTATCCAAACCATGTCAAGGATTTTGCATAATATTGGAAAATTCGCAAGTTCGGGTAACACTTTTTTGGGTAACTTGCAAAACAAGTTATGTCCCCAAACTTTCAAAACAACTTGAGCAAATAAGCTATGTTCATCATTTCAATTAAAACTTGAGCAATAAACATTGTTCATGATTTTCAAAACCAAGCGTGAACATACGCCGAATTTGTTCGCTTTTTAAAAACCGTTCGCAAAACGAGCCGAACTTGTGCGTTTTCTAGCAAAATTGCCAAAATCTTTTCATTTTGGGTTTTCAAACCAAATGTTTTGATAAACTTTGGGATTTCTAAGAAATTCGACCAAAAATTTGAATGAAAAAGGGATGGTGTGACGTATGTCTCTCCAGTGCCCCGATTGTACGAATGCGTGACGTATGTCTCGTCGTTCGGACAATCGTATTTCCATTTTCAACGTATCCGACCATACCAAACCAAATCTTGGCCCCTTGTGGTCAATCCGAACCCTTTTGGTCCCCCGTGGCCATTAGATTCAATCCCCCGACTCGTTGGAGTCACCCCGGTCAATGATCGACTCGATTGAGTCCATTGTACCTCTTTTGGTCCCAACGCGACCAAATCGAACCCTCTTACCCAACGGACGTGTTTTACCTATTCTAAGCGCGATTCGTAAACAAACGCTTAAGTCTCCCATGCGCGAGCATACAAGCTAATACGCTTAAGTCTCCCATCCGCGAGCATACAAGCTACGTTTAATCGCAAGAATACGGTCAAAATATCGTCCAATTAACCAACATTTAAGTTCTTTACCAAAGAACTACGTACGCTTTGAATTCTCCGACTACCGGGAGATACGTAGGAGCAAGATCGACATCTTGTCAAGCGCAATAATAAAAAACTTTTTTTTTCCTTTCGTTTGTTTTCATCTCTTTTCCCCTTTTTAGCATATTTTCTTTTGACATAGATAAGCATGCGCGCAAAACATTTAGAAACAATTTAAGCTCTAGCCAAATAGAAGGTTCCCGTTGAGTAGAACGGACGTGAGGGGTGCTAATACCTTCCCCTTGCGTAATCGACTCCCGAACCCGACAATGGTTGCGATGACCAGTCCTTTTCCTCATCGTCAAGGGTTTTATTATCGTTTCCCTTCAAACAAAAAACTTAAGGGTTTATCAACGTTCCCTTTACACAAAAACTTTGGTGGCGACTTCACAAGGCCCTCCGAGCGTTCGCGGACGTCCTCGGAGGATTGCGCGTTTTTTAAACGAGGTGCGCACACTATGGGACCAAAAGGGGTGCAATGGACTCAATCGAGTCGATCATTGACCGGAGTGACTCAAACGAGTCGAGAAAAGGTTCGATTGATCCGACGAGATCAAGAACGGGTACAATGGACTCAATCGAGTCGAACATTGACCGGAGTGACTCAAACGAGTCAAGGGATTGAATCTAGTGGCCACGGGGGACCAAAAATTTGTTTGGTGTGGTCGGATGCATTGAAAATGGAATGACGATTGTCCGAATGACGAGACATACGTCACGCATTAGTACAATCGGGGCAATGGAGAGACATACATCAAACCATCCCTTTTTCATTCAAGTTTTTGGTTGAATTTCTTAGAAATCCCAAAGTTTATCAAAACACTTGGTTTGAAAACCCAAAAATGAGAAAGTTTTAACAATTTTGTGAAAAACGCACAAGTTTGGCTCATTTTGCAAATGGTTTTGAAAAGCGAACAAATTCGGCTTAAGTTCACGTTTTTGGTTTGAAAAGGATGAACAAAGTTTTTGTTCAAGTTTGGTTTTGAAAATGGTGAACATAGCTTATTTGTTCAAGTTTATTTGAAAGTTTGTGAGCGTAACTTGTTTTGCAAGTTACCCAAAAAAGTGTTACCCGAACTTGCGAATTTTCCAATATTATGCAAAATTCTTGACATGGTTTGGATAAAATGAGTTTTAAACCTCTTAGGTTCTGAGCTCTTGGGCTAGAACCTCAAAAATTGGCCATTTGGGAGCCTAAACTCAGATTCTGAGTTCTGTCATGGTCGCACTGCGACCATGACTTCGCACTGCAAACAATGCGAATTTTTGAGTTTAGAAGCTGTTTATGAACTGTTGTTCAGAAACAACTTCTGAACAAACTCAGAACCTTTTAGGAGAGTGAAAAGCTTTGAGTTTTGCAATGAAACGAGCTGGACAAACCAGTTTGGATGTTTTGAAAACCTTGGGATTTCTTTTGAAATTCAAAATGGGTTTTTTAGATCAAAAATGTTTTGAACAAAATTAGGATGCAAGCACAATTATAAATGCAAGATAAGGACCTAGAACACTTACAGAGATCCTAGCAAAGCTCCTGCTGCAAGGAAGTGAAATGAACTTGGATTGTTGAAGTTCTTGCAAAGTTTTGGAATATTGTTGATTTGGAGCAATGAACTTGTGTTTAGATTGGTGTTGGAATTGGTTTTTTGCTAGTGTTTAGTGCTGGTTTTTTCTGGTTGTTTGTAAGTGTTTGTAAGTTATAATAATGAATGAGTAGTAGTATCAAAAAGTCTTGAATGCGTAGTAGCTCTTGTAACCTTGGGCATTGCTTCCTATTTATAGGCCAAAACCAAATCAATTTTCATCATTAGAAATCCCCAAAATCCAGCTGATTTGTGGGCTAGGATCAGGCTAAATCACTTTGCATTTAATGCAAAAGTGAAGAGGTAACCTTGCCTTGTGCCAAGGGTCAAGACTTAGCCAAATCCAGCCACTAATTCAATGGTTTTTGGATAGAAATGATGATAAAACAGGGCTGGTTTGCAATTGGTTGTGCTTGGGGATTGATCCTTGCAATCTTAATGGTTAAGCAATAAAAACGTGCACTGTGATGTGCAGAGGTTGGGGGAAACAAAAGGCAACATGTGGGCTGGTGTGAGGAGGATGAAAAGCTGCTGAAAAACAGGGCAGCAATCATGGTTTTTTGCAAGTGAAAACCAGCTGGGTTTGACTGGTTTTGGGGGAGAAAGCAGGAAGAAAGTCCACAAGTTGGTGGCTGGCAACCTTAGGGTCAGTAGCAGGTCACTTGGGAGGGACAAGAGCTGCCCAAGGGCAAGCCAACTTGCTTGGCACATGCTAGGTTGGAAGAAAAAGCTTATTTCCTTGGCATTAATGGCAAGTGCTCCAATTTTGGCTTTGCTGAGCCAAAAAGGCCATGAATGATGATAAAACAATAATAAAAATGATGTGTAAGAAAAAATGGAATTAAATCAAAGAAACCAAAAATCTGCAAAAAATTCGCAGACTTCGCACTGCGAAGTCACCATTTTTGAAATGTTGACTTTTTGGTTGACTTTTGTTGACTTTGACTTTTCTCCTCTTTTGTTTTTGATTTTTGTTTTGAAAAGGCTTAGGACAAAATTGGGGTACTACAGTGTGGACTCAAAAAACTTGGTTTCTTTTCTTCTCACAAACTTAAGTTAAGTTCAGGAGCTGATATGAATTAGTTCTGAACTATTTCTCAAAGAGTATATGCAGCGGATTAAAAACAAAGAGAGAAGGAAGAGAGGACACACAATGTTTTTATACTGGTTCCTTCCACAAGTTGGAAGTAGTCCAGTCCCCTTGTTACCAACAAGAGATTTCAACTATAATCAGCCTGATTACAATTACTTAGACCACACAGGAATGAGATTTCCAGTTTCTTAGACGACAAAGGAATAAGACTTCTAATGTTCAGACCACTAAGGAATGAACCAACCTTGCTTAGACCACAAAGGAATAAGACTCCCTGCACAGACCACACAGGAATGTGACTAACAGCTCAGACCACAAAGGAATGAGGTTACAATTGCTCAGTATTCAGACTGAGACTTTAAGGACCAAACTGAATTACAAAGAAATAAGTTTGGATTGAACACTTGATAAAATATCAGAGGTGTTCTCTTAAGACAACACAGGTTAAGACTCTTAACCTTAAGAAATTCTAAGTTACAGAGACTAAAAGAATTTCTAAGAGTTTTGTGAACTTATGAGTTTTGACAGCAAAAACAGAGCACAGGTTCAGCAGTTTTGTTTCAAGAGTCTTAGACAAATTCTTCTTCAATTCTTCTTCCTTTTATAGAGGAAATTAGAGTTGTTGAAGATTTACAGAAATTAAGCAAAGAGCCGTTGCAAATTGAGAGCTAGGATAGCTGCAATTATGTGCTGAACTTTTGCAGAAAACAGAGTACAGCAGCCATTTTTGAATTTGCTTTCCTTAAAAGCTGGGGAATGTTTGAGTCAGGGAGACAACTGTTCCATTGGAGTTGTTTTGACACATCCAGGCATTAAATGCGCACAGTAACAATTGCTTTTCTTGCCACATCAGACTTCAGAAGCTTCAGACGCACTGTTCACCTTCAGAAGCACTTCTTTAGAACTGGCTTCAGACTCAGCTTGTTCTTCAGACTTCGGCTTCAGACGCAGCTTGCTTCTTCAGACTCGGCTTCAGACGCAGCTTCAGAACCTGCCTTCAGAAGCACATCAGAAGCTGGTCTTCAGAACTTGTACGGATCAGAAGCTGCTTCAGACTCAAACTTCAGAAACTGTCTTCAGACGCAAGTTTCAGACTTCCACTTCAGGAGCACCCTTCAGACCCAGTTTTCTTCCAGCTTTGCAACATTGCTTCTAAGCTTTCCTTTCTTGCTCTAAGCTTGTTCTTCCATAACCTTTATCATTTATCAATCATTAAGCACGTGATTCTGAAATAACTTGAACAAAGCATTAGCAAATAACCAATTTTCTATTTAACACTTTGTTATCATCAAAACTATAAAGAGAGATGTTCATACAAATTGTTCCAACAATCTCCCCCTATATTCAGAAGAGAGTTGTTTCACATTTTGTTCCAACAGGAGTAACCCTGAAGTACATCCCCTGCTGATAACCGGTGAAAATTCCTATCTGAGGCTAATCACCGGACTCCCTTGTTGTGTGTGTGGTTATCCTCGCGGAAAGTCCCTGCCCGTTCCAGCTGTATCCGAAACCCCCTGTGCTCTAACTAGCGAGAACACAAAAGACACACTTAACTTTAATTAAATCTTATGTGCGGTTATCCTCACGGAAGGTTCCTGCCCGTTCCAGCTGTATCCAGAACCCTCTGTGCTCTCTAACTGACGAGAACACAGAAGACACATAATTTAACCTTTTAGTTAATTAATTCTGATTAGTTATCCTGAACTGCTACATGTACCCTCAGTGTCACTGTGACGTGAACGATTGAGGCATGATCTGGTGAATATATAATCTTATCTGAAATCTATTCTAATCATAAGTTGTCTGAAAACTAACCTGTGGTTAATCTAGTCTTATCTGAATCTTTGAATGTTAAAATACATTCCTGGTACTTTCGTACACTTAACTGAATACATCTCTATTCTTGCTAACCTATTATAGGTTCTAGACATATCGTTGTCATATGTCGTTCTTAAGGGCTTATCATCTCACTTGTGATAACTTCCCTATTAATCTAACCTTTGCTCTCGCACCTCTAATGCATTCCCTAATCCTTGTTCCCTTATACTTTCACCCGTTGGAAGCCTTTCGGATATGTCAAAATGGTATTTTCTAGGAAAAATAGGGTTTTCATTGAAAATGGTTACCAAATGCCTCGCCCGACGCGTACACATCTCACTGAACGAAGCACAATAGCCCTGGAGGGACAGTCATAACTCGCCCAGTGAGCTCCATCTCGCCATGGCGAGTTGGTCCAGAACTAAAATGATGAAACTCGCTGCAAGCTCGCCGTGATGAGTTTGACAGCACAGAAAATGCTCAAAACGTGATTTTCCACCATTTTGACTTATCCAAGCTTACCCAAGCATCCCAACAGTGTTAGGAATGATA
Source organism: Medicago ruthenica (assembly GCA_018208015.1). NCBI lineage: Eukaryota > Viridiplantae > Streptophyta > Magnoliopsida > Fabales > Fabaceae > Medicago > Medicago ruthenica. The sequence goes on from CM031375.1 coordinate 51,070,811, forward strand.
TTTAACTACAAATTGATGACTTAATTCATGGAGTGACAAGGATTTAGCATGCATTAGAGATTAGGGAACAAAACTGATAACTTTTCAAAATAAGGGATTGTCACCTAAAACTTACCCAAGGTGGGTTCTAAACTAAAGGAACTCACCTCAATTGCTGGAAAAATAGGAGGAATTGATGAAATGATGAGGCTTCAAGGTTTTCCCAATTCCAAGCTAAATCTTTTACTCCAACTCAAGTTCTTGTACCCACTCCAAATTTAAGCTTCCCATTAGTTCAATTTGATGATTAGAGGTGAAATCTTAACATACAAGCTTGAATTGATGACTTGAAAGAAGTTAGGGTTAGGGTAGTGAGGAAGGGTTCGGCCAAGTGGACAAGGGAAAGGTTGAATTTGTGCTTGAGTGCTGATCAGCTTGCTCTAAGGGCCATAATTTCATCTTTGCATGTTGATTTGGTTAAGAATTGAGTGAGAAGGGTGGAAGAAGAGAGGGGGGGGGGGGGGGGGGGGGGGGGCGTGGGATGTAGAGAGAGAAGGGGAAGAAGCTCTAAATTTTAAATAGAGAAAAGAGTAGGAAGAATGAAGGAAATTGAGGTTTGTTGGTTATATATAGCCTCAAGCCTTAATTTACTAAAATTCCCTTCGCTTAAAATATCTCTGGTACATCGTCTCAATACTGACAATTATCTGAGTCAAAGCGGGATGTTACACAAGGTAACCACATATCTTCATTGGATTGAATGTAAAGGGTACAGTGGAGAATAGATGCAAACCTACACCACAGATTGGAGGCATATATGCATTCAATGAAATGAAAGGATTATTCCACATGTTTAGCACAAAGAGAACACATTGAGGGAAGGCACTAACCTCTGTAGGCAAGATTTTCATTAGTAGGGAGCTTATCCAACATCATTCTCCAAACGAACAAGGATTTGGAAGGAGGATTCTTGATTTTCCAATTCCACGCGCCTTCAAGAAACCTTTGAAACTTGAGTTCTATGACGGTACAACCGACCGTAATGAACACATGGAACACATTGATATCGTCCTCAACTTTCACTAAGAAAGAGGAAAAGTAAAATGTAAGCTCTTCGTTGTGATACTGAAGGGGGCGGAAATAACATGGTTCAAGGGACTAGAAGATAACTCCACTGATTCTTGGAGGGAACTATGTGAAGAATTTACTTCTCATTTTACTTCAAGAAGAAACCAACCAGAAACAATGGCGGCGCTGAACGCCATCATCCAATGAAAGAGGGAAACTATTTGGGAGTATCTAGAAAGATTCACCGGCGAAGGCTTGGAAGTTTATGGCTCAAACGATAATCTGAAGTGCTTCATCTTCAAACACAACCTCTGTGATGACTACAAATTCAAAGAACAATTGGGCCTAAGGGCAGCAAGAGATATGAGTGACCTCTTGGTTCGTGCCCAACACTACAACAACTATGAAGAAAAGATATTGGAAGAAGAAGCCATGCAGAGCAAACAATCACATAAGGGAAGTGACAACAAACAACGTGATGACAGTGAAAAAGGAAAAAGACATGCTGAAAATGTTTGAGTAGGGAGTTCAATGAAGCTGGCATCAAAAATCTGGCCTTACTGAATGAATCCTCTAGGACGAAATAGTCCAAATATTGCAGGTTATATAGGTGCCAAAACCACGACACTAATTGAAATTCCTGGCAGGACCTGGTTCTGAACCGTAAAACAGAGTATGCAAACAGCAGTTCAGAAGCAGAAATATAAAAGACAGAAAGTAAAGGAACACAGTTGATTTGTTAACCCAGTTCGGTGCAACTTCACCTACATCTGGAGGCTACCAAGCCAGGAAGGAAATCCACTAAAATAATATCAATTTGAAGTCCTATGACACAGCCCCTGTTTCACAGCCTTTATGAAAACAGCCCCTGTTTCACAGCCCCTTCTCACTTAATCACTACCCGTGGTATTTCTACCTAGGAACTCCTAGATATAAGAACCCCTCTTACTTCCTACTCAAGCAATCACTGCCCCAGTGATTGTATTCTCTAAACAAACAAGGATGAAGACACCCTTCAAAACATCAAAGTCACTTTTGCATAAAAGCTTTAAGTGAATTACAACTCAATAACAAACAACCAACTCTAAACACTTTGAGCGGTGCACAGAAACAAAGCACAAAGCTTACAGACTCAACAACCTAAGACTCTTTCAATTCTAGATTTTGTTGAGATAATTTTCTTCAATAGCAGCTTCCTCTATTTATAGCAATCAGCTGCAACATAATTCTTGAACCAAATCTTCTTCAAAGATATATTCCCAGAATTCTTTAGAAGCAAATGGAAGCAATATATTTTCCAGCAATATATTTTCCAAAGATTTCTTTGAAAATATATTCACAAATAATTGAATCCAATCTTCAGAAAATATCTTGTGAAATTAATCTTTCTTCTAGAAACATCAGCTTGGAGAATTCTTCAATTAAATCTTCAAAAGATAATGTGAGAAAATAAAACAGCTCCAAGAGACAAGAAAGAACGCAGCTTCTGAACGAGCTTCTGAAATGCAGCTTCTGAAGGTTCAACTTCTGATGAACAGTGCTTCTGAAAATCATCGTCTGAACAGTGTGTCTGAAGGTCCAGCTTCTGAAGTATTGTTCAGCTTCTGAAGTGCAAATTGCTTCTCTATTTGATTTTAGCAAACATGAAGCCAACAACCAAATATCCAACAATCTCCCCCTTTGGCAAATTTTTGGCTAAAATTAATTTGAGCATTTCAGCTTGGAAATTCTTCACCCAACAAGCAACGCAACCATGAAGAACATAACACAAATGTAGCAACAGAGTCAGCAGCAGATGATTCACTACATTTCACACATATATTCCCCCTGAACTACCCCTGAACATATACTCAAGAACAACACAACCCAGGAACTCCCCCTGAAACAGAAATTCTGGAACTCCCCTGAAACAGATCAGTCAGAAACTCCAACTCCCCCTGAACTGTTGAACAACTTCTGAAACAGACACATACTTATTTCTCCCCCTTTTTAGCCAAACAATGTTGACAAAACAACCAGCAATCACCAGGAGCAGAGAAACACAAGAAACAGAGCATAAGCACATCACATAACAACATACCACATAACCACACACAGACACCACATCAGAATCAGCATCAAAACCAACATACAGAACCCATCACAACACCAACATCAGGATCAGAACCACATAGAGTCCACACATAGAAGAACAAAACAAAAAGCAACAACTGCAGACCAGAACCACAAACAGAAATCCAAGACATCAGACACAAAATTGACAGTCTTCAGACTCAGCAACAGATGTTGTTTCATCATCAGACACAGCATCGGAAGTTGTTTAGTTAATGTGTGCTTCAGGCACATTTAGAACCTTCTTCCTAGCAATCTGCTTCTGAAGAACAACAATTCTCTTTTGAACACAGGACATGGTATCATGCTTAGACCTGAAACCACTGTGATCCCTAGATGTGGACTCAAGTGTTTTATTGCCATTCAAACGTTATCTGTAACAAGATAACTATAACGTTGGTTAATGGGCACTCGATGAATCATGCTGAGGGACATGAGTGTCCTAGATGGAATTTGTCCCTCCTTCATAACAGGAGATATATCTTTAGGCCTCTTGATGAAATATGACTGGAGAAATGCATGGCCATGCCGAATTAAGTCAATATGAGATATTGGACTTATTCGTTGTTCAGTATATTTCGGAATCAAGAAATATAAATATTGAGCTAAACAAGGGTGACGTAATCTATGCCTTGTGTTCAATAAAGATATTAGGACAAAGGAGTAATCGTACACATAGACATTATCGTGGAAAAGGTTTCGTCAGATCACTTGACATTCTTGTCACTTGGGTAGCAGTGATGTGTTACTAGATACCGCTCACTGTTTGTAATGTTAAATATAAGATTTAATATTATTGCCAACGTTGCAAGAACCTATAGGGTCACACACAATAGAACGGTCAAAAGGAGAAATATAAGTAATACTTATATGATGGGGTGCGTTTAGCAATTGAAGCTAATTAGTTAGCGGAAGCTAATGGGTTAATGGGCTTACGGAAGCTCAACATGATGTCTGATTTTTGTGTAGCAATGAGATCTATAAATAGAGCTCTAATGCTGAAATCAGTAGTGCTCTTTCGTGTAACCCTAAAAGGCAAAACCGAAATCCCTACATCTCTCCCTAACCTCTGATCGCTTGGCTAGCACCAGGAACCAGAGGAAACCGTTCGTGTGGACGAGTAGAGGCTTTGCTTTCTTGCTTAGCTGTGATCAAAGAAACTGTTTCTGCACTAGAAGAGGTAACAATTCTATCACTGATTCATGTGATATTCGTAATGATCCAAGGAAAGAAAAATCGAAAAATTTTAAACTTCCGCTGCATTTTACATGTCGATTTTCCTTCAGTGGTATCAGAGCCAATTACGAAACCATGAATCGGATTGTTTTGTTTACTGCTTTATGTTTTAATTGGATTAAACATAATCGAATACAATTAAATAATAAAGACGAATTAAAATTGGCAAGGCATCACGTTTCTGTGCATGAATTTTTCGGTTTGTTTGAAGCTTCGGAACCGTATCTGGTGAAGCATCAATATATCGATCATCCATATCGACGGAAACGTGTTGCTCGATCACATACACACATAATAAAATCATATCGTTTTTTTGTGCATGGCTTTTCATTTTGTTTGAGGCTTCGGAACCGTTTTCTGGTGAAGCATCAATATATCGATTATCCATATCGACAGAAATATGATTGATAAATTCTGTGTAACAAAAGTACATATGATATACTCGTGATGATCGTGCACTAATTAAGTCAGATGATATTTGTTCATATTGAATGATTGTCAACTGGAGCTTCGGAACCGTATCAGGTGAAGCATTCTAAGTTCGATCTTCATATTGGATAAACAATCAGAGTACTTTGATTGGTGTGATCATATTGTTACAACAGGATGCTAGCGCCGCAAGTGTTGTGCCGTCATGATTAGGGTTACGTTCAAAGGTTGAAATGTAACACGCCGCAAGCAATTAGGGCTACGATCAAGTAATTAGGGTTACGCCGCAAGTGTTAAAACGTATCAAATGTTGATGCGAAACACGGCGTTAATTCAAAGTGAATCATTCATATATGAGGTGCAGCGAAACACGGCGTTAATTCAAAGTGCAGCGGAAACCCCGACTAATCTGCGTAGTGTGATCAATCGCCGAATTTTAATTTAATTTATTTAATTATGAGGTGTTAATAATAATAAAAGGTGTTTTATTATTGTTGTGTGAATGATTATGGCCTTAGTATTATTATTTCTTTTATTTTGGATTTTTGAAATATGGCCTGCGTGTCGTGCCTCTCTCTTGAATTCTATATGTACAAATTCTTCCCATCCAATCCCTCGTATGTAAAACGAGTTTCTTTATATGTAATGTAATTAGAATACAAGAAGGTAATAGGACCATTGACGTTGGATTAGCCCTAAAAGTCTAGCTTGGAGAAGCAATGTCGTTTCTAGGATTAGTTTAGATTCTCTCATTGGCTTGAGAGAATCATAGCGTTAGGAGGCCATAATCATGTCACTTTTATTTTGTATAATTGTTATGCATGCTTGAATGATTGGAGTGCGAATATATATGATATATAAGCCGTGGTGTGGTGAGATCAAACTAAATATAATCCTTCAAAGTAATATATTAAGTTTAATGCTTTCCATAAGAATAACACCCTTCAAGACTAATATCAAATGTGTGGGTTTGCCTTAGCAAAGCACATGTTCTATGTTTGTAAGTCGCGGTGCGGTAATATCATTTACCCGATTGTTATTCTATTGGGTTTAACTTAACTAAATTAATTTTAATATGATTAGAATAAATTTAGAAGCAAGAATTGGGAAATATCTATATGATAGATCAGAGTAAGAGTTATTCGCCCAATTGATTTGAAAGTTGTATGAGATACAATTGGAAATGTTCCTACCTAAATAGCTGAGTTTTGGGTGATCAGCCCTGGCTGACTCCAAACAAGGTGAAATAAGGATTTCAACCCGCTAGAAAATCTTCCAACGGGATTTTCCGAATTAAATGTTTGAAGGTCATTTGATTTGAATAAAATAGTGGGAGCGTATTTAATTAAAGGCCAAATTAAATATGTTATTTTCATGATACTTATTTTGTATATTTTAAATTGTAGATGGCAACTAACACTTCAAACAACATTTTGCGATCAATCATTGATAAGGATAAGCTGAATGAAACAAATTTTTTAGACTGGCATCGTAACTTGAGGATTGTCCTCACACATGAGAAAAAGCTGTATATGCTTGATGAACCTGTTCCTGAAGAGGCACCAGCTGCAAATGCTCCCAGGGCTGAGACAGATGCTTATAGTAAGCATGTCAATAGTGCCGTGGAAGTCGCTTGCATCATGCTTGCAACCATGACCTCTGAGCTTCACAAGCAACACATGAAAGGTATGATGTCTCCAAGGCCCTTTTTGGAACTAAGCTGTCAGAAGGAAGTCTTGTAGGACCTCATGTACTCAAGATGATTGGGTACATTGAGAACCTCGCGCGATTGGGTTTACCCCTTGAGCAGGAACTTGCTATTGATCTTATCTTGCAATCATTGCCAGAAAGCTTTAGCCATTTTGTCATGAATTTCCTCATGAATGACATGGACAAAACTCTTCCACAGCTTGCAGCAATGATAAGAACTGCTGAAAAGAACATGAAGGGAAAGGGTAAGACCATCTTGATGGTTAACAATGGAAAGGTCGAAGCCTAAAAAGTCTAAGGGAAATGGCAAAGGAAAAGCAGTTGCTAAGCCATCAACCAAAGCTTTGAAGCCTACTGGAGGTGTGGCTAAGGAGGGCAAGTGCTTCTACTGCGGTAAGACAGGGCACTGGAAGCGCAACTGCCCAAAATATCTCGAAGACAAAAAGAATGGAACGGTTTCTTCCACTTCTTCAGGTATTTTTGTTATAGAAATAATATGTCTACTTCTACATCATGGGTATTAGATAGTGGATGTGGTTCTCATATTTGTACTGATGTGCAGGGGCTGAGAACGAGTAGAACATTGGCAAAAGGGGAGGTCGATCTACGAGTTGGCAATGGCGCAAAGGTTGCTGCTTTAGCTGTTGGAACTTATGAATTGACTTTACCTAGTGGTCTTTTAATACAGTTAGAGAACTGTTATTTTGTACTTGCAATTAGCAGGAATATTATTTCTGTTTCTTGTTTGGGTAAGTCTGGTTTTTCGTTTACAATAAAAGACAAATGTTGTTCTATTTATTTGGATAATATTCATTATGCTAATGCCATTATGAGTAATGGACTTTATATTCTTGATCTCGATATGCCAATCTATAACATAAATACGAAAAAGGATGAAACCAAATGAGTTAAATCCAACTTATCTTTGGCATTGTTGTTTAGGCCATATAAACGAAAATCGCATTTCCAAACTCCATAAGGATGGAATTTTGGACTCTTTTGATTTAGAATCATATGAGACATGTCGATCTTGTTTATTGGGAAAGATGACAAAGACCCCATTCACCGGAACAGGTGAAAGGTCTAGTGATCTTTTGGGACTCATACACACTGATGTATGTGGACCACTAAACACACCTACTAGAGGAGGTTTTTACTACTTCATTACATTCACCGATGACTTTAGTAGATTTGAATATGTGTATCTAATGAAACATAAATCTGAATCATTTACTTTCTTCAAGGAATTTCAAAAAGAAGTAGAAAACCAACTTGGCAAGAAAATCAAAATGCTTCGATCTGATCGAGGTGGCGAATATTTGAGCCAAGAGTTTGACGATCATCTAAAAGAGTGTGGGATCTTATCCCAACTCACACCTCCTGGAACACCACAATGGAATGGTGTTTCCGAAAGGAGAAATCGAACCTTGTTAGACATGGTCCGATCTATGATGAGTCATGCTGATCTTCTAAACTCCTTTTGGGGACACGCCTTATTAACTGCAGCTTATACACTTAACCAAGTTCCATCCAAAGCGATAGAAAAGACACCATATGAGATATGGAGTGGTCAAAAACCCAATGTGAAACATTTAAAGATTTGGGGTTGTGAAGTTTATGTGAAACGACTAATGTCCACTAAACTTGAACAAAGATCTGACAAATGTTTCTTTGTGGGATATCCTAAAGAAACTAAAGGATACTACTTTTACAAACCATCTGAGGGCAAAGTGTTTGTCGCTAGAAATGGAGTATTCCTTGAAAAGGAATTTGTTTCCAAAGAAATTAGTGGGAAAAAGGTAGATCTTGAAGAAGTTCAAGACCCACAAAGTAGTAGTACGCCAATGGAGGGACAAGAGCAGGATACACAAACTGTTGTGACAGAAAATCCTACTCCAATAACACAAGAACCACGTAGGTCAAATAGGGTACGTCAAGAACCTGAGAGATATGGGTATCTCATATCAGAAGAATGTGACGTATTGCTCATGGATCAAGATGAGCCTATGACTTATCAAGAGGCCATTACTGGTCCTGAATCTGAGAAGTGGCTTAAAGCCATGAAATCTGAAATGGATTCCATGTACACAAATCAAGTTTGGAACTTGGTTGAAGCACCTAAAGGAATTAATCCTATAGGATGCATGTAACACCCCAATTTGATATTTTAAGTAATTCAATAAATTTTAATAGGTGTGGCGTGGTGAATATTATTATTAATGCTGTTTTATTTGAATGTGATGTAAATGTTGAGAAGGTTGAATTATACTGGTGAATTAATTTATGATAACAGAATTTAAATAATATAGAAAGAGAATTGAAAAACAAGTAGAAAAGAGTAGGAGGTGTAGAAAATAGGTTTTTAATAAGTGGGGGAGGGGAAAAGCAAAAGAATAGTGAATAGAAGAGGAAAGTTATATGAAGAGTGGCTAGACCAAATATAAATAAGGGTTTTGGGAAATTAGAACTCAGTTTTGCTGAACGTAGAAACAGAGAGAAGAGGAGCCGTCAGAGAAAGGAAAACCTAGCTACAACGAAGTCAAGCCAAACCAGAGATTTCAGAGGAATCGAGGTAAGGGGGAGAATCTTTGCACTTTAGGGTATCTTAATATATGATGGGGGGTGTTTAATTCTTAAGATGATGTTTCTGTTATGATGTGAGATTGTGATGAGAGATTGATGATGGACGAAGGTAAAGACGAGGTTGAATTATTTAAAATTAAGAGAAACTAGTTTACGGTATACGAATAGAGGATTGACCATGAAGAGAGTGTGTGAATCAGTAGTTTAATGGAAAATTAGTGTTTGAATGATAGGGTAACCTTAGGGTGATGTTTAGGGACGTATTGGGTGAGTTGGGGGGGGGGGTCGAAATCGGAGCCGGGGAAGCTCCCATGGTGGAAAATTACAAAATCTGCGTTCTGATGCTGACAGAATCGTGACGCGATTTTGGCACAACTTTTTGACCATTTGCAGTTCCGAATTGAGCTTAGGTGTCTTCATGAAAGTTGTAGATATGGATGTTAGCTTTCATGTGGCTTTAGAATGACCTCATTTAGACATCCACAACTCGATTGATGGTCATATTACTACACAGTTGTCGGCACGGTCGTGCACTCTGCTCAGGTTTGGGAAACGAAACATTTCCACCCCTCTCTGTCCCGAATTGGACTTAGGTCCCTTCATGAAAGTTTTAGATATAGATGTCAGCTTTCATTTCCCTTTGGTTTTAATCCATTTAGATCTCTAGAACTTGAGTTATGAATAAAATATTGTACCTAGGTCATGCAGCGATATGAATAGTAAGTCTAACAAAGCTGTTAGCATGAAAAGTAAGCGTATACTAGGGTTCCGAACCTATAAACCTAATTGAAGGGATTCTAGTCTGGTTTCTTAAGGGTAGTTCCCCAACCCCTTTACGAATTAATACATGGGAAGAACTTTAGGGTGTTAGAGACAAATCCAAGAAGAAATAAAGATAGAGGAGTAGGATAGTAAATGGTGAGAATGAAAGCGCTTAGATAATGAAGTTGCTAATGACGTTGACTACTGAATATATAAATATGATGAAGTTGTTGAAGCATACTCGTAATGATGATGTTGATTATATAAATGATGTGAGTGACGATGTATATTCATGATGACAACGTTTTCTTATGCTGATGATGTGAATAACGACGATATGTTTTGTCCCGGTGTTGTGAAAAATAGGAAGAGTTTGCATCTATGACTGTAAGGTGTTGTTGATGTGTTGACATTTAATACTTGATGAGTCTTGAGCCTAAAAATGTGAAGTAGTTTAAGCAGTAGAAGGAGAAGTGTGAGGGATGTAGATGAGTAGTTCACGGCGGAGTGATAAAGACGGGATTAATCCATCGGGGTATTTTTAAAAGGTCTAATATGGTAAGCTGATTAAGAGAGTATAAAATATGAAGAGATAAAGAAGTGAAAAGAGACGATGATAAGAAGGGATATAACGTAGGTGCCTTCCGAGTAAGTGATGAAGTTAAATATAATCTTCTTAAACAAATAATGAGCTAAGGAATATTGTTAAGTTGAAGAGTAAAAAAGTCAAGGTAATTAAGGAACTTAAGATGAATGTTAGGTAGGAACATATAAGGTGTGTATTGAGTAGTGAAAGATAATAGGAATGAGGATAGTGGTGAATAAGACGGGAATTGATTAGAAGAGAGCGAGATGAATAGGAAAGAAGATAAGAGGTAATAGTCATAATGTTTGACGATAATAATAATGACCGATATTGAGAGAATAAAACCTTAAATTATAATGAAGTTTTAGTGAGGAAAATTGCTGACGTAGAAAGTATCGATAAGGTGAGATAATAACTTTGAATTAGAATGAAGTTAAGATTAGGGGAATGGTCGAGGTTATAGATGACGACAATTGTGAGACGGGGATTAAGGTATAAAGTCGTAATAATGAGAGGGATAAGTAGGAAAGAGTTATTGACGATGGTGAGGTGAAGCCTAATTGTGTAGAGAGGAGACGTTATATGTAATGTTAATGGAGAAGTAAACATCTTAAAACTAGGAAGGAGGAATAGGGTGTGCTATCAGGATAAAATATCTAGAGAGCCTAGAATAGACGAGAGAATAGAGCATGTCTGTAAGATGAATAATAAAATAAAATAGAGGAATGTTGACGTAGAAACGAGTCGTGCTTAAGGGTTGGATTGATGAGGAGATAATGTAGAGATATAGACGGTAACAGAGAGTAATGATGAGGAATCATATGACTATGACAAAGAGTGATGACGATTGATATTATATACAAGTGTATAAATAAATATGATGAGAAATGATGATACTTGTGTTAATATGATGATGAGAGTGATGATGTTTATATTATATTGATGATGAGAATGATGGTGTTTATATTACTATGACGATGAGAATGATGATGTATATATTATAATGATGATGAGAATGACGATGTCTATATTATTTTGATGATGAGAATGATGATGTTTATTTATGAAGACGATGAGAATGATGACGGTGTGTTTTGCATTGATGTTGTGCATATTGGGGAGAGTCTTGCATTTATGAATGTGAATTCAGGATGACGTGATGATGTGTAATACCTGATGAGTCTATTACCATGCATACTATAGAGTCGTGTCTAGGAATTATGAAGATGAAATGACGATGAAAGTCCAGTAACATATCTCTAGCAATTTATGACGACGAAAGTCCAGTAACATATCTCTGGCAAATTATGACGACGATAGGTGTGGTACCACATTCATATAGGTCTTAGGGTGAGTCCATATGCATTTAAATGATGATACTTATACTTGGTGTTTTTAAGTGTGAATTGAATGAGATGATGATATGTATGATTAGTTGAGAAGAATATAATAAATGTCGATGATCATATGACGACATAATATTATTATTGTTGTATTATAATGTTGTGCGTGCTTTTCCATAATATTATGTTATGGCAGGATTTCTCACCCCTTTGTTGTTGTTGTGTTGTTTTCTTTGTGGTGATTGTACTCCCGGGTACAAACACTCAGGTTGAGGAAGTTTAGCTGTGGGACGACTTAGAAGGTGGAGATGGAATACGTCTTCCGTCTAGTTTTCATTTTATTTAGTAATTTATTAATCATGTAGTCGCTACGAGCTCTGATTCTTGTAACACCAGGGTTGGGGTTGACGTTGAAATTAATTTGTTTTTATGTCGAGAACTTGGAAATATTGTTATTTCTATTTATGATGTTGAATAACAAGGATAATCAATATTAATGAAATCAATGAAATGTTTTCTGCTGTTGAAATTATTATTTAAAGAAAGTGTTTATGTTATATGTGATATATTGACGAGTTTTGTAACATCCTCTTTATTAAATATATAATTATTATTTAATAATTATCGTCGGGAAATAGGGTGTTACAATGCAAGTGGGTTTTCAAAAAGAAAACTGACATGGACGGAAAGGTAAACACCTACAAAGCACGATTGGTTGCTAAAGGATTCAAACAAATTCATGGTGTAGACTATGATGAAACCTTTTCACTTGTCGCAATGATTAAATCCATTCGGATCTTACTTGCTATCGCTGCATACCATGATTATGAAATATGGCAGATGGATGTCAAGACTGCTTTCCTTAATGGAAATCTCCTTGAGGATGTGTACATGACACAACCTGAAGGATTTGTCATTCCTAATAACATCCAAAAGGTATGCAAATTGCAGCGATCAATCTATGGATTGAAGCAAGCTTCCAGAAGTTGGAATCTTCGTTTTGATGAAACTGTACAACAGTATAGATTCATTAAAAATGAAGATGAACCTTGTGTTTACAAGAAGGTTAGTGGGAGCATAGTCTCATTGCTGGTATTATATGTGGATGACATATTGCTTATCAGAAATGACATCCCTACACTACAAGAAATTAAATCTTGGTTAGGGAAATGCTTTTCTATGAAAGACTTACGTGAAGCTTCCTACATATTAGGAATCAGGATCTATAGAGATAGATCACAAAGATTTCTTGGCTTAAGAGGGTACATACATAGACAAAGTCTTGAGATGTTTCAATATGTATGAGTCAAAGAAAGGACTCATACCAATGTCATCAGGTACAAGTTTGTCAAAAGCACAATCCCCTTCAACTGATGAAGAAAGGGATCGAATGATCAATGTTCCATATGCATCCGCAATTGGATCTATCATGTATGCTATGTTATGTACTCGACCAGATGTCTCATATGCTTTAAGTGCTACGAGCAGATACCAGTCTAATCTAGGCAACAGTCATTGGGTTGCTGTCAAGAACATCCTTAAGTACTTGAGAAGAACTAAGGATACTTTCTTGATCTATGGAGGTCAGGAAGAGCTCTCTGTAATTGGTTACACAGATGGTAGTTTTCAGACAGATCATGATGATTTCAAATCGCAATCTGGATATGTGTTTTGCTTAAATGGCGGTGCTGTGAGTTGGAAAAGTTCAAAGCAGGAAACAGTCGCTGATTCTACAACTGAGGCCGAGTATATTGCTGCATCTAATGCCGCAAAAGAGGCTGTTTGGATCAAGAAATTCATCTCTGATCTTGGTATAGTTCCAAGCATTGTGGATCCCATTGAATTACTATGTGATAACAATGGAGCAATCGCACAAGCTAAAGAACCTAGATCTCACCAAAGATCCAAACACATACTTAGGCAGAAGCATGATGGTCATACTAGATCTATGGGTATTAGGTCTATGCCTGATTGGCTCTAGTGCTAGTGGGAGATGGTTGGTGTAAGCCCTAGAGGCCAATAGTTTATGTTAAACTTTTCACATGTATCATGACTTTTATTATTAATAAAATATGGCGTTCTTATTACACTTGATATAAGATTAATAAAGTCCCTAGAATAGTTGGTTCATGTGATGGAATATTAAGTGTGACTTAATCATGAGATTACATCAACAGAAAGAACACTATTCTTAAAAGTATCAGTAGTCAAGCTTTAATATGAACTGGGATAGTAATAAAGCATGGAGACTATTATGTATGTAGACTGATGACCATATCTCATGGGTCATGAATATGAGATATTAAGTCTATACATAGGTATGAGTATAGGAGTAATATTTATACTGGATTGACCCATCGTGAGAATACTACATAGTATGTTATGAATTCGTCATAAGTTATTCTCATAATGATAATAGTGTATATCACTCTTAGACCTGAAACCACTGTGATCCCTAGATGTGGACTAAAGTGTTTTATTGCCATTCAAACATTATCTGTAACAAGATAACTATAACGTTGGTTAATGGGCACTCGATGAATCATGCTGAGGGAAATGAGTGTCCTAGATGGGATTTGTCCCTCCTTCATAACATGAGATATATCTTTAGGCCTCTTGATGAAATATGACTGGAAAAATGCATGGTCATGCCGAATTAAGTCAATATGAGATATTGGACTTATTCGTTGTTCAGTATATTTCGGAATCAAGAAATATAAATATTGAGCTAAACAAGGGTGACGTAATCTATGCCTTGTGTTCAATAAAGATATTAGGACAAAGGAGTAATCGTACACATAGACATTATCGTGGAAAAGGTTTCGTCAGATCACTTGACATTCTTGTCACTTGGGTAGCAGTGATGTGTTGCTAGATACCGCTCACTGTTTGTAATGTTAAATATAAGATTTAATATTATTGTCAACGTTGCAAGAACCTATAGGGTCACACACAATAGAACGGTCAAAAGGAGAAATATAAGTAATACTTATATGATGGGGTGCGTTTAGCAATTGACGCTAATTAGTTAGCGGAAGCTAATGGGTTAATGGGCTTATGGAAGCTCAACATGATGGCTGATTTTCGTGTAGCATTGAGCTCTACAAATAGAGCTCTAATGCTGAAATCAGTAGTGCTTTTTCGTGTAACCCTAAAAGGCAAAATCGAAATCCCTACATCTCTCCCTAACCTCTGATTGCTTGGCTAGCACCGGGAACCAGAGGAAACCGTTCGTGTGGACGAGTAGAGGCTTTGCTTTCTTGCTTAGTTGTGATCAAAGAAACTGTTTCTGCACTACAAGAGGTAACAATTCTATCACTGATTCATGTGATATTCGTAATGATCCAAGGAAAGAAAAATCGAAAAATTTTAAACTTTCGCTGCCTTTTACATGTCGATTTTCCTTCATACAAAATCATTTTACATAGCATTCTATGCACTCAAAGTATCCAAGTTACAGCGAGAAAAGAGTTACGAATCATGTATGATCCTTGTGAACAACCTTTATTTCCAATCAATGCAATTTTTAAGTTAATTTTCTGCAATCTATTTTTATACCGCAATTCCTTGTCGAAAAGTTCAAGCAACTGAACTTGGAGATTTTCTATTTCCTTCTTTTATTCGAAACATACAAAAATACTCATAAAATGAGAAGATATTTGAACAAACTTGACACACAATGGCCTGAGATTACTGGTTGATCTCGTAAGTAATAAATCTATAACCAGCGGTTGTTTACCAAAAATCAGGGTAAACAGTCAGCTAATCAACACATATTATGTTTCTGTGCTGACTCGTTTCATAGTATATAATCTGAAAAATATATTAGAAGTTTAGATTATATAATTCGAAATGTGTCAATTTTTGGCCAAATCATAGCAAAGTTCTTTTTTTCCCTTAAATTTTTTGGGATTTCAGATTATATAATCCGAATATGGCGTTCAAATTATTTAATTCGAATAGGGGTATTTTTGAAAACAAATAAGGTGCACGGTAAAAAAAGAAATGGTCTATTTGGTATCAAACACATAAATTGAGAAACAAGCCTTATTTATGGGTGAAGCCTGAACGCCCTGTAATAGTGATCAGAATATATGGCATCAAACACAACGACCAATGGCCATAATATTTGAAACCGAACACTCTCCATTCTCTTCTTTCTTGATTTCCTTTTCTTTTTTGGATTACTTATTTCTTGATTTCTGATGCTTCCAAAGTATGTACTTTTAAATTATTTTTCCAGCAATTAAAATGAAAGAGATATTTAATTACCAGTTGCTAGTTAGTTGACTTTGTAAATGGATATTTTGCCCCTTTTTCTACATTGCTACTTGCTGCTATACGATAATTATATCTTGAAAATGTAAAAAAAAAAAAAATCCATAATTTAGGCCAAAATATGTTGACCAACTGTTTTATTATTTTTGTCAAAAAAGCATAGTAATTTAATTGAAAATCTATAAGAGATTTGTTTAAAAAGGTAGACTATAGTGAATTCTAGAATTATTTAATCAAGTTCCTCTCATTTAGAGTCAAGAACAATTCATTGAGAATCAAAAAGAATGTATACTTGGTATCAAACTCATGTATGATGAAGATGAACGTCAATTAAATATGAGCAAAGAGGTTGGGTTATGGAATCACTAATCATAAATATAAGCTAATGAAAACTAGTTCAAGAACATAAATATTTAGTACATGAGAACATTTTATTAGTTCAATCTAACTTCAAAGGAAACAAATCCAGCTTAAATTACTAAACAAAGAGTAAATTCAAACTGGCATTATTATCTTGTACACCATCACATCCAACATGACTATATTTGCTATGATCTTTATTTAATTTTCCATGCCATGAAATCCCAATGCATTATTTCTATCATTCATTTTTCATCCTCATGTCATCAATGTACAATTTTCCTTCAAGCTTGCGTGAGAAATATCCTTTGAAGAAATCTTCCACACTAATGTCGTTGAACACTGCGGGGGTTTTAGGAGTAATAAGGCTTGGTGCTGGAGCAAGAATTGCATTCAATCTCGCACTGTGAAATGTGGCAATGGAAATCCTCTCCTTCTCTGAGTTAATTGTTGCTCGATGTTCAATACTTCGATAAATACCATTCGTCATTATCTGTCGAACAATTTAAAATATTTGCTAAAATCAAAATATTTACATTTATATGTTTTCTGATTTTATTTTGTAGAATTGCTGTAATATAATAAAGTTACTAAATGTAACATGAAAAATAAATTTGTAAATTATTTTGTTTCGGTTTCATTTAAATTTACGGTTGGTGTAAAAAATTTCTACATTGTCAATCAATCATAATAGACAAATAATTAGAAACGTTTGACTTTTATCACCACTTCTAGAGTCACACACATGTTTGATTATAATGTGACGACATTATAAAACTTTCAATCCTAACCGTGCATGAAAATTAAACTCTTTCTTTTAATTGATAGAAATGTTAACAAGTGCTCCTGGGGCGTTTGTTAAGGAATTATAAAAGGAAATATTATTTTGGAAATTGTGTATTTTACTTTTTAAAAGAAGAAAAAGTGTTGTTTTTAATGTAAAACTTAATTTTTTTTTTTTTGACTTTTAGTTTGTTAACTAGTGCATCGAGAGTACTAGTTAACAAGAATCTTAACCTAATTACCTCTAGCATGTCTCCAATGTTGATAACAAATGCATTTGTGAGAGGCTTAATAGGAATCCACATTCCATCTTTTTTTATTTGAAGGCCTTCTATTTCATTGAGTTGGAGAAGAATGGTAAGGGCAGTACCATCAGAATGAGGATTGAGTCCAATGACTTTGTCTGGTTGTGGACAAGGAGGATAGTAATTCATCCTCATTGCTTGACCTCCCTCTTCAAATAACTCCAGCAATTCATTCTTTTGGATCTTTAATGCTTTTGACATAAATTCAACGATGGTCACACATAGCTTTTTCAGTTCTAAAGAGTACATCTCTAGATTTTCTCTGTAAATGAGCAAATATATAAAAATGATGAAGTTTCTTAAAAATTAAATATTCAGTTTGCTTGAAAATAAGACATACAAATAGAAAGAGGGAAAGAACCTGAATGGTTGGGGAATACTAGGAAATAAGTTTGGATTTCTCAAGTATGATGGATGAGTGACAATGTAGAATAAATCTGCCCATTCCAATTTGTGTTCCTCTGATACAACAAACATCTGACCAAAACCTTCCATATCTCCTGGTTTTTGCGATAATACTTTCTTCTCTTCCACTGACAGATTGAAGAAGTCTTGAACAAGTTGTTTAAAATTTTCCACCAATAAAGGATTGACTCCATGATTGATCAACTGCCAATAATTTCAACAATCATGGTTTATGTTACGGGACAACTACCACTCCTAAATTACCATAAAACCATAATCATGTGACCATTGAGATTGTGACTCATACAATATCATTTATATTTTTAATTTAAATGTGTTTTTAACAATCTATATATAATACAAAGCTCATCAAAAAAAGTCTCTATAATATAATTTAAAAAAATAAAAATAAAAGTAAGTTTTGTGTTGAGATTCCGAGAGCGATGGCATAAGTATTTATAAATGATCAACTAATGATAATATGGCACCAGAGCAGCGAGAGTTGAACACATTTACTTATGAAGTATGACTCAACTTTTTACAAAGCAGAACAAATTTTGTTTGCCTTTCTTTCTTCTTCTGTAAATAAAGTCATTCTAAAATTAATATTTTGGTGAAAATATTTTTTTTGGTTAAAAGTCTTACTCTAACATGTTTTTTTTCCTTTTTGTCAAAAAAAAAGTTTATTTTCCAAGTCTTTGAATATTTAGCTTATGTTAAAATAATCCATAAATATTTCGGAGCAGCTTTGCACATCTTGTGCTAGTTTGCTCGTCATCAATAAATGTTGCTTATAAAAATAATCCATAATTTTTTTTTAGTTAAAAATGTAATGCATAAATATGATACAACTAAAACCAAAATATATATTTCCAGAACTAAAACGAGAAAAATTGTAATATGCACGCAGTTCTTTTGAACAAAGTGAAATTAAAATACAATAATGGAAGAGTGTGATTCAAACCTGGAAGAAACCCCATTCTTTGCAGGCATGATCAAATTTTTGTAATTCAGTTCCATCTTCTTCAGATAACAACTTATTCAAATCGATGATTGGTACTTGTGGTGAAGAGATTGTGTTAGATACTACAGAAGGGTCTTGGTTTTGCTGAACATATCGTTCTGGAACTTTGGTGATGGGTTGCTTTACTAGCTCCTGGACAGAAGGCACCAAGAGAGAGGTTCCAAGCTTCTTTACCATTTCTGAATCCATTGATGCAAAGAAAAATAAGCCTATTTAATTAAAAGTTCTTTTGTTAATTGATATCAATAGCATTTGCTTGGATCACTTCCATGGTGATAAGGTTGAAATAAATAGTATGAATTTACGATTCAGTTTCATACTTGTGGGGCCCATCCATTTTTTTTATAATATTTTTCCATATGAATGGTTGACATTTTTAGCAAATCAAGTGTGATTAAAATATAAATCATTTATTTTCTAACTAAACAAAATTACTTTCGGACGGGTTGATATCAAAGTTAGTGGAAGGGCATTTAAGGTCTAATATCATACGATGGTTTTCAATCTATACTATATATAAAGAAAATGACATGTTTTAGGTTTGATTTTTTTTTTCTTTCCAAAATTACCCTCAACATTCAATATAAATAGCACATATAACAAATAGATAAGAGTAAATTTAAATATTAAAATAAAAGTGTAACAAATACGATATATATATATATATATATATATATATATATATATATATATATCCAATTTTTATCTTTTATTCTTTAAAAAGTATAACAAACTAGATGAGTATATCTACACTTACTTTTTCATTATCTCAATTATATCATTAAACAACTTTTTCAATAATAAAGATTGTTGTTGGTGTAATTAAAAAAATAAGAATTTCAATTATATTTTTTTGTTATATTGTTGTTGTCATTGAAATAGATAATCATGGTTAGCTTGATTTGCTATAATTTTAAAGCAAAAAAGCATTTATATTTTTACTTTTAATCAAAATCAAAATTTCATAAAAAACACCGTTCATAATTTTTAAACATTAGCGCAATAAAAAGAGCGGAAAGACGGCCACGTGTGTCCATCTTTTCGCTAGTTTATACTCCCTCCGTCCCTATTTATAGGAGTAGTTTACACAAAAAATTTGTCCCTAAATATAAGATCATATACAAATTCCTAGATGCATTAATTACTCTTTTTCCAAATATACCCCTTATTAATACTATCAATTTGTCTTCTTATATTAAAAGTTAAATTTAAATATAAATTTAATTAAGGGTAATTTAGTAATAGTCACACACATTTGAGACAATTTTTCTTAATACACGTTATTTTTGTAAATTACTCCTATAAAAAGGGACGGAGGGAGTATAATTATAATAAGTTAGTCCTTTAAGTTTTCTTTGTTATAAAATGTCCCTTTAAGTTATAAAATATTTGTATCATTATTCTATTTTCATCAAACTCAGTTAAAAAGTGTTTATGTCGACTGTTCTGGAGTGAGCAAATACACTAGGCTCATTTACTTAGGCCCAATACAAACTGACCCAGATCCAACATCTTGTAAATTACTCGCAACACACCTCCTCTTCGTGAGGGGGGTGCTCGGAGCAAACGAAGACTGATTCAAACAGTCAGTAACGTCTCCCTCACACGTTCCCGCGAATCTCTCCTTAGCAGTTACACTTCCTACGAATTCGTAACCGCCGAGCCACACGTGTGCCATACAACGGCTCCTGCACCACCCACCTCTATAAAACGGGGACTCTCAGATGTCCCCAAGGTTAGATTTTTCTTATTCTCTAATCCCCCTCTTCAAACTCAATACTGACTTGAGCGTCAGAGTGTCTGCAGGTACACACCCCCCACCGTTCCACTCAACAGTAAACACTCTCAATCATCCCATACATAACTGCACCGGTAGTCTATTTCTGATCAGGTAAGATCAGTGGCGCCGTCTATGGGAATATACAAGCTCCCCTGTTTTTAAACTAACAAAAAACCAAAGCTTTCATCAAATATATACAAATATATACCATGACTACCAACGGTGCTACCTCTCAGGTACGGAGTGAAATCCACCACGTCTACCACGACGGACACACTTCTACCCCGTCCCCTGTAGACAGTTCTAGGGAGGAGGCACTCCACCAAATCCCTCAGGCAGTCATGCCACTATAAGAACAACCTCTAAACGGTCCACATCGGCCTAGTGAGGAAGCAAACAACTCGTCCCCGGCGGACGCCTTGCTGTCTAACATTCTCCGCACGGTACAACGTCAAACGTTGATTATCAAGGAGCAGAATCAGCGCTTGATGGATATCAAGAAAGAGCGTCGCAAAAGACATCATCTCTCACCCAAAAGGCCTCCCTCTTCACCACGTAGAAGAAGGGGAGGGAGCCCGCGTCCTTCCATATCAAAGTCGCCTAGACATTCTGTCAGCTGAAGATCTCCAACCAGGAGGTCGCCCAACAGAAGGTCGCCCAGCAGGAGATCCTCCAGACGATCTCTTGAAAGAAGGACTCCACCTAGGCGGAGCAGACGCTCGTTCTCCACATCAGCGTCTGATGACGAACGCCCCGCATACGACCCTTTCACAAGGCGTATTCATGAGACTCGCATCCCACAAGGGCTAGAGAAGCCCCCGCAAATGGACTAGTATGATGGGACAACCGACCCCGACGAGCATATAAAGAACATTGAGGCAGTCTTTACCTACAGAGAGGTGCGGGGGGCTGTCAAATGCAAGCTCTTCGTCACCACATTAAGGCGAGAAGCGATGACATGGTACAAAGGTCTCCGAAGGAACTCCATCGATTCCTGGAACGACCTATGCCATGAATTCTCTGCGCACTTCACGGCTTCAAGTACCCAACCAATAATTGTGACGTCCCTTGAAGCCATTGTACAAGGAAAGAATGAACCCCTCAAAGACTACATCGAGAGGTTCAATAAGGAAGCTGTACAAGTCAAAGGTGCGGATGTGACAACGAAGAAGTACCTTATTTCAAAGGGACTTCGCCACGACACCGACATGAAGAAGGTTGTGCAGCTAGATCGCCCTAGGACTCTAAACGAGTTCCTAGCGATCGCTAAGACTTACATTGGGTACGAAGAAGAGCTATATGCTGACAACCTGAATAAGTCCAGGAAGGAGGAACCTGCTGCTGAATCCTCCAAAAAGCCCTTCCAAGAGAAAAAAAGGGAAGGCAAACAGCCTTCTCGCGAGAGCAAAGGACCCATCAGTCGCTTTGCTGAATACATTCCTCTGGCGGTGTCGAGGGAGAAGATCCTCATTGAGATCGTAGCAGTCGATCTGAAGGAGGTGGGAATCATATACCCCAAGCCTCTGACCCAGGAAAAGAAAGGAGCCGACAAGACGAAGTACTACCGGTTCCATAAGTGGCACGGGCACCTTACCGACCATTGCATCCATCTCAAGGATGCAATCGAAATCCTCAAACAACGAGGTCGGTTGAAGCAGTTCACCAAGGCTACTTCTCCTGAAAGAAAAATCGTCGACCAAATTGCTTATGGCAACAATCAAGACATTGTTGTTGCCATGTCTGTCGAAATGCTGGACAGCTTCCCTGAGCACGTCGAGATAACTCCCTACTCGTGAACCTGGGAACAGTTCCCTCTCCATTGGAAGCATGAAGAGGACGTACGAAGAACGGTGGAACGTCAACCAGCTGGTCCTCCACAACATACCGTCTGGGGGGCGACCACCCTTGGCATTCCAAGACCATGAGCTTCCTGGCAGAGCTCCTAATTCAGCCATACCCCTGCTAGTTCAGACGTACATGGCCAACTTTGATGTCCAACGAGTCCTGATTAACACAGGGGCCTCGTGCGACATCATGTACACTTGGCTGTTTAAGACTCTCCAGCTGACGGAGAAAAACCTCTCTCCTTATGTTGGATCTGAGATGTATGGATTCAACGGATCATCAACCAAGCTCTGGGGTTACGTAGAGATGATCATAACCTATGGGAAGGAGGAGGCTAAGAAAACGATCAAGATCTCATTCCTAGTGATCGACTGTCGTTCCCTCTATAACTGCATTATAGGGAGAACGTGATTGGCAGGATTTGGAGCAGCATGTTCAACCGCTCATCTGAAATTGAAATACCATGCGAAAAACGACATCGTCGCCACTCTGCACGGAGAATCGAAGCTGCTAGAAGATGTTTATTCTAGGCAAACAAGAACTAGAACTTGGTTTCCTCGTCAATGCAATCCTTTAAGGATGACGAGAAAATTCCTACGAGCACTCTGGACACTAAAGTGGTCGAGCTCGCCTCCATGTTTAGCAAATCTGACCTCAAGGAGCATAAGAAGGAGAAGAAAGACCCGTTCAACGCCTAGATCTTAAGGCCCGTTCCTGACGGCGATTTCGAGCTGATTCCTTTTAGAGATGATCCTTCAAGGAACTTCAAAATCAGAAAGGATCTTCTAGACCTCGTGCAAGCCCAACTGATCGCTTGCTTCAGATAGAATGTTGATCTGTTCGCTTGGAGTGCAGCTGACATGCTTGGAATCGACCCTAGCGTCGCATGCCATCATCTGACAGTTAGTCCTAGTGCTAGCGATGTAGTTCAGCAACGTAAGAACCAGTCTCCTAAAAAATCAGAGGCTGCTGAAAAAAGTTGTAAAAGACCTCCTACAGGCAAATTTTATTTCTGAGGCCAAGTACACAACTTGGCTCTCCAATGTTGTACTTGTTAAAAAATCTAATGGAAAATGGCGTAGGTGTTTTGACTATACCGATCTTAATAAGGCCTACCCTAAAGATGCATATTCTCTTCCTAACATAGACAAATTAGTTGATAATTCGTCTGGCTACAAATTACTATCCTTCATGGATGCCTTTTCTAGGTACAATCAGATTCACATGGCTGATGAAGATAAAACGAAAACTGCTATCATGACCGAATCAAGAAATTATTGCTAGAACGTAATTCCTTTCGGTCTTAGAAACGCAAGGCCCACATATCAACGAATGATGGACAAAGTATATGACAAGAATTCCATCGGAGATATTCTTGAAGTATATTGCACGATATGATCGTAAAATCCGAACAAGAGATTGATCATATCGCCCACAGAAAAAGAGTTTTCGACAAACTTGAAAGTACAACATGAGACTCAATCCTGAGAAGTGCACATTTGGGGTACAAGCTGGAAAATTCCTCGGTTTCTATCTTACCGAACGAGGCATCGAGGCTAACCCCAACAAATGTCGAGCATTCACAAAATAACGTCTAAAAAGTTCATCCAAACTCTTAACGGGACGCTAACAGCGCTCTCGCGATTCGTCGCAAAATCTACGCAACACGCTCTCCCTTTCTCCAAATTGCTAAGGAAGGAGAGTACGTTCGAATGGAGCGATGAATGTGAAGCCGCTTTGACCCATCTTAAGCTCGCCTTATCTCAAACTCCCTTCCTGTCGCGACCAAATCAAGATGAAACTCTATATGTACCTTTCTGTTTCATCTGACGCCGTCAGCGCGGTACTAATCAGAGAAACTCCAGAAGGACAAAGACCCACATATTTCACTAGCAAAGCCTTACAAGGGCCGAAAACGAGGTATCAAACAATAGAGAAAGTCGCTCTTGCATTGGTCGTAGCGGCCAGGAGGCTCAGGCAATATTTCCTAGCACACACCATCGTTCGGACAGATCAGCCCATACGACAAATACTCGGCCGTCCTGACGTCGCGGGAAGGATGATGAAATGGTCGCTCGAATTATTTGAGTTCGACATTCATAACGAATCCCGAAAAGCACTCAAGGCCCAAGTATTTACCGATTAGCCGAAATGACTTTTCCCTCCGAGGAAGAGAAAGGGGGCATCTGGACCGTCTACGTTGATGGATAGTCTATTTCGAAGGGAAGTGGAGCAAGAGTAATCATCGAAAATGATGAAGGAATCGTAATCGAGGTGTCGTTGGGGCTATCCTTCGTGATGACCAACAACACCGCATAATACGAAGCTTTCCTAGCCGGCTTACAAATAGCCAAAGACATGGGATCCAAAGTAATCAAAATATGCACCGACTCCCAGCTGGTCGCATCTCAAGTCAATGGTGAATATCAAGTGAGATAAGAACATCTAAAATACTCGCTAAAAAAGTGCTACGAGCAGGTTTCTTCTGGCCCATTATGCTCAAGGACGCTAAAGAATACGTGGCTAAATGCGACAAGTGCCAACGACACGGGGATATGCACATCTCCCCTCCCGCCAAACTCACTTCGTTAGTGTCACCTAGGCCCTTCACATGGTGGGGAATCTAGCTATTGGGACCTTTTCCTAAAGCCAAAGGTCAGCTGAAATTTTTGGTGGTAGCAGTAGACTACTCGACAAAGTGGATCGAAGCTGAGCCCCTCGCCAAAATCACAGCAAGAATCATACTTCGATTCTTCTAAAGGAATATCTTAGCAAGATTTCGAGTACCGACTCTCGTGATTTCCGATAGCGGGACTCAGTTCACGGGCTGAACATCCCCAAACAAACGGGCAAGCAGAAACAGCGAACAAAGTCATTCTTCGAGGAATTCACCGAAGGCTAGATGAAGCTAAAGGTAATTGGGTGGAAGAACTTCATACAGTTCTATAGGCCTATCGAATGACCCCCCACTCAACAATCGATGAATCACCTTTCCGCCTCACGTACGAAACGGAAGCAGTCATTCCCATTGAGCTAAACGAACTGAATTGGCGAACTGGTGCCAAAATGAACTTCCGAGCGAACGCCGAGAACCTACGAGAAGAACTCGAATTCGTCTACGAAATCAGAAGTGAAGTAGCTCTAAAAGAGGCAGCACTAAAACAAAAAATAGCAGCTCGCCACAACAAAAGAGTCATCAATCACGAATTTGAAGTTGGCGACCTCGTCCTCTGAAGGAACGAAAAGGATTCCAACGAAGGGAAACTCGCTGCCAACTGGTAAGGTCCTTACCGAATCTACATGAAAACGGGGACGGGGACATACGGCCTCGAAGATCTCATAAAGGGTCCAATTCCCAAAACTTGGAATGCAGAAAAATTAAAAAGGTATTACAGTTAAGCAGCGAACCTACCAACCGTTCTACTGTATATACGACTGCAAAGTTCAAACCAATGAACTAAACGCTCTCACAAACGAGCAATTACAAAGGAAGAGGAAAGTCGTGCCACTCTAAATCCAAAATCTTAAAAGGATTAGTGAAACCTATACACAACGAATTCACTAAATCCACGGTATGCTCGCCCACAACTGAGGTATCACCGCTCGACATGTTAGGCATAACCCCAACTCGCGATGGGAGATTCACGCCTCGGGGCATTAAACTTAAATTGGGTTTTTCGTTCGTCCACCATTACTCGTTCTAACTCTAGATTCGAACACACGTTCAGATAAACATCTCTTGAACGTGAACCTTTCTGACGTATACCGCACGTAAAGTTTAGAACTATCACGCTCGGATTCCCCAGTACAAAACACACAAGTGTATGCTATCCATACAATCGGAGTGAACACTTGGGGGAGGAAAGGCAACATCTCTAAGTTTCAACTTAGAGAATGAGCAAGTCGTTCTACAATCGCCGTTTCTAACCCTCGCGTTAAATTTAGCCGCTACTTTACAACAAAGCAATTACTGCGAGGGGGCGGGCCCTATCCTTGGCCTGCTTAATCTACTCTCGATTAAAAAATGCTTGGTTATTTAAAACTAACCTTACAAGCATACATCTAAGTCGAAACATTTCTCATTCACGAGGATATTCGTTGTAGTTGGAATGTAAAAGCCTCAAACAACGAGCAACGCGTAGGAATTAAACATACATTTTCGCAAGGTATAAAAATAAAGCAGCAGGCAGGAATTAAAAACGAAATAAATTGTACAAAAAAAGGTGCTAACCACAAAGGGTGCACATTGTCAGGGCACAAGGCCGGTTACACACCAATAAAATTTGTTCAAATATTACAAGGTCATCTAGACCCGGGCTTATTCAACGAGCCCACCATTTTCTTCGGGAGGAGGGGACTTAAGAGAGCCATCTTCAACCCACTACAAAAAATGAATCCCTTCGGTTGAGAGCTCAACCCCAGGGTTCACAGCTTTCACCTGCTGCATGGTATTCTAGAAGGCATGACTGGTCGCTCCCACGAGACCTTGTTCCAACTCATCAATCCTCGCCACCAAGCCAAGACGATCTAAACCAGTGGTGTTCAGCTTCTTCGGCGCTCGGGTTGACAGCGGCCATGAGTCCTTTCCTGTCCTCCTCCTACTTGCGGCTAGCTTCTTGTAACTCCTCCAGCTTGAGAAGGCCATTCCCCACTTTCTTCTCCAGGGAGGCTATCCGGCTATCCTTCTCTTTGACCACCTTAGCAAAACTGGCTTCCAGCTTAGCCACCTTGGCCTCCAAGGCATCCCTCTCCTTAACCAGAACATCAGCCCGGACCACATCCTCTGTTGAAGAGTTATTCAGAGCCACGACTATCTCCAAAGCCTTCATCACAGAGATGACCCCTTCGGTCATAGCTTTGCTACGGCCAACGACGCTAAGGTCATGAATAACCTTCAGCTACGGGTCAGTCAGGCAAAGGGAAGAGTGTGCACCATAACGGTCTGGGTCGGACCATACGTTTGGCAACATCACCAAATCCCCGCCTTCGGGTTGAGCAGAAGAAGAGGTGGCGGGCACCTGCCGCCCCTTTCCAGCATAGACCACCCTCTTCCTCTTGAAGGATTCAGCGACCTCCTCCACTGGGTCATCTTCCAGCACTTGCATGAGCACACGAGAAGTAGAGCCTCCCGCAGCCCCAGCGATCAGATGGTTCACACTCTGAACATTGCTCAGTCGCACAGCTCCGCGGCTACTCACTTTCTTGCTTGAGCGATGGATCAACTTGTTCATTGAAGACATGTTCCCTACGGACAAAAAGAACGAAAAGAAAGTACGTATCAGATTTAGAAAATATTAATGCAAAACTGCAAATGCAAAGCCTACAAATTCTACGGAGTAGTTCCATAGGGTTTTCGGAAAGCACAATATCGTGCATATTTATGTAACGAGGCTCTGTCACCTCCCGTCCAACAGAATCAATCAAAGGGACACCATCCTGCCTCAGCACCTTAGCGGGCATAAAAGAATTTATGTAAACCCACAACTTATCGTAACTCTCCTTTTCCTCCCCGCTGAGCCCAACATACCCAAGGCCAAAATCAAAGGGCTTACACCCGTAGTGGTCCTTGCAACAGTAAAATGAAAACTGGGGAACCCTGTAGCGATCCTCCCCTTTGTTTTCACGAGTCCCCTTTACCGTCTTCAAGACATTCTTCAAGGCAACCTCCG
This sequence comes from Medicago ruthenica, assembly GCA_018208015.1. NCBI lineage: Eukaryota > Viridiplantae > Streptophyta > Magnoliopsida > Fabales > Fabaceae > Medicago > Medicago ruthenica. The sequence goes on from CM031375.1 coordinate 51,099,068, forward strand.
TCTTCGGTCGTACCAGAAAGAAGCGGTCTTTGAAAGTCTTCACCTTGCCTACGAAGATGGAGAAGAGCTTTCTTGTCTAACGGAAAGAAACCCAGGCATGTCCCCCGCTGGATACTCAAGAATGTGAAGAATAAATCAACGGTTGGATCGACCTCCAGGTGCCGGCACACCAGTTCAAAGCCCTCAAGAAAGGGTAACAATTGGGATGGAGCTGCGAAGGTGACAACTCCATCCACCTTAAGATCGATCGTTGGAAGAACAAGAAAGGGAGTCTAAATCCCATGTAATAAGACCTCGTACAAAGGGAACTTGTTCCCCGTGTAATGCGACATATCCTATCGGACATGCTCGGGAGGTAGATTTCCTAATCCTCTCTGCATCCAATATCATTAAATGGCTTCTCCGTCGTACCATCCGACGCAAATGCTGACACCACCTTTAACGGTTCGTCTCCTATCCAGGACGGGTCATATTCCTCGGCTTTGTTCCTATTGGGGTTTCCTGCCATAACTAAACCTGAAAAGAGGAGGAAGGAAAAGAGGTGAATTTCGCATTCAAATCCACCCTTTCTCCACCTCCAGTTCGATCATGGCGAGGAAGGGCTCATCGTCCTTCCGAACGGAAAGATCGAGAAAGTAAACTTTTCAAAATAACCACGTGGAGGGAAAACCAAAAGACAAAGTGAAAAAACCTCCACATACGGCGGAGCTACGCCACTCACGGTGGCGACAGGTTAAACCTCTAACAGGTTAAAAACCAGCCACCGGTGGCTTACAAACAAACAAAAAGGATTTTATGTCCTAAAAAGTTCAACCTTCAACGGAAACCACCACCATCCACGGCGGAATCCACCAACTTCCTACCGGAAAACAACTAGCCTACATGATCACCAAAATAGAACGGCAAAAAACAGAAAAAACAATAGCATAATGACGAGGCCGTCGTACCTTGTTAAACAAAGATGATGTTGTAGGTTGAACGGTGAAGAGGTGAAAGGTCAAACACGCCGAAACTTCATTGGAAAATCTTTTTGAACTTCTGAAGTATCAAAGCTTGCAGAGTGAATATTGCGAAAGTGTTTTCCAAAAACACTGGAGGCTATTTCTACCTACTTCGCAACCCTTCAGAATACAACGAGTCTGATCCAGTGCAGCCCTTCATCTGTGACCTAGTGCAAAGAATCAAAGCAACGATTTAGATCACACCTAATCAAATATCCAACGGTCCTAATCAAACCCGTAGGAGTTCAAACGTCAGGATTAATCAACAATGATGATGGAGCTTCAAGAACAGTTACCAAGACGCACTCAAAGGTCTATGTAATCAAGTGCATTACTAGCCTTTACACGTGGCAACCAAAGCCCAAACGTCTTGTCCCTTCGCTCACATCCTCGAGACGTGGGCATTAAATGTAGATGGACAGATGACCAACTATTTGACGAAGGAATCTTGCGACCTTAATGACGCAGAGATTGATGGACAAGCTGATGTACGAATGCATCTTCCCTTAATCCAACAAGTTCATTCCAATCATGGTAATGTGATCTTCCCAATAATCCCAGCGAGCAAAGGTCTCCGAGCAAGATTCAATTGATCATTCTTGATCTTCCTCAAGTTCAAGATTCAATTGATCATTCTTGATCTTCCTCAAGTTCAAGATTCAGTTGATCGTTCTTAATCTTCCTCAATCTGAACTCCTCTATCGACCAGGGAAATACGTTCGATATATCCTTGGTAAGGAGGAACATCATATTTCCTTGTGAACAACACTGTTCCAAAATGGGTCAGTCTGCTCTCCTGCGATCTGTTTACCCCTCATGCGAACTAGTTCCTCACAAACATCTCTTTTTAAAACAACTGAGGTCCTCACCTCCAAAAAACTTCTCTCGAAAAAGGCCTTCGCATCTCCAAAGTCATCACTCTTTGCCAAGATCAACGATTCGGGGGGCTTCTGTTCTGGAGCCAAAAAAATACACTAGGCCCATTTACTTAGGCCCAATACAAACAGACCCAGATCCAACATCTGGTTCAAACAACCAGTAACGTCTCCCTCACACGTTCCCACGAATCTCTCCTCAGCGGTTACAATTCCTATGAATTCGTAACCGCCGAGCCACACGTGTGTCATACAACGGCTCATGCACCACCCTCCTTTAAAAAACGGGGACTCTCAGCAGTCCCCAAGGCAAGACTCTTCTCATTCTCTAATCCCCCTCTTCAAACTCAATACTGACTTGAGCGTCAGAGTGTCTGCAGGTACACACCCTCCTGACGTTCCGGTCAACAGTAAACACTCTCAATCATCCCATACATAACTACATCAGTAGTCCATTTCTGATCAGGTAATATCATGGATGTTTAATATTATGTTCATATGTCCAAATTCACCGCTCTCAAAACTAGAGTTCATATGTATATTATTCGGTCTTGATTTAAATCAAAATTGATCGTTTACTTGATTTATAATATTATTGATGAAATATTTATCTATAAAATTAAACTTGAATTAAAAAACATGATGAAGAAAATATGCGTTACTAATCATGGTTGATGTCATAAACACTTTAGAACCTACCACCTTAATTTTAAATTGTTCATAAGCACATTTTAACGAAGTAGATTGAAAAAGGGGCTAACAATGTAAATATTCTATTACTTAAAGGACCAATTTGTAAATATTCTATTAACATCAAACTTAAAGGATCGCGGGAGGGATTTGACCGACATTCGATGACATGAAATAGAGAGTTAATATTTGTTGACATGAGCATCAAACTTTAAATAGTTCCACATAGGCGAAGATAAAAAAATACTTGTCAGAGGGCCAAGTACAACGAGGATAATTTGCTTTTTCTTTAAATGGTAATATATATGCCATATGATATATATTTGGCAAGTGTACCAAAACTATCAAAGTAATAATAAAATTCGTATCCACGGAGGATATATTTGAAATTCTGGCAAGACCTGATGGTGAACGTAAAATAGAGTACAACAACAAGGAAAGAATAACAAACAGAAAATAAAAGGCACAGAATATTTGTTAACCCAGTTCGGTGACAAACACACCTACGTCTGGAGGCTACCAAGCCAGGAAGGAAACCACTAGCGTAGTCCTAGTTCTAAGTTCTCAACAAACTCCCAATTTACAACTTATCACTTAGCTACTAACCGTATTGACTTCAACCTAGGAACTCCTAGACCTAAGATCCCATCTCACTTCCCCTCAATCAATCACTTCCCTAGTGATCTTAAATTCAAACAACAAACAACGTAGGAGACACACTCCAAATACACAAAAGTCACTTTTGCTTAAAAGCTTCAAGTGATCTACAATTACAACTCGACTAAAACAAACCAACTCTGAGCTTTTGATATTCAATAGCAGCAATAGAGTGGTATACAAAACAGAGCACACGGCTCAACAATTAATAGACTCAAAACCTAAGAATACTCCTTCAATGATAGCTTTGGTTGAGTTGGTTTTCTTCAATAGCAGCACCCTCTATTTATAGCTTTCAACAGCAACAAATATTTGAACCAAATATTCTTCAAAGATATATTTCCAAAATTCTTCTTTAGAAATATATTCCACAATATTCTTCAGAAATATATTTTCCAAAGATCTCTTTGAAAATATATTTACACAAATAAAAGTATCCAATCTTCAAAAATATATCTCACAAAAATATTCTTCCTTCTAGAAACACACGTAGCTTGGAGAATTCTTCAATCAAATCTTCAAAAGATTAGGTGAGAAAATAAACAGCTCCAAGGCACGAAAACAGGAGAAGAGTAAACCAGCTTCTGAAGGTACTTCTGAAGAAGTGCTTCTGAAGGTCTGTGTCTGAAGGTTCAGCGTCTGAAGGTCACCGTCTGAAGGTTGCTTCTGAACAGTGCTTCTGAAGGTTCAGCTTCTAAAGTTCAGCTTCTGAAGACGTTCAACTTCTGAAGTTCAGCTTCTGAGGTCCAGCTTCTGAAGACGCACATCATGCTTGTATATTTGATTTTAGTAAACATGAAGCCAACAACCAAATATCTAACAATTTCCCCCTTTGGCAAATTTTTGGCTAAAATCAATTTGAGAACAAAGAGATATCACAAGACAAATTCTTCATTCATAAGTACGCAACCATGAATAACTTAAACGTAGTATCCCAAAAAGCAATAGAGTCAGCAGCGGCACACACACTACATTTCCACACATACACTCCCCTTGAAACAGATCAGCTTCTGTCAGGAAACACACATACTCCCCCTGAAACAGAGTCTCCCCCTGAAACACATCAGCTCTGTATTGCGAAATACCTGTATTGCTTCTGAACTGAACTACAGAAATGCTAGCTTCTGACACACTTATCTCCCCCTTTTTAGCCAAACAATTTTGACAAAACAAGAAACAAGAAACAATAATCACCAGGAGTAGAAAAACAAGAAACAACATATAAGACCATATGCACACAAGCAGAGGAAAAACAAATGGAATACGCCCAGAAATCTGCAACACAATTCTATCTCACACCATAGATGAACAGAACGAACAAGAGCTTTCATCCACAAACCCATAACCATAAAGGCTCCACAGAGTCATACCACACACAAAGTCTTCACAGAGGGAAAAAACAAGAGAAAACAACTGCAGAGTATAGTACAAAAATGCATACCAGAAGCACAAAATGAAATCCAGGACATAGTCCAAAAAATTGACAGTCTTTAGACTCAGCATGATTTCCCTTATTTCTCGTGCAACTCTAGTTATAGAAAGAATTTGTTTGCACGTTTCAACACCTGTAATTGCTAAAGATTCTCATATAAGCAACTACTTAAAGAGCCCATTAACTTCTCATGTGCTGCATCAAATGTTTTCTTATGTCTTGCATTCATAAGAGCAAAATTCTTCTCAATACTCTTGGCACACATGAGATCATTCTTCACAAGTAAGGTCTTGTCCCTAGTTACATTACTACCTACAATAGACTTTCTCTTATAGACCCTTTTAGTACCAATGGCATTCACCTCTTCAGGTCTAGAAACCAATTTCAAATCTTCATACTTGTTCAACTGACCAAGTTCCTCTTGCATAGAATTTATCAAGAACTCATCAGTCAGGGCTTCTTTAATGTTCTTTCATTTGAATTTCGAATCAAGACAAGAATTGGAACTCACATCTCTGGATCTGTTGGTAGTTTCTTCATTCAGATTCCCTATGATCAGGTCCTTAGGATGATCCTTTTGGATTCTAATATTTGGACCTTTGCTGTCTTTAGCCTCGCTTGAATATGATTCAATGTTGGACTTAATGTCTAGGACATATTCTATGAAATCAGTCTGTTGAGGAGATACATCACTTTCATTATCCACATCTTTCCTTGAGGAAATTCTAAGAGATGTGTGAGCTATAAGACTAGTATCAACAACCTTGTGTTTCCATTCTTTTCTAACTTGAACAAATGTACGGCTGACCTTTGATTGAACATGAGGTTGTGGATATCCATACAACCTGTAACAGTAGGGCTTTATGTGACCAAATCTCCCACAATAATGACATCTCCAGTGTGAGGATTTGTTTCTTGGCTGGGGGTTCAAATGTCGGACAGGATGTTGAGACATTTGGTTCGACATTACAGACTTAGTTTTTCTTTCAGGAGGAACAAATTTAGTCAAGGAGACTCCACTTAGTTTCTTTAAGGACTGGTAATCAAAAACATCTTTCAAGTTTCCAGATCCTTTCCCAACTTGTAGAATTTCATCTAACACATTAGAACCATTGTTCAACATTCTAACAGACTTTGTCATGCTATCAAGTTTGGAAGTTAGCAAAGTTACCTCATCTTGCAGACCAGAGATGGTTGATAGGAGTTTTTCTTTTTCAATGCGTAAATTAGCAATGATTTTCTTCTGCTTCTCTCCTACTTGACAAATCTTTTCAAATTTAACATGCAACTTCTTGCAAGAATCATGAAGTTCTTCATAAGGCACACCATGGTTTGTGTAACGCCCCGGATTTCTAATCCAAGACATTACGTCTAGATGGTTAGAAAGCTACATTTTTTTTGTTTATCAAGAGATGATTGAATTACTCAATTAGACAAGATAAATTACATTAAAATTAATGAACCTCAAAAGTTATTTTAAATTACATTTTAAGAAAACCCAAATTTATTCACCGTGTGCGTGCAAGTTAAACACCATTTTTGCTTCAAATCTTCAAACTCATCAATACCTAAAATGTTGGTTGTAAGGGGTCAGTATTCCTAAACCACAAAAATACAATCATATAGACATAAAAACACAAGATAAGAAAACAGTAAAACACTCACCACATAAAAGTCAAAACCTCAATAGAAATAAAGGAAATTAAAATATGAACTTTATGCAAATGATGCATGAGATGCAACTAGACCATGATCCGGATATCGCCCCAATTGGCACAAGAATAAATTGCCCCATTTGGCACAATAATAAATCGCCCCATTTGGCACAAGAATAAATCGCCCATTTGGCACAAGAATAAATCGCCCCATTTGACACAAGAATAAATCACCCCATTTGGCAACCTATGACACAACTACATGCCATGCTATGCATGTTATGCACTCTTTAAAATCATCACTACTTTTACGAAATAAAATAAAATTCCAACTTTCTTCCAAAATTTTCATCAAACCTCTTTTCTCAAAACAACAAGCAAAATTACAACATAATGCCATGCTATGCCACAAAGAATGAGACTCTTTCACACTACGCATGATATGCCATAAAAATTATTCTCTATCTCTTTATTTATATTAAAGTTTCCACCTCTTATTAGGAAAAGAGTTCTACTACCAACTTAGCCTATGAGTTTATAACTACATGATTGTACGGAATACCGCCCTTACCTTTGGTGCTTTTCCTTCGACACAAAACGTCCCTAAGATTGATTCTGAACCAAACGCACGAGCAAGAGTTTGAGGTGCTACACAAAATTAGAAGTACAAATTGAGAGGTTGATAATAGTACTTTGAGGGAAGGTGAAATCTTAAGGAAAAAGACTTAACATATGAACAATGGAGTGGAAGAGGAAAACAACAAAAGTTTACCTTAAGACTTTGTATAAGGATGAAGTGGTTGAATCACCAAGAAAATGAGTGTTGTTGGTAATTTGGGGAGTGAAAAGGATGGAGGATAGGCTCTACTATATTTTTATTTTTATTTTTATCTTTTGTTGATTGTCGTGGATGTTTAGCTTTTTCTTATGGTGAAAGTGGTTTAAAAAAAGTGAAGATACTCATGAAGGAGGGCATGAACACGTTACCAAGATCAAAGGGGATTAAGATTGAAATTTCTGTAAATTAATGGGAATGAAAGTAGTATTTAAGAGAGGATTATCTTGGTCAAAGGCATACATAAATTACATGCATGGGAAAATCCTATAATTTGAACTACACGGTTCTAGGAATTTTTCTAAAGAGATTGATAGCATACTATATGGAACACTCATCAATTAAACAAATAAATTTAGTCAACTCTCCTATAATCAAATAACCAACAATAGGTGTGAGAAAATGTTGGAAAGAATTTATATATTTAACTCCAACTTTTGTCAGCAGTTTCATAACATATTTTCTCTCTTTGTTTAATTACTCTTAATTAACGGTTTGTAAAGGAAAATTAAAAGGGGAATAATACAATGATCATGAAAGTCATAGCTTAAAAGGAACTGAATTTAATTAAAAAAAATGACATAAATTGGCATCAATGTCTTGTTTTTTTGGGTCTAGAAGTCAAAAGTCAAAGGAAATAAGGAGGAGGGAGTGTTAACGTGAGTGAGTGAGAGGGAGAGAGATAAGAATGTGTTATTGAATAACAATTGAAAGGAATAATAATAATAATAATAATAATAATAATAATAATAATAATAATAATAATAATAATAATAATAATAATAATAATAATTATAAGTTGTTTAGAAAGACTAATAAAAGATTACATGAAATTAAATATAGTTAAGGCAGTGCGGTCAATTATTTTTAAGGAGGAAAGGGAGAATGCATAGAAAATTATTTAATAAAAGTAGGGTGTCCAAAAACTTCTTAAATTCTTTACACATGAAATAAGTTGTTGAATAAATAATAAATCAAAAAAAAAATATTAAAAAGACATGTATAAAGTATATAAAATATTGTGGTGTTACAGTTTGCTATTTCATTAGTTGTGCCATTACGATGGAAAGCACTGTTCTTGCTGATGTCGAATGACACGTTCTTGACATTAGGTCTTGGCTTTCTATCCAATCTCTTCAAAAATTTAGTGAAATGCATAGGCACAATTACATCTGAGATGCTTTCTTCAGTATCTATTTCACATTGAACAATTTCCTCATCAATGTTTAATATGAAAGTTGTGCTTTTATTCATCTCCACAGATCTATCATTGATAGCTCCTCCTTCCTGGTCCATTCTGCCAGAAAATAACTTCCCTGGAGCTCACCCTAAAATAGGCAGGGTGCCTGATCTGATGACAAATGAAACTCTGGCAAGACCTGATGCTGAACGTAAAACAGAGTACAACAACAAGGAAAGAATAACAGACAGAAAATAAAAGGCACAAAATATTTGTTAACCCAGCTCGGTGATAAACACACCTACGTCTGGAGGCTACCAAGCCAGGAAGGAAATCCACTAGCGTAGTCCTAGTTCTAAGTTCTCAGCAAACTCTCAGTTTACAACTTATCACCTAGCTACTACCCGTATTGACTTCAACCTAGGAACTCCTAGACCTGAGATCCCATCTCACTTAACCTCAGTCAATCACTGCCCTAGTGATCTTAAATTCAAATAACAATCAACGTAGGAGACACACTCCAAATACACAAAAGTCACTTTTGCTTAAAAGCTTCAAGTGATCTACAATTACAACTAGACTAAAACAAACCAACTCTAAGCTTTTGATATTCAATAGCAGCAATAGAGTGGTATACAAAACAGAGTACACGGCTCAACAATTAACAGACTCAAAACCTAAGAATACTCTTCCAATGATAGCTTTGGTTGAGCTGATTTTCTTCAATAGCAGCGCCCTCTATTTATAGCTTTCAGCAGCAACAAATATTTGAACCAAATATTTTTCAAAGATATATTTCCAAAATTCTTCTTTAGAAATATATTCCACAATATTCTTCAGAAATATATTTTCCAAAGTTCTCTTTGAAAATATATTTACATAAATAAAAGTATCCAATCTTCAAAAATATATCTCACAAAAATATTCTTCCTTCTAGAAACACACGTAGCTTGGAGAATTCTTCAATCAAATCTTCAAAAGATCAGGTGAGAAAATAAACAGCTCCAAGGCACGAAAAGAGGAGCACAGTAAACCAGCTTCTGAAGGTACTTCTAAAGAAGTGCTTATGAAGGTCTGTGTCTGAAAGTTCAGCGTCTGAAGGTCAGCGTCTGAAGGTTGCTTCTGAACAGTGCTTCTGAGGTTTTGCTTCTGAAGACGTTCAGCTTCTGAAGTTCTGCTTCTGAGGTCCAGCTTTTGAATTAGCACATCTTGCTTGTATATTTGATTTTAGCAAACATGAAGCCAACAACCAAATATCCAACAATATTAAATTGGGGGGTTTGCCCTAGGCAGTTGGGCTGATTGAAAAAAAATAAGAAAAAAGCAATTAAAATTTGTTTTGAAAATTAGGGTTACTAGTGATCAAGCCTTTGAATCCTCTATTGCTCACTATAAAATAACTTGCCTGTCTTCTCTCTCAATGTTCACCTAGTTTTAAGACGAATTAACACAATAGGTTTGATCAATCTCCTGAGCCAAAACTCTTTCCTAAATTATAATCCTTTAATCTCTTAAGTCGATTCAAAACTGTTGGAAGTATTACTAGTCCGTTAATTCCTAATTCATAACTCAACAATTTTCTATCTTTAGCATAAAATGTTAAGTCAAACAGAATTATTAGGTCGGATTTAACAGCTATGGCTAGTAGTCAATTAAATTCTAAGATCAATTCATATAATTAATAAGCTAGGGCTAGAAGTCATAAAAAATCATATAAAAAGCTTTAAGCATAAATAAAATTGAATAATACTTGGATTCCATTGATTTCAAAGAGAGTTCATAACAAATTACATGATTACAACTTAGAATAAATTCATCTCATGGCTTAATCAAAAAGGGCTTAGCTATTCATAACTAAGACAATCAATAGAAAAGGAATAATGAAACATACATAAATCAGAACCAACTATTAGTTGGTGTGAGATCCACGACGTGTTTCTAGGTCTCTGGCGGCCTCCCTTGCTCTGAAGTCTCCTAAAAATCGAACCCTTGTTCTGAATTTACACTTGGCTTTTATAGAGAAATTTATGTTATTGTTCCAATGTGCCACGTTACAGTTCCAATGTGCGATGTTACTATTCCAACGTGCCGCAATGCAGTAAAAAACAACAACCTTCAGATTTTGATGCTCCTTCAGACGACGTGCCACGATACAGGTCCATTGTGGCACGGTTTTTCCAATAGCTGAAGCTTCCAAAGTCTTCTCCAAGTCGTGCAAAACTTGCTCATTTCATAGTCATATGACTTCTTAACACTTCTGACAACTATCAGCTTATTTCAACATGTAATTCATGAAAAAGACTCTCTAACTTTCTAAAAAAGGAATAAAAACAAACTAAAAACAAGAGTATGACTTAATGTCACCACAACCCCAAACTTTCATCATTCCTTGTCCTCAAGGAATCTACTCGTAAATGAGAAAATAGGAGTAATATAACATCTTTTTAACCAATGATATTATAAAAAACTCACTCTTGGCCGGTGTAATGATTTACTGGATGCCTTGCTCAATCCTCCTTATCCACAACTCCTCGCACAAATTTAAAAAGGGTTCCCACTGTCGACATGCGGGTCTGCCATATTAGCATAGGCTTGAAACATTTCTAAACTGTCAATCAAAATCAATGTCAAACACACACTTAAAAGGACTTTTTGGGTTATAACGGGGCTTAGGTAAAGATGAGATATTTTTGGGAAAGTAGTGTTAAACAAACAATGGAGTTAAGCTCATTCTACTTTGTTATCAGTGAGAAAAATAATCAAGACCAAATCTCCCCAAATTATCAACAATTAAGTGCTAGAGAACTCTTTTTATTTAATTTTTTCTGAGACAAATAATAACAAGTTAGTCTCATATAATTTTACTTTTCTTTTTTTTTTTTTGCACAATTTGAGTGCCTTTTTTTTCAAGAGACAATTTTCATCTCTTAGTTCTCTAGTACCCCTACCCTGAAGGAAAATCGTCATGAAAAGTGCAGCGGAAGTTTAAAATTTTTTTCGATTTCCTTTCCTTGGATCATTACGAATATCACATGAATCAGTGATAGAGTTGTTACCTCTTGTAGTGCAGAAACAGTTTCTTTGATCACAGCTGAGCAAGCAAGCAAAGCCTCTACTCGTCCACACGAACGGCTTACTCTGGTTCCCGGTGCTAGCCAAGCGATCAGAGGTTAGGGAGAGAAGTAGGGAATTCGGTTTAGCCTTTTAGGGTTACACGAAAAAGCACTTGCTGATTTCAGCACTAGAGCTTCTATTTATAGAGCTCCTTGCTGCACAAAAATCAGCTTGAGCTTCCATAAGCCCATTAACCCATCAGCTTCCGCTAACTAATTAGCGTCAATTGCTAAACGCACCCCATCATATAAGTATTACTTATATTTCTCCTTTTTACCGTTCTATTGTGTGTGACCCTATAGGTTCTTGTAACGTTGGCAATAATATTAAATCCCATATTTAATATTATAAACAGTGAGCGGTATCTAGCAACACATCACTGCTACCCAAGTGACAAGAATGTCAAGTGATCTGATGAAACCTTTTCTGTGATAATATCTATGTGTACGATTACTCCTTTGTCCTGATATCTTTATTGAACACAAGGCATAGATTACGTCACCCTTGCTTAGCTCAATATTTATATTTCTTGATCCCGAAATATACTGAATAACGAATAAGTCCAATATCTCATATTGACTTAATTCGGCATGGCCATGCATTTTTCCAGTCATATTTCATCAAGAGGCCTAAAGATATATCTCCTATTATGAAGGAGGGACAAATCCCATCTAGGACACTCATGTCCCTCAAGAGGTCCAACGGTCCAACCCTGATGGTCCATTGGAACCAAATAGGTGTGCGTGTACCCAAGTAGGCAGTAATATAAAAAGGATTTTATCTCTCAAATCCCTCATAATTTCTTTTCTTTCTCTCTCTACTTCTCACAAATCAGAAAAGCTCTCTCCTCTCTCTAAACTAGCTCGGCCGGAGGTGATTTTCCGGCGCAGTGGCCGCCGCCGGCGCCACCGCGCCGGAGAGGAAAACTTCCCGGTTTTTAAAGATGAAAACGTTTTTGAGATTCCTTTTTTATTTTCTACCCGAATCCGAGCTTGGATTTCGAAAATTCCTCACGAAAATGAGCAGATCTTGGTTTTTAAAAAGGTTTCGAAAAGCTACCTTTGAATGAAAAAGACACTCGGTTTTACTGTTTTTGATTCCAGCTCCGGTGATGTTTCTGGTTCGGTTTCGTGGTGTTCTTGGGTTTGTGGTTGGCTGGTTCGGTTTGAAGGTTGGGTTGTGTGGTTCGGTTCGAGAGGGTTTGAGAGGGTTGCTTCTGATTCGGTTCTTGCGTTTTTTAGCTTTGCGAGTGATGCGGTTGTGACTTGTTTTTGCGATTATGGTTATGTGTTGATAGTTGACAGTGGATCCGGTTCTGTTGATGATTTGTGTTGTTTTGGAATCGGTTTGTGATTATGCCTTGGCCGAGTTGTTTGTGATTGATTTGTGATTCTGTTTTTTTTTTTATTTTTTTTTGTGGTGGCCGGAATTGGATTAGTGGTGGTGGTGTTGGTGGTTGACGGTGGTTGTGGGAGTTGTGACTGTGTTGACTGGTGGTTGCGGGTACTGTGTATTCTGACTGATTCTGACCTCGTGAATAGTACATTTAATGTACTATTTATAGTAAAAAGTCAGGTGAAAATGGACAAAAACGCCCCTTCCTGGGCCTGGACTGAAAAGTGGATAAAGAAATAAACTAAAAAAAACAACAGTAAAATAAAAAAAAATTAATAATAAAAACGAAAATAAAAAAATAAAAAACAGAAAACACTAAAAATAAAAAGAGAAATTAAAAAGGAAAAAAAGGATAATAAAAAATAAAAAAAACTAATAAAAATAATAACAAAATAAATTAAAAAAACGGTCGCCTTTGGAACAAAAAATGAGGTATTTTAAAATACCTCCCTGCCGAAATTTCGTCTGAAACGACGAAAATTTATGGCCTAAAAGACAAGCGAAACGAATTGAACACGGGTCAAAAATGGGGTATGACAGATGCCCCTATTTAAGTTTCTTCGTTACGGAGATTTAAAAGTGAAATTTTTTAAATCGACGGGTCGAAGAGACTTAAATACAGAGTACACCATTTTTGACCGAATTCAACTGCAAAATGCTATGAATTCAATGTTGTGCATGTGATGTTATGCATGTAATGTTATGCATGTAATGTTGTGAATGCTCGCGATGCAAGTATGAATGCAAGACGGCGAGGATGACTCGACTGGGGATAACAAAACAAAAGGATACCCGAGTCTTGTTAAAAGAAACGGGGTCCGACTCCACTAGGGATCACATGGTTTCACTGGGGATAAATGTCAGTTGTTCGGGTTGACGACGAACTGCCACTGACGACAAAAGAACAAAGATAAATGTCAGCTGTTCGGATTATTGCCGAACAGCCATTGACGAACAAGAAAAAGGTAAATGTCAACTGTCCGGATTATTGCCGAACGGCCACTGACGAACAAGAAAATAAAGGTAAATGCCAACTGTCCGGATTATTGCCGAACGGCCATTGGCGACAAGAAATAAAGGTAAATGTCAACTGTCCGGATTATTGCCGAACGGCCATTGACGAACAAGAAAATAAAGGTAAATGTCAACTGTCCGGATTATTGCCGAACGGCCATTGACGAACAAGAAAATAAAGGTAAATGCCAACTGTCCGGATTATTGCCGAACGGCCATTGGCGACAAGAAATAAAGGTAAATGTCAACTGTCCGGATTATTGCCGAACGGCCATTGACGAACAAGAAAATAAAGGTAAATGCCAACTGTCCGGATTATTGCCGAACGACCATTGGCGAACAAGAAAATAAAGGTAAATGCCAACTGTCCGGATTATTGCCGAACGGCCATTGGCGACAAGAACTAAAGGTAAATGTCAACTGTCCGGATTATTGCCGAACGGCCATTGACGAACAAGAAAATAAAGGTAAATGCCAACTGTCCGGATTATTGCCGAACGGCCATTGGCGACAAAAAATAAAGGTAAATGTCAACTGTCCGGATTATTGCCGAACGGCCATTGACGAACAAGAAAATAAAGGTAAATGCCAACTGTCCGGATTATTGCCGAACGGCCATTGGCGACAAGAAATAAAGGTAAAAGCTGGATGAAATGTAAAAGCTGGATGAAATTTAAAAGCATGATGAAATTTAAAAGCTGGATGAAATTTAAAAGCAGGATGAAATTTAAAAGCAGGATGAAATTTAAATGCAGGATGAAATTTAAATGCTGGATGAAATTTAAAAGCAGGATGAAATTTAAAGGTGGATGAAATTTAAAAGCAGGATGAAATTTAAAAGCTGGATGAAATTTAAATGCTGGATGAAATTTACAAGCTGGATGAAATTTAAATGCTGGATGAAATATAAAAGCAGGATGAAATTTAAATGTCAGCTGTTCGGATTGTTGCCGAACTTGCCACTGACGACAAAAGACTGGATAAGACAATGCACAAGCTGTTCGATAAGGAAATGCCACTTGGCGAAAAGAGGATGACTTCTCAGGACGAAATATTGGGGATGACATTTGGGGAAAGAGAGGGTTACAAATTATTCATGATTAATTGATATGGAAAGATATTCAAAACAATATTCAGGGTGGTTAACGCAACCATGATGTTGTTTGTATGCATGAATGTGTATATGCATGAATGTATGAATGCATGTATGATTTATGTGACTGTATGACTATACGAAGGATTAATTTGTGTGATAGTGTAATTGATAAATTTGATGAGACAAGATTGGATAAGATGGGGAGTGGACCGACGACGCAGTACAAACACTCGACAATCTTTATTGGGGATGATGCCATTGGAGACATATCAAACCATTAACGGGGTAATGCCCACCATATGCAACAATTGATGGGGAGTAATCACTTCCTGGGGAAGATGGTTACAAATTATTCATGATTGATTGAAATGAAAAGATAATTGAAGCAAGACTCATGATGGTTAATGCAGCCACGTATGCATGATATTGTTTTTATTGTATATGCATGAATGTGTATATGCATGAATGTATGAATGCATGAATGACGACACGACTTGTATGACTGTATGGAGGATTGAATTATGTGACTGGATGACTGATTAACTTGTGATTGTATGAAGGATTGACTTGTATGATTGTATAACTAATGGACTTGATGAGACAAGGTTAGGCAGGTGAGAGGGAAAATGACCCGACGTCGCATCACAAACACTTGGCAATCTTCAATGGGGATGGTGCCACTGGGGCACATCAAAACAAAGACGGGGTAAAGCCCGACATAGGCAGCGGCTGATGGGGAATAAACACTTCCTGGGAAGAGCGTGCTAATCCAAAAACCTGGTAGAAGAACTGGTGCTTCTATGGTCATGCTTATCTTTTGTTTTTTTTTTGAATCCCTAATTTTTGCCTGGACCGCCCTTTCGGGTTTTCAATCCACCGGGAAAATATTCTTTTGTATGCCCCTAATTTTTGCCTGGATCGCCCTTTCGGGTTTTCGATCCACCGGGACGCTCATTTTTGCCTAAGCCGCCCTTTCGGGTTTTCAACTTACCAAGCTCATTTCTTTTCTTTTTCTTTTTTTCATATATATATATATATATATTTCTTTTTTGTTCTTTTTTTTTGTATATATTTTTTAGTAATTGACCATGTTCAGCCTGCAAAGTTTATCCGTTCTCAGGATAGCTGTTGACGCACCCTTCACTTATTCGTTGAGTTCAAAGAAAATGTGTTTTGTTGTTTGTGCTTTTCAAAAAGACATGAAAAATATTTGTGATTTTGAAGAATATTTTGTTTCAAACACTACCATCAAAAATAGAAGAAGTTTTTTTTATAAACTGAATAAATAGGAATTCCAAATGAAAGGCAATAGGCTCAAATTTATTTAAGAGAGTGGCGACCCGCCAATGGCATGGCTCCACGGATCTTAAAAAGTTTGGAAAATGGTAAATATAAGGTGAAGGTACATTGAACACAATAACCGCTATTCTCCCTGACAACTTTGAATTCCACTGTTTGGATGCTTCAGATTCAGAGTCTCTTTGACATTTAATGTGCCCCAAGTGAGTAGAGATCAGACCAATGCAGTTACTTCGTCTTTTGATCCTTAACTTTTGCATAGATCACCCTTTCGGGTTTTCGACCTATCAGGATGATTATTTTCTGTTTTATGTCTCTAATTTTTGCCTGGACCGCCCTTTCGGGTTTTCGATCCACCGAGACGCTCTTTTTTGCCTAAGCCGCCCTTTCGGGTTTTCGACTTACCGAGTTGTTCTTTTATTTTTTAGACAAAGTATTTCTTGACTGCATCGGCGTTCACGGGACGAGGGAGCTCATCACAATCCATAGTCGTAAGAGTTAATGCACCACCAGAGAAAGCTCTCTTGACGACATATGGGCCTTCATAATTTGGCGTCCATTTGCCCCTAGAATCGGGTTGGAAAAATAAAACCTTCTTGAGCACCAGATCTCTTTCTTGAAACACACGGGGACGAACCTTCCTGTCAAAAGCTTGCTTCATCCTCTTTTGATATAACTGCTCATGGCACAAGGCCTTCATGCGTTTCTTTTCAAGCAAGTTCAACTGATCATATTTATTTTGACATCATTTAGCCTCTGATAATTTGGCTTCCATTAGACTCTCATTGATGGAATCTCAACCTCTACAGGGAGTACTGCCTCCATGCCATACACTAAAGAAAAGGGGGTTGCCCCTGTTAAGGTACGCACTGAAGTACGATATCCATGTAAAGCATATGGTAACATCTCATGCAAGTCCTTGTAGGTGGTTACCATCTTCTGCACCATCTTTTGATATATTTTTTCTTTTTTTCTTTTTGTTTTCTTTTTCTTTTGATTTTTTTGTTTGATTTTTTTTTGCTTTTGATTTTTTTTGCTTTTGATTTTTTTTGTTTGATTTTTGCTTTTGATTTTTTACTTTTGATTTTTTGCTTTTGATTTTTTTGCTTTTGCTATTGTTTTTTGTTTGTTTTTTTTTATGCAGCCTAGATGGCACCATTCATCTGGGATTTGATCAGGAATACTGTAGTGTCCACGTTAATCACTTTCAGTGCTTCTTCATGAGGCTGAATGATGTTCTTTTTCATATTTCTGTAGCAGAGAGATCTTTTCGAAGAATCCCTTCATCCTCCTCCTCTTCAGCTTCGTAAACAGGGAACTCAAAGTCGGGAGGGAGCATAGGGTTACAGTGTTCAACGGGTTTATTGGTGTTTAAGCTTTTATATAATTGATGATTGATTGATTTGAGAAAAGGAGTTAATGCATACATTTGAAAATGATTAAAAAGAAAACAAATAAAAGAAAGATAATTAACTTTTTGGTTTTTTGTGTTACCATTTTCCAGAAAAAGCTAAGAATAATAAAAACATAGTCAGGAACAAAACGACTTCTTATTTGATGATGGGAATGCATGAAACAAAAACCCTAAACAAGTTCACTTTCGTCTCGGGCGGACCGAAAGGATTTTTTTTGAAAAGACAAGACAACAAAACACATTACTTGGACCTATGAGTAGTTGAGGGAATGTCAATCAACGATCCAATTGCAGTAACCTCTGCCATGTGTTACAAAATTCACTGCCACCTTCTTCACCAGGGTGAGCTTCTGAGCAATCTTGCACCAAATTAACAGATGGGGTCCCGTGGTCAGGTAGTAGATTAGCTTGCACGTCGGGACTCGACCCTTTGAAGGATAGGATGTTGGCCTGGACCAACTTCTGGACTTCGGCTTTCAAGGCATAACAATGCTCAATGTCATGACCGGGTGCCCCTTGATGGAAAGCACAAGAGAGATCAGGTTTATACCACTGTGGCAACCTTTCAGGTACCTTAGGAGGTGCCCTAGTTTGAACAAGATTTTTATCAAGCAAAACGAGGAGCAACTCTGCATATGCCATGGGGATTGGATCAAAATGGGAAGTCCGCTGAACCCGATTCTGTTGTCGAGGTTGTTGTCGATTCTGTTGCTGAGGCCTTTGTTGGGGCTGGAGCTGATTTCTGGATAGCCGGAGTTGGGGTTCCAAAAGAGGTGGGACGAAAACCTTCGTCTGATAGAAATGGCATCCCCATGGGTAAGCTCTAGACGTGTCGGGCGATGGAGTAAGTATGGCAGAAGTTGGTAAAGCAAACAAGATTGGCTGCTCAAAAGTAGTAACAGCAGGCTGAGGAACTGACGTCCGGGCTTGGGAAGCCAACAGAGCATTCATCATGGAGGTCAACTTCTCCATCCCTTCCCGGAGATTGGCCACCTCTTCCCGGAGGTTCTGGTTTTCTTGCTCTAACAGATCCATTCTTTTTCGATTAGCCATAATGTTGTAAATGCGATTCAGTTTGTGGAGAATTCGTCGGGCCACTTTCTTTGGACGACGACATATTAACCTTTGAAGCAAAGAACATAGTGTGAGACTCAATTTGGAAACTATGGATGCAGCATGATGCATGATTATGTTTATGCAAAAAAGAAAAAGAATAAATTATTATCGAAGGACTTGATAGAATGATTGTAAACATCATAAACTGAACACTTCACTAAAGCATTGAAATATTACAAAGAGTTTTTTTTTAAGTCAAGAGATTTTGGAAGATAAAATCTAAACATAAGGTCCTAAGGACTTCAAGCTCAAACTCCCGGAGCAGATGGATCCTCGGAATCTGAATGTGCACTAGAGATCGAATCCATAAACCTCCTCTTCCTCCTAGCGTCCTGGTGGAGCAAAGCGTCCTTCCGACGAAGCAAGTCATCCTTCTCAATTATCCTCTGGTTCTGGACGAAGAGCTCACGACTCTGTTGGGCTAGCTTCCCCTTCAAGGTCTCATGCTCGAGCTCGAGTTCCTGGTATCTCCTCTTCCAGGTTTCCTTCTCTTGCTTTTCCTTGGTTAGCTGCTCCTGAAACTCCTCCTTGGTGTCAAAGGGGATAGGCAAGGATGATGGTGGGATGGTAGAGGATAGGTATCTAGGTAGATGGTAGGGTAGGCCAAAACTCATGGTCCTATCAATGACCCACTGAGTATAGGATTCATGCACATAATCAAACTTCTTCCCTAGCTGACTTCTGTTAAGTCTGCGGATAGCGCTCCAAGCTCGTGCAAATCTCTCTCTCCTGTTTGTATGGTCTTCATGATAGAGATAGAACTCACTGGTCAAGGCAAGATTGTTTGGCTTTTCTCTCACTGGGTAACCAAACTGTCGACGGGCTAGAAAAGGGTTGTAGCTTATCCCGCCACGCATACCAAGAAGAGGTACGTTGGGGTATTCACCACAACTGACAATGACTTTCCCCACGTCACAGGCTGACTGGTACCAAACTATATCTGAGGGATGGAGGGCCATGATTCTTTGGGACCAAGGAAGATCTTCAAGGTTAGCTTTGAAGGTATGAGTTTGAGGTAGGTGGGAGATAAACCATTTGTAAAGCAGTGGTGCACAGCAAAGAATGGTTCCACGGCCGGCTAGGGTACGGTCATGGATGGAGTGGTAAGTATCGGCTAGCAGAGTGGGTACAGGATTCTTGGAGAGGAAGATTTTGATGGCGTGGATATCAATGAAGTTATCAATATTTGGGAAGAATACAAGGCCATATATAAGGAGGGCTAGGGTGGAATGAAAGGCATAAGTGCTAGCTGCTTCAGCGAATATGGATGCTTGTTGGTAGAGGAAGCGGGTGGGAAGACCTTGGAGGCCTCCTTTAGAGGTAAGGTTTGCTTGGATGATAGAGGTTTCAAGATGGAGAGCGGCTGCGATGTCGGAGGGTTTAGGGGTAGGCTCAAGACCATGGAATGGTATCTTGTCTGGCACAGGTAAACCAACTAGGTAGGAGTACTCTTCAAGTGTGGGGACAAGCTGGTAGTCAGGAAAGGTGAAGCAATGGTAGAGTGGATCATAGAACTGAACCAAGGTCTCTAAACATCCTTCCTCAACATCTACTCTCAGAATATTAAGCAACTTCCCATGATGAGCTTGAAAATTCGTTGGATCACTCACTAAAGACCTTAGCTCCCTCAACTTTGACAAGTCTGGTTTCTTGAAAAGATATTTCTTAGTGCTTCTTCGTGGAATGTCCATATCTACAATGTTTACAAAAAGCTTATTTAAGTCCTTCGATGTTTTTTTTTGGATGAAAAAGAAAAGAGTTTTATGCATGGGTGCATGTATGCATGATTATGCTAAGGAGCGGAGAAAACATGGTGAGTTTAAGTCCATAATGTTGGAGTCAAGGGTAAACACGCCATTTGGTAAGGACTATGGTTTCACATGTACCTGTATCACGGGTTCTACCAAGTTCCCAAAGTCCTCAACCCCTTCCAAATATCGTCGGGTTACGAGATTGACTCCCGATCCGATAATATTTGTAAGAAAGTCTCGTTTGAGTGTAGTATCGCGTATCAACTAATTCAAGATTACTCTTGGTTAGCCACCGCACTACGTCCTAAAAGGCCAAGATGGGTTAAGGGTGACTAAAGGTCCTCAACTTCATAGGTCACTTGAAAATACCAATGCCGAACACGACTTACTCATGCCAACATAGTAATACTTCCAAGATTCCTCCATTGAGTGGGGGTTATCACATGTGCCACATCCGAAATTTACCCTCGGAAAGACACTTTGATTATACCACCATCCTATCTTATGTTTCCCTCAAGTCCGGGTGTAGGACTTATCTCACCACTCACGTAAAAAGATAAACACTTAAGCATATATTTACAATTACAAATAATAATAAAGCATAAAGATAAAGAAGAGCAAGATAGGTTTAACCCACTTAGGATTTTGTTCCCCAGTGAAGTCGCCATTTTTCTGTCGCGGTGATTTTTGGATATCAAGCTATTAATTAGCGTTGACTCGCAATTTTAAGATTCACCACCGATCTTTTATTTTTTCGAGGAAAAGGGAGAAAGTTCGAAAAACCCTATTTTTTAGAGAGATCAAAAGTCCGGGGGTTGGTTACGCAAAGGGAAGGTATTAGCACCCTAAACGTCTATAGTACTCTATAGGAACCTCTTGCTTTTATTTATCTTTATGCTAAATTAATTATTTGTTTGTAAATAAATGCTTAAGTGTGAAAAGATTAAAGTGATGAAAATGAAAGAAAGGAAAATGTTTTGGTTATTTTGTTGATTTGGAAAGACAGAGTCTTTTGCCTACGTACCCGAGCGGGATCAAAATCACGTAGTTCGGGGTAAAAAAGATGAGTGATTGGTTTTGGTTGATTTTAAAGTTTGAAAAAAGTTTAAGAAAGATAAGAGGCCGTAAAGGCATAGAAGGATAAAAAAAGGAAGTGAGTTTGATTGATTTTAAATTGAAGAAAAAGTTTTGATTGATTAAAGATTGATTAAAATTTGATTAAGAAAGAAATGACAAAGATTAATTTTTTGAAAGCTTGATTATGAAATGTTTTTGGATTTTGACTTTTTTGACTTTTTTTGTGAA
Source organism: Medicago ruthenica (assembly GCA_018208015.1). Lineage (NCBI taxonomy): Eukaryota > Viridiplantae > Streptophyta > Magnoliopsida > Fabales > Fabaceae > Medicago > Medicago ruthenica. Next base: position 51,120,897 of record CM031375.1, read on the forward strand.
AATTTTGATTAAGTCCTAAGGTCCAGAGACTAAATTATGCTGAGATAGACTGAACGCGCCGGATCCCTCAAAATGACATTGGATCAAGTGAGGGTCCTTTTCCTCGGATACGGTCAAAATTACGATATCGTCCTCGACATAAAGCATAAAAAATAAATGTGGTGTCGGTGCATATTCTCATTTATATTTTTATTTACATTGGACCTAGATACATTCTAATAGCAATAAAATAAACGACAAAAATAATAAAATTTGCATTAAAGTAAATATGCTAAAAGGAAATAAAAAATGCATGAAATGCAAAACAATAAATAAATATGGTGCGTAAAATAAATAAAGAAAATAAAAATGCAAGATCTAAAATAAATATGATGCTGAAAAAAAAAATAAAGAGAAAATGAAAATGCAAGACAATAAAATAAACATGATGCTAAAAGAAAATAAAAATGCAAGACAATAAAATAAATATGATGCATAAAATAAAAAGAAAATAAAATGTAAGACATAAAGTAAATATGGTGCTGGAAATTAAAATGCAAGGCATAAAATAAATATGGTGCTGGAAAATAAATAAAGAAAATTAAAATAAAAAAATGCAAGGGCATAAAATAAATATGATGCATAAAAGAAAAATAAAAATGCAAGACATAAAATAAATATGGTGGATAAAATAAATAAAAAAAAATGCATGGGTACTGAAAATTAAAGACAAATAAATAAAGTGCATAAAGAAAAAAGAAATAAAAAAATAAGAGTGCAAGAAAAAGAAATAAAAATAAAAAAAAAGAATAGAGAAGAAGAAGGGGGGTGCAGAAGGGAAAAAGGGGGTGTAAGAAAACAAAATATTAGAGAAAAGAGAAAGGGAGTTGGGCTTAAACAGGTCAGATCTGGACCGTCTGATCAATCAGAGCGTCCAGATCTGACTACAGGGAGACCAAGCTCTCAGCCATTAGATTAAAAAACGAGGGTCATAGAGAAAGGGATTACAGAAAAGCCAAGGAGGGAGACGCACGCCTGATTAAAACAGGGTATAACGTTGGCCGTTAGATCTGCGATCCAACGGTCCAACCCTGATGGTCCATTGGAACCAAATAGGTGTGCGTGTACCCAAGTAGGCAGTAATAAAAAGGATTTTATCTCTCAAATCCCTCATAATTTCTTTTCTTTCTCTCTCTACTTCTCACAAATCAGAAAAGCTCTCTCCTCTCTCTAAACTAGCTCGGCCGGAGGTGATTTTCCGGCGCAGTGGCCGCCGGCGGCGCCACCGCGCCGGAGAGGAAAACTTCCCGGTTTTTAAAGATGAAAACGTTTTTGAGATTCCTTTTTTATTTTCTACCCGAATCCGAGCTTGGATTTCGAAAATTCCTCACGAAAATGAGCAGATCTTGGTTTTTAAAAAGGTTTCGAAAAGCTACCTTTGAATGAAAAAGACACTCGGTTTTACTGTTTTTGATTCCAGCTCCGGTGATGTTTCTGGTTCGGTTTCGTGGTGTTCTTGGGTTTGTGGTTGGCTGGTTCGGTTTGAAGGTTGGGTTGTGTGGTTCGGTTCGAGAGGGTTTGAGAGGGTTGCTTCTGATTCGGTTCTTGCGTTTTTTAGCTTTGCGAGTGATGCGGTTGTGACTTGTTTTTGCGATTATGGTTATGTGTTGATAGTTGACAGTGGATCCGGTTCTGTTGATGATTTGTGTTGTTTTGGAATCGGTTTGTGATTATGCCTTGGCCGAGTTGTTTGTGATTGATTTGTGATTCTGTTTTTTTTTTATTTTTTTTTGTGGTGGCCGGAATTGGATTAGTGGTGGTGGTGTTGGTGGTTGTGGGAGTTGTGACTGTGCTGACTGGTGGTTGCGGGTACTGTGTATTCTGACTGATTCTGACCTCGTGAATAGTACATTTAATGTACTATTTATAGTAAAAAGTCAGGTGAAAATGGACAAAAACGCCCCTTCCTGGGCCTGGACTGAAAAGTGGATAAAGAAATAAACTAAAAAAAACAACAGTAAAATAAAAAAAATTAATAATAAAAACGAAAATAAAAAAATAAAAAACAGAAATCACTAAAAATAAAAAGAGAAACTAAAAAGGAAAAAAAAGGATAATAAATAATAAAAAAAACTAATAAAAATAATAACAAAATAAAATAAAAAAACGGTCGCCTTCGGAACAAAAAATGAGGTATTTTAAAATACCTCCCTGCCGAAATTTCGTCTGAAACGACGAAAATTTTTTGGCCTAAAAGACGAGCGAAACGAATTGAACACGGGTCAAAAATGGGGTATGACATCACCGAACAACGGGGTCTAACCCTAAAGGCTCAATTTGGATTTACAAAGGATAAATATAAACATAAAATTCAAGGTGGGCTCAAGAAGTCTTTAGGTAAAAAGCACTTTACCTTAGTGTGTACCAAACAAGACCAATCAACAAAATTGAGAAACATCGCAAGTTCTAGAAATGGCAGTTGCTTGGAACACTCATATATGTAAAATTAAAAAAATAAAGTTTGGTTATGGACCTTACAAGTTGAGTTTTCTGGGAGTTGTGGCCTCCTAATTTTCAATTGTCGTACACCTCCCGTTGAAATTCCATGCGGCATCACCCCCCCTTTTGAACTTTTGAAAAATATCATTGGTATAACCAATTGTTATGAGACAGGTAGATTTCCAAAAACAAGCAAATTCATTAATAATAAACAAATTTGTGCACTACAAAATAGGGAATATAATAGAACATAACACTAACACGGTCACACAATGTCTGACATACGACTCAAATTAAAACAAGAACATCAAAACAACAAATATTAGAAAATTGATGGGTTGCCTCCCATCAAGCGCTTTCTTTTACGTCATTAAGCTTGACGCCTTAACCATTGTAAGGTTGGCATGTATGACATAAAGAACACTTCATCCTTCTTCTTCCTCTTGTTTGGTAGGAATTCCATGAACTTCATACAAAGCAGCAGATGCTCCCATGCTCCAACTGCTAAACTTTTGTCATTTAAGCTTTCCCACCACGGAGAGGAATATGTATCCCTATGCACTTGAATGGTTTCCTTCAACTCCATTGGTTGAGAGTTCAAGTAGAGACCAACACTCCTTACTTGCGGATTTTCTTCCACCACAATAGAATGACACTCATTCTCCATCTGAACCAATTTCTTCTCACATTCATTTGCTTTCTCAACGAGATCACCACACTGAACTTCAATTTCTTCAAATGAAACTCGATTTGACCTCAAGAATTCATCTCAAATATTTTGAAAATCGATGTTGATCATCTCTTTCTTCCCTTCACAGATAGCAGATAACCTCATATGTGTCACCTAGATGGATCATGTCTATCATTGCTACAAAACTTGGATAAAATTTTTAATAGCAAAGAACAATGAAATAGACAGGAAGAGCATAAATCATAAAAAAAAAAATCAATTTTTTTTTCAATATATAGAGAAAAATCCTAAATAATAGCAAAATTGCCAAATCGAAATGATTCAATAGTCCCCGACAACGGCGCCAAAAACTTGATAGATATTTGACAATTGTATCAAAACTATTGGAGTAATAATAATATCCGTATCCACGAGTGTAATATCCCGCCTAAGACTCGAATATTTGTTAATATTGAGACGATGTATCAGAAATGTTTTAAGCAAAGGACAATTTGGTAAATTGTCAGTTAATGGGTTTATTTATATGGCAAGTGTAATATCCCGTTTATACGTATCAGTTATTAGTGTCAGAAACTTATGAAACAAGCATGGCAAGTTAGTAATTAAGTGGAATGGCAAATTAGTAAATAAGTTGGAATGGAAGTTTGTTTTGAAAATAAGAGGTAAGATATTCTTACCATCTTTTTCTTCATTCTTCTACACACTTCCAAAACCAACATCCTCTCCCTCTTTCCTCTTTCCTCTCCCTCTCAAAGGAAAGAAAAGGAGAAATAAGGTAAGAATCACTTCAATCTTCCCTTCTCACTTCAAATTTTTGTGCCTATTGCTTGAGCCTAAACCTCTATTTTATCTTGCATGATGATTCCTGAGAAAGAAGAAGTTTTGGGTAGAGATTTGGAGGAAGTTGGAGAAACCCGTATTTGGGGACAGGGCTCCATTTAAATGGTAAGAACTCTCTCTCTATAACTCCGAATCAAGTGGTCTTTGATGCTATGGAAAGCTAACAAAATTATCTACGTTTTGGTACCAGTTTTGTGAAGTTTGGCTGAGTATTGAAGTCTGGGGACGAGTTTGAAGTCAGGGGTCCGAAACTGCAAATCTGCAGAAATCTTGGTTCTTGCTAGTAAGCCTAGTCTTGAGGAATTTGGAACAAGGTTGAAGTTAAAGGATTAGCTAGCACCAAATCAAGTTTGAGGTGAGTTCCCTTGGGGTTTTAGAACCCACCTTGTTGAATTTTTGATGAATAAGTTGTGTATTGAATAAAATTTGTAATTAGTGCCCAATTCCTCATGTTAGTCAAATTCTTTAGTTAGTCATGTTGTAATTTATCAATATGTTTTAGAAGACTCTTCTCTTGAGCTGTTTTGATGTTGGACATGGTTGGTTTAGCCCAAAGGACTGAAATCACGTTTTGGAAAATGCAGAAATCGGCCACCGATTTCATAAAATCGGCCACCGAATTGTTATTCAATTTTTCATGTTTGTTTCGTAAAACATCGGCCCCCGATTTTATAGGATCGGCCCCCGATTTCAGTAAGTTCGGCCCCCGAATTCTTATAATCGGCCACCGATTTCATGTCCTTTTTAAGAATGAAAAGATCAACATAGGATGAGGAATAGTTACAACATTGGGAGATGAATACTTAAATCCCTGAGATATATAGAGAAGTAAAGGAACTAGTTTTGGGTTTATTCCTAATCAAGCAAAGGCTTATGAGTACGATAACTTTAAGACCATAATTTCATAATGTAACATCCCGCCCAAGACTCGAATAATTATTAATATTGAGACGATGCATTGGAGATGTTTTAAGCAAAGGGCAATTTGGTAAATTGTCAGTTAATGGGTTATTTATACGACAAGAGTATTATTCCGCTTAAATGTAATGGTTAACAGTGTTAGAAACTTATGCCGCAAGCAAGGGTGTTTTTGTAATTAAGAGGAATGGCATTTTGGTAATTATTTTGGAAAAGGAGGATTATAAGAAAAGAGGGGGAAAGATATTTTCATTCATTCTTCTTCTCTCCCCTCTCCCTCAAAATCTGATTCTCCTCCCTCTCTCACCCTCAAACTCTCGCCCTCCTCACTCTCTCTAATCCATCAAAGCTTCATACAATTTCTTGGGAGGAATCTTGCAAAGCAAGCTTGGTATGGAAGTTAGAACAAGAGTAAAAGAAGAGAAACAAGGAAGAATCAAGAGAGCCAAGCTAGGGTTTGAATCAAGGCTGGTTAATTCATCAATCAAGGTTTGAGGTGAGCTCCTAGGGGTTTTAGAACCCCCTTTGTGAGTTTTGTTGAGTTTTATGTTTTATGAGCAAAGTTGGTAATTTTGTACCCTAATCCTTTTGCTTGCTAAATCCCTGTTCAACCTTGCGTTAATCATTCAATTTATAGTTGTAAATTATTCCTTATGATGTTATGGTGCTTGGGTATGCTTAAATACGTCAAAAATGGTGGAAAAATCATGTTTTGAACCAGCCCTGTACTGTCAATTTCGCCGGGCGAACTCGGGGCGATCGTGCAGTTACTGTTTGGCAAGTCTTCACTGCCTACCTTCGCCCAGCGAGAGAGATTTCGCCCAGCGAAAATGGCCAGGCATTTTATGTCTTTTCTGCTTCGTTCTGTGACCTGTGTACGCGACAGGCGAGGCTTATGGTAACCATTTTCAAAGAAAACCTTGTTTTATAAGAAAAACACCATTGTGACATATCCGAAGGCACATAACATATACGGAATGAATGAACAAGGGTTTGGTGACGCAATAGGAGTATGAGGGTTAATTGAATAGACAATCCTAAGATGGCAAAGCAATAGAGATGCAAGAATAGAGGTTATTAAGCTATGGAAAGTTGCTAGTAATCAAACAAAGGCTTAAGAGAACAATAAGCCTAAGACTATAAGTTTACAAGTTATGTATTGGGAGGTTGTCTTCCCTAAGAATGCAATAATATGTCAAAGCTATAGAAAAGTAATAGAAGTACTTACAAGTACTTAAGATGGGAATTAATGAGAATGATATATTGCCCTAAGTTAGGAACCTATTTATAGGTTAGGCATTTAAGTATGATTAATTAAGAATGCAATGCATTAGTTATGCACCAGGAATATGAAACGTAATAGATACGTCTATGAACTTAAGAAAGAATCTAATGATAAAGAATATGCTAAACGTGTTCATCAGACTCCGGGATACGCCGGATGGGATTTCTCCGAAAGGGCTATCCACACGTAATTTATAAGACTATGCTAAACGTGTTCATCAGACTCCGGGTTCCGCCGGATGGGACTCTTCCGAGAGGATTGTCCACACGTATGTTAAAAGACTTAAGCATGTCCAGCAGGCTCCGGGATTCGCCGGATGGGACTTCTCCGAGAGGGTTGTCTACATGCAAGATGTGTCCAGCAGGCTCCGGATTATGCCGGATGGGGCTTCACCGAGAGGGTTGCCTACACAAAGATAAGAGGAGTCCGGTGTTAGCCTGATATGATAGGAATTTCACCGGTATGATGGGAGATGTACTTCGGGGTTACTCCACCCGGATGCACTCCGTAAAATGAACCAAGATAATGATTGTTTGTTCAACGCTAACTTCTAACTTAATGACATGAAAAGATGAATACGAACATGAAATGAATATGTATATTTTATATGTAATACGAAACATGATGATTAATTCCTAGTGAACGCGATGTGATCATAGGATGTCCCCAAGATCACTACGTATAAGACTAAGATAAGAATAGGTTATGAAATTCATGAGATCATGTAATTGACAAGTATAGGAAAGATAAAGTCATGACGCGATCCTAGGTTTCCCCTTGATCGCGAAATATGTAAAGATAAGACTTGGCGATCGTAGTTTTCCCCAAGATTGCCGAGGTAGGCACGGCGACCCTAGGTACCCTGTGGTTGCCAACAGTAGGTAGGGTAGGAGCTCACTGAGACATTATGTCTCATCCCTATCCTTCTGGTGCAGGTCTTTCAGGTAGCCTTGTGGTTTTCAGATGAAGACGTTCAGGAAGACGCTGGATGGTGTGCGGATGCTCGTCAAGGCAAGCTCAGGAGGTTGACAGATTTTATATATGTATATGAACGTGTAATATATATTGTATTTGGATATTTATGTAAACGAGCAAAATGTACTCATCCAGTGATTTGTATATATATTATTGTAAATTTTAATGTATCCGATATCAGATTAACACACATGCTAATATACTAGTTAACGTTAGTATGGGTGTTACAATTGGTATCAGAGCAGGTCGATTCAGACCGTGCCTTGGGTCATTAAAGTTTCAATAAAAGTAGTGGGACCATTGGGTTCCGGATATTGTTCTAAAGGTCATATCTAGTTGAGCCTGATCAACTCAGTCTAGTATATGACAGTTAGGATAAATGTCTGAGAGCTGAATGTGACCAAGGAGGAATGAAGTGTATGAAGGGCGAAGATTAAGGTGACATAATTTTAAGACGGGATTGGCGGAGAAGTATTCACGCCAAATGGTGGCCATCAAACTGTAAAGTGACGAAGCCTGATAGTGGCAAGGTTTTAGAGATATAAAGGATATTTAACATTGAGGTGAAGTGCCTCAACCCAGTTGGACGTATCGTTGGACGATGCCTCGTCTGCGGAAGACATAAGGAATCACGGAATACTCTAGGAATGACGTGGAACCTTGACGGAAACCGTAGTTTGAGAAGTTAAAGTGAAGTGTGGACTAAGCAACAATTCTGAGTACAGAGTTGAAGAATCGAACTTGAATCGGATGAGATTTTAATGTCCGGACAGTTAAGAGAATTAATTACGGATTACGTGAGTTATTTGGATAGATGAAATTAACCACTCAAGTGTGGTTATTGAGTAAGAATCACAAGAAGGTTTGACCCCATCAGATCAGCCACGTCTATTGAATCAGATTTGTGAAATAAGATGAGAGGAGATGACATGCAGCCTAAGAACTAAGATGGATGAATAAGTAGTAACAATAAGACTCGTTGCATGTCAAAATGTGAATCGAAATTTTTGGATGTATCCTAATGGTAAGAAGATTAGAAGTAAGATAAGCTAGACTGGAATTTAGTATACTGATGGACGAATTAAGTTGAACACTCTTGATTAGACGAACAGTATTGAATTTCCTTGATTGGTTAAGGAAGGAAAGTTCAAGATAACACAAGGTTATAGTAGACCAGTGTAGAAGGATGATCGGGATTTCAGCCGAGGAATTATGTTGAGATTTTAATATACGGAGGATCATCTTGAGCATGAAAGTTTAGGATTGAGGATGATGCTAAGGAGTTGTATGCTCCCCATTGAAGAGGTTCCTTCCACAAATTATAGAATAAAAAGAGATCACCCCGTGTTGATAAGTTTTCCAAGGGCGGTAATAAGGTATAGATTTCGGATTGTTCCACTATATGCAAAATTATTCAAGTGCTAAGATTAAGATTTGAATTGTGAATGCAGTAACGAGTTGTTAAATGAAACAAAAGGTAATGATGAGGTATTGAAGTTCAAGATCGATTAACAGGAGGGATTCGAAGGTAATTTAAGAGGTGTGGTAAAATCAGAGAGACCGTACCTGTCTCGGAAATCCTTATGGATAGATATAGAACGATTAGTAATGGGACTCAGATCCTCAGTGGATCCAGTGAATGAAAGACTTGAACCTTCCGAAACCATAAGTCATTTTAGACGTTGCCACAAGTGAATTAAGTTTGAAATTTCAACTACTCCAAGTGTACCTTGAGGTCGGTTTCTATAATGTTAAAACGATAATACAAGTTGGATGGACCATGAGATGGTCACAGGAACCAGGACATGGAGAATAAGTAAGTATCAGAGTATGAACCGTTGATAGGAGCTTTGCTAGGCTAGTAACAGTTGCCGAAACCGTTTACAAGTTTTGGCGTATTATCGTGAAGGTAAGTATATGGTTTATGCCCAAAAGGAAACACAGTGTCAAAAGACGACCAATCAGTAAGTTCAACAGGTGGTTTGAGCCATAAAAGGGTCAGCGAATGTAAGATGATTTGGCTGTGATAGCTGTAAGTCATTAAGGAACAAGTCAGCCAGAGAATTGGATAATGGTGTATTACTCCTACTCCAAGTGTTTTGTTAGATCAGAGTTGCGCAGCGGAAAAGAAATTCCAGAATGAGTTAACAAACAATTCTAAACTGAAGTATAGAGAACAAGGATGCTTGTGTAGTCCGTGTTAGGTGGACCACAGAATATCGGTAAGCAGCGACGACTCGAACTTGTTATAAGTACTAGCAGAAATTTTTAAAAGTAAAGCCGAGGGATATTTCAAACCTCGAGACTTAAGAGAAATGGAAATCGAAGCAGTCTAAGATCCTGCGATAAGAATGAGAAGAATATGTTTCTAGCACAATAAGACTAGAGCAAGGAAAGTCATCACTAATACGGTAAGTTTAATCAAAAGGGTAAGCATGAGGCAGCATCCGTAAAGATTGCACTTACAAGACGATAAATATTTGAAATCAAAGCATTGGGCAGAAGTGACAAGACAGTGACATATGAGTCTAATCCGTGTTGTATTCCGTTATGTCTACATGTCACATGTATCAGGTTATGTTAGTATTATATATATACTTATCAGGCAGTGCTTAAACTACTCAGATAGTAGTGTAGCAGATTTTCAGTTATGTGACGTGTTGTGGCAATGGTGGTTCACAATCAGGAATGTATTAGTATTAAGGTTTTTACCGGAACAGATTTATTGATATCAATCATATCTTAGCAGAAGAGTTCGGAAATATTGTACTTAATGTTCACTAGTAAAGAAGGAAGGACTTTTATGAAGATTAAAAGTCACTCGTAGTCTACAGTAAAGGGTTACGTAAGTTCAGGTTTTGATTAAAGGATTTAAAGTGTGCTATTTTGGTAGCAATTAAGTGGAGTTTTCTTTTGAAAACAAGGATCTGGAATTCGACGTTCAGAATGAGAAAAATAAGTTTACGATGCTGAGAGAATGTAACCATAATCTATGTTATGGGTTGTTGTACACTTAAGAAATAAACACGAGTAACATTGGCGGGGCAAACCTGGCAAGCCAGTTGAAAGGCAAATCCCGGATGTTACAAGATAAGTTAAGAGTAAGAAAGATTCCCAATTGATGTGATAATGTCTCCAATATGTTAAGAATAGGAATGATGTCCCTTCAGTCGGACAAGGATGAGATGATGTATTGTGTACCCATCAGTAGTGTACACGTGTTCGATTATGTATGTAAATTATATGCTATGAAATTTACCATGTGGTGTTATGTGAGATGATTACTACTCATCACTCGGACTAAACTTCTATGGGTTTAGATTTACCAATATAGAAAATATTTATGCTACGGCCAGAATTCGAGAATAGTAGTGACAAGAAAGATAGGAGATTAGTAAACTCCAAGTAATGAAGAATGATTTCTAAGTTGTTAAGATAAGTGATGTCGTCATATGAGACGAAAGATAAAGATAATAATTCATGGGAAATAAATGCAGTGCAAGAAATCCACTGAAGAGTGGGAATATTTGAGGATAACGAGAACGATCTAATGCAGTCGAAGTAAGATTACATGGACTGTGAAGGTATTTATAAGAATTAGTACAAGTGTCAGAGATGGACAACTTCAGATAGATTTGCAAAAGTGTATGAACCAGGAACATAGTCAAGCGAGTTGGATATGATGGTTCAGATAACCTCGCATCCTACTACGTAAGAGTTATGCAATTCATCACAAGTATTTCAGTTAAGGAAAAGTTGTCGAGTGTATTCGACGTATAGAGTTGGAAATCCAAGGGATTCCGATAAGCAAGACAAATTGGGGTTTCGAGCAAGTAGAGGTAGTAGTGTGAGAGGTTCATTCATGTATGATAGTGGATTCTAAATTTCGAGGACGAAATTTCTTTAAGGGGGGGTAGATTGTAACATCCCGCCCAAGACTCGAATAATTATTAATATTGAGACGATGCATTGGAGATGTTTTAAGCAAAGGGCAATTTGGTAAATTGTCAGTTAATGGGTTATTTATACGACAAGAGTATTATTCCGCTTAAATGTAATGGTTAACAGTGTTAGAAACTTATGCCGCAAGCAAGGGTGTTTTTGTAATTAAGAGGAATGGCATTTTGGTAATTATTTTGGAAAAGGAGGATTATAAGAAAAGAGGGGGAAAGATATTTTCATTCATTCTTCTTCTCTCCCCTCTCCCTCAAAATCTGATTCTCCTCCCTCTCTCACCCTCAAACTCTCGCCCTCCTCACTCTCTCTAATCCATCAAAGCTTCATACAATTTCTTGGGAGGAATCTTGCAAAGCAAGCTTGGTATGGAAGTTAGAACAAGAGTAAAAGAAGAGAAACAAGGAAGAATCAAGAGAGCCAAGCTAGGGTTTGAATCAAGGCTGGTTAATTCATCAATCAAGGTTTGAGGTGAGCTCCTAGGGGTTTTAGAACCCCCTTTGTGAGTTTTGTTGAGTTTTATGTTTTATGAGCAAAGTTGGTAATTTTGTACCCTAATCCTTTTGCTTGCTAAATCCCTGTTCAACCTTGCGTTAATCATTCAATTTATAGTTGTAAATTATTCCTTATGATGTTATGGTGCTTGGGTATGCTTAAATACGTCAAAAATGGTGGAAAAATCATGTTTTGAACCAGCCCTGTACTGTCAATTTCGCCGGGCGAACTCGGGGCGATCGTGCAGTTACTGTTTGGCAAGTCTTCACTGCCTACCTTCGCCCAGCGAGAGAGATTTCGCCCAGCGAAAATGGCCAGGCATTTTATGTCTTTTCTGCTTCGTTCTGTGACCTGTGTACGCGACAGGCGAGGCTTATGGTAACCATTTTCAAAGAAAACCTTGTTTTATAAGAAAAACACCATTGTGACATATCCGAAGGCACATAACATATACGGAATGAATGAACAAGGGTTTGGTGACGCAATAGGAGTATGAGGGTTAATTGAATAGACAATCCTAAGATGGCAAAGCAATAGAGATGCAAGAATAGAGGTTATTAAGCTATGGAAAGTTGCTAGTAATCAAACAAAGGCTTAAGAGAACAATAAGCCTAAGACTATAAGTTTACAAGTTATGTATTGGGAGGTTGTCTTCCCTAAGAATGCAATAATATGTCAAAGCTATAGAAAAGTAATAGAAGTACTTACAAGTACTTAAGATGGGAATTAATGAGAATGATATATTGCCCTAAGTTAGGAACCTATTTATAGGTTAGGCATTTAAGTATGATTAATTAAGAATGCAATGCATTAGTTATGCACCAGGAATATGAAACGTAATAGATACGTCTATGAACTTAAGAAAGAATCTAATGATAAAGAATATGCTAAACGTGTTCATCAGACTCCGGGATACGCCGGATGGGATTTCTCCGAAAGGGCTATCCACACGTAATTTATAAGACTATGCTAAACGTGTTCATCAGACTCCGGGTTCCGCCGGATGGGACTCTTCCGAGAGGATTGTCCACACGTATGTTAAAAGACTTAAGCATGTCCAGCAGGCTCCGGGATTCGCCGGATGGGACTTCTCCGAGAGGGTTGTCTACATGCAAGATGTGTCCAGCAGGCTCCGGATTATGCCGGATGGGGCTTCACCGAGAGGGTTGCCTACACAAAGATAAGAGGAGTCCGGTGTTAGCCTGATATGATAGGAATTTCACCGGTATGATGGGAGATGTACTTCGGGGTTACTCCACCCGGATGCACTCCGTAAAATGAACCAAGATAATGATTGTTTGTTCAACGCTAACTTCTAACTTAATGACATGAAAAGATGAATACGAACATGAAATGAATATGTATATTTTATATGTAATACGAAACATGATGATTAATTCCTAGTGAACGCGATGTGATCATAGGATGTCCCCAAGATCACTACGTATAAGACTAAGATAAGAATAGGTTATGAAATTCATGAGATCATGTAATTGACAAGTATAGGAAAGATAAAGTCATGACGCGATCCTAGGTTTCCCCTTGATCGCGAAATATGTAAAGATAAGACTTGGCGATCGTAGTTTTCCCCAAGATTGCCGAGGTAGGCACGGCGACCCTAGGTACCCTGTGGTTGCCAACAGTAGGTAGGGTAGGAGCTCACTGAGACATTATGTCTCATCCCTATCCTTCTGGTGCAGGTCTTTCAGGTAGCCTTGTGGTTTTCAGATGAAGACGTTCAGGAAGACGCTGGATGGTGTGCGGATGCTCGTCAAGGCAAGCTCAGGAGGTTGACAGATTTTATATATGTATATGAACGTGTAATATATATTGTATTTGGATATTTATGTAAACGAGCAAAATGTACTCATCCAGTGATTTGTATATATATTATTGTAAATTTTAATGTATCCGATATCAGATTAACACACATGCTAATATACTAGTTAACGTTAGTATGGGTGTTACACATAAGTTATGTATTGGGAGTTGGTTCTCCCTAAGAATGTATTATTGTGCCAACTATAGTAAAGTAAAGTAAGTACTTACAAGTACTTAAGATGAGAATTAACGAGAACGATCTATTGCTCTAAGACAGGAACCTATTCATAGGTTAGGCATTTAAGAATGATTAATTAAGAATGCATTAGATATGCACAAGATTATGAACGTATAAGATATGTATATGAACTTAAGTTAAGAATTTAATGATAAAGAATATGATAACGTGTTCACCAGACTCCGGATTATGCCGGATGGGATTTCTCCGAAAGGGCTATCCACACGTAAGTTATAAGACTATGTTAAACGTGTTCATCAGACTCCGGGTTTCGCCGGATGGGACTCTTCCGAGAGGATTGTCCACACGTATGTTAAAAGATTAAGCATGTTCAGCAGACTCCGGGATACGCCGGATGGGACTTCTCCGAGAGGGTTGTCTACATGCAAAGTTAAGTTGTGTCCAGCAGGCTCCGGATTATGCCGGATGGGGCTTCACCGAGAGGGTTGCCTACACAAAGATAAGAGGAGTCCGGTGTTAGCCTGATATGATAGGAATTTCACCGGTATGATGGGAGATGTACTTCGGGGTTACTCCACCCGGATGCACTCCGTAAAACGAACCAAGATAATGTATTGTTTGTTCAACGCTAACTTCTAACTTTATGATATGAAAAGATAAATACGAATATGAATATGAATATGAACACGTATTATGTACTAAGAGTTAAGATAAAGTAGTCATAGACAACAGCAAGTGATCATAGAATCCCCCTCGATCACTAATCATAAGGTTATGTAAATGACAAGTATAGGATGAGTTTAAGACAAGATTATGATAAGCATATGACTAAGACAAGTAGCGATCCTAGGTTTCCCCTTGATCGCGAAATATGTAGAGAAAGCCGGCGATCGTAGGTATCCCCAAGATCGCTAAGAGTAGGCACGGCGACCCTAGGTTTCCCCCGTGGTTGCCAACAGTAGGTTGGGCCGGAGCTCACTGAGACGTTATGTCTCACCCCAATCCTTCTGGTGCAGGTTCATAGGTTAGCAAGAAATGTTCATGAAGATCTTCAGGAAGACGCTGGATGGAGTGCAGATGCTCGTCATGGCAAGCTCAGGAGGTTGACAGATTTTATATGTGTATATGAAAGTGTATTTTGTGATATTTGGATATTTATGTAAACGAGCAAATTGTACTCATTCAGTGGTCTGTATATATTAATTATTGTAAATTTTAATGTATCCGATATCAGATTAATACGCATGCTAAATATTCTAGATAATTTAGTATGGGTGTTACAACGAGGACCATTGTTAATTTCTACTCAGCAACTTCGTTGATATACGGGAGTTTGCCCTAGGCAGTTGGGTTGGTTGCATAAAAATAAGAAAAAATGCAATTAAAGTTGGTTTTGAAAATTAGGGTTCCGAGTGATCAAGCCTTCAAATCCTCTATTTCTCACTATTAAAGAACTTGCCTCTCTTCTCTCTCAATGTTCACCTAGTTTTACGACGAATTAACACAATAGTTTTGATCAAACTCTTGAGTTAAAACCCTTTCCTAAATTATAATCCCTTAATCTCTTAAGTTGATTCATAACCGTTGGAAGTATTACTAGTTCGTTAATTCCTAAGTCATAACTCAACAATTTTCTATCTCTAGCTTAATATGTTAAGTCAAACATAATTATTAGGTCGGATTTAACAGCTATAACTAGTAGTCAATTAAATTCTAAGATCAATTCATATAATTAATAAGCTAGGGCTAGTAGTTATACATAATCATATAAAAAGCATTAATCATAAATAAAACTGAATAATACTAGGATTTCATTGATGTCAAAGAGAGTTCATAACAAATTACATGATTACAACTTACAATAGATTCATCTCATGGCTTAATCAAAAAGGGATTAGCTACTCATAACTAAGGCAATCAATAACAATGTAATAATGAAACATACATAAATTGGAACCAACTATGAGTTGGTGTGTGATCCACGACTTGTTTCTTGGTCTCTGGCGGCCTCCTATGTTCTGAAGTCTCCTAAAGATTGAACCCTTGTTCTGAATTCGTACTTGGCTTTTATAGAGAAATTTATGTTATTGTTCCAACATGCCACGTTACTGTTCCACGTGCCACGATGCAGTAAAAAATAACAACCTCCAGATTCTGATGTTCCTTCAGATGTGCCATGATACAGGTCCATCGTGGCACGATATTTCAAATAGTTGAAGCTTCCAAAGTCTTCTCCAAATTGTGCAAAACTTGCTCATTTCATAGTCATATGACCTCTTAACACTTCTGACAACTATCAGCTTATTTCGACATGTAATTCATGAAAAATGACTCTCTAACTTTCTCAAAAAGGAATAAAAACAAACTAAAAACATGGGTATGACCTAGTGTCATCACCATCCAATCACTATTATAAGTAAAACAATTCTTTTTAGATTCATTGAATAACATATAGACCATATACATCAGTTATTCAATGAATTTGAAATGTGGATATTTGCTTATATTAATAACTAGAGGGTGTGTGTGTACACACACACACACACACACACACACACACATAAAGGGGAAGAGATTGAATGTACAACAACGAAAGATCACTGTACTGGCTGTGAGTACAATATAAGAAAACTAGGGTTTTCAGAGTCTATTTAGGTCATGCCTTGAGAATGATCCCAAGGTTACTATTTGTAGCCTCGGTTTGGGCCTATTCGATCATGGTTTTGGGCCCAAATCGTATAGGGCCAAAACTATGACTAGGGCGCCCTCATAGGCTGCTGTGGGCGCCCCGAGAGGATATCTTTTGAGGATGGTTCCCTAAGGTTATATATGAATGTCAGGTGGGCCCTGTGCCCTTCTGGAGGGCGCCCAGCCTGACTCTAAGGGTCCAAGCCCTTGTTTGTAGGGCCTACAGGCCTAAATGGTAGATCTACAGTACATAGCCCAACAAGCACGAGCTTTGGAACAAGGCGAAGTGATTAAATTGTTGCTAGGAAATTTGGGTGTTAGCCCAACATGGGTGCTAGCCCAACATGGGTGCTAGCTCCATGTTTTTTTGTTTTGGAGCCTTGGTGGGTGCTAGCCCGACGAGAGTATTCCTATTAGCCCAACAAGCACGAGCTTTGAAACGAGGCGAGGTGATTTAAACCATGTAGAGAGAGTGACTTTATTGAGTGGTTAAGATCGCCACACCATGACTAAGCCCAATATGGGCGTGATACGTTTTTGAATTTCAGATCCGACAGTTGAAACGGGGCGACCGTTCGCTTTCGCTGACGTGTTCGCATAGCAACGGTTCTTGGAAATCGTGCCAATTTGGGTGACGTCATCTGCGTGTTTTCCCAGGCTTTTGTACGTTGAACTGCTTTCCGGATCTACTATCCTTATTTCCTGTTCATTCTTTGCCTTTTCGTTTCCCTCACTTTCTCCTCTTTCCTCAAAAGCATATATCTTCCACAAACCATTATTAGCTTTGGTAATCGCTGCGCTCTTCGAACCCAGATCATTCCTCTGCTCCTTGCTGCTTTCATAAGAAACAGGTAATCTTTCTTCGAACTCATTCTCTGTACGTTAGGTCTTCGATTTTTGTAATTTAGGGGTAGGACATGGTGGTTATCAGAGAGTGTGATAGGGAGGGTAATGTAATATCTCCGGCCAATTCGGAGGAGAGGGATAAGTTATTGGGTGAGGCGGTTAGGTTCGCAACGCGATCAGACGGAACCACCGATTGGGTGGCTTTTGAAAATGCCTACTATGGCCATTCTGGTTTAGGAGAATTTTCGAGTGATTTGAGTGGTAGTGAGGGGGAAGATGATAGTGGGAATTCGTCTAATTGCGTTGTTCTTTCTGTTCGTCCAGGTCCCTTCTATAGGGGAGAGATTCATTATCACGTCTGCTAGTAGTTCGGGACAAGAGAATTTTGCTGACGAAGTATTGCGCTCGGAATCCATGTATATGGATCCTCAGCGAGTGGTGCTCTTTAGAAGCAAACTCAGTGTCTCCTCGACGAGATTCGAAGAAGACGTGATTCTTGAGCCCTGCCGCCCTGGTGAGAAAGTGTATCTACGGATGCCAAAGGGCATTCCTCATGAATTCTTCTATATGTACACGGCTGTCTTTGAAGATTTGGGCGTAAAGTATCCCTTCACGCCTTTCGAAGTAAGTGTTCTAAACTGGTTAAACATGGCGCCCTCGCAGCTCCAGCCCAACAGTTGGGCGTTCATCAGGGCTATTGAAATCATGTGTGAGGGACTAGGTTTCGAACCCTCAGATGGCTCCTTTTTTAGTTTTTATGGTACTAAGGGGGTAGACAAGTTGTCCTGGGTGTCCTTCGGCGCCCATCCTGGAAAGCGGCTGTTTCCGCCTTACGCCTCCCACTACAAGAATTGGAGACAAACTTTCCTTAGGACGAGAGGGGGAAAGGATTGCGAGGACGCCGCAGTGCGCGTACAGGGCGAGTTGAGGTTTCCAATCTGCTGGATGAGTTCTCCGGCCTCCATCATTGGGTTTGATTATGAGAAGTTGAGCGAGTATGAAAAAGATGTCGTTTGTTTCTTGGACAAGATGCTGCCCATGGATATCCGGGAATTGTTGAGTAGGGAGGGGGATGTCAATAGCTTAGAGACTTATTTACGTGAGTTGATTTCATAACCTTACTTGATTGGCTTTCTTGCCTTCTTTATCTTAGCAACTTATGTGTTGATCTTTGTATTTTGTTCTTGTAGAATCGATGGCGCCTATGACTGCGGAGAGGAAGAAGTATTTGGATGAGATGAAGGCCAATATATTTGCCGGGGTGCTAGTCGCCAGCGACCCTTCTGGACTTATTCTTCGTAAGCCTAAGAGGAAAGCTGAGGTTGCTCTTGACGCCCAACCTGAGTTTGACGTCGTCGCTGAAGTAGCGCAAGAGAAGGGTCGAGAGGAGAGGAGGGAGAAGGCGCCAGCCGAAGAAGAGAAGTTGGTGATAGAGAGGAGATTCAAGAAGGCGCACTCTCATCCTGCTGTTGAACTTGTTGGTTCTAGCCGGGAGGTCCAATCCTTTTGGAGCAAAGATTTCGATTACGGAGTGAAATTCCTGGTAGGACCTGGTTCTGAGCCGTAAAACAGAGTATGCAAACAGTAGTTCAGAAGCAGAAATATAAAAGACAGAAAGTAAAGGAACACAGTTGATTTGTTAAACCATTTCAGTGCAACTTCACCTACATCTAGAGGCTACCAAGCCATGAAGGAAATCCACTAAAATAGTATCAATTCGAAGTCCTATGACACAGCCCCTGGTTCACAGCCCCTATGCAATCAGCCCCTATTTCACAGCCCCTTCTCACTTAATCACTACCCGTGGTATTTCTACCTAGGAACTCCTAGATATAAGACCCCTCTTACTTCCCTTAGTCAATCACTGCCCCAGTGATTATCAGACTCTAAACAAAACAAAGATGGAGACACTCTCCTAAAAACTCAGTACGTCACTTTTGCTTAAAAGCTTTAAGTGATTACAACTCAATAAAAAACCAACCAACTCTAAACACTTGAGTGGTGTACAAAACCAAAGCACTAAGCTTACGGACTCAAAACGCTAAGTATGAATCTCTACAACTTCTGTTTTGAATTAAATTCTTCAATAGCAGCGTCCTCCATATATAGTCTTCAGCAGCACATAATTCTGAACAAAATAATCTTCAACGGATATTGTTCTGGAATTCTTTAGAAGCAAATAGAAGCTCACATATTATTCAGAAATATATTTTCCAAAGATTTCCTTGAAAATATATTCACAAATAATTGAATCAAATCTTCAGAACATATCTTGTGCAATTCTTCTTTCTTCTAGAAACACAGCTTGGATAAATCTTCAATTAAATCTCGAAAGATACTGTGAGAGAATTAACAGCCTGAAGACACAAATTCCAAACGCAGAAACCAGCTTCTGGACATGCTTCTGAAATGCAGCTTCTGGAGGTCAATGAAAGTCAGCGTCTGAACAGTGCGTCTGAAGTACTGTACAACTTCTGAAGTGTATGGTCAGCTTCTGATGAACCAATTCAGCTTCTGATGAACATTTCCAGCTTCTGAAGCACAAATTGCTTGTCTATTTGATTTTAACAAACATGAAGCCAACAACCAAATATACAACAATCTCCCCTTTTGGCAAATTTTTGGCTAAAATCAATTTGAGCATAGCAACAAGCAAATTCTTCACACAACAAAGAACACAACCATGAAGAACATAACACAAATGTAGCAACAGAGTCAGCAGCGGATGATTCACTACATTTCACACATATACTCCCCCTGAATTACCTGTAAACAGATACTCAGGAACAACACAACTCAGGAACTCCCCCTGAAACACACATTCAGGAACTCCCCCTGAAACACACATTCAGGAACTCACCCTGAAACAGATCAATCAGAAACTCCAAATCCCCCTGAACTGTTGAACAGCTTCTGAAACAGTTCTGAAACAGACACATACTTATTTCTCCCCCTTTTTAGCCAAACAATGTTGACAAAACAACCAGCAATCACCAGGAGCAGAGAAACACAAGAAACAACAGATACAGACCAGATGCACTCAAACAGAGGAAAAACAAACATAGAGGATATAATTATCCATCACAGACCAGCATAGCACAGAACCTCAGTGACACTTCTTAGCTCAGCAGTATCACACAAACAATACTCACACACAAAGTCTTCAGACTTAGCAACAGATGTTGTTTCATCATCAGACACAGCATCAGATGCTGCTTTAGTCAATCTGTGCTTCAAGCACATTCAGAGGAATCTTCTTCCCAACAATCCTCTTCTGAAGTTCAGCAATCCTCTTCTGAACACAGAGCATGATGTCAACATCATCCTCAGATTCACTAGGATCCACTTCCTTTCCTTTTAATGCCTTCTTCTTTGGGTCAGGGACCATCACCTTGCTTCAACCTTTAGATGGTCCAACAACAACACTTTTCTTAGCAACAAGAGTAGACCTGCTGTCAGCAGCAACAGCTTTATTCTTTAGCCTCTTGTCAGCACTTTGGTCAAGTCTTTTATCAATGGGTTCATCATCAGACTCCATATCATCTATATTAACAGCAATTGTAGATTGATCCTTAATCATATCAGTACTAACTTCTTGAACTTTTTGATCAGACACAGGTTCAGACACTTCTGCATCTTTGTCATTCTCATTGTTTACTGACTTGTCCTTTGACACAGCATCCTGGGAATGCTCATCAGTCTCCTTCTCTTGTGAACTATCAGAAGGTGAAACAGCAACAGACTTACTAGCAGAGTTTCCAGGAGACTTTTCTTGACTGGCTTTCTTCATTCCTTTTAGGTTTAAATGACCAAGCTTCTAGTGCCACAACTTAATCTCTTCTCCTTTTGATGATGCTTTTAGAGAGGAGTGAGCTATAAGACTAGTGTCAACAACCTTGGGTTTCCATTCTTTTCTAACTTGAACAAAATTATGGCTGACCTTTGATTGAACATGAGGTTCCACTTTTCTTTGTTGAAAGTGCTTGGGGTATCCATGCAGCTTGTAACAGTATAGCTTTATGTGCCCCTTTTTACCACAGTGATGACATACCCAAGGATGAGATGCCTTCTTGCTCTTAGATCCCTGATGTTGGTTCTGGTGTTCCAACTTAGGTTTATCCATCATTGAATCACATGTTTTAACAGCTGCACTAACCTTTTTAGTTGGATTTTGCTGTTTGTTCAAGGTCTTATCATCAAACCCAATTCCTTTTGGTTTCCCTTGGTTCTGACTCTCCAAAATCTCTTCAAGCATATCAGTACCAGTGTTCAACATTCTGACTTGCTTCTTCATATGTTCAAGTTGAGAGTTCAGTTCAGTTACCTTATCATTGAGCTCAGAAATTTGTGCTAGATGGTCACTTCTTTCAGCATGTAGTTGACTGACAGTCTTCTTCTGATTTATATACATCTTGTATAGTTCTTTGAAAGAGACAAGAAGTTCTTCATAAGTTAATTCTCCTTCTGAGTCCATTATGCCAGAAAAACCTTCCCTGGAGATCACCCAAATACAGGCAGGGTGCCTGCTCTGATGCCAATTGAAATTCCTGGCAGGACCTGGTTCTGAGCCGTAAAACAGAGTATGCAAACAGCAGTTCAGAAGCAGAAATATGAAATATAGAAAGTAAAGGAACACAGTTGATTTGTTAACCCAGTTCGGTGCAACTTCACCTACATCTGGAGGCTACCAAGCCAGGAAGGAAATCCACTAAAATAGTATCAATTCGAAGTCCTATGACACAGCCCCTATGACAACAGCCCCTGTTTCACAGCCCCTTCTCACTTAATCACTACTCGTGGTATTTCTACCCAGGAACTCCTAGATATAAGACCCCTCTTACTTCCCTTAGTCAATCACTGCCCCAGTGATTATCAGACTCTAAACAAAACAAAGATGGAGACACTCTCCTAAAAACTCAGTACGTCACTTTTGCTTAAAAGCTTTAAGTGATTACAACTCAATAAAAAACCAACCAACTCTAAACACTTGAGTGGTGTACAAAAACAAAGCACTAAGCTTACGGACTCAAAACACTAAGTATGACTCTCTATAACTTCTGTTTTGAATCAAATTCTTCAATAGCAGCGTCCTCCTTATATAGTCTTCAGCAACACATAATTCTGAACAAAATAATCTTCAACAGATATTGTTCTGGAATTCTTTAGAAGCAAATAGAAGCTCACATATTATTCAGAAATATATTTTCCAAAGATTTCCTTGAAAATATACTCACAAATAATTGAATCAAATATTCAGAACATATCTTGCGCAATTCTTCTTTCTTCTAGAAACACAGCTTGGATAAATCTTCAATTAAATCTTCGAAAGATACTGTGAGAGAATTAACAGCCTGAAGACACAAATTCCGAACGCAGAAACCAGCTTCTGAACATGCTTCTGAAATGGAGCTTCTGAAGGTCAACGAAAGTGAAGGGAAATCGACATATAAAGTGCAGCGGAAGTTTAAAAATTTTGATTTCCTTTCCTTGGATCATTACGAATATCACATGAATCAGTGATAGAATTGTTACCTCTTAGTGCAGAAACTGTTTCTTTGATCACAGCTGAGCAAGTAAGCAAAGCCTCTACTCGTCCACAAGAACGGCTTCCTCTGGTTCCCGGTGCTAGCCAAGCGATCAGAGGTTAGGGAGAGAAGTGGGGATTCGTTTAGCCTTTAGGGTTACACGAAAAAGCATTAGCTGATTTCAGCACTAGAGCTTCTATTTATAGAACTCCTTGCTGCATAAAATCAGCTTGAGCTTCAAAAGCCCATTAGCTCCCGCTAACTAATTAGCGCCTATTGCTAAACGTACCCCATCACATAAGTACTACTTATATTTCTCCTTTTTACCGTTCTTTTGTGTGTGACCCTATAGGTTCTTGTAACGTTGGCAATAATATTAAATCCTATATTTAATATTATAAACAGTGAGCGGTATCTAGCAACACATCACTGCTACCCAAGTGACAAGAATGTCAAGTGATCTGACGAAACCTTTTCCATGATAATATCTATGTGTACGATTACTCCTTTGTCCTAATATCTTTATTGAACACAAGGCATAGATTACGTCACCCTTGTTTAGCTCAATATTTATATTTCTTGATCCCGAAACATACTGAACAACGAATAAGTCCAATATCTCATATTGACTTAATTCGGCATGGCCATGCATTTTTCCAGTCATATTCCATCAAGAGGCCTAAAGATATATCTCCTGTTATGAGGAGGGACAGATCCCATCTAGGACACTCATGTCCCTCAGCATGATTCGTCAAGTGCCCATTAACCAACGTTATAGTCATCTTGTTACAGACAACGTTTGAATGGCAATAAAACACTTGAGTCCACATCTAGGAATCATAGTGCTTTCAGGTCTAAGAGTGATATACACTATTATCATTGTGAGAATAACTTATGACGATTTCATAACATACTATGTAGTATTCTCACGATGGGTCAATCCAGTATAAATATTACTCCTAATATTTATACCTATGTATAGACTTAATATCTCATATTCATGACCCATGAGATGTGGTCATCAGTCTACATACATAATAGTCTCCATGCTTTAATATTATCCCAATTCATATTAAAGCTTGACTACGGATACATTTAAGAATAGTGTTCTTTATGTTGATGTAATCTCATGATTAAGTCACACTTAATATTCCATCACATGAACTAACTATTCTAGGGACTTTATTTATCTTATAACAAGTGTAATAAAGAACGCCATATTTTATTCAATAATAAAAGTCATGATACATATAAAAGTTTGACATAAACTATTGGCCTCTAGGGCTTATACCAACAATCTCCCACTAGCACTAGAGCCAATCAGGCATAGACCTAATACCCATAGATCTAGTATGACCATCATGCTTCTGCTGAGTTAGAGCTTTAGTAAGTGGATCAGCAACATTGTCTGATGTTGGTACTCTGCATATTTTCACATCTCCTCTATCGATGATTTCTCGAATGAGATGATAGCGCCTAAGTATGTGTTTGGATCTTTGGTGAGATCTAGGTTCTTTAGCTTGTGCGATTGCTCCATTGTTATCACATAACAGTTCAATGGGATCCACAATGCTTGGAACTATACCAAGATCAGAGATGAATTTCTTGATCCAAACAGCCTCTTTTGCGGCATTAGATGCAGCAATATACTCGGCCTCGGTTGTAGAATCAGCGACTGTTTCTTGCTTTGAACTCTTCCAGCTAACAGCACCGCCATTTAAGCAAAACACGTATCCAGATTGCGATTTGAAATCATCATGATCTGTCTGAAAACTAGCATCTGTGTAACCAATTACAGAGAGCTCTTCTTGACCTCCATAGATCAAGAAAGTATCCTTAGTTCTTCTCAAGTACTTAAGGATGTTCTTAACAGCAACCCAATGACTGTTACCTGGATTAGACTGGTATCTGCTCGTAGCACTTAAAGCATACGAGACATCTGGTCGAGTACATAACATAGCATACATGATAGATCCAATTGCGGATGCATATGGAACATTGATCATTCGATCCCTTTCTTCATCAGTTGAAGGGGATTGTGCTTTTGACAAACTTATACCTGATGACATAGGTACGAGTCCTTTCTTGGACTCATACATATTGAAACGTCTCAGGACTTTGTCTATGTATGTACCCTGACTTAAGCCAAGCAATCTTTGTGATCTATCTCTATAGACCCTGATTCCTAATATGTAGGAAGCTTCACCTAAGTCTTTCATAGAAAAGCATTTCCCTAACCAAGATTTAATTTCTTGTAGTGTAGGGATGTCATTTCCGATAAGCAATATGTCATCCACATATAATACCAGAAATGAGACTATGCTCCCACTAACCTTCTTGTAAACACAAGGTTCATCTTCATTTTTAATGAATCCATACTGTTGTACAGTTTCATCAAAACGAAGATTCCAACTTCTGGAAGCTTGCTTCAATCCATAGATTGATCGCTGCAATTTGCATACCTTTTGGATGTTATTAGGAATGCCAAATCCTTCAGGTTGTGTCATGTACACATCCTCAAGGAGATTTCCATTAAGGAAAGCAGTCTTAACATCCATCTGCCAGATTTCATAATCATGGTATGCAGCGATAGCAAGTAAGATCCGAATGGATTTAATCATTGCCACTGGTGAAAAGGTTTCATCATAGTCTACACCATGAATTTGTTTGAAGCCTTTAGCAACCAATCGTGCTTTGTAGGTGTTTACCTTCCCGTCCATGTCAGTTTTCTTTTTGAAAACCCACTTGCATCCTATAGGATTAATTCCTTTAGGTGCTTCGACCAAGTTCCAAACCTGATTTGTGTACATGGAATCCATTTCAGATTTCATGGCTTCAAGCCACTTCTCAGATTCAGGACCAGTAATGGCCTCTTGATAAGTCATAGGCTCATCTTGATCCATGAGCAATACGTCACATTCTTCTGATATGAGATACCCATATCTCTCGGGTTCTTGACGTATCCTATTTGACCTACGTGGTTCTTGTGTTATTGGAGTAGGATTTTCTGTCACAACAGCTTGTGTATCCTGCTCTTGTTCCTCCATTGGCGTACTACTTTGTGGGTCTTGAACTTCTTCAAGATCTACCTTTTTGCCAGTAATTTCTTTGGAAACAAATTCCTTCTCAAGGAATACTCCATCTCTAGCGACAAACACTTTGCCCTCAGATGGTTTGTAAAAGTAGTATCCTTTAGTTTCTTTAGGATATCCCACAAAGAAACATTTGTCAGATCTTTGTTCAAGTTTAGTGGACATTAGTCGTTTCACATAAACTTCACAACCCCAAATCTTTAAATGTTTCACATTGGGTTTTCGACCACTCCATATCTCATATGGTGTCTTTTCAATCGCTTTGGATGGAACTTGGTTAAGTGTGTAAGCTGCAGTTAATAAGGCGTGTCCCCAAAAGGAGTTTGGAAGATCAGCATGACTCATCATAGATCAGACCATGTCTAACAAGGTTCGATTTCTCCTTTCGGAAACACCATTCCATTGTGGTGTTCCAGGAGGTGTGAGTTGGGATAAGATCCCACACTCTTTTAGATGATCGTCAAACTCTTGGCTCAAATATTCACCACCTCGATCAGATCGAAGCATTTTGATTTTCTTGCCAAGTTGGTTTTCTACTTCATTTTGAAATTCTTTGAAGAAAGTAAATGATTCAGATTTATGTTTCATTAGATACACATATCCAAATCTACTAAAATCATCAGTGAATGTAATGAAGTAATAAAACCCTCCTCTAGCAGGCGTGTTTAGTGGTCCACATACATCAGTATGTATGAGTCCCAAAAGATCACTAGACCTTTCACCTGTTCCGGTGAATGGGGTCTTTGTCATCTTTCCCAATAAACAAGATCGACATGTCTCATATGATTCTAAATCAAAGGAGTCCAAAATTCCATCTTTATGGAGTTTGGAAATGCGATTTTCGTTTATATGGCCTAAACGACAATGCCAAAGATAAGTTGGATTCAACTCATTAGGTTTCATCCTTTTCGTATTTATGTTATAGATTGGCATATCAAGATCAAGAATATAAAGTCCATTACTCATAATGGCATTAGCATAGTGAATATTATTCAAATAAATAGAACAACATTTGTCTTTTATTGTAAAACAAAAACCGGACTTGTCCAAACAAGAAACGGAAATAATATTCCTGCTAATTGCAGGTACAAAATAACAGTTCTCTAACTGTATTAAAAGACCACTAGGTAAAGTCAATTCATAAGTTCCAACAGCTAAAGCAGCAACCTTTGCGTCATTGCCAACTCGTAGATCGACCTCCCCTTTTGCCAATGTTCTACTCGTTCTCAACCCCTGCACATCAGTACAAATATGAGAACCACATCCAGTATCTAATACCCATGATGTAGAAGTAGACATATTAATCTCTATAACAAAAATACCTGAAGAAGTGGAAGCAACTGTTCCATTCTTTTTGTCTTCCAGATATTTTGGGCAGTTGCGCTTCCAGTGCCCGGTCTTACCGCAGTAGAAGCACTTGCCCTCTTTAGCCACACCTCCAGTAGGCTTCAAGGCTTTGGTTGATGGCTTAGCAACTGCTTTGCCTTTGCCATTTCCCTTAGACCTTTTAGGCTTCTTATTATGCTTTTTGACCTTTCCATTGTTAACCATCAAAATGGTCTTTCCTTTTCCCTTCATGTTCTTTTCAGCAGTTCTTAACATTGCTGCAAGCTGTGGAAGAGTTTTGTCCATGTCATTCATGAGGAAATTCATGACAAAGTGGCTAAAGCTTTCCGGCAACGATTGCAAGATAAGATCAATAGCAAGTTCCTGCTCAAGGGGTAAACCCAATCGCGCGAGGTTCTCAACGTACCCAATCATCTTGAGTACATGAGGTCCTACATGACTTCCTTCTGACAGCTTAGTTCCAAAAAGGGCCTTGGAGACATCATACCTTTCATGCCTAGCTTGCTCTTCATAAAGAGTCTTAAGGTGTTCGATCATATCGAACGCAGCCATGTTCTCGTGTTGCTTCTGAAGCTCAGAGGTCATAGTTGCAAGCATGATGCAAGCGACTTCCACGGCATCATTGACATGCTTACTATAAGCATCTCTCTCAGCCCTGGGAGCATTTGCAGCTGGTGCCTCTTCAGGAACAGGTTCATCAAGCACATACAGCTTTTTCTCATGTGTGAGGACAATCCTCAAGTTACGGTGCCAGTCTAAAAAATTTGTTTCATTCAGCTTATCCTTCTCAAGGATTGATCGCAAAATGTTGTTTGAAGTGTTAGTTGCCATCTACAATTTAAAATATACAAAATAAGTATCATGAAAATAACATATTTAATTTGGCCTTTAATTAAATATGCTCCCACTATTTTATTCAAATCAAATGACCTTCAAACATTTAATTCGGAAAATCCCGTTGGAAGATTTTCTAGCGGGTTGAAATCCTTATTTCACCTTGTTTTGAGTCAGCTAGGGCTGATCACCCAAAACTCAGCTATTTAGGTAGGAACATTTCCAATTGTATCTCATACAACTTTCAAATCAATTGGGCGAGTAACTCTTACTCTAATCTATCATATAGATATTTCCCAATTCTTGCTTCTAAATTTATTCTAATCATATTAAAATTAATTTAGTTAAGTTAGACCCAATAGAATAACAATCGGGTAAATGAAATTACCGCACCGCGACTTACAAACATAGAACATGTGCTTCGCTAAGGCAGAACCCACACATTTGATATTAGTCTTGAAGGGTGTTATTCTTTTGGAAAGCATTAAACTTAATATATCACTTTGAAGGATTTTATTTAGTTAGATCTCACCTCACCACGGCTTATATATCATATATATTCGCACTCCAATCATTCAAGCATGCATAACAATTATACAAAATAAAAGTGACATGATTATGGCCTCCTAACGCTATGATTCTCTCAAGCCAATGAAAGAATCTAAACTAATCCTAGAAACGACCTTGCTTCTCCAAGCTGGACTTCTAGGGCTAATCCAACGTCAATGGTCCTATTACCTCCTTGTATTCTAATTACATTACATATAAAGAAACTCGTTTTACATACGAGGGATTGGATGAGAAGAGAATGTACATATAGAATTCAAGAGAGAGGCACGACACGCAGGCCGTATTTCAAAATTCAAAATAAAAGAAATAATAAGACTAAGGCCATAATCATTCACACAACAACAATAAAACATCTTTTATTATCATTAGCACCTCATAATTAAATAAATTGAATTAAAACTCGGCGATTGATCACACTACGCAGATTAGTCGGGGGTTCCGCTGCCCGGTCAGCGGACGGGGGTTCAATATGAACGATTCACTTTGAATTCTGGTGCTGAAAAAATCGTGTCACGATTCTGGCATCGTGTCACGATTTTATAGGCAGAAGCAAACAATTTGCTGGGTACAAAATCGTGTCACGATTCTCTAATCGTGTCACGATTCTGAACCAGGTTTCAGCCTTTTTTCGTAACCCTAATCATGACGGCACAACACTTGCGGCGTTATGAATCCCGTTGTAACAGTATGATCACACCAATCAAAGTACTCTGATTGTTTATCCAATAAGGAGATCGAACTTAGAATGCTTCACCTGATACGGTTCCGAAGCTCCAGTTTACAATCATCCAATATGAACAAATATCATCTGACTTGATTTAGTGAACGATCATCACGAGTATATCACATATACTTCTGTTACACAGAATTTATCAATCATATTTCTGTCGATATGGATAATCGAAAATGTTGATGCTTCACCAGAAAACGGTTCCGAAGCTTCAAACAATTCGAAAAGCCATGCACAGAAAAGTGATACGATTCAATTATGTGCGTATGTGATCGAGCAACACATCTCCGTCGATATGGATAATCGATATATTGATGCTTCACCTGATACGGTTCCGAAGCTTCAAACAAATCGAAAAGCCATGCACGGAAACGTGATGCCTTGCCAATTTTAATTCGTCTTTATTATTTAATTGTATTCGATTATGTTTAATCCAATTAAAACATAAAGCAGTAAACAAAACAATCCGATTCATGGTTTCGTAATTGGCTCTGATACCACTGAAGGGAAATCGACATATAAAGTGCAGCGGAAGTTTAAAAATTTTGATTTCCTTTCCTTGGATCATTACGAATATCACATGAATCAGTGATAGAATTGTTACCTCTTAGTGCAGAAACTGTTTCTTTGATCACAGCTGAGCAAGTAAGCAAAGCCTCTACTCGTCCACACGAACGGCTTCCTCTGGTTCCCGGTGCTAGCCAAGCGATCAGAGGTTAGGGAGAGAAGTGGGGATTCGTTTAGCCTTTAGGGTTACACGAAAAAGCATTAGCTGATTTCAGCACTAGAGCTTCTATTTATAGAACTCCTTGCTGCACAAAATCAGCTTGAGCTTCAAAAGCCCATTAGCTCCCGCTAACTAATTAGCGCCTATTGCTAAACGTACCCCATCACATAAGTACTACTTATATTTCTCCTTTTTACCGTTCTTTTGTGTGTGACCCTATAGGTTCTTGTAACGTTGGCAATAATATTAAATCCTATATTTAATATTATAAACAGTGAGCGGTATCTAGCAACACATCACTGCTACCCAAGTGACAAGAATGTCAAGTGATCTGACGAAACCTTTTCCATGATAATATCTATGTGTACGATTACTCCTTTGTCCTAATATCTTTATTGAACACAAGGCATAGATTACGTCACCCTTGTTTAGCTCAATATTTATATTTCTTGATCCCGAAACATACTGAACAACGAATAAGTCCAATATCTCATATTGACTTAATTCGGCATGGCCATGCATTTTTCCAGTCATATTCCATCAAGAGGCCTAAAGATATATCTCCTGTTATGAGGAGGGACAGATCCCATCTAGGACACTCATGTCCCTCAGCATGATTCGTCAAGTGCCCATTAACCAACGTTATAGTCATCTTGTTACAGACAACGTTTGAATGGCAATAAAACACTTGAGTCCACATCTAGGAATCATAGTGCTTTCAGGTCTAAGAGTGATATACACTATTATCATTGTGAGAATAACTTATGACGATTTCATAACATACTATGTAGTATTCTCACGATGGGTCAATCCAGTATAAATATTACTCCTAATATTTATACCTATGTATAGACTTAATATCTCATATTCATGACCCATGAGATGTGGTCATCAGTCTACATACATAATAGTCTCCATGCTTTAATATTATCCCAATTCATATTAAAGCTTGACTACGGATACATTTAAGAATAGTGTTCTTTATGTTGATGTAATCTCATGATTAAGTCACACTTAATATTCCATCACATGAACTAACTATTCTAGGGACTTTATTTATCTTATAACAAGTGTAATAAAGAACGCCATATTTTATTCAATAATAAAAGTCATGATACATATAAAAGTTTGACATAAACTATTGGCCTCTAGGGCTTATACCAACAGAAAGTCAGCATCTGAACAATGTGTCTGAAGTACTGTACAACTTCTGAAGTGTACGGTCAGCTTCTGATGAACCAATTCAGCTTCTGATGAACATTTCCAACTTCTGAAGCACAAATTGCTTGTCTATTTGACTTTAGCAAACATGAAGCCAACAACCAAATATCCAACACGAAGCTTATGTGAAGGAAAGGGTAGCCTTCAATCCTGACGATGTGGAAGCTGGGACACAGAACTCCATTCCCTTTATGACAAGGGATGTGGGTGTGAACTATTTGTGATCTATTATGCTCCTGATGGCCGTGGACTGCAAACATGAAGAGTTGGTGCAAAGTGGAGAAACGTTGTTGGGTAAGGTGAGGGCGCTGGAGAAGGAGTTGCAAGAAACTCAAGAAAGCAAGGAGAAGGAGATCAAAGAGGCCAAAGAGGCAATGAGGTTCGAATGTGGTGAGCGCATTAGTGATCTGAAGATTGATCATGATGTCGACTTTGCTAGGAAGGATGTGGTGATTATTCGGTTGAGGGGTGAGGTTGCCTCCGGAGGCGAGAGGGAGATGGCGTTGAAGGCTGAGATCTCAGAAGCCAAAGGCGAGCTAGCCCTGTCCTTTGAGAATAATTTTGACCGTGCTAAAGAACAGGTTGCCTTTCTTCATCCGGGCGTTGACCTCTCGTCTCTAGATTCTTTTAAGGTTGTTGTAGATGGCGTCCTAGTGGACGAACCATAATCTTACTGTTGTAATTTATGATTTGTTTTGAACTTAACACTTATCTCTGGATTTGTGATGATGCGTTGATCTCTTTATGCAGTCAGTTTTTCTTAGCTTGAACTTTTTCTTTTTAACGGCAATGTTTTTAGAAAATGCCTCGTGGGCGATGACCATTCAAAAATTGTCAAACAATTTTATTCTCGATGTTATTATTTTGTCGAGGCACTTTTTGCGTGGACCTTTCCATTTTTGCGGCGTCTTTGAGCCCTCTTTGGGGGTTATGGAATTAAGTTACGATCTCATTTTAGCTCACGACGTCTTAGGGCCCTCATTGGGGTTAAGGAATTAGGTGGCAACCCTCGTTGGGTTAAGGATTTATATGGCGATCTCTATTTAGCTCATGACGTCTTAGAGCCCTCATTGGGATTAAGGAATTAGGTGGCAACCCTCGTTGGGTTAAGGATTTATATGGAGATCTCATTTTAGCTCACGACATCTTAGAGCCCTCATTGGAGTTAAGGAATTAGGTGGCAACCCTCGTTGGGTTAAGGATTTATATGGCGGTCTCATTTTAGCTCACGACGTCTTAGAGCCCTCATTGGGGTTAAGGAATTAGGTGGCAACCCTCGTTGGGTTAAGGATTTATGTGGCTATCTCATTTTAGACGACATCTTAGAGCCCTCATTGGGGTTAAGGAATTAGGTGGCAACCCTCGTTGGGCTAAGGATTCAGGCGGCGTCTCCCTTTGCAATTTGACGTTGTCTGGCTTATTGATGATGTCTGCAATATCGGAGTTATGGCACAGATAAAAATAAACAGGAATTGGGTGCCTCATTAAAAACCCCAGCTTTCGCAGGGGAAAAGAGTGTTCCTCTATTCTTTCTCATTAGCCGAAAAATACAAAGAGTTTAAATTAAACAATATTACGGAGGTTTTGTCCTACGTGGTTCGCCTTGCAAGAATAACAAAATACTTAACTGTAGTAATGGCACAGATTCACTGCATTCCAGGTTCGTGGCACTGTGTCTCCATTCAGCTCCTCTAGCTTGTATGCTCCATTTGCTAGCTTCTCTCTGATTCGATATGGCCCTTCCGAGTTAGGTAGTAGTTTGCCAATCCGCGTAGGTGCAACGACCTGCCATAGGACCAAATCACCCTCCTTCATGTCCCTTGGGATTACTTTCGAGTTGTATCAGTGGGCCGCTCTTTGTTTGGCGGCGAACTCTTGGATGTGTGCGGCTTCGCGTACCTCATTGATCATGTCTATTCCACATAGCAAACCTGTCTCATTAGCTTCTTCCAAAAAAATTTCGCGACACCATGTTGGCGTGTCGATTTCCACAGGGAGCATAGCGTCTGCGCCATAGACCATAGTAAACGGGGTTTCCTTGGTTGTTGAGTGTGGTGTCGTATGATATGACCAGAGCACCTCATATAACTGTTCAGCCCAAAGTCCCTTGGCGTCGTCGAGCTTCTTTTTGATGCCGTTCAATATTACCTTGTTTGCAGATTTGGCTTGTCCGTTTGCTTGGTGGTGGATGACCGACACGAACTTCGTTTGGATTCTGAGCTGGTTGCAGAACTCTATCACCTTGGAGCTGGCGAACTGGGTTCCGTTGTCTGATACGATGACTTTGGGTAGCCCAAACCTGCATATGATTTTTTTCCAGTAGAAACGTATCACTCTGTCCGCCGTAATCTTGGCGACCGCCTCAGCTTCAACCCACTTGGTAAAGTAGTCAACTCCCACTATGAGGAACTTGAGTTGTCCGGGTGCCAATGGGAATGGAAGGCCATGGGGATAAAACTGAGGTGAGCTCGCAAGCAGGGGCGTGCTTCTTGTCAGAGAACCTCTGGCACTTGTCACACTTTCTTAGAAAGTCGGCGCTGTCTTGGATCATCGTTGACCAGTAGTAACCTGCTCTTAAGAGTTTTGCAGCCAGGGATCGCCCGCCTATATGACTTCCGCATACTCCTTCATGCACTTCTAGGAGGACGAGGTTGGTCTCGTTTTCGCCCAGGCACCTGAGCAGAGGTGTTGCCCTGCCTCTCTTGTATAATTTGCCAGAGACAATGTAATACTTCGAGGCTTTCCTCCGTATTTGTAACTCTTCCTCCTCGCTTTTGGGATCAAATGATCCTGTGAGATACTTGATGAGCGGCGTCATCCACCCCTCCTCTTCATTTTCCAAGGCTTTTACCTCCATTATTTCTGTGCTAGGGGTTGCCAACACCCCTTGAATGACCGTTATGTTGTTTCTCGGGCGCTTGGTGCTTGCAAGCTTAGACAGGAGATCTGCTCTTGGATTTTGTTCCCTTCGAATGTAGACTGCCTCGAAAAACTTGAAAGTGGAAGCTAAATTATTAACTTTTGCTAAATACTTAACAAGCTGACTGTCCTTTGCTTGGTATTCCCCGATAATCTGACTTGTCACCAACTGGGAGTCACTCTTCGCCCTCAAGTTCTCGGCTCCCATCTCCTGTGCTAACTTCATGCCCGCCATGAGGGCTTCGTATTCTGCTTGGTTGTTGCTCGCTTTGAACTCAAATCTAAGCGACTGCTCTATGATCAGGCCCCCTGGTCCTTGTAGCACTATGCCAACTCCACTGCCTTTGAGGTTTGAGGATCCATCAACTAACAATAGCCATACGAAGGGGGCGACTTCTTCCACCGGGGATGAAAACTCTACCAGGAAATCAGCCAGAACCTGCGACTTTATGCTACCTCTGGGAAGATACTGGATGTCGTATTCAGATAATTCTACTGCCCAGGACACCATTCTTCCTGCGAGGTATGGCTTCCCAAGCACCTGCTAAATGGGGTAATTAGACTTGACAACAACTGTGTCCTTGGAAGTATGGGCGCAATTTTCTCGCCGTTGCCACTACTGCCAACACGAGGCGCTCTATTTTCTGGTATCTTAGATCTGCTCCCTTGAACACTTTGCTCACAAAATAAACCGGCTTTTCGCCTTCGTCAGAATCTTGAACGAGGACAGAACTCATGGCGTTCTCTGATATGGACAGGTATAGGAAAAGAACGACGCCTGCATCTGGACGATGTAAAACGGGCGGGCTGGAAAGAAATGTCTTTATCTTTGCGAAAGCCTCCTCGCAATCTTCGGTCCATTGAAAGAGTTCCTTCTTCTTGATTGAGGCGAAGAATGAAAAGGCTTTGTCGCAAGCACAAGATAAGAATCTGGAAAGCGCCGCGAGCCTTCATGTCAACTGCTGCACTTCTTTGATATTAGAGGGACTTCTCATGTTGATTATCGCCTGACACTTGTCAAGGTTTGCTTTGATACCGCGCCTGGTCAACATAAAGCCCAAGAACTTTCCGGCGTGAACCCCGAAAGAGCATTTGGCTGGGTCGAGGCGCATGTTGTACGCTCAGACTTGATCGAAGATCTCTTCCAGGTCCTTTGAATGGCTTTTTATCCTGCTTTGTCTTTACCACCAAGTCGTCGATATAGACTTCCAGGTTTTTTCCGATTTGCTCTGCGAAGGCGGTGTCCATCAATCTTTGAAAAGTAGCGCATGCATTCTTTAAACCGAAAGGCATGACTTCGTAGTGATAGTTTTGGTGGTTGGTCATGAAAACGGTTTTTGGGGCGTCAAGAGGATCCATCTTTATTTGGTTGTAACCAGAGTATGCGTCCATGAAACTCAGGGTTTGATATCCTGAGGCGTTGTCAATCAGGTGGTCGATATTTGGGAGGGGATAGGGGTCCTTTGGACAGGCAGTGTTTAAATCATTGTAATCGACGCACATGCGCCATTTTCCGTTAGATTTTTTCACGAGGACGACGTTGGCCAGCCTTGTAGGATATTTGATCTCACTTATGAAACGAGCATCTCTTAGTTTAGCGACTTCTTCATCTACTAGTTTCCTTCTTTCCTCGCCTAACTTCCTTTTGCGGTGGGCAACCGGTTTCACTCCTGGGTGTAGGGCGAGGTGATGGCATACGATGGCGGGGTCTATGCCTGGCATATCTGACGGTTGCCACGCAAACAAGTCTAAATATTTCCTCAGAAGGTCTATCAAACTTTGCTCCTCGGCGGGATTTAGAGAAGTCTCCACCTTGGTTGTTTGATGTGGTTATGGACCTATTGTGACTTCTTTCAGGTCCTCCGTAGGTTCAAGGCGTTCATTCTGGAATTCTTCTCTCGGGTCTAAGTCGATTGCGTTTACTTGGTGAGCCTTAATGTTGTTGGCTCCCTTTCTCTCCATGGTTGCTTGCAAGGCTTTGTTGTGGTTGCGACGCTGCTAGATCTGTTGTTGTAGGGCTTCTAAGGCTACCGGGTCCGTCATCAATGGTGGCAACGACGTTTGTTTGAGTCGGTTTGTGAAGATTGAGATTGGCGGTTGGAGATTAGCGATTGGGTTCGCGAATCTCAGGGTTTGGATTGGTTTTTCAAACAAAGAGCGGGTTGAACGTTTGATTGAAGTTAGGGTCTATCAGGAAAAGGATGGATTTAGGGTTGAATCGCGGCGGATTCGGAGGTTTCAAGGATGCTCTGAAAGATACGGCAGATTTCTGGCGTTCTGGTGGAGTTTAGAGGCCGTGGATCAACTATTCTCTGTTTCAGAGACGGTGGCTAGGTCAGTTTTACCGTAGCCCCACGGTGGGCGCCAACTGTACTGGTTGTGAGTACAATATAGGAAAACTAGGGTTTTCAGAGTATGTTTAGGTCATGCCTTGGGAATGATCCCAAGGTTACTATTTGTAGCCTCGGTTTGGGCCTATTCGATCATGGTTTTGGGCCCAAATCGTATAGGGCCAAAACTATGACTAGGGCGCCCTCATAGGCTGCTGAGGGCGCCCTCAGAGGATATCTTTTTAGGAAGGTTCCCTAAGGTTATAT
Organism: Medicago ruthenica; assembly: GCA_018208015.1. Lineage (NCBI taxonomy): Eukaryota > Viridiplantae > Streptophyta > Magnoliopsida > Fabales > Fabaceae > Medicago > Medicago ruthenica. The sequence continues at coordinate 51,157,649 of CM031375.1, forward strand.
ATGAATGTCAGGTGGGCCCTGTGCCCTTCTGGAGGGCGCCCAACCTGACTCTAAGGGTCCAAGCCCTTGTCTGTAGGGCCTACATGCCTAAATGGTAAGATCTACATTCCAATCACCAAGAGTGACCTATAACCCCCATCAATAGAAAGCTATAGCTTTGTAAATCGTAGTGAAGCTCTGTCATAACTGATTCTTTGTTTAAACCACACTTTTATGTTTGAGAACTTCTAAGTCTTTTTAATTGTTTTCTCAAACCTTTATCTTAATTTTATTGTTGTGATACTTATGATTTATTTTATTTTCGTCCAAACAAGTTTACTACTGGAAAGCTATAGGAAGCTATAGCTCCCCGATCCTTGTGGGATCAATATCTTTTTATAGTATAAATTGGACAGTGTATACTTGCACTTAGTCATTCACCTAGATATACATGTAGTAATCTAGGATACAACAGATAACAAAACCAAAATTACTTTTACAAACTTGTTTTAGAAATTCTATGGATTTGAGCGATATCTGAACTAAGTGTGGTCTGTGTTGTTCAATATAATTTATTTTTGATAAAATCGGCATAATACTTACCGTTGTACAAGGATAGGTTACATCATATTTATCATGAACTCAACCCGGTCAAACATTGGCCTATTGCATGTTGGAACAAGAAGGGTCTTGTGCAATTCCTCTAAGGTTTTGATGATAACAAAGTATTGAAGAACAATTGGATATACTAATATTTGTTCAAGTGTGCATGATCATAGAATATATCCATCAAGTATTGAACATGTATTAAAGCATCAGAAACACAAGAGAAGCTCAAAATACTATGGTAGAAGATCTGAAGAAAGTTCAACCAGAAGTCAACACATTGGATCAGAAGAAAAGGACACCTCTCATAAGCTGAAGAGATCATTAGACTCTATGGAGATCATCAGACTCCAAAGACCTAGCCAGACACAGAAGACCCCTTCAGACTTGGAAGACCTTCAGAATTCAGAAGCATCTGAGGGAACCAGACTCCACGTTAGATTTGTCGTCTTCTATGGCTATCCACATCAAAGGATCTGAGCACAGTTTTGTTTTCTTCTGACCACATGTAGAAACAGACAAAGAACTTCAAGGGCAATAAGAATGAATGTATACTTCCAGTTTCAGCAAAGGACTTTCGAATGACTATCCAACAGAATTATCCATATCAGGCAATGGCTCAACGTCCTCCATTTCAAGCTTCTTAATGACTCTTAATGCGCTGGTACTCTTCTCCAACATCTCTCAAATCCCTGCCTATATAAGGAGCTGAAGACAAATGAAGAAGATTAAAAAGACTCTTCTATTTTAACTGTGCCATTACGCTGTTAAATCAAATAGCTCAAAAACACTTAGAGTTTTCGTTTCAACTTTTGTATCTTAGAAATCCTAAAATTCTAAAGAGTTTGTTCATATTGTTCAGTTTACACGAACATGGTATATCCGGTGTAAGAACAAATTTGTTTATATTTACTGTAAACAAATAGAAGTCTCTTGCTTGCAAAGCTTGAGCACCAAGGTCTCTTGCTGAAACCTTGAGCACCAAAAATCTCATTCAGTTGTGATTGAGCACTAGAAATCTCTTAGGGTTGCTCTTTGAGCATTGGAAGTCTCTTGCCTACGTGCTTGAGCAATAGAAGTCTCTTGGAGTTATCCTTGAGCAGTGGAAGTCTCATGGTAGTGACCTTGAGCATAGAAGTGTCTTGCGAGGGTGCTTGAGCATTGGGAAGTCTCTTGGAAGAGTCTTTGAGCAATTGTAATCTAGTGAGATTATAGTGAAATCCCTTGGAAGTGCAAGGGGACTGGACTACTCTTGTGTTGTTTGAGGAACCAGTAAAACTTCACCACATCCTCCCTCACCTCCCCCACATCCTCAACCCACCTATCTTCCACTCTAAGAGCCAATATAGAGTTTCTCATACCCCTCTGATTTACACAGGCATAAAAAAACCTCGTATTGGCATATCCTTCTCTAATCCACTTCGACCTTGATCTTTGGTAAACCTGGAAATCTCTATGCCGGATGAAAGTCCATAGCTCCGCCAAAGTCATATTCATATCCTTAAAGTTTGCAAGGGTCAAGTCTCGATACTCAACATACACATCAAACAACTTAATTTTATCTGCATATACCTCGATTTGTAGATTAATAACCATAGATCTTCTTACTCCAACTTAATGGGAGTTATCCACCTAAAAGAAGGCCTCGAGGTCGAGTTGTGCTTAACCGTATTCTCCAAGCCTTTATGCTCAAATAAAAAATTATTGAACTTGAATAATTGTTTTAATCCCAAATGCATATTCGAAATATAACACAAAACTGATATATTTCTTGTTTGTGATATATATATATATATATATAAGTTGGAGGTATTAATCATCAACTGTAGTCTATAGCTATCTGAGGTGTAGATGGTGAACCAACTGCAACATCCTAAAAATATATAGATAAAAAGAAACAAGAACAAAAAGAGAAGGGGACATAGACCAAAACCTTCTTAAACAAGCAAAAAAACAAACAAGGAAAACAAAATTAGAAGGAAATAAAAAGAAAAAGAAAAAAACCAAGAAAAAGCAAGGAAAGAATGTTAGTTTATATGACGATACGAGAAGTGCGCTAGAGGGGGGTGAATAGCATTTTTCAATTTCAAAAGATTTTGTGAAAGCGTGAGTTAAAACTGATTATGACTATTGAATCATTTTTGATAATATGATAAAAGTAAGGCAATAAAAGGAAACAAAGATTCAAATAGGAATTGAGAAGTTCGATATTGAATCTTATGAAACACTTCAACAATCAATACACACATTCAAATTGCAAATCTAAACTATCTCAAACCAAACCTATTAATAATAAATCACACTAACAACTAATGAACACAAGGTATATGAAGCAATTGTTAGAAGTTAACTTTCAACTTTGATTGTGAGAAAATTGAATTGAGAAAATCTCAATTGAGGAAATTGAGGTTAGGTTTTGGAAAATAGTAAACTCAAAATCAAATAATGATTAATCCACACAATGAATTAATAAACACAATTATAATGTCGAAATTAAAAGGATAGAGAAGAGAAGAACACCGAGATTTATAAAGGTTCCCCCTTTTCGTCCTCGCTAGGGGTACATCCTCTCTTCGTGATCGAAAACGCCTATATCATAGTCTTCCACTATGATGAAAAATGTGTACAAGTGTATGATTACAAAGATTCCTTCGATTATGTAATCTTCTATGCTAAGAAATCACACAAGATCCAATCTTCAAGACCTCTTGAAATTGCACACCCACAAGATCTTCAAATCTCAAGCTTCCATGCAATCCTTAGAACTTCTACTTTGATAATTCGTCTTTGCTATGTCAGAAACTTTGATCCCCTTGAACCATATGTAGTTAAGAAACAACCCCCAAAACCCTCTGAAGGTGAAAAGTGCCTTATTTTCTTCAGGTCATTGATCCACCACAAAGACCCTTGAGAGAAACAAATCTTACAAGTCCTATAACACCCTAACAACGTAGACCTCAAACTCTACAAATATCTTAGAAAAAGTGTATAATATGAAGAAGATGTAAAGAGAGAGAGTTTGGAGATTTCAGAGTCAATTTGCAAATTGTTCAATAAATGAAAAGTGTGTGGATATGACTATATATAAGCATGGCAACAAAACCTGTCTCGTCCGGCCGCCACGCCCCGAATTTTGCAGGGAAAAACTGATTTAACTGGGTGCGGGGAAATCCTGGTTTTTTAGTACGGGGGCGGGGCCGGGGGATGCTTATACCCGCCCCGCACCCAGCCCCTCCCCGTCCGCATTATTGGAAATTACCTTATTATATTTAATGGGGTTAATAGTGCTTTACCCCCTGTAATATAAGCCATTTTTGGTTTTCCCTTGTAAAAAAAAGTTTGGATTCCATCCCTGTAATATGAAGAATCTTTGTTTTTAAACCCTCAAGAGAGTTGACTGTACATTTATGCATGCGGCCTGCTGAGTTAGCATTTTTTTATTATGTGGCGCGTTGACTGTGTAATTATTAATTTTTTTACATTTATTTTAATTCCAATTGGTTTTTCATTATTAAATGAATTAAAAAAATATTTTCCAAATCTAACACAACGCATTATTAAATGAATTAGAAAAATAATTTTTTCTAATTTTTTGACTTTTTTTAAATTATGAAAATTAATTTCCATATTTTTTGTATTTTATAAAAAAAACTTTTTAATTTCGAAAGAAAAATCTGAAGATAAATTTTCTAATTTTTTTATTTTTGAAAAATATTAACTAATTTTTTTTTAATCACGAAAAATATTTTCCAGAATTTTTATTTTTTGTTGAAAAAATAAAAAAAACTTTTTTATTTCGAAAAATAATCTGAACTTTTTTTAATTTCGAATTTGTTTTTCTAATTTTTGAAATATATTTTCTAATTTTTGGTTTTTTTATTTAGAAAATTAAGTTACAGAATTATTATTTTTTTTTACAGGGAAAATCAGAAATTTGTCTATATTACAGGGGGCTAAAGCACTATTAACCCTATTTGATAATATTATATCCATTAACTTACAAATAAGTTCCAAACACTTTTACTATATTGTTACTATTTAGAAACATGTTTATTAGAGTTATATTTCTCTTTTGAAAGAGGTTTATTAGATCTTTTACTACTAATTTTATTATTGTTTTATTTATATAAAAAAATGAAAAAAATGCAGCTTTTTAATTTATTTTTTAAAAAATACAATTTCTACGGGTGGGGGTGGGACCGGGGCCAGTAATGCTTAAATATGCCTCCGCCCGGCCCTGTTGCCATCCCTTGTGTGAGTGAAAAGAGCTGATTTTAGTCATGAAATAACATTGACACGATTCAGACAATTTCTAGATGAAGATTGAATCAATTTAAACTTCCAAATGTAAGAGCTTCAACCGTATCATAAGATCCCAGTTGAAGATTGATATGAATCAAAGAACATTGATACTGAATTTCTGGCAGGTACTGAATCAGAACCGTAAAACAGAGTACAAAACGCGCAAAACAGAGTACTTAAACACAGGTTCAGAAACAGCAATATAAAGGACAAAAAATAAAGAACACAGAGTATTTGTTAACCCAGTTCGGTGATAAACAACCCCTACGTCTGGAGGATACCAATCCAGGAAGGAAATCCACTAAGAAGAATTAATTCAAAGACTCAAGACACAGCCCCTGTTCCCAGCCTTATCACTTAAACTCCACCCGTATAGACTTCTACCTAGGAAACCCCTAGATATAAGAACCCCACTTACTTCCCAACCAAGTAATCACAGCCCAGTGATTATCAACTTCTGAACAAAACAGGTATGATGAAGACACTCTTCAAAAAAACAAAAACATCACTTGTGCTTAAAAGCTTTAAGTGAAAAACAACTCTAAAAAAAACAACCAACTCTAACAAATGAGTGGTACAAAACAAAGCCTAAAGCTTACACAGACTTAAAAAACTAAGAATCTCTAATTCAACTTATGGTTTTTCAAATCAAGTCTTCAATAGCAGCACATCCTCCTTATATAGTCTTCAGCAGCTCACATAATTCTGAACCATATATTCTTCAAAGATACAATTCTGAAATTCTTTAGAAGCTCGTAGAAGGAAATATATTTCTGAATTATATTTTGCAAAGATTCCTTTGAAAATATATTCATAAATAAACGAAGCCAATCTTCAACAAGATCTTCATGTAAAATTACTCAACCTTCTAGAACCATTAGCCTGGATAAAACTTCGAACAAATCTTCAAAAGATACAGAAAGAATTAATCAGAAAGAACGCAGAAATTCAGCTTCTGAAAGGCAGCTTCTGAAGGTCAATAGAAGTCAACGTCTGAAGGCAGCTTCTGAAGGTCAACAGAAGTCAACGTCTAAACAGTGCGTCTGATGACCAGTTTTGTGTCTGATGAACAGTTCCAGCGTCTGAAGACCTTCGCAGAGCACAGTGGCTTCGCAGAGCCAAGTTATCAGCTTCTGAAGTACTGTAGCTTCTGAACTAGCTTCTGAAGATGCACAAAATGATATTTTCAGCTTCTGAAGCAGAAATTAACTTCTGAAGACGCATTGCTTGCACATTTTGATTTTACCAAACATGTAGCCAACATCCAGATATCCAACAATCTCCCCCCTTTGGCAAATTTTTGGCTAAAATAAAATGAACCACAAAGATAAGTTCTTCACTCAACAAAATTAATCAACCATGAAGAACTCCACATATTTAAACATAGCACCAAAGTCAGCAGTAGATAAAATGCCATGTTTAACACAAATAGCTTTAGCTTCTGAAGCACACAAGTACTCCAACACGCATCACAACACCTTCTGCACAAAACAACTCAGTTTCTGAAGCACATGAAGCACACAACTCTTAAGCACATGAAACTCCCCCTCAACACATACTCAGACACAACCAACTCTTCCCCTGAAGCACAACATCCAACAACACTCCCCGTGAACATATATGATTCTGACAGAAAACTCCACACAAACTCAGAGCATAATAACTCAGGAACACTTCAGTGAAACACTCCCCCTAAGCCAGAGACTCCCCCTGAAACATATCTTCACAGCTCTTGTTGTATTGCTTCTGAATTCTGAATAAAACTGTCAACTTCTGAAAAACCTGAATTTTGAACAAAACAAACTCTGAACTCTGAAACTTAGTACATTTTGAACAGCTACATTCTGAAACCAAACACAAGTTTTTCTCCCCCTTTTTAGCCAAATAATTTTGACAAAACACAGTCTTCACATAGAGAACAAAAACTGAATGCTTAACACAGATTGTATCAGACTCAGTATCAGCATCATCTTCATCTTCCTCACTTCCAGCTTGCTCACCCTCATCAATCTGTAATTGCTATAATTCCTCATGCAGACAAACTCCCAGCTTGCTTCTCAGATTTTCAAATTGCTTGGCATCCAAAGCTTTTGTAGAAATATCAGCAATCTGTTTGTCAGTATCAATATGTTCAAGCTGCACAATCTTCTCCTCCACAAGGTTTCTGATGAAATGATGTCTTATATCAATGTGCTAAGTCCTGCTATGCTGTATGGGGTTCTTTGAGATGTTGATAGCACTCAGATTATCACAGTACAGAGTCATAACATCTTGTTCAAGATTGTATTCTTTCAGCATCTGCTTCATCCACACCAACTGAGAACAACTACTTCCAGCTGCTATATACTCAGCTTCAACTGTAGACAATGATACACAATTCTGCTTCTTACTGAACCATGAAATCAAATTGTTACCCAGAAAGAAACATCCACCTGAAGTACTCTTTCTGTCATCTACACTTCCTGCCCAGTCAGCATCAGAATACCCAACTAACTTAGAACTTGCACTGTGTGAGTAAATAATGCCATAATAACTTGTACTGTTGACATACTTCAGAATCCTCTTCACTTGTGTCAAATGACTTATTTTTGGCTCAGCCTGATATCTAGCACAGACTCCAACAGCAAAGGTTATGTCTGGTCTGCTTGCAGTTAAATATAACAGACTCCCAATCATGCTCTTATACATGCTTTGATCAACAGCAACACCATGTTCATCTTTAGTTAACTTCAAGTGAGTAGCTGCAGGTGTTCTCTTATGGCTAGCATTCTCCATCCCAAACTTCTTGACTATATTCTTTGCATATTTACTTTGAGAAATGAATATAGTGTCTTCCATCTGCTTGACTTGAAGACCAAGAAAATATGTTAGTTCACCCACAAGACTCATCTCAAACTCAGACTGCATCTGCTGAACAAATAGTTGAACCATCTGGTTTGACATCCCACCAAAAACTATGTCATCAACATAGATTTGTGCTATCATCAGACTTCCATCTTCTTCTTTCACAAACAAAGTCTTGTTAGTTCCTCCTTTTCTGTAGCCTTGAGTAACAAGAAACTGTGTGAGTCTCTCATACCATGCTCTAGGTGCTTGCTTCAATTTGTAAACATGATTTGGAAAATTAGGATCCACAAATTCCTTAGGTTGTTCAACATAAAATTCTTCATGTAAGTATCCATTCAGAAAAGCACTCTTCACATCCATCTGAAACAGTTTCAACATAAGAATAGATGCTACTCCCGAAATCAATCTTATGGATTCTAATCTGGCCACGGGTGCAAAGGTTTCATCAAAATCAAGTCCCTCCACCTCAGTGTACCCTTGAGCAATTAACCTTGCCTTGTTTCTGGTCACAGTTCCATGTTCATCTGATTTGTTCTTGTAAATCCACTTAGTGCCAATGACATTCATACCTTCAGGTCTTGGAACAAGGTCCCACACTTCACTTCTTTTGAACTGATTTAATTCCTCTTGCATAGCTTCAATCCAGAATTCATTAGTAAGAGCTTCTTTAATATTTTTGGGTTCAAATTTTGACACAAAACATGAATCAGTAGTCATTGCATCTGATCTGCTGGTTCTGACTCCTTGATCAAGACTCCCAATGATTAAATCTCTGGGATGATCCTTCTGAACTCTAATAGAGGGTCCTTTACCAGTAGATACATGACCTGGATTAATTTCTTCTTCTTCAGACTCTACTTCATTTTCTGCAACTAGAGCTTCTGACTGTTGTTCTTCTGATGTTACATCATCTGGTACCACTTCAGACTCAACTCTTTCTTTTTCAGTAGATAAATCATCTATCACAATATTGATAGATTCCATTACAACCTTGGTTCTGGAATTAAACACTCTATAAGCTCTGTTGTTTACTGAGTAACCCAGAAAAATTCCTTCATCAGACCAGGAAAAAGCTAGGCTTTTCTTCTGCTTCTTGAGATAAGTAGGACATTCTGACTTGATATGACCATAACCTTCACACTCAAAGCACTGAACACCCATTGATTGATTGCTCTTCTCATCAGTCTTGGTCTTCTTCACATCACTTTGTTGCTTACTGTTGTTGAATCTGAAGTTCTAACCTTTGGATTTGGATCTCCTGTCAACATGTTTCAGAATCTTATTAAACTGTCTCCCCAGCAACCCAAGTGCTTCTGATAAGCCTTCATCATCCTCATGAAACTTTTGTTGATCCTCAGCTTCAGAATTAACTACAAACGCAACTCCTTTCCCTTTCTTCTCAGTACGGTTACAGAAAGCTGTTTCAAAATTCAGCAGGGATCCTATTAACTCCTCAACCTTCATATTAGAGATGTCATGAGCTTCCTCAATAGCAGTCACTTTCATGTCAAATCTTTTAGGAAGTGATCTGAGTATTTTTCTAACAATCTTCTCATCAGACATCTTATCTCCAAGAGAATCAAAAGAAATTAGCCATATCCAGGACATTCATATAGAAGTCTTGAATGTTCTCATCCTCCAACATCTTCAAATTTTCAAATTTTGTGGTTAGTAGTTGAAGTCTGGATAGCTTAACCTTTGAAGTTCCTTCATGAGTGGTCTTGAGTATCTCCCAGGCATCCTTGGCTATTGTGCACTGCTTGATCAGTGTGAACATGTTCTTGTCCACTCCATTGAATATAGCATTCAAAGCTTTGGAGTTTCCAAGAGCCAATTCATCTTCATCCTTTGACCATTCTTCCTATGTTTTCAGCACATCAGTCTGCTTTCCATCTTTGTCAAGAACAACTGGATGTTCCTAACCCTTCAGCACTGCTTTCCAGGTCCTGCTGTCTATGGATTTCAGGAAAGCACACATACGAGACTTCCAGTACTCATAGTTGGAACCATCCAACAGAGGTGGCCTGTTAACAAATCCTCCTTCCTTGTCCATTCTTGCCAGAAAAACCTTCCCTGAAGCTCACCAAATAACAGGCAGGGTGCCTGCTCTGATGCCAATTGAAATTCTGGCAGGTACTAAATCAGAACCGTAAAACAGAGTACAAAACACAAAAAACAGAGTACTTAAACACAAGTTCAGAAACAACAATATAAAGGACATAAAATAAAGAACACAGAGTATTTGTTAACCCAGTTCGGTGATAAACAACACCTACGTCTTGAGGATACCAATCCAGGAAGGAAATCCACTAAGAGGAATTAATTCAAAGACTCAAGACACAGCCCCTGTTCCCAGCCTTATCACTTAAACTCCACCCGTATAGACTTCTACCTAGGAAACCCCTAGATATAAGAACCCTACTTACTTCCCAACCAAGTAATCACAGCCCAGTGATTATCAACTTCTGAACAAAACAAGTATGATGAAGACACTTTTCAAAACAACAAAAACATCACTTGTGCTTAAAAGCTTTAAGTGAAAAACAACTCTAAAAAAAACAACCAACTCTAACAGATGAGTGGTACAAAACAAAGCCTAAAGCTTACACAGACTTAAAAAACTAAGACTCTCTAATTCAACTTCTGGTTTTTCAAATCAAGTCTTCACTAGCAGCACGTCCTCCTTATATAGTCTTTAGCAGCTCACATAATTCTGAACCATATATTCTTCAAAGATACAATTCTGAAATTCTTTAGAAGCTCTTAGAAGGAAATATATTTCTGAATTATATTTTGCAAAGATTCCTTTGAAAATATATTCATAAATAAACGAAGCCAATCTTCAACAAGATCTTCATGTAAAATTCCTCAACCTTCTAGAACCATTAGCCTGGATAAAACTTCGAACAAATCTTCAAAAGATACAAAAAGAAATAATCAGAAAGAACGCAGAAATTCAGCTTCTGAAAGGCAGCTTCTGAATGTCAATAGAAGTCAACGTCTGAAGGCAGCTTCTGAAGGTCAACAGAAGTCAATGTCTAAACAGTGCGTCTGATGACCAGTTTTGTGTCTGATGAACAGTTCCAGCGTCTGAAGACCTTCGCAGAGCACAGTGGCTTCGCAGAGCCAAGTTATCAGCTTCTGAAGTACTGTAGCTTCTGAACTAGCTTCTGAAGATGCACAAAATGATATTTTCAGCTTCTGAAGCAGAAATTAACTTCTGAAGACGCATTGCTTGCACATTTTGATTTTACCAAACATGTAGCCAACATCCAGATATCCAACAATCTCCCCCCTTTGGCAAATTTTTGGCTAAAATAAAATGAACCACAAAGATAAGTTCTTCACTCAACAAAATTAATCAACCATGAAGAACTCCACATATTTAAACATAGCACCAAAGTCAGCAGTAGATAAAATGCCATGTTTAACACAAATAGCTTTAGCTTCTGAAGCACACAAGTACTCCAACACGCATCACAACACCTTCTGCACAAAACAACTCAGTTTCTGAAGCACACAACTCTTAAGCACATGAAACTCCCCCTCAACACATACTCAGACACAACCAACTCTTCCCCTGAAGCACAACATCCAACAACACTCCCCGTGAACATATATGATTCTGACAGAAAACTCCACACAAACTCAGAGCATAATAACTCAGGAACACTTCAGTGAAACACTCCCCCTAAGCCAGAGACTCCCCCTGAAACATATCTTCACAGCTCTTGTTGTATTGCTTCTGAATTCTGAATAAAACTGTCAACTTCTGAAAAACCTGAATTTTGAACAAAACAAACTCTGAACTCTGAAACTTAGTACATTTTGAACAGCTACATTCTGAAACCAAACACAAGTTTTTCTCCCCCTTTTTAGCCAAATAATTTTGACAAAACACAGTCTTCACATAGAGAACAAAAACTGAATGCTTAACACAGATTGTATCAGACTCAGTATCAGCATCATCTTCATCTTCCTCACTTCCAGCTTGCTCACCCTCATCAATCTGTAATTGCTATAATTCCTCATGCAGACAAACTCCCAGCTTGCTTCTCAGATTTTCAAATTGCTTGGCATCCAAAGCTTTTGTAGAAATATCAACAATCTGTTTGTCAGTATCAATATGTTCAAGCTGCACAATCTTCTCCTCCACAAGGTTTCTGATGAAATGATGTCTTATATCAATGTGCTAAGTCCTGCTATGCTGTATGGGGTTCTTTGAGATGTTGATAGCACTCAGATTATCACAGTACAGAGTCATAACATCTTGTTCAAGATTGTATTCTTTCAGCATCTGCTTCATCCACACCAACTGAGAACAACTACTTCCAGCTGCTATATACTCAGCTTCAACTGTAGACAATGATACACAATTCTGCTTCTTACTGAACCATGAAATCAAATTGTTACCCAGAAAGAAACATCCACCAGAAGTACTCTTTCTGTCATCTACACTTCCTGCCCAGTCAACATCACAATACCCAACTAACTTAGAACTTGCACTGTGTGAGTAAATAATGCCATAATAACTTGTACTGTTGACATACTTCAGAATCCTCTTCACTTGTGTCAAATGACTTATTTTTGGCTCAGCCTGATATCTAGCACAGACTCCAACAGCAAAGGTTATGTCTGGTCTGCTTGCAGTTAAATATAACAGACTAAAAATCATGCTCTTATACATGCTTTGATCAACAGCAACACCATGTTCATCTTTAGTTAACTTCAAGTGAGTAGCTGCAGGTGTTCTCTTATGGCTAGCATTCTCCATCCCAAACTTCTTGACTATATTCTTTGCATATTTACTTTGAGAAATGAATATAGTGTCTTCCATCTGCTTGACTTGAAGACCAAGAAAATATGTTAGTTCACCCACAAGACTCATCTCAAACTCAGACTGCATCTGCTGAACAAATAGTTGAACCATCTGGTTTGACATCCCACCAAAAACTATGTCATCAACATAGATTTGTGCTATCATCAGACTTCCATCTTCTTCTTTCACAAACAAAGTCTTGTTAGTTCCTCCTTTTCTGTAGCCTTGAGTAACAAGAAACTGTGTGAGTCTCTCATACCATGCTCTAGGTGCTTGCTTCAATTTGTAAACATGATTTGGAAAATTAGGATCCACAAATTCCTTAGGTTGTTCAACATAAAATTCTTCATGTAAGTATCCATTCAGAAAAGCACTCTTCACATCCATCTGAAACAGTTTCAACATAAGAATACATGCTACTCCCAAAATCAATCTTATGGATTCTAATCTGGCCACGGGTGCAAAGGTTTCATCAAAATCAAGTCCCTCCACCTCAGTGTACCCTTGAGCAATTAACCTTGCCTTGTTTCTGGTCACAGTTCCATGTTCATCTGATTTGTTCTTGTAAATCCACTTAGTGCCAATGACATTCATACCTTCAGGTCTTGGAACAAGGTCCCACACTTCACTTCTTTTGAACTGATTGAATTCCTCTTGCATAGCTTCAATCCAGAATTCATTAGTAAGAGCTTCTTTAATATTTTTGGGTTCATTTTCTGCAACTAGAGCTTCTGACTGTTGTTCTTCTGATGTTACATCATCTGGTACCACTTCAGACTCAACTCTTTCTTTTTCAGTAGATAAATCATCTATCACAATATTGATAGATTCCATTACAACCTTGGTTCTGGAATTAAACACTCTATAAGCTCTGTTGTTTACTGAGTAACCCAGAAAAATTCCTTCATCAGACCAGGAAAAAGCTAGGCTTTTCTTCTGCTTCTTGAGATAAGTAGGACATTCTGACTTGATATGACCATAACCTTCACACTCAAAGCACTGAACACCCATTGATTGATTGCTCTTCTCATCAGTCTTGGTCTTCTTCACATCACTTTGTTGCTTACTGTTGTTGAATCTGAAGTTCTAACCTTTGGATTTGGATCTCCTGTCAACATGTTTCAGAATCTTATTAAACTGTCTCCCCAGCAACCCAAGTGCTTCTGATAAGCCTTCATCATCCTCATCAAACTTTTGATGATCCTCAGCTTCAGAATTAACTACAAACGCAACTCCTTTCCCTTTCTTCTCAGTACGGTTACAGAAAGCTGTTTCAAAATTCAGCAGGGATCCTATTAACTCCTCAACCTTCATATTAGAGATGTCATGAGCTTCCTCAATAGCAGTCACTTTCATGTCAAATCTTTTAGGAAGTGATCTGAGTATTTTTCTAACAATCTTCTCATCAGACATCTTATCTCCAAGAGAATCAAAAGAAATTAGCCATATCCAGGACATTCATATAGAAGTCTTGAATGTTCTCATCCTCCAACATCTTCAAATTTTCAAATTTTGTGGTTAGTAGTTGAAGTCTGGATAGCTTAACCTTTGAAGTTCCTTCATGAGTGGTCTTGAGTATCTCCCAGGCATCCTTGGCTATTGTGCACTGCTTGATCAGTGTGAACATGTTCCTGTCCACTCAATTGAATATAGCATTCAAAGCTTTGGAGTTTCCAAGAGCCAATTCATCTTCATCCTTTGACCATTCTTCCTATGTTTTCAGCACATCAGTCTTCTTTCCATCTTTGTCAAGAACAACTGGATGTTCCTAACCCTTCAGCACTGCTTTCCAGGTCCTGCTGTCTATGGATTTCAGGAAAGCACACATACGAGACTTCCAGTACTCATAGTTGGAACCATCCAACAGAGGTGGCATGTTAACAAATCCTCCTTCCTTGTCCATTCTTGCCAGAAAAACCTTCCCTGGAGCTCACCAAATAACAGGCAGGGTGCCTGCTCTGATGCCAATTGAAATTCTGGCAGGTACTAAATCAGAACCGTAAAACAGAGTACAAAACACAGAAAACAGAGTACTTAAACACAAGTTCAGAAACAACAATATAAAGGACATAAAATAAAGAACACAGAGTATTTGTTAACCCAGTTCGGTGATAAACAACACCTACGTCTTGAGGATACCAATCCAGGAAGGAAATCCACCAAGAGGAATTAATTCAAAGACTCAAGACACAGCCCCTGTTCCCAGCCTTATCACTTAAACTCCACCCGTATAGACTTCTACCTAGGAAACCCCTAGATATAAGAACCCTACTTACTTCCCAACCAAGTAATCACAGCCCAGTGATTATCAACTTCTGAACAAAACAAGTATGATGAAGACACTCTTTAAAACAACAAAAACATCACTTGTGCTTAAAAGCTTTAGGTGAAAAACAACTCTAAAAAAAACAACCAACTCTAACAGATGAGTGGTACAAAACAAAGCCTAAAGCTTACACAGACTTAAAAAACTAAGACTCTCTAATTCAACTTCTGGTTTTTCAAATCAAGTCTTCAATAGCAGCACGTCCTCCTTATATAGTCTTTAGCAGCTCACATAATTCTGAACCATATATTCTTCAAAGATACAATTCTGAAATTCTTTAGAAGCTCATAAAAGGAAATATATTTCTGAATTATATTTTGCAAAGATTCCTTTGAAAATATATTCATAAATAAACGAAGCCAATCTTCAACAAGATCTTCATGTAAAATTCCTCAACCTTCTAGAACCATTAGCCTGGATAAAACTTCGAACAAATCTTCAAAAGATACAGAAAGAAATAATCAGAAAGAACGCAGAAATTCAGCTTCTGAAGGTCAACAGAAGTCAACGTCTGAAGGCAGCTTCTGAAGGTCAACAGAAGTCAACGTCTGAACAGTGCGTCTGATGACCATTTCTGCGTCTGATGAACAGTTCCAGCGTCTGAAGACCTTCGCAGAGCGTAGTGGCTTCACAGAGCCAAGTTACCAGCTTCTGAAGTACTGTAGCTTCTGAACCAGCTTCTGAAGATGCACAAAATGATATTTTTAGCTACTGAAGTACATATTAACTTTTGAAGACGCATTGCTTGCACATTTTAATTTTATCAAACATGTAGCCAACATCCAGATATCCAACAGATACATATCAATCAGGCCAAAAACATGGGATGATGGGTCAAATGAAACTCTGAATCGTATCAAGTATCATTTTAAAGGAACATAAGAACCTGAGGGCTTGAATGATACGATTCACACCAAGTTTGAATCATATCAAATAACCAAAAAATCAGTTGTAAAAGACTTGACTCACAAGAAAACTCTTACACACAATTTTAATCAAGTGACACCAATGTAGAGAACCTGAGATCAGAGATTGACTAGGGTGTTTTACAACTAAGCTAATAAATCATATAAAAACAAAATCATAAACAACATCTATGTTGAGTATTTAGAAGTTGGCTGCATGTTTTGGTAAATTCAATGTGTTCAAGCAAAGCATCTCCATGCGTTTAAGATGTCTTCAGAAGCAAGAAAGTGGATTTGAAGAGGTTCAGAAGCTGAAAAAGCCTTCAGAAGCAGTTTTAGTGCTTCAGACTCTGAAAGTGCCTTCAGACGCACTACAGTGCTTCAGACGCTGAAAGTGCCTTCAGACGCACTGTTCACTAGTTGACCAGTGTTGACTTCTTCAGAAGCTGGGTTTTTATGCGTTCTTTCTGTGCGTATCTTTGTGAGATTTCTCAAGGATTTATTCAAGCATTTTGGTTCTAGAAGACTGATATTTTTGTTGAAGATCTTGAGAAGATTTGCCTCGTGTTTATGCTTAATTATATTTGTATTGAAGAATCTTTGCAGATTGAATTCAGAATTATTTGTTTCCTTATTGAGCCTTTCATAATTCATAAACATATCAATTGCTGAAGATTGGATTCAGAATTAAGAAAGCTGCTGAAGCCTATAAATGGAGATGTGCTGCTATGTTGAAGACTACGAGTGATAATTCAGAAATCAGAGAAATAATGTCTTTGTGTTTTAAACTTAGGTTTATTTGTACACCACTCATCTGAGTTGGTTTAGAATTTTTATTGAGTTGTAATTCATTCTAAGCCTTTAGGTACGAATGATGTCTTTCTGTTATTGAAGTGTGTCTTCAAAACTGGGTAGTTTGTCAGAAGTTGTTTTGTAACTGAGTTAGTTACTTGAATAGGAAGTTAGTAGTGTTCTATTACTTACGTGGTGCTTCTGAGTAGAAATCAGACTAAAGGAGATTGATTGCTTAGGCTGGGAACAGGGGGTCTGTGTCTTGAGTCTTAAGTGTTGGTTATTTAAAGGTTGGCTTCATTGTTTGGTAAAATCAAAATGCAAGCAATGCGTTTTCCATATGTTAAAGAAGTCTTCAGAAGCAAGGAGTTGGTTTTAAAGAGGTTCAGAAGCTGAAAATTGCATTTCAGGACCTTCAGAAGCTGAAATGAACCTTCAGACGCAGGATGGACCTTCAGACTCTTAAACTGTTCATCAGACGCTGGGAGGGTCTTCAGACGCACTGTTTAGACGTTGACCAACGTTGACCTTCAGAAGCTGAGCTTCAGACGTTGACTAGCGTTGACCTTCAGAAGCTGTTTTCAGAAGCTGATTTTCTGCATTCTTTGTGATTAAATCTGTGCGTATCTATTGAAGATTTATCAAAGATTTATTCCGGCATTGTTATCTAGAAGGCTGTTTAATTTGTTGAAGATCTTGGTGAAAGATTGGCTACGTATTTATGTTTGAATATATTTTCTGAGGAATCTTTGCAAGATAGAAGTCAGAAATATATGTTTCCTTTTCAAGCCTTTGCTCAATTTCAGAATTATATTTTGAAGAAGATTTGATCAGAATTATATGCCGGCTGAAGACTATATATAAAGGAAGACGTGCTGCTGCAAATTGCGAATTTGATTGAGTCAATTACAGTTTATATTAAAAGAGTGTGTGTAAGCTTAGGCTTTGTTTTTGTACACCACTCATATGTTCTGAGTTGGTTTAGATTGGTTGAGTTGTAATTCATTCAAAGCTTTTAAGCACGAATGATGTCTTTGTTCTTTTGAAGGGTGTCTTCATATTTGAGTTGTTTGAGTGTTGCTGATCACTGGGTTGTGATTAAGTAATTAGGAAGTTAGTAGTGTTCTACTACTTAGGTGGGTTCCTGAGTAGAAGTCTAGACTAAGTGGAGATTGATTGCTAAGGCTGGGAACATGGGGGTCTGTGTCTGAGTCTTTGAGTTGATTCCTCATGGTAGATTTCCTTCCTAGATTGGTATCCCCCAGAGTAGGTGAAGTTTGCACCGAACTTGGTTAACAAATTCATTGTGTTCCTTTACTTTCTGCACCATATTTTTCTGCTTCTGAACTTTATTTTTCATACTATGTTTTTAGTTCAGAACCAGTTAATTGCCAGGAATTTCAATTGGTATCAGAGCAGGCACCCTGCTTGTTTTTGGGTGAGCTCCAGGGAGATATTTTCTGGCAGAATGGAAAAGAAAGTAAAAAGCATTGGCCTTGTTACCAATACTGATGTTAAGAAGTCACATGGAGAATTGTCTTATAAAGATCCTGCTGTTTTTTGCAAGAAGATGCAATGTCAATTTGATGAAGTGTGCAAGCAACTGGTAAATCAGAAAAAGACTATCAGTCAATTGTATGCTGAAAGAAGTGATCATCTAGCACAGATTTCTGTTCTCAGTAATGAGGTAATCCAACTCAATTCTCAACTTGATCAGATGAAAAAACAAATTAGAATGTTGAATTCTGCTACTGATGTACTGGAAGAGATTTTGGAGAATCAGAATCAAGGAAAATCAATTGGCATTGGATTTGTTGATCAGAACCTGAACATCAAAAAGCAAAATCCTGCTAAGAGGTGCATACCTGCTGCTGATTCTCATGTTCCACTGATGAGGAAACCTAAGAACAAGACTCAGGGATCCAAAGACAAGAAGGCCTCTTATCCTTGGGTTTGTCATCATTGTGGTAAAAAGGGTCACATTAAACCTTTTTGTTACAAGTTGCATGGTTATCCCAAGCATTTTCAACACAGAAAAACTGAACCAGCTGTGAATAAAAGCAAAATCAAGAAAGAATGGAGACCAAAGTGTGCTGGTGTTGCTCAGAGGCTGCACAAAGGAAAAGGGAAAGCTGTTGCTGATGACAGCAAGCCCATTCCTGTAGCATAGATGAGTTCTGGTGCTGGACCTTCAAAAGTTTGGAGCAAAATTTTGGTTCATGTTCCTGATCAGAAGGCTTTTGTTTCTTGTGAGTCTGAAGATGTTATGACCTGTGTTCAGAAAAGAGTTGCTGATTTTGAGAAGCAGATTGCTAGGAAGAAGGTTTTAAATGTGCCTGAGGCACATATCAATTGAGCAGCATCTGTTGTTTGTGTCTAATGAAGACTAATCAATTTCTGATGCTGAGTCTGAAGACTGGTTAGTGGTGAATGATGTCTGATTTTCTCCTTTGTGTTTCTGGTCTGAGGTTGTGCTGTTCTCTACATTTTTGTGTTTGGTTGTTCTTCTGCTGGGTGGATTCTTTGTGATTCTGATCTTTGCAAGTGTGCTGTGCTGAGTTCTTTGTGTTCTGGTTATGTTTCTTCTCCTAGTGTTTGCTGGTGTTTTGCTAGTGCTTTGTCAAACTTGTTTGGCTAAAAAGGGGGAGAAATTTATATGTGTGATTGGTGATTGCTGATCTGTTTGTTTAGGGGGAGTGTTCCTGAGTTTGTGGGCTTCTTGTCAGAAGCTGAGCTGTACAGGGGGAGTACCTGAGTGCTGTGTTTCAGGGGGAGAAGAGTTGTTCCTCAGAAACCGATGTTATGTGTTGCAGGGGGAGTAATTTTCAGTTGTTTGTGTTTTTAATCCGCTGCTGACTCTGCTACACTATGTGGAGTTCTTCATGGTTAATTACTTGTGATGAATGAAGGACCTGTGTTTTTGAAGCATTTGATTTTAGCCAAAAATTTGCCAAAGGGGGAGATTGTTGGTTATTTAAAGGTTGGCTTCATTGTTTGGTAAAATCAAAATGCAAGCAATGCGTTTTCCATATGTTAAAGAAGTCTTCAGAAGCAAGGAATTAGTTTTAAAGAGGTTTAGAAGCTGAAAATTGCATTTCAGGACCTTCAGAAGCTGAAATGAACCTTCAGACGCAGGATGGACCTTCAGACTCTGAAACTGTTCATCAGACGCTGGGAGGGTCTTCAGACGCACTGTTAAGACGTTGACCAGCGTTGACCTTCAGAAGCTAAGCTTCAGACGTTGACCAGCGTTGACCTTTAGAAGCTGAACTTCAGAAGCTGTTTTCAGAAGCTGATTTTCTGCATTCTTTGTGATTAAATTTGTGCGTATCTATTGAAGATTTATCAAAGATTTATTCCGGCATTGTTATCTAGAAGGCTGTTTAATTTGTTGAAGATCTTGGTGAAAGATTGGCTGCGTATTTATGTTTGAATATATTTTCTGAGGAATCTTTGCAAGATAGAAGTCAGAAATATATGTTTCCTTTTCAAGCCTTTGCTCAATTTCAGAATTATATTTTGAAGAAGATTTGATCAGAATTATATGCCTGCTGAAGACTATATATAAAGGAAGACGTGCTGCTGCAAATTGCGAATTTGATTGAGTCAATTACAGTTTATATTAAAAGAGTCTGTGTAAGCTAAGGCTTTGTTTTTGTACACCACTCATATGTTCTGAGTTGGTTTAGATTGGTTGAGTTGTAATTCATTCAAAGCTTTTAAGCACGAATGATGTCTTTGTTCTTTTAAAGGGTGTCTTCATATTTGAGTTGTTTGAGTGTTGCTGATCACTGGGTTGTGATTAAGTAATTAGGAAGTTAGTAGTGTTCTAATACTTAGGTGGGTTCCTGAGTAGAAGTCTAGACTAAGTGGAGATTGATTGCTAAGGCTGGGAACATGGGGGTCTGTGTCTGAGTCTTTGAGTTGATTCCTCATAGTAGATTTCCTTCCTAGATTGGTATCCCCCAGAGTAGGTGAAGTTTGCATCGAACTGGGTTAACAAATTCATTGTGTTCCTTTACTTTCTGCACCTTATTTTTCTGCTTCTGAACTTTATTTTTCATACTCTGTTTTTAGTTCAGAACCAGTTATGCCAGGAACTTCATTAAGGATTAATTCCAATAGTGGATTTCCTTCCTGGATTGGTATCCTCAAGATGTAGGTGGTGTTTACACCGAACTGGGTTAACAAATATTTGTGCCTTTTTACTTTTCTGCACCTTTATTACTTCTTCTGAACTGTTTTTTGTTTGTGCTCTATTTTACGTTTTTTGCACTCTGTGTTAAGTTCCTGATAACTTCCAGCCAGAATTTCAATTGGCATCAGAGCAGGCACCCTGCTTGTATTTGGGTGAGTCCAGGGTAGTTAATTTCTGGCTTTATGGAGAGAGAAGGAGGTTTTGTCAACAGGCCACCATTGCTGGATGGCACAAACTATGAATACTGGAAGTCCAGAATGTGTGCCTTTCTGAAATCCATTGACAGCAGGACTTGGAAAGCTGTTCTAAAAGGTTGGGATCATCCAGTTGTTTTAGACAAAGATGGGAACAAGACTGAGGTGCTGAAACCAGAAGAAGAGTGGACAAAGGCTGAAGATGATCTGTCTCTTGGAAACTCCAAAGCTTTGAATGCAATATTCAATGGTGTGGATATGAACATGTTCAGACTCATCAAGCAGTGTACTGTTGCAAAGGATGCCTGGGAAATACTGAAGACCACTCATGAAGGAACCTCAAAGGTGAAGATGTCCAGACTCCAGCTACTCACCACTAAGTTTGAAAACTTGAAGATGATGGAGGATGAAAATATTCAAGATTTCTATATGGATGTCCTGGATATGGCTAATTCTTTTGAGTCTCTTGGGGAGAAAATGTCAGATGAGAAGATAGTGAGAAAGATACTCAGGTCACTCCCTAGAAGATTTGACATGAAGGTGACAGCAATTGAGGAAGCTCATGATATTTCTACTATGAAGGTTGAGGAGCTTATTGGATCTTTGTTGAATTTTGAAACTGCCTTCTGCAAACAGCTTGAGAAGAAAGGGAAAGGAATAGCTTTTGCAGTAAATTCTGAAGCTGATGATCAACAAGAGCTTGATGAAGATGATGATGACTTATTAGAAGCACTTGTGTTGGTGGGAAAACAATTCAACAAAATTCTGAAACAGGTTTACAGGAAATCCAAATCCAAAGGTCAGAACCTCAGACTCAACAACAATAAGCAACAAACTGAAGAAAATAGCAAACAAGCAAAGGGTGTGCAGTGCTTTGAGTGTGAAGGCTTTGGACATATCAAATCAGAATGTCCTACTTTTCTCAAGAAGCAGAAGAAAAGCCTAGCTGTTTCTTGGTCAGATGAAGACTCAGAAGGAGGGGTTGAGAGTAAGTCAGCTAAACATGTTGCTGCTTTTATGGTCTCAGAAGCTTGTTCAAAGTCTGTAGCTTTTTCAAAATCTGAAACATCATCAGAGACTGAAACTTCATCAGAATCTGAAGCCAGTGATGGAGAATTGATTTTTGAGGAACCAACTGTTTCTTATGAAGAATTATATCTCAGAAATCAAGAACTGTGCAAGTTTTTAGAGAATCAAAAGGAAACTGTCTGTCAACTGCAGTCTGAAAGGTGTGTTCATTTAGGACAGATTTCTGATCTTAAAAATGAAGTAACTCAATTGAATTCCCAACTTGATCAGATGAAGAAGCAAGTTAGGATGATGAACTCTGCTACTGATTTGTTGGAGGAGATTTTGGATGCTCAGAAACAAGGAAAACATAAGGGCTTAGGATTTATGGATGAGAGTCTGAACCTCAAGCAGAAAAATCCAGTTAAAAAATTTGTTTCTGCTACTAAGACCTATGATCCTATGATTGGGACTTCTAAGATGAAAGCTTAGAAGCAAGCTCAGAAGCAAGCTCAGATGCAACCTCAGAAGCAACGCCAGAAGTTTAACAGAAACAAGAGAAGAAATCATACTTGGGTTTGTCATCATTGTGGAAAGATGGGGCATATAAAACCATTTTGTTTCAAGCTATATGGTCATCCTGAACATTTTAAGTACACAAGAGTTGAACCTGCTGCAAAAAAAGTCAATGTTCAGAAGGTGTGGAAACCCAAATGTCAAGAACATGTTGGTCTAATGACTCATACTTCTCAGAAAGCATCATCAAGGAAAGACTGGTACTTTGATAGTGGTTGTTCAAGACACATGACTGGTGTGAAGAAGTTGCTGAGTAATTTAAAACCTTGTTCCAGAAAATATGTAACATTTGGTGATGGAGCAAAAGGTGAGATTCTTGGAATAGGAGATTTAATTAGTGATGGATTACCAAGACTTAATAATGTGCTATTGGTGAAAGGACTGACATCTAATCTGATCAGTATCAGTCAGTTGTGTGATCAAGACTTGAAGGTGAAGTTCAACAAGAAAGAGTGTTTGGTTACTGGTCAAGAAGGTAAGGTTCTGATGAGGGGCTGCAGATCAGAAGATAATTGTTATTTGTGGGTTCCTGAAGAAGAAGACATAATCTGTCATCAAATGCTTGAGCACTTAAACATGAAGAGTTTGAAGAATGTCAAATCTGGGCAACCCAAGGTTAATGAACAAAGTGTAGCAAAAAGACTGGATTCCAGTGAATCTGAGGAATATGTTAACATCAGACTTTCTGTGCAGAAGAGAATTGCTAGACTTCAGAAGAAGATTGCTGAGAGGAATGTTTCTGTTTGTGATTCTTCAAAAATTTGTTTGCATAAAGAATTATAGCAATTACAGCAAACTGGATGTGAGGGAGATAGAGTACCTGCCAATTTTGCTTATGCTGAGTGTGATCCTAAGTCTGAGTCTGATACTGGGACTGATTTTGAAGATTTTTGTGCAGTTTTTATTCCCTATATGAAGTCTGAGTTTTGTCAAAATTTTGTGGCTAAAAAGGGGGAGAAAAACTTGTGTCCTGGTTCAGAATGTAGCTGTTCAGAGTGTGTTTTGTTCAGAATTCATGTGTTTCAGAAGCTGACTAGTTTTGTTCAGAATTGCAACAAGAGCTATGCAGATGTGATTGAGGGGGAGTTTGTGTCTCAGGGGGAGTTCATGAGTATGAAGTGCCTGAGTTATGAGCTGTGTGTTTTTAGTGTTCATGAAGAATTATGTGCTGAAGAGTGTCTCAGTTTAGTGTTTCAGTTTCAGAAGCCAATGTCTCAGAATTTTCTGCAGTTCAGAGTTAAGGGGGAGTATTGTATGTGTGCTGAGTTGCAGGGGGAGAGTAGTTTTGAAGCTTTGTATGTTGCTGGCATGTGATGATCAGAGTCTTGGAACTATCAGAAGATGATCAGTTGTTTTGTGTGTTCTTCAGCTTATCAGAAGCTGTTGTGTTTTGAAGAACTGAAGCTGTTGTGTATGTTTCATGGTTAAACATAGTTGTATCCGCTGCTACAGACTCTGTGCTATGTTTGCTATGATTAGAATTGTGTAGTTCTTTCATTGCTGAGTCCCTTGTGTTGAAATGAAGAACTAGTTATTTGTGAAACATTGATTTTAGCCCAAAATTTCCCAAAGGGGGAGATTGTTGAGTATTTAGAAGTTGGCTGCATGTTTTGGTAAATTCAATGTGTTCAAGCAAAGCATCTCCATGCGTTTAAGATGTCTTCAGAAGCAAGAAAGTGGATTTGAAGAGGTTCAGAAGCTGAAAAAGCCTTCAGAAGCAGTTTTAGTGCTTCAGACTCTGAAAGTGCCTTCAGACGTACTGTTCACTAGTTGACCAGTGTTGACTTCTTCAGAAGCTGGGTTTTTATGCGTTCTTTCTGTGCGTATCTTTGTGAGATTTGTCAAGGATTTATTCAAGCATTTTGGTTCTAGAAGACTGATATTTTTGTTGAAGATCTTGAGAAGATTTGCCTCGTGTTTATGCTTAATTATATTTGTATTGAAGAATCTTTGCAGATTGAATTCTGAATTATTTGTTTCCTTATTGAGCCTTTTATAATTCAGAAACATATCAATTGCTGAAGATTGGATTCATAATTAAGAAAGCTGTTGAAGCCTATAAATGGAGATGTGCTGCTATGTTGAAGACTACGAGTGATAATTCAGAAATCAGAGAAATAGAGTCTTTGTGTTTAAACTTAGGTTTATTTGTACACCACTCATCTGAGTTGGTTTAGAAGTTTTATTGAGTTGTAATTCATTCTAAGCCTTTAGGTTTGAATGATGTCTTTGTGTTATTGAAGTGTGTCGTCAAAACTGGGTAGTTTGTCAGAAGTTGTTTTGTAACTGAGTTAGTTACTTGAATAGGAAGTTAGTAGTGTTATAATACTTAGGTGGTGCTCCTGAGTAGAAATCAGACTAAAGGAGATTGATTGCTTAGGTTGGGAACAGGAGGGGTCTGTGTCTTGAGTCTTAAGGATTAATTCCAATAGTGGATTTCCTTCCTGGATTGGTATCCTCCAGATGTAGGTGGTGTTTACACCGAACTGGGTTAACAAATATCTGTGCCTTTTTACTTTTCTGCACCTTTATTACTGCTTCTGAACTGTTTTTTGTTTGTGCTCTGTTTTACGTTGTTTGCACTCTGTGTTAAGTTCCTGATAAGTTCCAGCCAGAATTTCAATCTAATTAAAAGCATCATCAAAACACTAAGAGCCAATCCACAAAGAAACATAACCGACAGATAGAACTCAAATCAATTCGGACGTCTTCCCATAAAACGGGTATTATGAACCTGAAAACATTTCTGCACATTCGTTTTTCTTATTCTTGGACGACTCAAAGAATGGTTCTTCTATAGTAGCAAAAAGGTTCTTCAAGTATCTCATAGCTGCTGCACTTTCTTCCAGTTTGCTGGTCTTCACTTTGTTTTTCAGTCATCACTTAAACCTGTGTTGATTGTACTTTTAACATATTTAAGGGAGTAAAACTTTTAAGAAATGAAATATAAAACTAATAACTTTAGTTATCAACTAAGAGAGTAACATTCCCTCAAAAAAAAACTAAGAGAGTAACATGGTAAAAAAATACTTACAATTCAATTGACATGATAAAGAATTATCTATTTTTAATGTAGTGTATAAAAAGAATTATTAGAAATGTGGGGGACGCTCACAAGTCCTTGTTGAATTGGAAAAATATTGAAATCGGTAGGTTGGATGTCGTGATTGGGGTTGAAACTCCTGCCCTCTACTTATGTGTATGAATTTCAATGATTATTTATCATTTCGTCTGTTTAAAAAAAATGTGAGGGGATCGTGTCCTCTATAAGTCACTTTGGATCCTCTGACACGGGTTACACATCAAATTTTTTAAATACAATTGTTGAATCATGTTGTATTATCTTAAATCACAGATATACATTTTGAATCAATATACATAATTTGAGATTTGAATATCAGATCCTGCACATATAATGCAATATTTTTATCAGATGAGTTTAGTTCACGAGGACGAACATCTATGTCATTTAATAGTACACGTAGTGAGATAAACTATTATATATATATATATATACAAATTATTTCTTTTTATTTATGTGAAATGAGTAAATAAATAAATTTTCAATGGTAACGTGGATTTAACAACTTTAAGATAGTAACGTTTCCTAAAGAAAAAATAAAAAATACTAACGTGCATACACCAACTTGTCAAAATAAAAAGCGTGTATACCCCAACAACATATCGAATATGACCAGTTTTATGAATAAATAAAAAAGTATAATCTCACAAGTTGGCAATTCAAAAACTAGTAGGTAGTTTCAATTCTTTAAAAAAAATTATAATAGGAATGATTTATTTTTGAAACAGACTGGAGAATGAAATATAAAAAGGAATTCTGATCATCAATCAATTAGACATAAGGTTAGGTTTGCCATATCATCTATCTGGTCATATGTCATTCAATCAATTGACTATTTTGTGCAATATCAAAAGTTGATTGATGCAATAAATTTCATATCATTAGGCAGACATGTCAACGTACAATGAGGGATATGTGGAACTATTGAATGAATAGCTTGTGACCTCTGATTCCAACACAACTATTACTCATACTTGAAATCTAAATTGAAAACCGTTTCAACAAACAAGCCTTTTCTAAACTTTGATTTAGATTATTGTAAAATTTTATAGTATAAACTAATGCACGGTCTTTGTGGTTTGATATTTTATTTTAATAAAAACTAGCATACTTTCAATTGTGTGTGGATAATATAATCCTCAGCTTATCGGTTTTCTAAATCAATAACATCAATTTTAATTTTCTTTGAAATGAGAAATTTGTTAGGCTAGTTCTTGTCGCTGAGTGAATCTATCAGAAATGGTAAAGTTTTAAGTTTAAATTATTCTACTTTAGTTTCCATTTTTAGCTACATTTAACCTTTTGCACTGTTTGATTCGCTGAGCGAGGTAATTTCACTTGGCGAATTTGACAGAAATTGTAAAGTACGGGTTTGTATTGAAGGTGAGAAAAATGTTGGAGCAAAATTGGATTTGTACAATACCTCTAAAGTTTTGATGATAACGAAGTATTAAAGAACAATTGGATATGCTAATATACATTCAAGTGTGCAGGACCATATATTAAAATTTCATGGTATAAAATCAAGTTTTGACCCTGGAGAATGTATTCAAGAGCATTTGGAAACAAGGGAAGCTGAAGATCTGCATCAAACTCTAAAGACTACCAGACTCTGAAGACCATCTGACTCTGAATGCTATCAAACTCTGAAGGACAAAAGACTTTAAGGTACCCTGATGCCACGTCAGACTTTGTCTTTTTCTGAAGCTGTCACTATCATACTCAGATATACAGTTTGTCCTCTTATAACCATGTGTAGATACAAACAAAGAACTTCAAAGACAAAAGAAATAAACAAATAATTCCAGTTGCAGTAAAAGAATTTCAAATGTCTAATCAACATCATTATCCATATCAGGCAATATTCTAACATCCTTGATTTGAAGCTTCGCCAACGTCTCTCAAATCCTTGCAAATATAAGGAGTTGAAGACTTGAAGCATACCAACTAGACTCTACAATTTTACATGTGCCCTTACTCTATCATATTCAAAAGCATATAGAACATTTAAGAAATTCTTACTAAGTTCATATCTTAGAAATTCTAAGTTCATAGAGTCTATTCTGTTTTGTAAATGTTTACACCTTTGACTGTGTATCAAGTGTAAGAAAACACTTTTATTTGTAAACTCTTAGAAGTCTCTTGCAGTTGTAATTGAGCATTTAGAAGTCTCTTGCTTGTGTGCTTGAGCATATGAAGTCTCTTTGTTGTGTACTTGAGCATTTGTAATCAGTTGTGATTGTAGTGAAAATCTCTTGGAAGTGCAAGGGGACTGGACTACTCCTGGATTGTAAGAGGAACCAATATAATTGTTTTGTGTCTGCTTTCTCTCTCTCTCTCTCTCTCTCTCTCTCTCTCTCTCTCTCTCCTTATGTTTGTTTTACTCCGCTGCTATCAGAATCTAAGTCAGACTCTAAACACTTCAGACTCTGATCAACACTAAAACACTTAAAAAAATTTGAAAAAGACAACACAATTCAACCCCTCTTCTTATGTTTTTCTCACCTTCAGTTGGTACCAGAGCATTGATTTGTGCTTTGCCACTTAACTGTGCCACATTTAAAGATCTAGAGAGAAAAACATTTTTGGTGATGAAAGTGGTAGTGTTGCCACTGGTTCTGGTAGAAACAACAAAGCTGATGTTAACTATGATTACAACACTTCCACTATTGAGAAGAACAATTACTCTATGAGTCTTCCATCCTTCAATGGAGATGCTACTCAGTTTTTATGGTGAAAGATCAAGATGTATAACTATATCATATGTTTTGATGATGAGATGTAGGACATCATTGAAGATGGTGTTGGTTTTGTTGTTGATGTAGAAGGAATGGTACTGGATAGAAAGAGTCTGACTGAGGCTCAAAGGAAAATCTACAAGAAGCATCACAAAGTACCTGGAATTCTTGTGGATGCTTTACCTCACCCAGAATAACCCAGATTGTGGATAAGTCTACTGCTAAGTCCATCTTTGAATCTCTGTGCTTTGCCTATGAAGGAAACCAATAGGTTAAAGAAGCTAAGGCTAACCAATTGGTTCATCTGTATGAGCTTTTAGAATGACGAAAGATGAAGATATTGAAACCATGTATTCAAGGTTTCAAACTCTTGTATCCGGTCTTCAGGTTCTGAACAAAAGCTATTTTTTTCTGATCATGTTAAGAAGATTCTTAGGAGTCTTCCTCCCAGGTTCAGACCAAATGTTATAGTTATTGATGAAGCAAAGGACTTGAATAAACTAAGCTTGGAGAATCTGAATAAACTAAGATTAGGAGTCTTCTCTCAAAAGTCACAAGATTGAGCTTGTTAGAGACAAACCTGCTAAGAAGTCCAAGTCCATTGCTTTGACATCTATGGAAAAATCTTCTAAAGCTCTCCAGGCTACTGAGTCAGAAGAATAAACTCTTGATGGAGGTTCTAACAATTATTCATATGTTGAAGAAATGGCATATTTGACCAAGAAATTTCATTACCTGACCAAGAAAATGAGGTTTTCAACTAGGAGCAGTGCTTCAAAAGGATCAGGTTTCAAGAACAAGAAAGAAGATCATAAGGGATGCTTCAACAACAAGAAACCTGACCACTTTATTGCTCACTGTCCAAAGTTACAAAAGGACAAGTAAAAGAAGGAGAGCTCTGAGAAAGAGAGTTACATAAGCAAGCTCAATAAAAGTCTTATGGCAACATGGGATAAGTTTGACAATGAGTCAGACTCAAATAAAGATGATGAAGAAAATAATCTGGAACTGATGGCCACAACAGCTTCTGATGCAGAATATGAATCAGATTCTGATGATGATGATGAGGTATTTCTAAACTTACTCACGAAGAGCTAGTTGATGCTGTAAAAGAACTTGATGGAATTTGGTTAAGCAAATTAAAAGAGCTAAAAGTTTTAAAGTAAAAGTTTGATTTGTTGGACACTTGTAACACATTTATCGAGAAAAATAATGAACACCTTTTGGTCAAAAATTACATTCTTGAAAATGGTGATCCTACTAATTCTGGAACTGCAGATCAAGTTTTACAGAGACAGTATGATCTTGTGGTAGAAGAAGCTTAAACCTTGAGGGGACATATTAATGATCTTGAAAACAAAATCCAGGTTTTGGATAATACTTTGGTCACCAAGCTCGACAAAGGCTATAGTAAAACATTGACCAAGCATGAACTAGCACTTCAAGAGTTTCTGGCTAGCACCATTGAAAGAAGTAAGATAGCTTCTATGATTTATGGAGTAAGCAGAAACAATGGCAAAGGAATTTGTTTCTCAGAAGAAGCACCTTTGAAGAGGATGCATACTTATGTGAAATCAAAGAAACCTCCTTCTCCAGAATGCTTACAGAAAGGCTTGTACTCTCACTTTGTATCAGAAGCTTCAAAAGCTCAAGGTCTAAGTATATCGGAATCCAGAGTCTCCAAGTCCTAGTTCTGAACAAGTTAGAACCCAATACTATAAAGTCAAAGGTTCTAATGAAGTCTAAATCAAAGACTCTGAAGCCTCAGGATCCAAAGAACTAAAAACTTGTATCTAAGGACAATTTAAGACCAAATTTTTTTAAATCTAAAGTCTTGAACTGTTCTCAGAAACATAGATTCAAGCTCAAGGAACAGTTGAAAGGAAAACCTTTCAGAACTAACCCAAAAGGACCCATAAAGATATGGGTACCTAAGAATGAAATTATCTATGTTTCAGATATGATTAATGGGAGAATCATAACACCAGTCTTGGTACCTGGATAATGGTTGCTCATGACACATGATAGGAGATAAGCTTATGTTCCAAACCCTAACCATAAAAGAGGGAGGAATTGTGGCGTTTGGAGGAAACCAAAAAGGCAAGATTATTGGTACGAGGACTATTGGTAACTCCTCTATCTCAACTAATAATGTCTTGTTTGTTCATGGACTTAAACAATTTTGTGATAATGGTTATGAAGTGGTGTTTGATAAGACCACGTGCATAGTTATCAAAGAATCTAACAAATCCATAGTGTTCATAGGTCAGAGTAAAGGTAATGTTTATAAAAGCAATTTCTTAGAATTGGCTAATTAGAAGGTAAATTTCCATCTGTTAGTGAGTGATGAGAACTGGCTCTGGCGTAAAAGGTTAGGACATGTAAATTGGAAATTAATCTCTAAGCTTAACAAGTTAAAAACTTGTCAAAGGACTACTAGAGTTACACTATCACTCAGATGCTCTCTATGGAGCATGCCAGAAAGGGAAAATTGTTAAAACTTCTTTCAAAACAAAGAACATTGTCTCTACCTCTAGACCCTTAGAACTGCTTCACATTAATTTATTTGGACCAGTAGGTATTGCGTCAATCAGTGGTAAAAAATATGGATTAGTCATAGTTGCTGACTATAGCAGGTGGACTTTAGTTAACTTCCTTATAACTAAAGATGAAGCATATGATGCGTTCAGTATCTTCTACATACAAGTATAAAATGAAAAAGAATTGAAAATTCTGAAAGTCTAAAGTTATCATGGAGGTGAATTTGAAAATGAGCCATTTGAAAACTTTTGTTAAAAACATGGAATCTTTCATGAATTGTCTTCTCGTAGAACTCCATAACAAAATGGAGTTGTAGAAAGAAAGAATTGATCTTTACAAGAAATGGCCAGAACTATGCCCCATGAAACTAAAATTGCTAAGTACTTTTAGGCAGAAGTTGTGAACACAAGATGTTATGTTTAGAACATGATCTATATTAGACCTATTCTGAACAAAATATCATATGAACTCTTTAAAGGAAGAAGACCAAGTATTTCTTATTTTCACCAGTTTGGATGTACTTGTTAAATCTTGAACAACAAAGTCTATCTAAAGAAATTTGATGCTAAGCTCAAAAGTGTATATTTTTAGGCTACTCTGAAGGATTAAAGGCATACAGAGTGTATAATTTTGAAACTAACATAGTTGAAGAATCAATACACATCAAATTTGATGACAAAGATCAAGACAATAAAATGTCAGAGCTAGTTGAAAGTTTTGCAGAGATACAAGTTTCTGAAGATGACTCAGAACCTATAAAAGCATCTGGACCAGCTTATGAAGCCTTTGAACCTGATGGTGCACCTAAAGTACCAAAAAATGATGTACATTCAGAAGCATATCCAGATCAGGAAGATTCTGAAGAAGCCAATGATGGTTAAGAAGAAGCTACACAATCTAGAAGGACATTCAAATACAAGTCTTCACATCTAGATGAGCTAATTATTGGAAACAAAGATAGCCCTCTGAAGACAAGATCAGCCTTCAGAAGTGGATTTTAAAAGAGGGCATGTTGATACTACTCTCTTCAGAAAGAATCTGAAAAAAGACACCTTAATTGTTCAGATATATGTAAATGATATCATTTTTGGTTCTACTAATGCTACTCTTTGCAAAGAATTTTCTAAGACAATGCAGGATGAATTTCAAATGAGTATGATGGGAGAATTGAAGTACTTTCTTGGTATTCAAATTAATCAATGCAAATATGGAGTCTATGTTCATCAATCCAAGTATACAAAGGAGCTTCTGAAGAAATTCAGGCTAGAGGATTGTAAACTGATGACAATATCAATGCATCCAACCTGCAACTTAAGCAAAGAAGATACTGGTAACAAAGTGGATCAAAAGCTGTACAGAGGTATGATAGGTTCTCTTCTCTATCTAACAACTTTAAGACCTGATCTTTTATTCAGTGCCTGTTTGTGTGCAAGATTCAAATTAGATCCTAGAGAATCTCACTTAACTGATGTTAAGAGAATCTTCAGGTATCTGAATAGAACTACTAATCTTGGATTTCTTTATAAGAAATCTCAAGATTATAAGCTAGTTATATTATGTGATAGTAACTATGTTGGGGATAAAATGGAAAGAAAATCCACCAGTGAAAATTGTCAATTCCTTGGTGAGAACTTGATATCCTGGGATAGCGAAAGACAAAGCACCATTGCATTGTCAACAACAGAAGTAGAATACATCTCAGCTGCTAGTTGTTGCACACAACTACTATGGATGAAACATCAGTTAGCAGAAAATCAGATATATGAAGGTAGTATCCTAGCTTACTGTGATAATATTGACGCTATTTGTGCATCTAAGAACCCTATTCTTCATTCACGAGCCAAACACATTGAGATAAAACATAATTTTATGAGATTATTTTCATAAAGGTGTTGTAGATATACAATTCATTGATATTGATCATTAATAGGCTGATATATTTACAAAACCCTTAACTATTGAAAGATTTGAATTTATCAAAAAGAATCTGAACATCCATTTTTTATCAGAATGATGCTTGCCTTTGAAGAGTAACTCGAAGTCTGAAGGATCTCAGAAGCAACTCTAATCAGAGCCTCTGAGGGAGTGCCTCTGATGTGCAGTAGTCTCTGAGTAACCACAACCTCTGATGTAACTTAGAACTTGGATGACCTAGAATCTAATAAAACATATAAGTGGAAAGGTTTTTAACTTCTTAATTGACATATGTCCCACTCATATGTCACGTTTTTTAGTAAGTTTCTGACATTGGTTCTAACTGTTGAATATTAATTGTTAGACAATGATGATTAGGCTTTGAATGCTTTTATCTTGCGCCCCCCATTGTCATTAATGTGTATTTGTGGTTTCAAAACATAAAGTTAAACAGTTTAACAAAAACACTTAATTAATGATGGTCGGATTTAGGCAAGTGTACCAAATCGTTTAGCAAGTAATAAAATGATAAGTAGAGTATCATATCCACATGGACTGACGTTTTAACCAAACAATTTGCGTTACTTATTTTGGAACAATAAAAATAAATAAAGATAAGGGTTTAAAGTTTTGCAATTTAATCTGTTTGCAACAGAGGAATGTTTACCTGTTTTGATTGCAGAATGCTAAAGGTGGTTTGGATTCTTCGAATTCCCTCTATTTAATTGTTGGAATTAGGTACCAGCCAAGTCTTATTCATGCTATTAATCATTATCTATCTAACTGATTAGTTGTCGAGTAGCACATGTTGATCACACAGGTAGGTACACGTGAGGTCTTACTCTCTCAGAGATATGGGTTAATTCCCCTCCATCTCTCAGTTGCCACCATTACACAAGAGTTCCTACATGTGTAAGTGTTTAGGGTTGTCAGTCCTATAGAGAGATACACTTACGCGCGAAGGTTTTCGTGTAGGTTCTTACTTTCTCAGAGGTATTTCAAACAATGACGGATGATAGGGTTCCTAAATTCAAAGTATCCTAAAGGTTTTCTCACCTATTGAATCTTAGAAACACATAGAACACTCTCCCTATCAGTAGTTCTACAAACGAGCAGCCCTATCAACGTCTTCCTTACCAAGGTGCAAGGAGAATGAAGTTACTGGGCTGATTTAAGTAGTGAAGTCACCTGTTTCCCTAATTAATAACTAGTTACTACCTGATTGGAGTAGGGTTGCACCAATATTAGGGATGTCACCTCCCTAAGTACCTTTATCTCAAGTTCTTCTCTATGGCTTGTTTCCATAGTTACTGATTAGTTACTTCCTAATTAAGACAAGTATACACCAATATTAGGTATGTCACTTCCCAAAGTGCCTATGTATCAGGGTTATGCTTTAGAAGAGACAAATCTTACGCACGACAGCAAAATTAAATAACATAAAGAAAATAACTGAATAAAGACCTTGAATTAAATAAATTATGCAACAACCAGAATAGAGATTCATCTTAGAACCCTAGCATAAAAATATTTAGTTACACATGGTAACTAAAGACAAATTACAAAAGAAATAAAATATACCCTAGAGACTTAGAGTAAGGAGAGAGAAACTCCTCCTGGAAGCTCTTGGAGCTTTCTTTCCTCTTGAACCGCTTCATTCTGAATGAGAAATTATGAATGAAAGGCTTGGTATTTATAAGGAGAGTTTCCACCTGAAGATGAGCTCAAAAACCGGGCTTTTCCCACTTAAAAGTAGCAAAAAAGAGTTGTGGTCCGCATTCAGCAATGCTCATGGCGCATGGCCTCTCCTCGGGGTGCATGAGAGTGCAAAAAATGCACTCTTGGGGAGCCTACCTTATGTTTGGGGCGCCTGTGAGTGTGTTTTGATGCATAAATCTTTGTTTCTTCGTCCTTTTGTGTGTTTGCTTCCATATAAGATGTCTTGGGACCTAGGAACATAATTTCTCCCTCTGTAATGTCTTTTGAGGCCTCTTGGATCTTCCTTCTTGCCCTTCCAAAAGTCTTCACAAGTCTTAAGATGTCTTGCTTTGCCGATTTGCATGATTTCTTTGTGAATTACATCAAAACACCCGAAAATTGCTATGTTTCGAGAAGAATAGAATTTTAGACTCAAATATAGAAAACATTACAAATGCCCCAAAATCATAAGCAAAATTTCTATAATACTCCTCTATTCTGGATTTAAAACCTACTGAAAATGACTAAAAAACATGCTAAGAATAACGTAAGAGGACCTGTCATCAATTAACTTCACACACTTTTCACTACTCACTTCCAACACTTTTGTACTCAAGACTTCTATGAAAAACATCCTATTTTCAAAAAAACCTCTTAGAACCCTAAAATGACAGAAATGGCCTCTTCTAATGTGTCCTCTTCATAGAAAGTTCTAATGAATCTGGAATCACAAGCATCTATGGTTCCTAGGGCTAGAACTATGTGAGTTCTGTAAGATGATCTCAAGCTTATAGAGGAACATGTTGTGGATTTCGGATCATTCAGAAGAAATGGATTTCCTTTCGAGAAATTCTTCAATCCACAAGAATGGAAGGAATTCTTTGACGTTCTAAACAAACCATGCTACAAAAATCTTGTGAAGGATTTCTGGGTGAGAGCAGAAGTGTATGATGAAGCTTCTTCTCAAAGGAAAATTAATGCTCTGATTACTGAAGACCCAAGTAGAAAGTGTAACACCCTAATTTTTCCATTTATTTAATTTAATAAAATTAAATTACACTTCCTATTATTATTTATGGCGATGTGATATTTTACTTGTAATAATAGGCCATTGTTGAGAAAATGTAGAATTTTAGTGATTATTAGAATTTTATCGGAATTAAAATAATAGGAAGAGTGGTGGAGGAAGGAATAAATTGTGATAAGTGAAGGGGAGGAGTATAAATAATAATAATAATAGGTATCCTAATTCCTTAGTATAAAAGGGAAAATAGAAAGTCAGAACAAAGAAGAAGAGAAAAAGAACAGAATGTGAAAACCTAGCAAAAAGGGAAGAGGAGGAGAAGAGAGCACTAGCCTAGGAAATCAAGCCAAAAACCTGCAATCTTTGAAGAATTCGAGGTAAGGGGGGAGAATCCTTCATCTTTAGGCTTTTAATTTTAAAAAGGGAGAAAAGGGTTCTCAAACCCTCATCTTGTTGAGTCTATTGATTCTAAAATTTAGAGCTGTTATGAGCCTTATGATATATGCTATGATCACATAAAATTAGTAGAAAGAATTGGTGATGAATGGTGTTGAGGAGTGGTGTTGGTGAGTGTAGATTGAAAGAGAAAGATTGAAGTAATTAGGGTTTTTGATTAATGAATTAAACATATAAGAAATTGTTGTAATTAGGTGAATTGTCTGGAAATTAGTGTTTGGATATTAGGGTAACCTTAGGGTGATGTTTAGGGGCGAATTGGGTGAGTTTGGGGTCGAATGTGGAGCTTGGGAAGGCTCCCGTGAGTGAAAACGCAGAAAAACTGCGATTACTATACAATGAGAGATGCGCACGATCGTGTGCCTAGGCAGCACGACCCGTGTGGAACTTTCTGCAAAAATCCCATTTTTCTTTGTTGAGCACGTGCACGGTCGTGCTCTATGGGCGCACGACCGTGTCCCTGTGCAACATGGGAGAAATTTGTTTTTCTTCATGTTTTGAGTTTCGAAAGAGGTCCCGTAGCACTGTACCTAGGGTAGGGAAGTGTGTTTAGGTGTTTTAGGAGTGATCCTCTTAAAGTAATGGTGAGTCTATGATAGATATAAGATAGAGAAGTATAAGACTAATATAAACGAAGAATATGGTGTTGTTGATTGTGATAACTGATGATGTGAAGAATAATGATAATGGTGAGATATTTCTTGTTAATGATATTGAATTTCGGTGAGATACTTCTTGTTAATGATATTGAATTTTGGTGAGATAAATCTTATTTATGGTGTTGATATTGGTGGGCTAAATCTTAATTTTGAATATTGGTGAGACAAATCTTATTCATAGTGTTGATATTGGTGAGACAAATTTTATTATGGTGTTGAATTACTAGTGATGATTTATTGTGTATCTGTATTGGTGAGTTATCCTCATGCATCATATCATTATTAGGAAAATTGGTGAGTCTATCTTCCGTAACACACCTCTGACATACAAAAATTGGTGAGTAAAATTGGTATCACATGCATATAGGTGATAAGAATGAAGTACATTTTGCATATAAATGTTGATGTTTTAAAATGGCGGGTGTTGTGAATGACGTGTGAATATTGATGTTTAAATTGGTAAGTCTTACGAATGATGTACGTAAATATTGATGACTGAAATACTATCATTATTCAATGATATTTGTGTTCACTAAATATATGTTATGAATTGTATTCTCACCCCTTTGTTGTTGTTGTATGTTTGTGGTGTCTGTACTCGTGGGGTACAAATACTCAGGTTGAAGAGCTCTAGCTGCGGGGTGATTGGAAGGTGGCATGGAAGTTTTCTTCAGTTTTATTTTATTTATGAAAAACTATGAAGACGATTTACATTCTCTGATCTGTAACACTAGGGTCAGGGGTTTTGTCGTTTGATTATGTTTTTTGGATTTGGTTTTTGGAACTATGATTTATTTTACTATGGTGTTGAGACCTTAACTTAGTTTATTTGAAGTTGATGAACTATTCCGTTGTTTTACTTATGATTTTTGTTATGAAATGGTGAAACGTTAAGCATGTGTAGCACCTGTTTAATTAAATATATTTGTTATTTAATAATTAAAAGTCAGTGTCTTAGGGTGTTACATCGTTGGTATTAGAGCCTGCTTGGTCCATCCGGCCTAGGTATTATAACTTTGTTTCATCCTTTTAGGCAATATGTGTGCAAACACTATAGATGCCTAACTTACTAATAATTATCTGATCATTGGTGGTGCATATAAGAATGGCTGGAGGTAGAAATGATCAAGCAATTGTTGCTGCCCTAGAGGCAATGGCACATATGATGGCTCAAGCGAATGAGGCATTGCAGGCGCAACCGAACCAGCACGGTGGGGATAACGAGTTATGTGTGCTGGGGAGATTTCAGAAGAACAACCTACCTACTTTCAATGGAAGGTACGATCCTGAGGGTTCTCAGATTTGGCTCCAAGAGATTAAGAAGATTTACAAAATGATGGTGTGCATTGATGCACAAAAGGTGTTATTCGGGACTTATATGCTAGCTAAAGAGGTTGAATATTGGTGGGAGAATGCTCGCCGAAGGCTGGAGGCTGCACGTACTGAGATCACTTGGGAAGTCTTCGGGAATGAGTTTTTGGGGAAATACTTTCCAGCCGATGTCGCAATAAGAAAGAGGTTGAGTTCCTTGAGCAGAAGCAGGGAAGTATGTCGGTAGCTGATTATGCGGCGAAGTTTGAGGAGTTGTCCAGGTTATGTCCTCATTACAATGCAGTGGGGGCTAAAGTTTCTAAGTTTGTGAGTTTGAGAATGGACCGCGTCCAGAGATTAAGTAGTTTATTCGCTATCAGGAAATTCGTCAGTTTTCAGTACTGGTCAACAAATGCCGTATTTGTGAGGAGGATAGTCGAGCGAGGTCTTCTCACTACAAGATTACTAGTGAGAAGAAGGATAAGAATCAGGATCTTGGTATGCCATACGAGGTTCAAGTTGACAAAGGGAAGCATAAGAATCAGGATCTTGCTCATGCTCCTATGTGATGCTTTACATGTGGTAGTATTGGCAATAGCGCCGCTGAGTGCAAGAGTACGGGGCTGAAGTGTTTCATGTGTGGAGGACAGGGTCATTGTGCTGCGGAGTGTAAGAAAATTGTTACTTGCTACAACTGTGGTGAGCTAGGTCATATCAGTACGCAGTGCCAAAAATCAAAGAAAGCGCAGTCTGGAGGGAAAGTGTTTGCTTTGAGTGGAGCTGATTTCTCAAGTTCAATTAACTTGATCAGAGGTACATGTTTCATTAATGATGTCCCTTTGATTGCTATTATTGATACGGGAGCTACGCATTCTTTTATCTCCATTGATTGTGTGAAAAGATTGAACCTTGAAGTGTCTTCGATGTCAGATAATATGGTTATTGATACACCAACTAATGGTTCGGTGACCACTACATTAGTTTGTTGGAATTGCCCTTTATCGATTTATGGGAAAAACTTCGGGATGTAGTTAGTTTGTTTATCCCTGAGTGAACTAGATGTTATTCTGGGGATGAATTGGTTGAGATTCAACCGTGTCTATATTAAATGTTTCTATAAGACTGTATTAATTCCTAAACCACGAGAGAATATAGATTCAAAGTTTATGTCAGTCGGACAAGTGATGATGTCTCTGAAGGAGGATGCTCAAGTGTTTATGATGTTCGCCTCTTTGAAGGTAGAAGGTGAGTTTGGGTATGAGTTCTGGTTACGAAAAGTGAGTTTCCTTGGTTATGTAATTTCCAGTAATGGGATAGCAGTTGATCCATCTAAAGTGGATGTCGTGTTGCAATGGGAGGCTCCTAACTCAGTTACAGAAATAAGAAGTCTCTCAGGTTTGGTTGGGTATTATAGGAGGTTCATCGAATGGTTTTCAAAGTTGGTGTTGCCTTTGAGACAATTAACTCGGAAGGGGCAGGTGTATGTGTGCGACATTCAATGTGAATAAAGTTTCCAAGAACTTAAGAAGAAGTTGACGCCGGGGCCAATCTTGATTTGATCAGAACCTTGGACTCTGAGTTCTCAGATTCTAACTTTTTCAGAACCCTAGCTTGTTCAACTTTTGGAACAAAGTGGGAATACATAACCTTCTGTATACATTTAGAACAAGGAGGTTTCTTAGTTTTCACAAAAGTCTGATCCTTTTTGAAAGAAAATTCTGTTGTGAAACCAATTCCTTCTCCATTGTTCCTACTTACTCCATAAATCATGGAAGCTAATTTGCTTCTATCAATGCCACCAATGATAAAATCTTCAGGAGCATTATCAAATTTTGTTAAGGGTCTGTCAAATTTCTTGATGTTTGAAAATTTATTTTTCTCCCAAATTTCATTTCTCATTTTGAGATTTTCATTTTGGATTGACAGACTCTTGTTTTATCATTTCAACAACTTGGACTCTTCTGTAAACAAATCAAACTATTTTTGTAAAGTTTTTAAAGCTTTTGATTTGTCTAGACAACGTCCTAATTTATAGAATACCTCATCATCATCATCATCTGAGTCTGAATTAGATTCTGCATTAGAAGTTGTAGTGGCCATCAGTGCCAGATTAGCTTCTTCATTATCTTCCTTTTCAGGTTCTGATTCTTCATCAAATTTATCCCATATTGCCATAAGACTTTTCTTGAGTTTGCTCTTGTAACTTTCTTTCCTAGAGCTCTCCTTCTTTGACTTGACCTTTTGTAACTCAGGAGAGTCAGCAATAAAATGACAAAGTTTCTTGCACTTGAAGAAACCCTTTTGTTTTTCCTTCCTGTTCTTGAAAATTGATCCTTTTGACTCACCGCTTCTACCTAGGAACCTTCTCTTCTTGGTCAGGTAATCAAATCTTTTGGTTAAATAAGCCTTCTCTTCAAGACTTCAATCATCTTCATAATCTCCATTAGGAGCTTCTTCTTATGACTCAACAATATTTAGACCTTTGGGAGATTTTCCATTTGATGTGATAGCAAGAGACTTCGACTTATTCGCAGGTTCATCTCAAACAAGCTCAATCTCATTACTTTTGAGAAAACTTACCAGATTCTCCAATATTAGTGTGTTCATATCCCTTGCTTCCTGAATGGCTATAACCTTTGGTCTGAACTTGGTAGGAAGACTCCTGAGAATCTTCTTGACATGATCAGGTACGGTATAACTTTTGCTCAAAACCTGAAAGCCTGATACAAGAGTTTGAAACCTTGAATACATGGTTTTAATATCTTCATCTTCCTTCAATTTGAAAAGCTCATAATGATGAACCAACTTGTTAGCCTTAGCTTTTTTTACATGTTGGTTTCCCTCATAGGTAGAACATAATGACTCAAAAATAGCTTTTGCAATAGATTTGTCAAAAATCTTGGTATACTCTTAATGAGGTAGTGCATCCACCAGAATACCTCGTACTTTGTGATGCTTTTGAGTAGCAGTCAGAATTTTCCTGTCTGTCACTATTCCTTCTGTATCAACAGTAAATGAGACACAGTCTTTAATTATGTCCCACAAAGCATCATCAACATCAATGATGTAATTGTACATTTTGTTTTTCCACCATGAAAACTTAGTATCATCTCCACTAAAGGATGGAAGTTTTAATGATACTAACTGAAGGTGAGAAAAACACCAGAAGAGGGGGTTGAATTATGTTGGCTTTTTCAAAACTTTTCTAAGTGTTTATGCACTGGTCAAAGTCTGATGGATTCAGAGTCTGACTCAAAGTCAATTACGAAGGTGAGAAAAACACCAGAAGGGGGTTGAATTATGATGGATTTTTCAAAACTTTTGTAAGTGTTTATGCACTGGTCAAAGTCTGATGGATTCAGAGTCAGACTCAGAATCTGATACGAAAGGGAGAAAAACACAAGAAGGGGGGTTTAATTGTGTTGGCTTTTT
The DNA here is from genome assembly GCA_018208015.1 of Medicago ruthenica. Lineage (NCBI taxonomy): Eukaryota > Viridiplantae > Streptophyta > Magnoliopsida > Fabales > Fabaceae > Medicago > Medicago ruthenica. The sequence continues at coordinate 51,199,056 of CM031375.1, forward strand.
CTGGTTTCTTTTTCTTGTTGTTAAAAAGCTATTCAAAATCTGAGGTATACAGATTCTGATACAGAGTCTGAGTGCAGTGGATATAGTATAGAAATACAATGATAAAGATATATATATATATATATATATATATATATATATATATATATATATATATAGAGAGAGAGAGAGAGAGAGAGAGAGAGAGAGAGCGAGAGAAAGCAGACACAAGACAATTTTATACTAGTTCCTCTCACAACACAGGAGTAGTCCAGTCCCCTTGCACTTCCAAGGGATTTCACTATAATCACTCTGGATTACAAATTGCTCAAGCACACCTGCTCAAGACTTCCTGCTCTAGGACACTTCCTAAAGACTTCCTTGCTTAAGCACGCCTGCTTAAGACTTTCTGCTCTAGGACTCTCCAAAAGACTTACTTGCTCAAGGACAACTCCAAGAGACTTACAAGTGCTCAAGTACACAAGCAAGAGACTTCTAATGCTCTAAGGACACACCTAAGAGACATATAGTTGCTCAAGATTTCACCAGGAGACTTGTACACTAAAGCTTCACAAGATGAGACTTCTAATTTGTTATACACTTGATTGAACAATTGGTAGTGTATAATGAACAAATGAACATACTCTCTTACAACTCTAGGATTTCTAAGATATAAACTTTGATACAAAAATTCTAAGAGTTTTGCGTTATTAGATTTGATAGGGTAGTGTCATAGTAGAATAATAGACTCTTGTTGATCTTCTTCATGGTCTTCAGCTCCTTTTATAGGCAGGGATTTGAGAGACGTTGGAGAAGAGTGCCAACACAAATAGAGTCGTTGAGAAGCTTCAATCAAGAACGTTGGCCCTTTGCCTGATATAGATAATTCTGTTGAATGGTCTTTGAATTTTCCTTTGCTGAAAGATGAATTATCTGTTGCATTCTCTTTGTTCTTGTGGTCCTTTGTCTGTTTGTGCACGTAGACAGAAGAAGATACAAGAACTGAACATATCAGATCCTTGATAGTGACAGTTCACAGAATAAGACATAACCTACGTGGATTCTGGGTCCCTTCGGATTTTCTCAAATCTGAGGGTCATCCAAGTGTGTGGTCTGCTTCTGAGTCCGATGACCATCACAGAGTCTATTGAGGTAACTCACCAAAAACTGTGTGGTACCCGTCTTCTTAGGACATTGACTTCTGGTTGACCTTTCTTCAGGTCTTCTACCATAGTCTTCTTTGCTTCTCTTAGTCCTTCTGATGCTCTTCAGAGGTTCATCCTTGAATGATAGATTCTTTCTTGATTCTACACACTTGAACATATGTTAGTATTCCAATTGTTCTTCAATACTGTGTTATCATCAAAACCTTAGAGGAATTGTACAAGACCTTCTTGTTCCAACAATCTCCCTCTTTTTGATGATGACAAACACAAGTATTTTGAACAATTGTTGTTAATCTAATTAACAGTTAGACTTCAGGGTATGGGGTTTGCAATCTCTCGATGAGTCTGACAGTCTCAGGTTCTGAGGTTTGCAAGCTTCCCCTGAGTCTGTGATAGTCCATTAAGGTGAGGTTTGCAAGCTTCCCCTAAGTGGAATCCCGAATAATTAAATTCATTCTTAATCACTCTTGAGTGCATCAGAACAAATAACAAGAAAGCATATCAGAACATCAACCAGATATCAGATTGGTCACACACAGGTTTGTAAGCTCCGATTAAGTCCAGTCAGATACCTCAAGATATCAGACATTTGGTCAAACAGAAGTTTGCAAGCTTCGATTAAGTCCAGTCTGATATCTCATAAGTTCTGATGTCATTAACATTAAGTGCATTATTTTTTCATTTTCAATTTTATAACATTATTCAAACGATAAAAAGTTCCTTAGTTCCTGATTAGGCTCAGTGTTCAAATACTTTATTATACTCCCCCTTTTGTCATCAACAAAAATTTATGCAAGTTAAAAAGATTTAACAATGTATGCAAGTGATAAAAACAGAGACAAAAACAAAGAAGAGAAGAAAAACTTAAATATAATCTAAGAATAGATTAACACTATTTAGATCAGCTTACAATATATTTTAGTTAAAGTAGTTAATAAAATAAGCTAAGAAACATAAAGAAAACTAAATCCTAAGGTATAACATTAGCATCTTATCTAACATTGATTCCTAAGCTATATTGTTTAATCTTATTATTGTAAGGTCTTTTGCATCTTCAAGTTCTCCATATATACCAAGAAACCTTCACAACCTTTACTCTGGAGATGTCACTAAATAGAACCTTTCTGCCCAAATCTAGCAATCAAAATTTCATCTCCATCTTCGATGTAGTTTAAGCAACCATATTTAAATGTTAAGGTTTTCTTCCCATTATTGAGTTGAACCCTAACACATTTACAAATGGGAGAGTTGGGCTGCTTAAACTGATCCCCCACACTAGATGACTTAATCTCTGGTTCTTGATTGATTACATTCCATATATCATCCAGAGCTTTAAGGATGTTCAACCGTCCTTGCATTTTAACCGGTCTTCTATTTCACACTCATCCATAGTGGATATCATTTTGGGTTCTTTGTTAACAACATTCATTGCTTCTCTTTTGATCGAGCAGACACTGATGAGTTCATGTTTCAGAATTTTCGTTTTTCTTATGATTCTAGGGAAAACAAGAGGATTTTTCATGAATACTTTAAAAGACATGATGAAGTGAGTGATAAATGGAGAGTGTGACTTTCAATATAAATAGAGTGTCACAACTTTTCATCTTCAGGCGGTTTTTAAAAACATTAAACGAGGCAAAAAGCATTAATGACAAAGTGGGGCGCGAGAAAGCATTTTTCAGAGCATAAACATCATTGCCTACATGTTATTACCCAACAGTCACAAGCTACGTAAGATAGTTACTTAGAAACGTGATACATAGGTGGACAAGTGTGTGAAAAGACAAATGTAGACTTTTACACTTACGTGTATTGTTAGAGCCTAGATTATTTAACTTTTGTGTCACTCTAGAATCTATTACGTATTCAGATTCAACTTCTTGTCATAGAAGCTTATATAGACTTTGACTAAAGAAGCTTCTGAACCTTTTTTAGATTTTGTGTTATCACTCAAGGACAAGTATCATTCTGAGATAAAATGCATATTCCGATTCTTTTTAATAAAATCAAATCTTTCAACAGTTAATGGCTTTGTAAAAATAGCAGCCCATTGATGATCTATATCAATCAATTGTATGTTTATAACACCTTTCAGGACATAATCTCTTATAAAATGATGTTTTATCTCAATATGCTTGGCTCTAGAGTGAAGAATTAGATTCTTAGATAGACACATAACAACAATATTATCACAATAAACATGAATATTACTTTCACTGATCTAATAGTCTTTCAACTAATGTTTCATCCAAAGTCGTGGTATGCAACAACTTGCAGCTGATATGTATTCTGCTTCTGTTGTGGACAATGCAATAGTGCTTTGTCTCTTACTAGCCCAGGATATCAAGTTTTCACCAAGAAATTGACAATTTCCACTGGTGGATTTTCTTTCAATTCTATCCCCAGCATAGTCAACATCACAAAATCCAACTAGCTTATAATCATGAGATTTCTTATACAGAATTCTAAGATTAGTTGTTCCTTTTAGATACCTAAAGATTCTCTTAACTGTTAAATAAGATTTTCTAGGCTTAGATTGGAACCTTGCACACATACAGACACTGAATAAAATATTTGGCCTAGAAACTGTTAGATAAGGTAAGGAACCTATCATACCTCTGTACATCTTTTGATCCACGTTGCTGCTTGATTCTTCTTTGCTCATGTTGCAGTTTGGATGCATTTGAGTAGCCATTAGTTTACAATCTTCAAGGTTGAACAGCTTTAAAAGCACCTTTTCATATTTGGATTGATGAACATAGACTCCATCCTTTCATTGGTTGATTTGAATACCAAGAAAGAACTATAATTCTCCCATCATACTCATCTCAAACTCAGCCTGCATGGTCTTAGAAAACTCCTTACAAAAGCAACATTAGTAGAACCAAAGATGATATCATCAACATATATCTAAACAATTAGAATGTCTTTCTGAAGAGAGTAGTATCAACTTGTCCTCTTTTAAAACCTTTTTCAAGCAAGAACTTACTTAGTCTATCATACCATGTCCTGGGAGCTTATTTAAGCCCATATAGTGATTTCTTGAGTTTGAAAACATAATCTGGGTGTCTTAAATCTTCAAACCCAGGAGGTTGTTTTACATAGACCTCTTCAGAAATAACATCATTTAGAAAGGCATTCTTAACATCCATTTGATATAGAATGATACCATGATTGACAACATAAGACAAAAGTAATCTTATTGCTTCCAGCCTAGCAACAGGTGCAAAGGTTTATGCGTAATCAATTCCTTCCTCCTGACTGTAGCCCTGTGCTACCAGTCTGGCTTTGTTCTTGATTACTTTGTTCGTTAAGTTTGTTCCTGAAGACCCAATTTGTTCCAATGATGGTCTTCTAAGGTAGTTGGACAACTAGATCCCAAACATCATTCATTTGGAACTGATTCAACTCTTCTTGCATGGCCACAATCCATCCATCATCTGCAAGTGCTTCATCAATTGAGGTAGGCTCACCTACAAAAATTAGTCCCAACATAGATTCATTTCTGAATGCTGATCTTGTTCTTAGAGGACTGTCTTTGCTTCCAATTATGAGCTGCTCTGGATGTGATGACTTGTATTTGAAGGTTCTTTTGGATTGGGTTGCTGCTTCTGGATCATCATGGGCTTCTTCTTCAGACTCGTCACCATTTGGATTTGCTTCTGGGACTGCATAACTCTCTGGTACTTTAGATGTATTGATAGATTCTGAGACATCTGTGGCAGGTTTAAATACTTGAATAGATTTTGGTAAGTCTTTTGATTCTTGTATTTCTGCAAAACTTTCAACCAGCTCTGACATTTTATTATCAGGCTCTTTGTCGTCAAATCTGATGTGTATTGATTCCTCTATCACATTGGTTTCAACATTATACACTCTGTATGATTTTGACCTTTCAGAGTATCGTAAAAAGATACACTTTATGGAATATAACATGTACATCCAAATTTATGGAAGTAAGCAATACTGGGTTTTCTTCCCATGAATAACTCATATGTTGTTTTGTTCAGAATAGGTCTTATATAGATTCTATTATGTACATAACATGATGTGTTTACAACTTCTGCTAAGAAGTACTTAGCCATGTCAGCTTCGTGGAGCATTGTTCTAGCCATTTCTTGTAAAGATCTGTTCTTTTATCTACAACCCCATTTTGTTGTGGAGTTCTAGTAGACTAGAACTCATGGAGAATTCCTTGTGTTTCTTTAAATTTTTCAAATGGCTCTTTCTTAAACTCTCCTCCCTGATCACTTCTGACCTTAAGAATTTTTAGTTCTTTTTCAGCTTGTACTTGAGTGTAGAAGATGTTGAACACATCATATGCTTCATTCTTAGTTCTGATAAATTTTACCCAAGTCCACCTTGTTAAATTTTAATCTATGATCCTGCACAGTTGAACATACATTATTTGTTATCATCAAAACACTATAGAAATTGTACAAACTAATTGTGTTCCAACAGAAGCAAGGTTGGAAAATATAGACAAGAACATTCCTCTCAACAATCAGAAGACTCGTCAGATTCAGAACACTCTTTCAACCATGATCGCACTCCTTCAAACCTTAACCTCTAAGCAAATCTTATGATTCTAACATTTTGTGTTTGCATTTTCAATGTTTATGTTTTTTTTTTTTTGCATTTTACTCCAATGCACTTGTTTTTCAATTCCTTCCATTAACAAAATCAATTTTTATTGATGACAAAAGGGGGAATTATGGCTTTGCATTTTTACCTCTAAAGTTACTATCTAGAATTAAAGGAAAAAAGCATATTAATTTTTTGAATAAAAAATTAGATGTTCATATGCAGTTCTAGTTAGATTTCAAATGGTAAAGATTTCTTGTTTAAGTGTTAGATTTGATTTGAGAATGTCATGTAACTAAGTGTTTATAATTTGATTATGGAACATTATCTCAATTGTGAACATCTTGTTCAAAATTGGTTAATTGTAAACATATTTTTAGTGTGATTGTCATAGTATTCTTATTACCATTCCAATAGTCAAAATGTTGTAAATCTTTTTCAAAAATCGTTTTTGAGCGTAAATTTTATGGAGGGAATCTATTTACCCCCCTCTTTGATGCTGCTAATGCTTTCTGCTTACCTTGAACCTCCACGTTTCCATCTAGGTTTAAAGGAGATTTCTAGACTTTTTCCTCCAATCCAAGTTAAAAGACAAACTGGAAAATCTAATTGCTTTTACAAGATTTGCTTGGGCGCTTTTCCTAGGCGCCTGAGAACTTTGGAGAGTAGTTAAGGTTGTGTCATTGTTAAGTGCCAAAATACAGTTATTTTCAATAGCACTTATTGACTTGTTTTTCAAATAATCAAGTATAAAAAACCCTAATTATACGTAAATGTAGATATTATTATAATTTAGGCCAGAAAACTTTTACTTTTTATTTCCCACACCTTTTTGTAGGTTTTTGACGCGACTACACTGAAATGGAACAATGCAAGTACACTCATTGGAGTCAAGCCAGTGAAATTAAAAGGCATATGGACAAATCCTGATTCACTAGGCGAGCTGCACCAAAGTGAAAGCTGGCAAGAATAGAAAATCCAGGGAGAAAAGCTAAAGAACATTCGCTAAGCGAGTATTTGTTGGCTACGAGATCATTTGTCCACTTGGCGAACTAAGACGGTTTATGAAAAGGATAAAGGATAGCTAGCCTGTCCTTGCATTGAAGGAAGCCCGATTCGATGGGCTATCATCACTTTCGCCCAACAAACATACATTTTTTGAAACATTAGTATGAGCATTGTAAGAATTTCTTAGATATCACTTGTAACAAAACACATTGTAAAGAGAGAGCAAAGAGAGAAAGGCTAGGTTTACATCATTCGAGGGCTAGGGAACTTGGAAGAAAGCTTGTTCATGCTTATTATTCATCAATACCCTTCCTTTGTTAGTTATGCTTTCCATGGGTAACTAAATTAATAAAGAAAAAAAATATAAGACCGGAGGGAAGACCTGGCCCAACAAACTACAACATCTAAACCCTAACAGAAGATACAACATTTCAATACAAAGGTGGTACAAAAACGAAACAACCCTAAATAACCACTACCACTGACAATCCAGTGAACCCACGCGTGGGCGCGAAACAGAATTGCAAAAGAACACAGAGTCGGTATTTAGTGCATCTGAATAGGTGTATGAATCGTCAGCCAAGACAAAAACTGTAACACCCATACTAATTTTTATCTAGAATATTAGCATGTGCATTAAAACTGATACTAGATACATCAAGGTTTTCAATAATAATACAACACAACTGAATGAATACAAATCTGCTCGTTAATACAACCAATCAAGTACCATAATAAATACTTACACAAAAGTCTGATAAGCTCCTGAGCTGGTTCATGACGAGCAACTGCACTCCATCCAGAATCTCCCTGATGAACTTCACCACGAACCTTGTGCTTACCTCTAACCTGCACCAGAAGGATTGGGATGAGACATAATGTCTCAGTGAGCTCCACCCAACCTACTGTTGGCAACCACGGGGAACCTAGGGTCGCCATGCCTACCCTGTTGGCAATCTTGGGGATACCTATTGGACTGTAGATCTTACCATTTAGGCCTTTAGTCACCACAAACAAGGGCTTGTACCCTTAGAATCAGGCTGGGCGCTCTCCAGAAGGGTACAAGGCCCACCTGACAGTCACAAATAGCCCTAGGTGACCTTCCCAAAGGGCACCCTCTGGGGGCGCCCTTAGAAGTTTACGAGGGCGCCCCAATCATGGTTTTGACCCCTTACGATTTGGGCCCAAAACCATGACCGGGTAGGCCCAAAAGAGGCTACAAATAGTAACCTTGGTGTGCGCACCTCGTTTTTTAAAAAAAAACGCGCAAATCCTCCGAGGTCGTTCGTAAACGCTCGGAGGGCCTTTGTGAAGTCGCCACCAAAGTTTTTGTGTAAAGGGAACGTTGATAAACCCTTAAGTTTTTATTTTGAAAGGGAAACGATAATAAAACCCTTTGACGATGAGGAAAGGATGGTCGTCGCAACCATTGTCGGGTTCGGGAGTCGATTACGCAAGGGGAAGGTATTAGCACCCCTCACGTCCGTTGTACTCAACGGGAACCTTCTATTTGGCTAAAGCTTAAATTGTTTTTAGATGTTTTGCGCGCATGCTTATCTATGTCAAAATATAATAAAAGGGGGGAAAAGAGATAAAAACAAACGAAAGAGAAAAAAAAGTTTTTACTATTGCGCTTGACAAGATGTCGATCTTGCTCCTACGTATCTCCCGGTAGTCGGAGAATTCAAAGCGTACGTAGTTCTTTGGTAGAAAAACGTACATGTGTTGGTTAATTTTAAATGGACGATGTTTTAACCGAATTCTTGCGATTAAAACGTAGCTTGTATGCTCGCGCTCGGGAGACTTATTAAGCGTATAGCTTGTATGCTCGCGCTTGGGAGACTTATTAAGCGTTTGTTCACGAATCGCACTAGAATTGTTAAAAGGTACGTCCGTTGGGTTAAAGGGTTCGAATTGGTCGCTATGGGACCAAAAGAGGTGCAATGGACTCAATCAAGTCAATCATTGACCGAGGAGACTCCAACGAGTCGGGGGATTGTTCGATTGATCCACTGGGATCAAGAACGGGTACAATGGACTCGGACGAGTCGAACATTGACCGAGTGACTTAAACAAGTCGAGGGATTGAATCTAGTGGCCACGGGGGACCAAAAGGTTCGGATTGACCGCAAGGGGCCAAGATTTGGTTTGGTTATGGTTGGATACGTTTGAAAATGGAATGACGATTGTCCGAACGACGAGACATACGTCACGCATTCGTACAATCGGGGCAATGGAGAGACATACGTCACACCATCCCTTTTTCATTCATGTTTTTGGGTAGAATTTTTTTAGAAATCCCAAAGTTTATCAAATCATTTGGTTTGGAACCCAAAGTGGAAAGATTTAACAATTTTGCTAGAAAACGCACAAGTTCGGCTCGTTTTGTGAGTTATTTTGAAAAGCGAACAAATTCGACGTATGTTCATGCTTGACTATTGAAAATCATGAACAATGTTTATTGTTCAAGTTTTGATTTGAAATGATGAACATAGCTTATTTGTTCAAGCTGTTTTGAAAGTTTAGGAATATAACTTGTTTTACAAGTTATCCACAAAATGTCACCCGGACTTGCGAATTTTCCAATATTGTGCAAAATCCTTGAACTGGTTTGAAAAAACATGAGTTTTGAAACTCCTAGGTTCTGAGCTCTTGGGCTAGAACCTCAAAAATTGCCCATTTGGGCACCTAAACTCAGATTCTGAGTTCTGTCATGGTCGCTCTGCGACCATGACTTCGCACTGCGAACAATGCGAAAAATTGAGTTCAGGAGCTGTTTCTGAACTGTTGCTCAGAAACAACTTCTGAACACACTCATGACCTTTTATGTGGGTGAAAAGCTTCGAGTTTTTGGGATGAAAAGGCCTGGACAAAACAGTTTTGGTGTTTTGAAAACCTTGGGATTTCTTTGAAATTCAAAAGGGGTTTTTTAGAACCAAGAGGTTTTGGACCAAAATTGCTATGCAAGCACAATTGAAAATGCAAAACAAAAGCTTGGAAACTTACAGAGATCCTTAGCAAAGCTCCAGCTGCAATGGATTTGAATTGATTGGAGGTTCTTGCAAGGTTTTGAATGTTGGTAATGGTTTTTGAACTTTGTAATGCTTTGTGTTTGGATTGTTTTTTTCTGGTTGCTTGTAAGGGTTTGTAAGCTGGAATGAGTAGTGTTTCTTTGTGTGTAATGCTCTTGAATTGCTGTTATGAGAAGTGCTTGTAACCTTGGGCATTGCCTTCTATTTATAGGCCAAAACCAAATCAATTTCATCATTAGAAATCCCCAAAATCCAGCTGATTTGTGGGCTAGGATCAGGCTGAATCCCTTTGCATTAAATGCTAATGGATAGAGGCAACCTTGCCTTGTGCCAAGGGTCAAGACTCAGCCTGATTTCAGCCTAAAATTCAAAGGTTTTTGGATAGCAATGATGATGAAATAGGGCTGAATTGCAATTGGCCAAGCTTGGGGATCAATCCTTGCAATCTCAATGGTTGATCAATAAAAACGTGCACTGTGATGTGCAGAGATTGGGGGATGCAAAAGGCTATAATTGGCTGGTGTGAGAGGGTGAAAAGCTGTTGCAAAACAGGGTAGGCACTCATGGCTTTTTCAAGTGAAAAATCCAGCTGGTTTGACTGGGTTTGGGGGGAGCAAGCAGGAGGAAAGTCATCAAGCAGATGGCTGGCAACCTTGGGGTGGTTAACAGGTCACTTGGGAGGGACAAGAGCTGCCCAAGGGCAAGCCCACTTGCTTGTCACATGCTAGGTTGGAAGAAAAAGCTTCCAACCTTGGCATTAATGGCAAGTCTCTCATTTCTGGTTTTGCTTGGCCCAATTAGCCATGAATGCTGATTAAAATAAATATGGAAATGATATGCAACAAAATCTGGAATTAAATCAAAAACACCAAAAATCTGCAGAAAAATCGCAGACTTCGCAGTGCGAAGTGAGCTTCGCAATGCGAAGTCATCATTTTTGAAATGTTGACTTTTCTATTGACTTTTGTTGACTTTGACTTTTTCTCCCTCTTTGATTCTTTTTGATTTTTTGTTTTAGAAGGCTTAGGACAAAATTGGGGTACTACAGTTGCCCCTACTTAATTGTGTCTTGACATAGAGTGTGTGAGTGGCGAGGGCATCTCATGAACTCTTTGCGAAGATCAATTAGGTAAAAGAAGGACCCGAATTTTGTCCTTCGCGTAATGGAAAGATTGCAGTAAAAGTAAAATATGCAAATGCAATAATTTGGAAAGGTTGATCGTTGATAAGTGCTTAAATGTTGTTATATTTTGGTACAAATTTAGGCACTTATGTTTACTTGTTGTACAAGTTACCTTAGGATTAGGGCATAAATGTGTTAAAAATGCAATAAATGTGATCCTAAGCCTTACCCCATTTGATTATGCAGGAAATACATGCTTGAACCTGATTGATGCAAAAGATTGAAGGTTTTCTTGATGCCATCGCTACAAGCGCAAGACTCATCGCTAGTAGCGAGGATAGGCAGAGATTTTCAGTGATCCATCGCTTGAAGCGCAGCATCCATCGCTAGTAGCGAGCCTAGGCAGGGATTATCAGGAGTTCATCGCTTGTAGCGATGAACTGGACGCTTGAAGCGAGCCTAGGCAGGGAATTTCAAAGGCTGGTCGCTAGTAGCGACAGACCTGGTCGCTATAGCGACCAAAGGGGCGGTTTAATGCTGATGGTGACGTGGAGCTCTATGATTGGCCAACTGAAGTCCTCGCTACAAGCGACAGACTGGTCGCTTGTAGCGAGCGTGCATTATCTCAGCATATTTAAGGATTTTTAAGCTCATTTCTTCATATATAGTTTTTTATCAGAAATCTTATTTTTCCAGAGCTTAGAAAACTTATAATCTTTGAAAGAGAATAGGCATAGAGGGAGAAAAACTTCATATAGCAATTAGATTTGGATTGAAGAAGATCTTAGGAAGCTTTGAGACATCAAGCTCTCACATATCTTCATCTTTCTTTCCTATTTTGCAAGAGTTGTCATGAAAATGATCAACCAATCTCCTTTGTTGGGATTGATAGGTAATCAATCACTCATGTTGTAAACTTTTGATTATTCAATATATGATTCTAGCAATTTTTATATACCATTGAATTTCTTCTTGCTTTTCAATCTTATGTTTGATTTAAATGTTGTTGAAAAAGACTTTTGAATCTAGGTTTAGAATGATTTTCTATCAAGATAAGAAATTCTAGAAATGGGATTTGGTTTTGATAATTACATTATAGTATTGGATCATAATGCTTTTGGATTGTTTAATGGATTGAGAAATCATCGATTAAACGATACAATCGATCTCACGATGTCATTTGGGAAATCAATGATTTTGATGAGCAATACGTAATAATGCAATATATAAGAAAACGCTAGAATTCGTATTTGTAATCAATCGGATATAACCAATGTTTGATTGATGAAAGTCAATCCTAAACACCTTCTATGTCCTATTACTCTACCATTTATTTATTATGTTTTAAAATTATGAGTAGTGTAGTAAAACAAATGATTAAACCCTAACTTAAGACGATAATCGAAGTTGAACGGAATATGATATCACATTAATCCCTGTGGAACGATATAAAAACTAATACTTACTTTTGTTCATTCAACAAAATGGCGCCGCTGCCGGGGATTAAAGTTTTTGATGTTATAATCATTGCAACTTTAATTATGGTTTTAAGCAATTTTGCACAAAATTCTTTTATGTATATAACTAATACTCTTATCCATCTTGTTTGCTAATTCTTTGTGGATAGATTATTGAAATCGTTTATGCGAGGTCAAGTTTCCGAGGACCAACTTCTTTTTGATTCCGAGATTGAAAGAACAGCTAGAAGAGCCAATAGCAAGAATCGGAGAAAGAAGCAACAAGCTAAGAGGAGGCAACAAGAGGAGAGTTCTGTTTCTAGTCAATCATCAAGTCCTAATCCGAGCCAAGAGTTACAAATGGCTGCAGCAGGAGATGGTTCAGGAGGTTCCGGGGTTCCATGTATTAACAGTCCACGTCGTTTTGCTCAATTGGGGAAAGCAACGCGGACTACCAAACAAACGGAAATGAAGACGGGGATATTACAAATTCTATATGCTAATCCATTCTCAGGATTAGATCATGAAGACCCGTTCCAACATCTCACTAAATTCTATGAGATTGCGGGAACCCTTGGTGAGACGGAAAATAATGAGGAGGCAATGTGGATGAGAATGTTTCCACATTCATTGATAGGCAAAGCTAAGGAGTGGTACTTGGACCAACCTCCTACGGTGATGACGAACTGGAATACACTTGAGGAGAAATTCCTTGAGAGGTTCTTCCCTCAGAATCGGTTTATGGAGGCGAAGACAACAATTGCGGTGTTTTCACAAGGTACAAGTGAAACACTATGTGAAGCCTGGGAGCGTTTCAAGTCAATGCTCAGACGATGTCCAAACCATGGATTTGATGAGTTAACACAAATTCATCTCTTCCGGAACGGAATGCAACAACAATCAAAGCTTTTGCTTGACGCTGCAGCTGGTGGTTCTTTAATGGCCAAGAGCGCGGAGGATGTTGTTGCTATTATTGACAGAATGGCTTTGAACGATCACCAAGCTCATCACAACCGGAGCCAAAGCCAAAGGAAGACTGGAATCTTAGAGTTGGGAACTAATGATGCGATCCTTGCACAAAACAAGTTGCTCACGCAACAAGTGGAAGAGTTGACAAAGAAAATGGCTAACCTTCCCCAACAGATGAAGGACATCCAGAACGACCAAAGAAGACAACACCAAGTCGCATCTTGCGAGCTTTGTTCGGGAGATCACCCAACCGGATTCTGTCCACCCCCCACAGAAGAGGTAAGCTATGTTGGTAATCAACCAAGGCCTCAACAATTCCAAAACCAATTCCAAAGCCATCCAAACAACTTCCCAAGAGGGAATAACCCAAATTATGGCCAAGGTTGGAGAGGAGAAGCTGGGCAGTACAACCGACAACCTTACCAGAACTATAACCAATATCAACCTCCACAACAAAACCGCAACCAATCCACTGATGAAACCCTCAATCTATTTATGCAGCAGTCAATGGCCAACCAGAAGAACACTGATGCGTCCATTAAAAATCTGGAGACGCAGGTGGGTCAATTGGCACAACAACTTTCCCAAGCTACTCAACAAGGCGGAACCTTTACCGCCAACATACAAACCAACCCGAAGGATCATGCATCATCATCGAAATGACAATTAAGTCATTTTGATGAGGGAGTCCTTGCAACAAGAGACAACGAAAATTGCAAGGCAATAGCTACAAGGAGCGGGAAGGTAATTGGCCAAGGTATCGGGGACAATCTAGAAGTAGAGAGAAGGGTGGTTGAGAATGAGGTGAGAGAGAAGGATGAAGATGAAGGGCATGAGGAAGAAATAGAAGATGTACATATAGAGGATGTAGAAGTAGAAAAAAATAATAAGGATGTAGTTGAAAATGAAAATATTGTATGGAAGAAGGATGTGGTGAAGGAGAAGAGCAAGAAGCAAGATATAGTGAAGAATGCACCAACACCGCACCTACCTTACCCAACTACACCAGCCAAAAAAGAGAAGGAGAGGCAGTTTGCTAGGTTCCTTGAAGTTTTCAAGAGATTACAAATCAACATACCATTCTCGGAAGCCTTAGAGCAAATGCCGGCGTATGCCAAGTTCATGAAGGAAATCTTATCCAAGAAGCGGAGATTCAATGAAGAAGAAACAATTTTGCTAGATGCAAATTGTAGTGAGATCATCCAGAACACATTGGCAAGAAAGAAGAGAGATCCGGGCAAAGTTACATTGCTCGTGTCCATTGGCAATGTTGATGTCGGCAAGGCACTTATTGATTTGGGTTCAAGCATCAACCTAATACCACTATCCGTTGTCAAAAGGATAGGTCATATAGTTGTGAAGAGAACCAACTTAACCTTGCAATTGGCCGACAAATCCTACACTCGTCCATTGGGAATTGCTGAAGACGTGTTGGTGAAAGTCGACAAGTTCTTGTTCCCCGTCGACTTTGTAGTGATGGACATTCCGGAGGATGATGACGTGCCACTACTTCTTGGAAGAACTTTCATGCAAACGGCACGGATGATGATTGATCTTGACGGAGGCTTAATGAAAGTCCGTGTGGACGATGAAGAAGTCAATTTCAACATCCATGAAGCCATGAGGTTCCCTAGTGATAAAGCTGCGTGTCTCAAGATGGATGCAACGGAAGAATTGATAGTTGATACGAGAAACCAGTTGCATGATTTGACGCATCTTGAGAGAGTTTTGACAAACGCACTAAATATCCTAGGAGAAGAAGATGAGCTAGAGCTTGAAGAGTGTTTGAAGGAGCTCGATTCGTTAAAGGAAATTCCTCCTCATAAAGCAATAATCGAGGAATTGACGAATGATGCTAAAGTAGAAGAAGTGAAACCGGAGATGAAGATATTACCCTCACATTTGAAGTATGTGTTTCTTGATCAAGAGGGTACCAAACCGGTGATCATTAGTAGCTCCTTATCAAACCATGAAGAAACCAGATTGGTCGAAGTTTTGAGGTCCAACAAGGAAGCAATAGGTTGGACACTATCCGACTTAAAAGGGATAAGTCCTTCCTATTGTATGCACAAGATCATGATGGAAGAGGATTATAAGCCGGTGGCACAACCTCAAAGACGGCTAAACCCAAACATGAAAGAAGTAGTCCGGAAAGAAGTAGTGAAGCTACTAGAAGCCGGCATGATATATCCGATCTCGGATAGCTCTTGGGTTAGTCCGGTTCAAGTTGTCCCTAAGAAGGGAGGTATGACGGTTATCACAAACGAGAAGAATGAACTCATACCGACGAGAACCGTGACCGGTTGGAGGATGTGTATCGACTACCGGAGGTTGAACAAAGCAACGAGAAAGGATCATTTTCCTCTACCATTTATGGATCAAATGCTAGAGAGGCTGTCAGGACAAGCTTTTTACTGTTTCCTTGACGGGTATTCAGGTTACAATCAGATATCGGTGAATCCAGACGATCACGAGAAGACTGCATTCACATGTCCTTTTGGGGTATTCGCATATCGACGCATGCCGTTCGGTTTATGTAACGGTCCAGCAACATTTCAAAGATGCATGCAAGCTATATTTGCCGACTTGATAGAGAAAAGCATTGAAGTGTTCATGGACGACTTTTCAGTTTTCGGGTCATCATTTGATTTATGCTTGGAAAATCTAGATACGGTACTGAAAAGGTGCAAGGAAACCAACTTGGTGCTCAATTGGGAGAAGTGTCACTTCATGGTAACCGAGGGTATTGTCCTTGGTCACAAGATCTCCTCCAAGGGTATCGAAGTTGATAAAGCTAAGGTCGACGTGATAGGGAAACTTCCACCACCAGTCAATGTCAAAGGAATCCGAAGCTTCCTAGGCCATGCCGGGTTCTATCGGAGATTCATCAAAGACTTCTCAAAAATCGCAAAGCCATTGAGCAACTTGCTCAACAAAGATAAGTCTTTTGATTTTGATATTGACTGTTTAAATGCATTTAATAGTTTAAAGGATAGCTTAACATCCGCACCCATAATCACCGCACCAAACTGGATATACGATTTTGAACTTATGTGCGATGCAAGTGATTATGCGGTAGGCGCGGTGTTAGGTCAACGCAAAAACAAAATTTTTCATGCTATACACTACGCAAGTAAAGTTTTAAATGACGCACAAGTCAATTATGCTACCACTGAAAAAGAATTACTTGCCATAGTGTTCGCATTAGAAAAATTTCGTTCATATCTCATAGGTTCGAAAATTGTTATTTGGACTGACCATGCAGCTATCAAGTACTTGATTACCAAACCCGACTCAAAGCCGAGACTCATCCGTTGGATGTTGCTACTCCAAGAGTTTGATTTGGAGATTAAGGACAAGAAGGGGACTGAGAACCTAGTAGCTGATCATCTGTCCAGATTGGTGAACAAAGAGATAACGAAGAATGAAAGGGACATCCTTGAAGAGTTCCCGGATGAACAGTTGCTTATGGTGCAAGAAAGACCATGGTTCGCGGACATGGCAAATTACAAAGCAACGGGGTTCATTCCGGAGGATTACACTTGGCAAATGAAGAAAAGGTTGTTGAGAGACGCCACTCAATTCATTTGGGATGACCCATTCTTATTCAAGATTGGAGTAGACCACTTAATAAGAAGATGTGTTGCTAAAGAAGAAGCCAAGGACATCATGTGGCATTGTCACAACTCGCCATATGGTGGTCACTACAGTGGAGAAAGAACTGGAGCTAAAGTTCTTCAAGCTGGCTTTTATTGGCCCTCGTTGTTCAAAGATTGTTATGAACATGTGAAAGAATGCGAGAGTTGCCAGAAGACCGGAGGGATTTCAAAGAGGAATGAAATGCCTCTACAAAGTATCCTTGAAGTCGAAGTCTTCGACTGTTGGGGTATTGACTTTGTAGGGCCATTTCCATCTTCTTTGAATAACGAGTATATTCTGGTGGCTGTTGATTACGTTTCAAAGTGGGTTGAAGCAATAGCATCTCAAAAAGCCGATAGCAAGACAGTGGTCAAGTTTCTGAAAAGGAACATCTTCTCCAGATTTGGAACTCCAAGAGTGCTAATAAGTGATGGAGGTTCACACTTCTGCAATCAGCAGTTAGCAAAAGCACTTGAGCACTATGGAGTAAAGCACAAGGTAGCTTCACCATACCATCCACAGACGAACGGTCAAGCCGAGGTATCCAACCGTGAAATCAAGCGGATACTTGAGAAGACCGTGTCATCTTCAAGGAAGGATTGGGCTATGAAACTGGACGAAGCGTTGTGGGCCTATAGGACCGCATACAAAGCTCCTACGGGTTTCACCCCATTCCAGTTGGTGTATGGGAAAGCGTGCCACTTGCCGGTCGAGTTGGAGCACAAAGCGTTTTGGGCGCTCAAGTTTCTGAACTTTGATCAAGAGCAAGCTGGGGAGAAGAGGAAACTTCAAATGCATGAGTTAGAGGAGATGCGTGACCAAGCCTATCAGTCAAGCAAACTCTATAAGGAAAAGGTTAAACGGTATCATGACAAGAAGATCATGAAGAGGGAATTCAAGCCTGGTCAGATGGTCCTGCTGTTCAATGCAAGACTGCGATTATTTCCGGGTAAATTGAAGTCCAAGTGGTCCGGTCTGTTCATGATAAAGGAAGTGAAACCTTATGGAGCTGTGGAACTTGAAGATCCTATCACCAAGTCGACGTGGACAGTGAATGGACAAAGGCTTAAGCCATATTTTGGAGGTGAAGTCGTTCGACACACGACGACGATTTCACTCGTCGATTCATATGCGTAAGCGAAACAGGCGTCGATCTAATGACGTTAAACAAGAGCTTGTTGGGAGGCACCCCAATTTTGTAAGTATGTTCTGTTTTTAGTGTTAGTTTACTTCTGTACAAGTATTTATGCATGTTGGGATAGTAGCAAGAACTCCAAAATTTATTTTTCTGTTTTCTGTCATGGTCGCTACAGCGACCAACTCATCGCTGTAGCGATGGAATTTACACTTGTCGCTTGTAGCGACGCACTTGTCGCTTGTAGCGACAGTTTTTGCACTTGCGCTTGTAGCGCAACAGTACGCTTGTAGCGATGGGCTTTTTGCCTGTCGCTGTAGCGACGAATCGCGCGCTTGTAGCGGGCGTATCAGAAAACAGTTTTATATTACCCAGGCTAGTCCTGTCGCTTCAGCAACTCCCCAACTACTTTCATTAAGTACCCTAGCCTTCTTAACTTCCATTTTCGCACCTCTTTCACTTCTGTAAACATCCAATCAATTTCTGCATTTCTGTTCTTCACATTCTGCACAAATCCTCAACACTTAACTCTGTACCTGCAATAATCTTGTAAATCAACACTCCAGGTATGTTATTCGACCTTGTCTGTTAATGTTTTTCAGCTTTTTACTTGCTAATGGTGCTTGCATGCTGATTTCATATTTTAGGGTTTAGGGTTTTTGCAAATTTTTGAACTTAAGAGCACCCTGTTGATTACCCATTGTTTTACATAGTTTTGGTTGTTATAAATGAACAAAAATCACTTGAAAGACTTCCCTGTAATCCTTTTGTTCATAGGAATCACATTTTGGAAAAACCCTTTGTAAAATTTCAAATAAATTAGGGTTTTTAAGGATTTAGGAATTTTAAGTGATTGTTTCTCATTTATTTTAGCTTTGATGTTGATTTCGCATGCTATAACCAAGTCTAAATCAAGAAAAACACGAAATTTGAAAAAGGGTCTTCCTCGCTACAGTACGCTTGTAGCGAGGGAAAGAGGCATTTTCTGGGTTTCGTCGCTACAGCGACCAAGCTGTCGCTTGTAGCGAGCGAACCCAGAATTTGTTTTATTTTTGTTTTGATTGATATATGACTTGTGTCCTACCTGACTTTTATCTGTTTTAACTCATTGTGTAGGAATGGCACCCAAAACATCTTCTAAACGTCAAAGGAACGTTGAAGGTTCCTCGTCACGACCAAGGGTCAATGTTCAACCCCACGATGCAGCTCGTTTCCTCAGCTGGAGGAACCAGGAACGATACGAGGAGTTGAGGACAAGACGCATCTGGTCCGAGAAGAGGTTTGAAATTTCTGAGGAGGGTGAATATGGAGGTTTAGCAGCTATGATAAAAGAGAGGAAGTGGGGAATCCTTTGCACACCTCCTAGGAGGATCAACTATGAGATAGTGCGTGAGTTTTACGCGAACGCAATCCCCGCCGATCCGTCTGATGAGTTTACCTTCACGACCTACGTGCGTGGGCGCACCGTCACATTCGACCGCATGTCCATCAACGCATATCTGGGCAAGCCTTTGGAGCTGGTCGAGGAAGATAATCCGCTTGCACCCACTGCACTGTGTGATTTCTGTGAGCGTCAGAGGAGTGGTGACTGGGACCACGACAGCATAGCACAGGACATCTTCCAAGCGGGGAAGAGTTATGACGTGAGTAGGGCTTCGGGTAAGCCTTTCCGAGCATTCCGTGAGCACATGACCACTGAGGCTCAGGTAATCCTTACCCTGATTTTATATAACATCCGCCCCAAATCTCACACCTCCTCCACCACTTTAGATGTGACCCCCCTAGTCCATTACATCCTCACTCAGCGTCAAGTGGACGTAGCTAGGCTGATTGCTAATGAGATGAGGATAGTTGCTGAAAGTGGACTATTACCCCCGGCCAAACCTAAATGTCCTTTGACTTTTCCCGGGTTGATTATGGGTCTATGTAGGAGAGCTAGAGTTCATATGCCATCACAAGTTGATGAGGAGATTAAAAATCCTATTGATGATAGATACATCAATAGGTATTGCTCTGCACCTGCACCTGTTGCCCCACCACCACCACCTCACACCTCAGCCGGACCGTCATCCTCAGCAGGACCTTCACATGTACCACCACCACCACCTGAGACTACTAGCCACCCTAGCCACCCGACCATTCCACCTTTGGACTTATCGAGTTGGGATTCTGCTACTGTGAGCTCTCTTCTGTTGGCGCAGAATGCGTCAAATCATCGGGCACTTACTACGCTTCAGAGCCATCTGCACGACAGTGGCCAGAGCCCGTGGACACCTGCGTTCTTCTCCGAGCACATTGCTTGGCCTGGGGACAGGCCATTCTTTCCAGGAGGGGCAGAGGCAGCTGGTGCTGGTGATGATCAGGATGCTGGAGACGATGGTGATGACGACGCAGATGTCGATGCTGATCTGGGTGATGATTCTTCATATGCTACAAATTCTATTGATCGCATGGCAGCTGACTTGACTGACTCTGAGGACGACATGGCCACAGATTCAGATTGATGCAGAGCAGCAGATCTTGATTTGTTTTCCCTTTCATTTTATTTATTCAGCTTTGTACTTTAACATTTTGTTTTATGCTTTGTACTTTGAGTATTTCTTTTGTACTATGGATGATGTACCCTTTTTGCTATTATGTTATTTATATTTTGGGTATAACATGTTAGTATAGTTATTATTTATTTATGCTTTAGTGTTTATTTTATTATTTATTTATGCTTTAGTGTTTATTTATGTTAAAATTTTTTTGAAAATCCCAACAAATTTTGAAAGAAAGATGAATGATTCAAAAGCAATGCTTGAACTGTGAATCATCTGAGTGATAATGATAAGAATGAGTGTTAAAGCGCGCAGCTAAGGTACTCGTTTTCTCGTTTTTCTAGGTATATTCTTTAATGTGAATAAGTTCTTTACACGCACAAGTTAATTTATTCAGTTTTTAAGCAAGCATGTGTTTAGTTTTGAACCAATTTAGAACTAGCCAAAAATGTGAGGAATCCTCAACCAATGTATATATATGCAGGAGACCAATACCATGTTTAACTCAGCTAGATTATGTTAAATCTGTTGTTGTTTTAATTTGTATAAGAGCATTGAAATGATCAAGGCAATTTTTTGAAATTGAGAGAAATACTTGACCAAATGAACCTACCCTGTGAGATGAGTGAGTATCTGTTAACCCATCTGAGCCTAATGGAATCAGAATTGTTAACTGTGAACTGTCAATTTAATAAGCTCATCTGCTTATTTAAATTGCCGGAGTTTGTAAAAAAAAATTCAGTCACAGTTAACTCTCTATTGAATTCTGATAATTGTTTTCTTTTGAACCCTTATCCGTCGTTTTTATTGACCTTTGCCATAATAACAAAGGAACATTCGATTAGGGTATCATTGGAATAAGTTGGGGAGAAAGGAAGGTTTTATTTAAGTCAATGTATGGTGAATAATGTTAATTGATCTTGACAACAAGAAAAAAGAAATGAAAAAAAAGAAAGAAAAGCAAACCAAGAAAAAGAAAAGAGAAAAATGAAAAGGTTTGCAAGATTTCAAAGAAAAAAAGAAAAGTTGTCAAGAATAAATCAAGAATAGAAAAGAAAGAAATTCACCAAGTGTTGTATTGGAGAAAGAAGGAAGTTGTAATTAGTTTGAATGTTTCCTTTTGCTTGGCCATTTGAATTCAAATATCCCACATATGACAATTCTTTTGTAGCCTAGCCCAATTACAACCCTTAAAGTCCTTTTGATCAATGCCTTTTATGCTTGTGGAAATGATAATTAGATAGACACATAATTTGATTGTATGTTATCATGTTTATTGGATGAGTGTTCATAACCCTCACAAATGATTTCAATTGTTCATATACTTTATATAGAAGTGTGTTAGGTTTGGTTCAAATTTAAACATGTTGCTTGTTTAGGATTGTATGATTTAATTCCTTGTGTTTAGAACTAGTTCACATTTGTAGAATGTATCTTGTTTAATGAGAAACTAGACTTAAGCTTGCGCAATCACATTTGAATCACTCACTTGATATTTATTTCTTCGCACTTTTGAATCCTTTGCTAAATTGCTCAATACTGTGGTTTTCAAAGCTATGAAAAATTTCCTTTTGTTCTTTGGTTTGAGGACAAACCAAAATGTAAGTTGGGGAGAGTTTGATAAGTGCTTAAATGTTGTTATATTTTGGTACAAATTTAGGCACTTATGTTTACTTGTTGTACAAGTTACCTTAGGATTAGGGCATAAATGTGTTAAAAATGCAATAAATGTGATCCTAAGCCTTACCCCATTTGATTATGCAGGAAATACATGCTTGAACCTGATTGATGCAAAAGATTGAAGGTTTTCTTGATGCCATCGCTACAAGCGCAAGACTCATCGCTAGTAGCGAGGATAGGCAGAGATTTTCAGTGATCCATCGCTTGAAGCGCAGCATCCATCGCTAGTAGCGAGCCTAGGCAGGGATTATCAGGAGTTCATCGCTTGTAGCGATGAACTGGACGCTTGAAGCGAGCCTAGGCAGGGAATTTCAAAGGCTGGTCGCTATAGCGACCAAAGGGGCGGTTTAATGCTGATGGTGACGTGGAGCTCTATGATTGGCCAACTGAAGTCCTCGCTACAAGCGACAGACTGGTCGCTTGTAGCGAGCGTGCATTATCTCAGCATATTTAAGGATTTTTAAGCTCATTTCTTCATATATAGTTTTTTATCAGAAATCTTATTTTTCCAGAGCTTAGAAAACTTATAATCTTTGAAAGAGAATAGGCATAGAGGGAGAAAAACTTCATATAGCAATTAGATTTGGATTGAAGAAGATCTTAGGAAGCTTTGAGACATCAAGCTCTCACATATCTTCATCTTTCTTTCCTATTTTGCAAGAGTTGTCATGAAAATGATCAACCAATCTCCTTTGTTGGGATTGATAGGTAATCAATCACTCATGTTGTAAACTTTTGATTATTCAATATATGATTCTAGCAATTTTTATATACCATTGAATTTCTTCTTGCTTTTTAATCTTATGTTTGATTTAAATGTTGTTGAAAAAGACTTTTGAATCTAGGTTTAGAATGATTTTCTATCAAGATAAGAAATTCTAGAAATGGGATTTGGTTTTGATAATTACATTATAGTATTGGATCATAATGCTTTTGGATTGTTTAATGGATTGAGAAATCATCGATTAAACGATACAATCGATCTCACGATGTCATTTGGGAAATCAATGATGTTGATGAGCAATACGTAATAATGCAATATATAAGAAAACGCTAGAATTCGTATTTGTAATCAATCGGATATAACCAATGTTTGATTGATGAAAGTCAATCCTAAACACCTTCTATGTCCTATTACTCTACCATTTATTTATTATGTTTTAAAATTATGAGTAGTGTAGTAAAACAAATGATTAAACCCTAACTTAAGACGATAATCGAAGTTGAACGGAATATGATATCACATTAATCCCTGTGGAACGATATAAAAACTAATACTTACTTTTGTTCATTTAACAATCGTATCCAGCCGCTCACACTGGAGGTAGATCCACTGGGGATGAAGGTAATCGTATCCAGCCGCTTACACTGGAGGTAGATTACTTAAGATAGGTGTGATCTTATCTAGCCGCTTACACTAGAGGTCGATTCCTAATGGGGAAGTGATCTTATTCAGCCGCTAACACTGAAGGTCGAACACTGAGGGAGGTGATCTTATCTAGCCGCTTACACTAGAGGTCGATACCTAAGGATAGGTAATCTTATTCAGCCGCTAACACTGAAGGTCGATTCCTAAACAGGGGAGTGATCTTATTCAGCCGCTAACACTGAAGGTCGAACACTGAGGAAGGTGATCTTATCTAGCCGCTCACACTAGAGGTCGATACCTAAGATAGGTAATCTTATTCAGCCGCTAACACTGAAGGTCGATTCCTAAACAGGGGAGTGATCTTATTCAGCCGCTAACACTGAAGGTCGAACACTGAGGAAGGTGATCTTATCTAGCCGCTCACACTAGAGGTCGATACCTAAGATAGGTAATCTTATTCAGCCGCTAACACTGAAGGTCGATTAACGGGGAAGTGATCTTATTCAGCCGCTAACACTGAAGGTCGAACACTGAGGAAGGTGATCTTATCTAGCCGCTCACACTAGAGGTCGATACCTAAGATAGGTAATCTTATTCAGCCGCTAACACTGAAGGTCGATTCCTAACGGGGAAGTGATCTTATTCAGCCGCTAACACTGAAGGTCGAACACTGAGGAAGGTGATCTTATCTAGCCGCTCACACTAGAGGTCGATACCTAAGATAGGTAATCTTATTCAGCCGCTAACACTGAAGGTCGATTCCTAACGGGGAAGTGATCTTATTCAGCCGCTAACACTGAAGGTCGAACACTGAGGAAGGTGATCTTATCTAGCCGCTCATACTAGAGGTCGAACACTGAGGAAGGTGATCTTATCTAGCCGCTCACACTAGAGGTCGATACCTAAGATAGGTAATCTTATTCAGCCGCTAACACTGAAGGTCGATTCCTAACGGGGATGGTCTTACCCTAAATAGGTGCCTATCTTTGAGCCGGAAAACATGATTGTATGATGCATGTTATGCTCCATGTTATGCAGTATGATATGCAGTGCAATATGATATGAGATAGACTCAATCAAAGATTCCCGTTGGGGAATTGGGGACAGTTTGTGAAGGAGGTTCACTGGGAACGCTTACTTAACTGTTGATGGATGCTGGTGAATATGTGATATTCACTGGAGAATCCTTGTTGAGGATGCAT
Organism: Medicago ruthenica; assembly: GCA_018208015.1. Classification (NCBI taxonomy): domain Eukaryota; kingdom Viridiplantae; phylum Streptophyta; class Magnoliopsida; order Fabales; family Fabaceae; genus Medicago; species Medicago ruthenica. The sequence goes on from CM031375.1 coordinate 51,223,939, forward strand.
GACATGATTTATGAAATGCATGTGTATGAATGATTTGTATATGCATGCATGAATGATTGACATGATGCGTGTATTATGTTATGCATGATATGTGGGATGCTGGTTGGGTGCCGAGCAAGGTCGGTCTTGGTTGTGGTTGTGCCAATGATGATTGGACCTTTTTGTTTGTTTGGTTTGGAAGGACAAGGTCCTTTGCCTACATACCCGAATGGGATCAAAACCGGTGTAGTTCGGGCTTGTCCTGGGGATTTGTGTTTGTCTGCCAATGATGATTGGACTTTTTTTTTTTGCTTGAGACTCCCTGGGGGATGTCAATAAGGTTTGGCTCATGGGGATATAAGGATCATTTTGGAAGCATGATCGATATCCAGCCTTGTTTGGTTTGGATGTTTAGGGTGCTTACTGGGGAATTTTGTTCCTCTTGTACGACTGATAAACTCAATGAGACGAGATTAGACCGGCAAGGTAAAAAGTGGACCGGCATAAACATTCGGTAATCCTCGCGGGGATGACATCTTAAGGGATACATTTGAATATGGACGGGGTAAGACCGCGATAATTGATAAAGGATAAATACCTCGTGGGGATTGTTAATCCGCTGTGTAAATCGTGCTAAACCGCTGAGGAGCATAACTGATGGTTCCGCTGGGGATGCCTGTGCTTTGGTTGGTCAGTCTTGCTTGAATCGTCCCTTCCTGCTCTCGATTCGACGGGGATATTCCTTTTTGATTCACCAATGACTAGAAATCCCTTCAACAATTAACCGGGCTTGGCCTACGAGGTTTATCTACTCTCGTGGGGAGATATTGATGCACGCTTTTAAGTACTCACAATTCAGAGAAAATGCATTTGTTATCCAAAAACATAAAAGATTCCACGTAAATTTTCTTGAAAAAATTATCATAAAAAGGAAATCTTGACAAAAGCAAAAGACTTCGCTTGGGAAGAATTTTGTTAATGGGGAGGTGACCTGCCCCAAAGGTGTGGATCCTTTAATCGTATTTGGGATTGCTGATGCCAATTGGGCCCTTTGGTTGGATGTTTGAGGAATGTCAATGACAATTGGGCTTTTTGTGAATTGCAGGGAGAGTGCTAAACATGGTTGGGACTTGAATGATTTGTGCCCCGGATGCAACCAGGTTTTGGTTTAAAATTGTGGGCGCCACTGGAAATTGGGCTTTATTGCTGGGGATACCAATGAATATTGGGTTTTATTGTTGGGTGCCGAGCGAGGTCGGGCTTTTGGTTTTGGTTGTCGATCGAGGTCGGGCTTTTTGATTTTGGTTGCCGATCGAGGTCGGGCTTTTTGATTTTGGTTGATTCATATGTAATTTGCGCACGCAATTTTAATGCCCCCCCATTATTCCGAGATTGTACTGAAAAATTCGAAATAAATACCACACAAAAAAATTATATCGTACAGTTCAAGTTAATAACATGTTTATCAATGAACCAACCTATCACTCATTTAAGTAAATGAACAAATTGAATATTAATGTGAGGGGCTATGAACACTCATCCGGCAAATTTGATAACATTCCGATCGAGTTATGTGTCCATCCAATTATTTTTCTTAAAACATGAAGCATTGATCAAAAGGTCTTTAAGGGTTGTAATTTGGCTGGGTTACAAAAGAAATGTCATATGTGGGGAATTTGAATTCAAATGGCCAAGCGAGAGGGAACATTCTTCCTAACTTATACCTTTCCTTGTCCCAATCACCCTCCCTTTTTTTTTTGGGTGGCTTACAAACGCTCTCTCTTTGATCTCGACAACTCTTGGATTTTATCGATCTTCTTTTTTCTTTTCTCTTTTCTTTTTCTTGGTTTGCTTTTCTTTCTCTTTTTCTTTTCTTTGGTCGTCAAGATCAATTAAGAAGTCCAACGTTGCTCAACTTTCACAACCTTCCCCTTTTTCCCAACTTGTTTCAGTACGATACCCTAATTGAATGTTCCCTCCTCTTTTGGCAAGGGACACTAATCATGATGTTTTAAGGGTTCAAAAGTTGAAAGGAAATTATCAGAATTCAGTGATGTTTTAACTATGAACTGAAAATATATATTTTTTTTACAAACTCCGGCAATCTCATTAAGCAGTTGAGCTTATGAAAGTTGGCAGTTCATAGTTAAAAATTCTGATTTGTTAGGCTCGAAGGGGTTTAACAAATACTCACTTCTCACAGGGTGGGCTGTTTGTGGTCGATTGTTTTCTCTCGTTTTCAAACAAATGCCTTGATCATGTCAATACTTTTATGCAATTAAAAAGAGAAAATTCAGATTTAACATAAAAAGATCGAGCTAAACAAAAATGTCGGTCTCCTGCATATGTATTATGATAACTTTGAGGATTCCTCACATCTGGCTGGTTCTAAATGGTTCATAGAACAAACATATTAATAACGCAAATTGTATGGTATAACTTGGTATGGAATATACATTCTCCTTTCAAGTTTAATCATGGGAAAAAAAAAAAGGAAACATGCATTTTAGCTTTGCGAAAATTAATCACATTTATCATTACCATTCGCCTATGGCTAAAAACTTTGGCTTAAACCGTTGCGGAAAGATTTGTCAAATTTACATTACCAACAAAATTTCGACATTTACGCATATTAAACTTAAACAGGCATGATGATGACGTAAAGGTTAAGCAATAAAGGCAAACGTACTCAAATAACAAAACAAGAGTGCAAATATAGCTACAGAGTATCAAACAAAGGAAGCCTCTAAAGAGTGTACGAGAAAAATGACATAAACATAAACAACAAAAACATGAGAAAGCACAATAAAAAAAAAAAAAGGGTCACTCAAGGAGTGAAAGCCTCATCGTCCTCAGTCTCCTCATCCTCGTCATCCTCGTCCTCATCATCCTCATTATCTCCTCCCTGGCCTCCGGCCGCTGTACCACTGCCTCCAGCCTCTGAATGCTCTGGCCTATCCCCGGGCCAACGACCATGAGCTGCGAACATCTGGGGTGTCGGTATCTGATCATCGGGATCTGTCGGCCTACCCAGCTGCCTCTGAAGGCGATACATGGAATCATGCATCATGGTCATGTATCGATGAGTGGAGGCATTCTGCTCCAATAGGAAAGTGCAAGTGTGATGATCCCCTGATGCTGGTGGAGGTCTAGGCCGTGGCTGCTGTACCCTCGCCGCTCTCCTCCCTGTGCAGCGTCTGGAGATATACTCGTCCGTAATGGGGTTCTTAATGGTTTCAGACACATGCGGAGGGATGGCTACTCGGGCTTCCCGGCAGAGTCCCATGATAAGACCCGGGAAAGCAAGCGGACACATCTTCTTGGCCGGTGGCTTGATGCCACTCTCGACCACTATCTTGATCTCCTGGCAGATTGCCCGGGCCACATCTACTTGTTTATTGGTGAGGATATAGTAGATTAGGGGGGTCACATCCAAGGTGGTGGTGGAGGTATGGCTTTTGGGTTTTATGTTGTGGACTATGAGGTGAAAAATGACTTGGGCGTAGGTGGTAAGGTTGCCCTTGAGGGCCTTTGTGGGCTGCCCCGCCGCATTAAGCTCATAGCCTTTTCCGGATTGGAAAATGGTCTGAGCGTAGAGATCGTGGTTCCAATTACCACGGTTTTGGTGCTTATGGAAAGCACAAAGCTCATCATTTTCCAATTGGAAGGGGTTTTGGAGATAGGTGTTGATGGCGTCGCGATCGAATCTAATGATCCGACCATGCACCATGGTCTGATATGTAAACTCCCCCTCCGGATCCACGGGAATGGCATTCGCGTAAAATTCCCGGATTATGTCATAGTTGAGGTTTAAGGGAGGGTTTACCAAAATCCCCCACCGGCGTTGGTTTATTAACCGGGCCAACTCTCTCCAGGTGCCCCTCTCACTTATAATAAACTGCCTCTCAGGCCAGAAGGTCCTAGCAAGAAGCTCCTCGTATCTCTCTTGGTTCCGAAGACTTAGGAAGCGAGAGGCGTCAAAACCCCCTTGGGGTCTAGATCCCGATGCCTCACCCCTCGAGCGTTTTCCTACTGGTCTGGATGCCATCTGCATGGAAAATGACAAAGTCAGTATAATTGCAAGTGATTAAAAGTGATATGAGGTGAAACTAATGGAATTGAAAGGAAAAAATGGGAAAAACATAGGTTCTGTTCCTGCTACAGTCGCACTGCGAAGTCACGTTCGCAGTGCGAAGGTGTTCGAACAATTCTGGGTTGCCCAGAAATGGTCGCAGTGCGAAGTTGAACTTTGCTCTGCGACCATGACAGCAAAACCCCAGAAATCTATACCTCTTGGTTTAAGCTTCTAAAAGGCAATGCATGTAACTAAATGACTTCAGAATCAAAGCTGGGTATCTGAAAGAAACACTTAACAGCTCTCCTCCTTTCAATTTTTTTGCGAATGGGTCTTCAAAAACAATTTGGAAATTGAAAGAAACAGGCTTGTGTTCAGATACCCATGATGCATGCTTGCTAAATCCTAACTTAATACAGCAAACTAGGGACTAAATGTAGCTTATTATGAACTTAAATTCTAACATGGGAACTTTAAAATTAGAAACCCTAAACCCCTAAACAGTTGCAATACGAATTAAAGATGAACAAAGGGAAAGAAGAAAGGAAATCATACCTGGTTGTTCGTTCTGAATAGAAAAACACGAAATTAATGGAGGGAAGATTCAAAAATGGGTATGCTCACCCTTTTCTCTTTTTTAGATTTGAGAGTTTTTTTTCTTTTTTGAAGTTATGGCAAAAAAATGCTGTTTTTTTTGTTTTAAACGTTTGGAATAAATAAAAAGGATAGTGGAAATGGGTGGTTGAGAGGGAGTAAATGAAGGGTCAGCTGGGCTGACAAAATTCGCGTACTTCGCACTGCGAAGTACTTGAATTTTTTTTGAAAATTTTGCTACCCCTCAACACATTGGCCATTCATATCCCCAACTATGATTATGCATAAAAACAAGTAATAAACAAAAAAGTGTTGATTGCCCCTGCTAAAATAAAACATAATGTAACAAACATGAGCGAATGCGAACGGATAATATGTGGAGGTTCGGAATTTCCCCCATCCTCACATGTAGGCTCTAAAAGGTGAAATCTCCTAAGAAGAGGTCCTTAGATTCATAGACCTCACATGGAATTAGGGTTGTCTATGGACATACGTCGACATGACTTCAATTAATTCCACGTGAAAATCTCCTCTAAGCGGGGTTGGGCATCCTACCTCACGGACATACGTCAACGCGGGCTTCCGCACACAACCTCCTTCTAACTTAGTTTTTTTCTCAAGCTCGGGTAGAGAGCCTCACACGTCCGGCATTAATCCGAACAATGTGGAGTAACATCACTCAAGTAACCCCCGCATTTGATATATATATGATATGAATATAAAGCAAAATAAAGCAAATATAAACATAAAGCATATGACATGTATGAATAAAATAAAAGCATGGCGCGCAAAGAAAATAAAAACAATTGGCTTAAAAACCAAATAGGTTAGGCTTGACTCGCTAGTGGGAAAAGGGGTCCCCAGTGAAGTCGCCAGCTGTGCGCACCTCGTTTTTTAAAAAAAACGCGCAAATCCTCCGAGGTCGTTCGTAAACGCTCGGAGGGCCTTTGTGAAGTCGCCACCAAAGTTTTTGTGTAAAGGGAACGTTGATAAACCTTTAAGTTTTTATTTTGAAAGGGAAACGATAATAAAACCCTTTGACGATGAGGAAAGGATGGTCATCGCAACCATTGTCAGGTTCGGGAGTCGATTACGCAAGGGGAAGGTATTAGCACCCCTCACGTCCGTTGTACTCAACGGGAACCTTCTATTTGGCTAAAGCTTAAATTGTTTTTAGATGTTTTGCGCGCATGCTTATCTATGTCAAAACATAATAAAAGGGGGGAAAAGAGATAAAAACAAACGACAGAGAAAAAAAAGTTTTTATTATTGCGCTTGACAAGATGTCGATCTTGCTCCTACGTATCTCCCGGTAGTCGGAGAATTCAAAGCGTACGTAGTTCTTTGGTAGAAAAACGTACATGTGTTGGTTAATTTTAAATGGACGATGTTTTAACCGAATTCTTGCGATTAAAACGTAGCTTGTTTGCTCGCGCTCGGGAGACTTATTAAGCGTATAGCTTGTATGCTCGCGCTTGGGAGACTTATTAAGCGTTTGTTCACGAATCGCACTAGAATTGTTAAAAGGTACGTCCGTTGGTTTAAAGGGTTCGAATTGTTCGCTATGGGAACAAAAGAGGTGCAATGGACTCAATCGAGTCAATCTTTGACCGAGGAGACTCCAACGAGTCGGGGGATTGTTCGATTGATCCACTGGGATCAAGAACGGGTACAATGGACTCGGACGAGTCGAACATTGACCGAGTGACTTAAACAAGTCGAGGGATTGAATCTAGTGGCCACGGGGGACCAAAAGGTTCGGATTGACCGCAAGGGGCCAAGATTTGGTTTGGTTATGGTTGGATACGTTTGAAAATGGAATGACGATTGTCCGAACGACGAGACATACGTCACGCATTCGTACAATCGGGGCAATGGAGAGACATACGTCACACCATCCCTTTTTCATTCATATTTTTGGGTAGAATTTTTTTAGAAATCCCAAAGTTTATCAAATCATTTGGTTTGGAACCCAAAGTGGAAAGATTTAACAATTTTGCTAGAAAACGCACAAGTTCGGCTCGTTTTGTGAGTTATTTTGAAAAGCGAACAAATTCGACGTATGTTCATGCTTGAGTATTGAAAATCATGAACAATGTTTATTGTTCAAGTTTTGATTTGAAATGATGAACATAGCTTATTTGTTCAAGCTGTTTTGAAAGTTTAGGAACATAACTTGTTTTACAAGTTATCCACAAAATGTCACCCGGACTTGCGAATTTTCCAATATTGTGCAAAATCCTTGAACTGGTTTGAAAAAACATGAGTTTTGAAACTCCTAGGTTCTGAGCTCTTGGGCTAGAACCTCAAAAATTGCCCATTTGGGCACCTAAACTCAGATTCTGAGTTCTGTCGTGGTCGCTCTGCGACCATGACTTCGCACTGCGAACAATGCGAAAAATTGAGTTCAGAAGCTGTTTCTGAACTGTTGTTCAGAAACAACTTCTGAACACACTCAGGACCTTTTATGTGGGTGAAAAGCTTCGAGTTTTTGGGATGAAAAGGCCTGGACAAAACAGTTTTGGTGTTTTGAAAACCTTGGGATTTCTTTGAAATTCAAAAGGGGTTTTTTAGAACCAAGAGGTTTTGGACCAAAATTGCTATGCAAGCACAATTGAAAATGCAAAACAAAAGCTTGGAAACTTACAGAGATCCTTAGCAAAGCTCCAGCTGCAATGGATTTGAATTGATTGGAGGTTCTTGCAAGGTTTTGAATGTTGGTAATGGTTTTTGAACTTTGTAATGCTTTGTGTTTGGATTGTTTTTTTTCTGGTTGTTTGTAAGGGTTTGTAAGCAGGAATGAGTAGTGTTTCTTTGTGTGTAATGCTCTTGAATTGCTGTTATGAGAAGTGCTTGTAACCTTGGGCATTGCCTTCTATTTATAGGCCAAAACCAAATCAATTTCATCATTAGAAATCCCCAAAATCCAGCTGATTTGTGGGCTAGGATCAGGCTGAATCCCTTTGCATTAAATGCTAATGGATAGAGGCAACCTTGCCTTGTGCCAAGGGTCAAGACTCAGCCTGATTTCAGCCACAAATTCAAAGGTTTTTGGATAGCAATGATGATGAAATAGGGCTGAATTGCAATTGGCCAAGCTTGGGGATCAATCCTTGCAATCTCAATGGTTGATCAATAAAAAAGTGCACTGTGATGTGCAGAGATTGGGGGATGCAAAAGGCTATAATTGGCTGGTGTGAGAGGGTGAAAAGCTGTTGCAAAACAGGGTAGGCACTCATGGCTTTTTCAAGTGAAAAATCCAGCTGGTTTGACTGGGTTTGGTGGAGCAAGCAGGAGGAAAGTCATCAAGCAGGTGTCTGGCAACCTTGGGGTGGTTAACAGGTCACTTGGGAGGGACAAGAGCTGCCCAAGGGCAAGCCCACTTGCTTGTCACATGCTAGGTTGGAAGAAAAAGCTTCCAACCTTGGCATTAATGGCAAGTCTCTCATTTCTGGTTTTGCTTGGCCCAATTAGCCATGAATGCTAATTAAAATAAATATGGAAATGATATGCAACAAAATCTGGAATTAAATCAAAAACACCAAAAATCTGCAGAAAAATCGCAGACTTCGCAGTGCGAAGTCATCATTTTTGAAATGTTGACTTTTCTGTTGACTTTTGTTGACTTTGACTTTTTCTCCCTCTTTGATTTTTTTTGATTTTTTGTTTTAGAAGGCTTAGGACAAAATTGGGGTACTACACTTGGGATCATTCCCAAAGGAGGACCCAAACACAGCACATAAACCCTAGTTTCTAGAGATTGTACTCACTGACAGTACAGTTGGCGCTAGAAGGAGGGGTCGATTCTTGCGATTCGATCCTTTGAATCTCAATTTCACTCTCACGCGACGAATTGTAGAAAACTCGTCCAATTCAACAATTTTCAACGGATTCAGCAAAGAATCCATAGCACCTCATGAAGATCTTTGGTTCATATCTTGAATCTTTTTCGAGATTTGTCAATGGCAGAAACGGTTACGGGAATCAAGGCGGTTATAATTCCAGAAGGGACCATATCTTGGAGGTTGAGGAGCGCTGCTTCATGAAGAAGTATTCCGAATCCGCGTCTATTCTCATCATCTATGGCGGTTACGAACGTCAATCAAAGATCTGAACATCCAATCCTGATGAAGATTCACGAACAACACTAAATCTCAATCATTCAACAGACGCAAATCGGAGGCGGGAGAATTGCGAAGTGATAACAAACAGATTCTGGATCTTCTTCATCGCAGGATGCAAATTTCTGAAACGGTTTGAACCAAAAATCAGTTGAAGTCCTTTCATCTCGATCCGAAAAAGGAGGCGAGATCGCGACCGATACACAACCACGTAGAATTTGTTGCCGCCCGAGGAGCAACCGTCGAGAACTTTCAGTCCAGATGAGTGACTCGGAAGGCGTGCACGAAGCCGAAGATGAGTTCGGCAGCAAAGGAGGCGCCCATAACAGTTGCAGTCCGCCTGGAACAGTTGGAGTTTACATAGAACATATTGGAGTCCGCCCGGAGCAGATTGGTGTCCGCCCAGAATGTGATGCTCCTCGCCTCGAAAGGATCATCCGCCAAAGGGGGGGGGGGCGCCCAGGAGTCATGGCCGCCCTGAAATTCATTTTCGAAGCCGGCAATGACGTTGAACCCGACAATAGTTCGAGTCCGTAAACGGATTAGACGAAGACGGTCAAGGAAAAATAGGTTCTTTTGTTTATTGTTTTAACGGAGTTCTTCTCATACTGTTGAATCCTTACTGCATATATACTGCTGCATATGAGCAGGTTATTTATGCATTCATGCTTTTACCTCTTTCTCCTATGCTCCATGTAAATGCCATTGTAGAGGACCTTAACATCTAAACTACATTGGAGCTCTTATGTCCATGATGATTTTAAGTGGTCTTTGTTTTCCTTAATCCCTGTAGCTGGTCTTTGAGAGACAACCTATGAAGCTGCAAGCTTGAGTGCTGATGATTGGTTTTTAAATCTCATAATTTATTGGGGCACATGTTTCACTGATTGCTTTCCAAAAATATATTTCTGACTTCATAATAGATTTCGTTATGCATATGTTGCTTGATAATCATTATTTGTAAAATAGCTTATATTTCTTGGTCTGGAACAGACGTTGTATTTGTTAAGTAGGAATGCTTTCTTACTGATGTACTTTTTCTCATAGCTATATCTTATTATAGTTAGTTGGCAAACAGGTTGTTAGTGTATATATATGCATATGCTTGTGTTGTACTTGTTTAATTATCCAACACAGTAACGATTGGAGGATGACATATGTTTGTTTATCCAAATAACTTTGAAGAGCAAAGATGCTCGTGATGCTGCCCAGCTCCAGTTTCACAAAAGAAACGGGTTAAAACCCCATTCATCCAATTGCTTATTATTTTAATATATATATTCTCATGTTATATACTTGTAACAATGAAGGGTGAAGTTGCCAAAACCTAGTTCACGTGTCATCAAAGAGACATTTGATGGTCCCATGTGCTTATCCAATGCAATACAAGGTGGCCAACATAGAGTTAGAAGTGAAGCATGATGTTGATTCCATCACACAGTGGTTAACGCTCAGATTGGTGATGTCCAATATTACAATAAAATTGGAAGTAGTGGTAAACTGACACTATTTCCCTCTATATATTTTGCAGTATTTACTTGAATGTTTACACAGGAAAATAAGTGTCAGCACTTTAAAGTGCTGAAGTCAAAGAAAATGACGCCAATTAAGGATGGCAGAAGCGACACCGTCTAGACGGGATGCCGTCCAGAGAGACTTTTGTTCATAGAGGCTTTCGCGCTCAGAAAGTGTTAATGCCCATAAAGGGTGACACCTAGAAATGACGCCAAAGAATTTGCTGAGATAAATATCGCACACATATTAATGTTATTTCTAGCCCCAAGCCTTGGAGCCTGGCAAACTTTATGATCGTTCCCGCAACAATCGGGCACGCAAACTCCTCAAAAAGGAAGACAAGTGGCAAGGAAATTGTCCTCCTACAGGTTTAGCCTCATGAATATTTCTCACTCTTACAATATGAAATGTTGGCTACAAGCTTTTTACAGGATCAATTATAGAATATTGAATGAAACCACATTCATTCATGACGTTGACAAGTCAAGCTAAGTGTACCAACGACGTACAACGGCACGGTATCACAACAAACGTTGAAAAAAGCAGCTTGGACAAGTGCTTCTCGGCGCCAAGTCCCCCACTCTCCAAACCTCCACATAAAAGTCTCAACGACATTGTTAAAAATAAGTTGACAAAGAAATGCTCATCAAAGCCAATTGCAGCTCCACAACAAAGTGGTCAATTATTCCAACACAAAAATTCCTAATCAAGTGCAAGGCATCCAAATGCCGCCTAAGAAGTGGAAGATCTGACAAACTCCACAAACATAAAGATAAGTGCAAATGCCTTTCTATTTTCTCTCACGATCAATGGTCATATGAAATGATTCTCTCATTGATATTATATATTGTTCCTCAAAACATAATTATTCTTGAAAAATCTGAAGATTTATCAAAACGACAGATTTGTGAAATCGCATAACGGCTTCAAAGCAAGGATAATTGATCCTAACAAATGATCTCTATTTGTTTGGATTTGACTTAGGGAAAGAAGGCAAACCATATGGCAAATTCAGGCATACGTCCAAGGCAAAGCGAACGGATACTTGTAACTTTAACACAAGGCGCCCAGTCTAATTCAAGCACAGGATCTTATTCTCTCTCTCATGCATAATTCTCTAGGTGGCAAAAACATATCAAAGCCGCCGGATTCATATCCTTGTTTATTTGGTGATACTTTATTTTATGTTGTGGATCATGAATATATCACATGATACCACGCACTCTAACACCAAAATCCGTAAAAATTGTTATTTGTCAACATGGCGCAAGTACTTGTTAGTTGTTATTATACTCGCATGCTTAATTAATAGCCCTATTACTCTCTACATGCTTCTACTGTGCTAGTTTGAATTCTTGCAGAGGTGAGATACAAAGTGTCGCAATTTAAAGATTTGAAGTAAAGATAGCGACACAATCCGGCAATATCTGGAGACAAAATGAATCTTGTACTCGCCAAACCCCAGCGAGGGTTGCACACCTAATTCCTTAACCCTAAAAAAGGGCTCTAAGACGTCGTGTGCTAAAATGAGATCGCCAAACCCCAGTGAGGGTTGCACACCTAATTCCTTAACCCTAAAAAAGGGCTCTAAGACGTCGTGTGCTAAAATGAGATCGCCAAACCCCAGCGAGGGTTGCACACCTAATTCCTTAACCCTAAAAAAGGGCTCTAAGACGTCGTGTGCTAAGCTTCTGAGATCGCCGCCTAAATTCTTTAACCCCAAAGAGGGCTCTAAGACGTCGCGAGCCGAAAATGAGACCGCCACCTAACTCCTTACCCCCAAAAGGGGAACTATAAGATGTTGCGAAAATAGAAGGGTTCATGTAAAAGGATGCCCCAACAAAACAATAACGGTGAGAATAAAACGGTTTGACAATTTTTAGCAAGTCGCGAAATAGACAAATAATAGTTACCTCCCAGGAAACATCGTTAGCATCGCCATTAAAATGAAGAAATTCAAGCAACATAGTACAAATAATGCATCACTACGAATTCAGAGAGTTCACTAAGATCAAAGCAAAATTAATGATTACAACAAAAAATTACGGTTCGTCCACCAGGGCGCCGTCTACAACAGTCTTAAAGGAATCAAGGGCGGAAATGTCGACGCCAGGATGGAGAAGGGCGACTTGAGCCTGAACACGTCAGCGGGAGCGAAAGGACGCCTCATATCAGCCGTCGGATCCCACTAAGGCGCGTCCTCAACCTGAACCTTCAAGAGGGATCACGCCCACGTTTGGGTATCTCCGGCGTGGCGATCTAGTCTACTCAAAGGAACCGTTTCTACACATAGTTTAATCACTTCGCCTTATCCCAAGACTCGTGCTTGTTGGGCTATGAATACTCTCGTCGGGCTAGCGCCCATTAAAGCACTCAAAACAGAAACATGGAGCTAGTATTCATGTTAGGCTATTCCCCGTGTTGGGCTAGTACCCACGTTGGGCTAGCACCTGTGTTGGGCTAGCACCCATGTTGGGCTAGCTTCCGTGTTGGGCTAGCACCCGTGTTGGGCTAGCACCTCGTAATTCAAAATTTTTCACATAGTTTCACAACCAGTAAGTCTCACTTGCTGGGCAAGAAGTCATATACAAATAATTCCCCGGCAACAGTTTAATCACTTCGCCTTGTCCCAAAGCTCGTGCTTGTTGGGCTGTGGACTGTAGATATTACCATTTAGGCCTTTAGTCCCCACAAACAAGGGCTTGTACCCTTAGAATCAGGCTGGGCGCTCTCCAGAAGGGTACAAGGCCCACCTGACAGTCACAAATAGCCCTAGGTGACCTTCCCAAAGGGCACCCTCTGGGGGCGCCCTTAGAAGTTTACGAGGGCGCCCCAATCATGGTTTTGGCCCCTTACGATTTGGGCCCAAAACCATGACCGGGTAGGCCCAAAAGAGGCTACAAATAGTAACCTTGGGATCATTCCCAAAGGAGGACCCAAACACAGCACAGAAACCCTAGTTTCTAGAGATTGTACTCACTGACAGTACACCTATGATCGCCAAGCCTTAAACTCTTCCCATAAGGGATCATACCTGATTGTTCCTGCTATCCTGTGTAGTCGTAAAACTGGACTACTTCCTACTAACTTAGTGATCGAGGGGAAACCTAGGATCACTACCTGATAACCTAGTGATCCAGGGGAAACCTAGGATCACTGCCTGATACCTGCCTGATAGGTATTTCCTCCCTGAGAACATAATAAAGTATATATTGATATTATTATGTTAGATGTTAGTGTAACACCCTAATTCCCAACGTCGATTGAATAAATAATGCGATCAAATTTAAACAAAAAGGATGTTACACATACTCGTCAATCATTCATCCAAATAATAAATAACACGTAATATTTCCGAGTGCCGAAAATACTTCAAAAAAAACATTTCATAAAATAAACAAGTCTGATTCTCAACTGTCATTGTGGAAAATAACATAAGGATTTCAAATACTTAAAATGCATAAAATTAAATATTCAACGTCTGGACCCATCCCTAGTGTTACAGATCAGAGCACGTGATTATTTGACTACGTAAATAATTAGATAATAGCTACAGAAGTATATCTCCGTCCACACCTTCTAAACGTCCCGCAATATAGAGCTCCTCATCCTGAGTGTCTGTACCCCCAGAGTACAGACACCATAATACACAACAACCACAACGTGGTGAGAATATTCATCATAACATATATTGGGATACATGAATAATATATTTAAATAGGCATAACATCATTGATCATTGTTTACAACATATTCACAATTCTTCATCAGGTTATACAACATCATTCACACATCATCATTATCATAACTCATCAGTTTCAACACATTAAAAAAATGCACATAACACTCGCAATGCGTCAACATTAACACATATCACATATACCACATATATCACATATACATCATATACACCTAACGTTAGCCATATGCAAATGCACTTTGTTCCTAGACCTATATGCATCTCGGTACCGGTTTCTAATCAACATTTGTATGTCAGAGTTGTGTTACTGAACGTACATACAACCTAATCAACATTTGTATGTCAAAGTTGTGTTACTGAACATATATACATACATCATTCGTCATTCAACATGGTCCTAAATATGATATGATGCATGAGGGATGACTCTCTAAATAATACATATAGTTTTAGTTTTGTTTTGCTTTGAAGGAATTTCAATTTGTATGTGTGCTTTGTTGAGGTTTTTGTTGAATGGGTTTTGTCACTGTATTTTGTTTTTGTTGAAGAATTATGTATGTTGGATTTGTGCCTTTGTTGAAGACGATGGGTAAAGAGAAAAAAGTAAATGGTTTTTGTGTAAGCTATAAGCTGTTTTCATAAACTATCTTAGAGAACTTATGAAAATAAGCTGAAAACAGTTTACGAAGGTATCATAATTTGAATAGATGTGTTACTAGTTGAAAATAGCTTACTATACTGTCCTTTTGTAGAATAGATGTGTTACTAGTAGTACTATTAACAAGGGTTATGAATTAGTGATGTTTACCTTTCATGCGTATGTATTTTGTTATAACTTATATATGCTGCTGTTAATGTACTACTTAATTAATACTTTCCAAATTTCTCTTTCTTTCAGAAGTTGGGTATTTGTTTTGGGTAGGTGATTTTTGAAGTATGTGATTCATGTGAGAATTCATGATTCTAATAAGGATGTAGATTTCTCTTCACTTTTTGTAATTCTAAATTCAAAGCCTTCTTTTCTTGTGCTGATTTTGGTTAAATAGTGATGATATTTAGTATGAGCCTGTTTCATGCATGTACTTTTGAAGTTGTATATTTCATTTTGTGTATTTCACATTTAGAGTTCTATGTTTTGTCTATCAGTTATCTCAATACTTCCATACCCCTAAGGTTAACGTGTTTTGTTCTTTCACATATAGTCACTTTTCAATAGTATAAATAATGTTGGATATTAAACCAAGCTATCTAGAAGAATTGAGAATGGCATTAAGCATATTACTTTATCATTAAGGAAGTGTTTTATTGGAGCAAAGAAAAATAGAAGTTGAAGGACACGTTTTGTGTTTGTATCATCCTTAGCTATGAAGTGTTTTTCTTATTTATTAAGAGTGTCATGATCTAAGTAGTGGCACCTCCTAAACATTACACCAGCACCGTCTTGTGTTTCTTAGCATAGAAGATGAGTTGTTTTTCAAGCCTATATAAAGGCATGTAGTAGCCATTGTGTAATATAAATTAATGTGAATGAAATTAGTGTTAAAGAAAAACTCTCTTTTTATGATAGTTAGTTTGTGTGATTTATATGTCCCACTGATATCAAATAAGAGTAGGTGAGGGGCTGCTTGTGTATGTATATGAAGCACGGAAACCTCTTGAACTAGGTGTGTTGCGGCGTTCGACACACGCCGGTATCCGACACTTTTATGACACTCGTCTTTAGCTTTTTTGATATGAAATAGACATTAAAGTTTATTATAACGTCTTTAGCTTTTTTGATAGTAATGAATAAATAAAGGTCAAATACAATGAAATAAATTGTTTTAGACATTAAAGTTTATTTTACATTGTTTCGTATTGGGCTACTAAGACTATTTTTGCGGGGCTTATACTTTGTTAGTTTTCATATGCTTTCTTTGTACAGGAATTGCAACCTGAGGCGAGAGGAAGTGACCTGATAAGTGAGACAGTATATGAGACGAGAGGTAGTTAATTTCATAGTTTTCACGTGTAATGGATGTATCCGTACATGTGTAAAATATTTTCTACTTTATTTGCATCTTTATTAGCATACAATTGCCTTAATTCATACCTTCACAGTTATATTCATATGCTTTCTTTGTATCTTTATTTGCTGCTATCTTGTGATGTAATAATGTGATAATGATATATATGGGGAGAGGTTGTACTGTGATGCATGTTTTAGTGCTAAGAAAGTCCCTTATTTTTTCATTCTTTTGAAGTAATTAACCACAATTTATATTGTGCTGTCAAATGCCATCATGCTTTGTCTGGTAGTACTAAATTTTTTTTGGTTGTATCACAGTGCCACATCATATTCCTATGTTGATGCATAAGTGGTAGGTGTATAGTTATATTTTCTAAGTCAATCACACTTTATCTGGGTTTTAGTGGCTATGATATTTAGTGTTTTTTTATTAACCCAAATTCAACTTTTGTTGCTGATTTGTATCTCAACTAAACCATCATTTTTGTTTCATTTATGAGCGTCTAGTGTGGATACATATTTTAGTAACTTAAGACTTATCAAAGTTATAATTATTTGCTTAATGTCTATCCTAATTAATGATGTTACATGAATATGATAAAAATGTTGCTTACTTAGTTACTACTCTATGTACGCAGATGTTGAGAACCTATCTGAAGAGATTAAAAAAAGGTTCGGCTTCCGTGGAAGGAGTAGAAGCATAACTATGGCAGGTCGGTAGCGATAAGCTTAAGTCTTTCTTGTTACATACCTCGTAGGTGATGAATTTCAAGATGATGACCTAGTTGATGAAATTCAAGAGGATGACAACGGTGATGAATTTCAAGTGGAGAATTTGGATGATGAATTCCAAGACAAACTTGAATGAGTTGGATGGTGTTTTATTTTGGATTGTAGTTGAAACCATTAAACTTGACCGAACTATGGTTTTGTTATTTTGCTAGGCCCATGCTTCGAAACATTAAACTTATTAAATAATGTTCGACATTTTGATTACTATTATGTGTTGAATTAATGTTTGAAATATTTTGGTATAATACAGCTTTTGAGAATGTATTGCTAAATTCGATCTTTTTTTGAGTTATAATTGACAATTTTATTATTGCCTTTAAGCCATAACTATGTTTCTAAAATAATTGAAAAATTGTAATATTTTAAGAGGACACTCTAAAAATGTTGCTTGTAAGCTATGGCTACGTTTTTTTGTTTTCTTATTGATTAACATTTAAGGCAACGATTATTAATTGTAGCCACCTATGGCAACATTCCTATGATTTAGGTGACGTTTCAAAAAAGTGTGCCCAAAGATCATGAAAAAACGTCCTCTTAGACAATAGGCTACGCTGGCATAGGCGATGCCTGGAAAACGTCCCCTATACTTTTAGGCAACAATTTTCATAGTTCTGGCAACATTTTTTAATTGTTGTTATAAAGGATAAATGTTGTAGTGTATTCCTATAATAGGCTAATCACCGGACTCCTCTTGTCTGTGTGTGTGGTTATACTCACAGAAAGTTCCTCCCATTCCAGATATACTGGAACCCCCTGCGCTCTCTAACTGCGAGAACCTAGAAGGCACACTAAACTTATGTGTGGTTATCCTCACGGAAAGTTCCTCCCATTCCAGCAATGCTGGAACCCCCTGCGCTCTTTAATTGCGAGAACCCAGAAGACACAAAATTTATCCTGTTAATTAATATTATTCTTGGTATATAAAATATACTTATCCTGATATCTTCCTGAACATCTATATATATAAGAGTCGTCATGTAGGCTCCCTAACGGGTTGGCCTATCCAGAATAAATCTGAAGCGTACCTGTGCCACGACTTGTCAACATATATGTGTGTATATATATATATGTGTGTGTGTGTGTGTGTGTGTGTGTGTTTATACATAATCTGTATAAATCCTGATAAATATCCTTGTACCACTATCTAAGGTACATCTATCCTAAACTAATACGTGTACCCTCAGTGTCACTCTGACGTGAACAACTGAGGCACGTCCTGATGTACATATAAATGTACCTGCCTGGTTAAAGGTATCCTGAAAAACTAACCCTTAACATACCTGATACTATTCACAAAAGAACCCTTGAATGTTAAGAAACATTCCTAGTACTCATGTACTTCCAACTGAATACCTCTCAGTTCTGTTAACCTATTAAAGGTTCTAGACATATCGTTGTCATATGTCATACTTATGGGCTTACTATCCCATCTATAACTTCCTGTGGATAAAATACCCATCACTCTGTATGACACATATCTTTATCCTAGATTAATCCTGGAAAGTCTATGAGTATCTTCACCCCAAAGCATATCAAAGATCGTTGGCATGGCACAGTTGTTTGTTAATCAAATGAGGTTCTGGGCCACTTCGCTTTGCGACCCCTGACTTCGCTTTGCGAACTCCTGCGTCTGACCCTTCAGACTCTGAACGTTCAGAGTCTAAACCTTCAGACACTGATATTCCTAAGTCTGAAGCTTCGCAGAGCGTCCAAAACTTTGCTCTGTGGTCGCTCTGCGACTGTAGCAGAACTTAGGATTTTCTGGAAAACGTGTTTCAATCATTAAAAACCTTGGTACCCAACTGCCCAGTGATCTTTGAAACATACCAGGGACTCATTTTAAACTGTAAAACATACTGTATCCAAGGATAAAGCTGGAATCAACCTTATGTATCAAAGAGGGGAAAACTATCTTTTTTCCTAAACCTTAGCAATTGTTGTGAATCTCACACAATAATGACCCAAAAGGGTTAAGCTACTCTATGGAACTCACCATGTAGTTGCTGGTCTTGCCAAGCTTCCTTCTACCAAAACCCTAGTCTTGGAACTTTTCCTCTTGACTTGGTTTTCCCTTAGTTCCTCTTGTTTCAATCTTTCCCAAAAGCTTGCTTGAGATACAAGAGATTGAATATTGCAAACCTGGTGGATTAAGGGCTGCTGCTGAAGATAGCCGAAATCCTAGAGAGAGAGAGGGAGAGAAAAATCTGATTTAGTGAGAGATGGAAATGGGAATAATGAAGAAATATTCAAGCTTATCCCTATTTATGTCCCTTCCTCTCAAAATTACCATTTTGTCCCTACTCACTCATAATTCCTCTATTACTGATAAAAGTTACTTCTAAGCGGGATATTACAAAAACGATTCTAGCTCAACAACTGCCTTCAAAGTGTCGGCAAGCCAGAAACGCCCTTTCGGGCCAAACCAACAATATATGAACCAAAGTAGAGCAAAGAGTCGCATAAGTCTTGAAGCTCTAGTCGTCATCAAAATAGAGGGACAAACATTCGACGAAAATCCAACATATTCCATCGATGGTGAGTGAAGCAACTGGGACGGATAAAGCCCTTAAGCTACGACGAACGACTACTACCGTCAACACAGAGCATCTATGCACCTAGCCCTTTCAAGCAACATCAAGCGAATCAATTCTTGTTGAATCCATATCGTGGGGTGCATCCAACAAAACAACGCACATATGAACATAACTAAAGAACTCAGATCTTATATCCAGAAAAACTAGATTCAAGATTTTCAAACAAAATCAGAGAGTCAGAATCAAACCACCACCCATCTTCATCTTCCCAGAGCAAAAAGAAAACAAATCAGAAACGAAAACAGAGAGAAAAACAAAAACAAACCATCAGATACCCAAGAGAAAAATAGACCTCCGGCGGCAAAGATCCAAAAGCTTCTGCAACAACCCGAATTGGACAACGGTTTCCGGTCACCTAAACCAAATTGTGACGAGAAGAATTTAACCCAGCCACAACAAAGCTAAATCCCTCCATATAGAACACCAAAAAGGACAGCCGCATCAGCAACGCATATGGCCGGAAGATGTGACGATTAAACAAAACCGATAGGGAAACAGGTGGTGCGGACGACAAAGTCACTCATTGCGCCACCTGCTACAAAGGCTACATGGATACCGGTTTGGATTTCGAATGGAAGAATAGGAGAGCGACGACGGTGGAAGTTTTTAGAGTGGTTAGAGAGGAATTTTAGAGAGATATTAAACTCTAGATCATTCTTCATTGCTACTTGCTGCTATACGATTGTTCATAAAATTATATGATTAATCTAATCTAGTTTGAGAGTTAAAAAAATTCAGTGATCGAGACCATTACATGTTGACCAATTTTATTATTTCCAGCTATATTTTTTTTTTTGTCAAATATAATAATTTAATTGAAAATCTATTAAGAGATTTAATTAAAAAGTTAAACCTATAGTCAATTCTAGACCAATTTAATCATCACTGATCTTCAGAGTAATTTCATTGAAAGTCAAGAACAATTAATTGATATTCGTTAAGAATGCAAGCCTTGAATCAAACTTATTTATAATGAAAAACAATAAAATATGAGCAAAGTGGTTGGGTTACGGAATTTTCTTTGGCTTATCAATGTTTCCCCCGAAGTAAACTCTCTTGAGAAGTTGTTGGGATGTGCTCTGCTGAATATGAAATGAAAAATTTCATATTATATTTTTGCTTAAATGTTGAGGTTGCAGGACAAACCCGTGCTATATATAAGCAAATGAAAACCAGTTGAAAAATACAAATATTAAGTAGGGTTAAATAAGTAAATGGTCCCCCTAAATATACCAACATTTGATTTTAGTCCCCCTAAAATATTTCTTAGGCTTTTGGTCCCTCCAAAAAATTCTATTCATGAAATTAGTCCCCTTTTTTTGGTCAACTCATGTCTAACCTTCATATTTTTTAATAAAATTTTTCAGAAAAGGGTAAAATATTATGATAATCTCTCCCAAAATAAATTGGAATTTTTTAACAAAACATGAATTAAATATGAATTTTTATGCTTTTGGTGCTAAAAAATTCATATTAAATTTATGTTTTGTTAAAAAATTCTAATTTTTTTTTGGAAAATATTGTCATAATTTTCTACACATTTCTGGAAAATTTTATTAAAAAATATGAAGGTTAGACATGACTTGACTAAAAAGTAGGGATTAATTTCATGGATGGAAAAGTTTGAAGGGACCAAAAACCTAAGAAATATTTTAGAGGGACTAAAATCAAATCTTGGTATATTTAGGGGGACCATTTACTTATTTAACCCTATTAAGTATATGATACAAATTTACTAAACAAAAACTTCAAAAGAAGATGTCCAGCTTAAATAACTAAACAAAGAGTAAATTCAAACTGCCATTATTATACTGTATTGTATCGCTTATAACATGACTATATTTGCATAATCTTTATTCAATTTTCCATCCCACCATGAAAGCCCAATGCATTTTTATTATCCCTTGTTTTCCATCCTCAAGACATCAATGTGTGATTTTCCTTCAAGCTTGCGTGAGAAATATGCTTTAAAGAAATCTTCCACACTAACTTTATTGAACACTGCAGGGTTTTCAGGAGTAACAAGGCTTGGTGCTGGACCAAGAATTGCATTCAGTCTAGCACTGTTAAATGTGGCAATGGAAATCCTCTCTTTTTCTGAGTTAATTGTTGCTCGATGTTCAATACTTCGATAAATACCATTTGTCATTATCTGTCAAACAATTCAACATATTTGCTAAAATCAAAATATTTGCATTTATCATGTCTTCTAATTATATATTTAATTGTTGTCAAGTTACTAAATCTAACCTGAAAAAGAGAATTTGTTAATGGTTCTTTTTAGAGTTATATTCATTTAAGGTTTTACATTGTCAATAAATCATATAAGTCGGGTCCTTAGAAACATTTCACTTTTATCATAACCATTTCTAAAGTCGCACATATGATTGATTGTGATGTGTATGTCTGTTTTTTTTTACTGATGGTGCATGAAAATTAAACTCGGTTTTATGTCGGTACCTCCAGCATGTCCCCAATGTTGATCACAAAAGCATTTGAGAGTGGCTTAATAGGAATCCACATTCCATCTTTTCTTACTTGAAGGCCTTCAATTTCATTGAGTTGGAGAAGAATGGTAAGAGCACCAACATCAGAATGAGGATTGAGTCCAATGACTTGTTCTGGTTGTGGACATGGAGGATAGTAATTCATCCTCATTGCTTGACTTCCCTCTTCAAAGAAATCTAGCAACTCATTTGGTTGGATCTTTAATGCTTTTGCCATAAACTCAACGATTGTCACACACACTTTTTTCATCTCTATAGCATACATCTCTAGATTATCTCTGATATGGGAAAAAAAAATTGTTGAAATTTCTTAAGAAATAAAAAACTCTGTGTGCTTGCATATAACACATACAGAAGTAAGGAAAAAAAACCTGAATGGTTGGGGAATACTTGGAAATAAGTTTGGATTTCTTATGTATGTTGGAAGAGTGACAATGTAGAATAAATCTGCCCATTCAAGTTTGTGTTCCTCTGATACAACAAACATCTGACCAAAACCCTCCATATCTCCTGGTTTCTGCCCAAATATTTTCTTCTCTTCCGCAGATAGATTGAAGAACTCTTGAACATGTTTTTTGAAATTTTCAACCAATGATAGATCGACTCCGTGATTGATCAGCTGGAAATTTGATATATGGTTTAATTTACCAGACTACAAATGTCATTGGATAGAGATATGATATATTGCGGAATATTATGGTGTTGTTAAATCGATGTAGCCGATTCAGTTTAGTGAGATAAAGATTTACTAAGAAGTAAAGTCATGAATAGACTTGTACAAAGTATAGTAATTTCATTGGAAGTTCACTTAAAATTACATTAAGCAAGATCATTGTACTTGTATAGGTTAGACAAAACCAATTAATCAAACTTTATTATTTTGTCACTCAAATTTTTTTTAATTTTTTTTAATTTTGTAATGCAAGGTCAGCTCAAATTTTTAATTACCCTCAGTTAAATAAAGGTTGATTAATAAGTTGCATCATATCTTATTTAATCAAAATACGAGATTTATTGATTTTATTATGCAAACTAACTTGCACATGATACATGACTTGTCCCACTTCTACACCATAGAATTTTTTATTTTTTTTGTGCAAGTGTACACCGTAGAATTTACCTGATGCAAGGGTAAATGCTATAGTTTTTTTTTATTACATTAAAAAACTATACCATTACTTTAAATACATATAAAGGTTTTTTTATAATTGTGATCGAAAGCAATAGTAAGATATATTAAATTGAAACACGAAAGTGGTTTTTATTCTAATACTCCATCCATCTGTCTCACAATATGAGTCCTTTCTACCATTTTTCATTGTCTCAAATTATTTTTCTATTTTATAATATCGATATAACATTTATTATTCTTTTCCACTAAAATATCCTTATTTAATACATTTCAATTATCTAACTACTGTAACAGCCCGATTTTTAGTGTTACATTTATCTGTTATTTTTAATTAGCGTTATTTATTTAATTATATTTGTTAATTGATTATTTGTGTGTGGTTGGTGGGTTAGTGGAATTATTAGTGCTATAGTGGCATTTTTGTAATTAGCGTTATTTTTACTCGGACTAGTAATTTGAATTTTAGAATAGCGATGTATAATTAATATAGGGGGGTTTAAGTGAAGTAAAAGTGTAGAGAAAATAATTGTGAGACAATTGTGACTAAGCCCATTAGTGGGAATAACCCTAGAAACATATTATAAATACACTAGTAGTGAGTGGTGGTGAATTAAGTTAAACATTATAACACAAAATTTTGAGAGGCTAGTGAGAGAATAAAGAGGAGAAAAGCTTGGAGAAGAGGAAACTAGAAGAGCTTAAGGGGAAGGAGTGGATTATACTAGAAGTAGCAAGAAAAGTGAAGAATTAAGGTAAGGGGGGAAGATTACCTTCACCAAATGGGTTTAATAAGCACTTATGAGATTTGGGTGTTTTAGATTATGATTAAATGCATGATTAATTGCTGCTGATTTCTTGAATTTTCGTGCTCCTTTTATTGATTAAATTAAGCATGTTAAACCTTTGTGAAATTGCATTTTAATCATGTCAAAATTCATGTTTATTTATGATTAATTGATTCCTTTGTAAATTTTGCTGAATTTGATGATTAACTTGATAATTGAATGATGGTTATTGGTTATGAAACTGATTGTGAGTATGGGTATGTGTTTTGTTTGAGAAATCATGAAGTTATGTTGAATAAGTTGTAATTTAAGTGATTTTGAGAAAAGTGATTAATTGAGTGAATTTACTTAAGTATCTACTGTTTTGATTATGTTGCTGCCTTATGATGAAAAGCATGATAATCTATGTTAGTTGTGTGGCTTTGATGAGAATTAAGTTGTTGTTGTTGGTGTCTTGGTGAAATTGCTTAATTAAGTGAAAACGATTAAGTTGCTGCAAAAATGAATAAGTTGTTGTTCGAATAGTTGAAATAAGTGACTTGTGTGCTGTTAAACATGTTGGAATGATGTTACTTAAACTAGGTATTTTGATAAAAATTGGATTTTTAAACGAACTTTGAAAATGAACCGAAAACTTTGAGATTTCACGACATTTTGATGTTTTATTGTGCATCCATTGTTCAATTAAAGTGTATTGATCATGGATATTGTTTGTAAACTGATTTTGGGTCAAGAGGGATGAAAAATAGGATTTTTGGGTGAGTTTAGGGGCTTTCCCGTAAGGGAAAAACCCAGTTTTGGTGCCCAAAACTGGGCAACTTCGCTCAGCAAAGTATAGGGGTCACTCAGCGACCTTAGCAGAAACAGCATCAACTTTGGGGATATTTCCGGACGTCCCCGGACACCCCTTTTGTGTTGTTTTGGCTTTTCATTAATGATTGATGGTTGCTTGCTATGAATCAAGTATGTAGAGTTGTTTTAGAGATGAACTTAGTGATTTTTATGAAATTGAGAATGTGCGTAAATTAGTTAAATAAGTATGTTAATTGATTACAGAAGTATGAATGACATTGAATCATGTTTGTAAGATGATGTAGTGTTAGGTTAACGTAACCTTACTTAGATTAAACTTGAAAAATGTGATTTATGTTGAATAAATGCAAGAATGAATGTTATGATTAAACTTGGTGAATTGCATTAATATGAGATGAATGATGCTGGATGTGATTTAATGCATTATAGTTGTGATATAAATGATGATGCGGTGATTTAAATGTTGATGTGATGAATTAAATGATGATGTGATGACAACATGAATTGTGTGGATGTATTGATTTGATAATGCAGATGAAAGTTGAGATAATTGTGAAAGTTGCATGATTTAAGATCATGATTTATAGCAGTGTGCATTGTCAAGTCCATACGTGAACATCCATGCATTCATAGTCAGTCAATAGTTGCTTGATTTAAGATCAAGATTTGATAGTTGTGGAATTCAGTGCGGGATTTAAGATCTCAAGAATTCATATAGTTGTGGGATTACTCAGTAACAGACTTCTGATATCCAAAACCTTGGCAGCACATGCATGCAGAGTCGTGTCAGGCGCATTACATTCACTTGAGTCGTGTTTGATAATGTTTTGGTGTGAACTTGTGCATTTATGTGGTAAATGTTAATTAATATTGTCGATGTGTGGAAATTATGGGATGATTCATAATTGTGTTGTTGATGATTTATAATTGAAATGATGATTTATGATGTAAGAATATGATTTAATTAATGATGATGAGTTATGATGTGAAGTTACAATTCAATTACAATGTAGTATAATTAATTGGTAATTATATAATGATGAGGGTATGCTATGAAATTGTGAATTATGCATGAGTAGTAACCAGGCTTTTTGTAGTGATGAGTATTTATGTGATTAAATGATATTTGTGCCTGATACTCGTATGCGTTTATTTATCCTTTTGTTGAATGTATATCTTACCCTCCAGTGACTTTATTGTCACTTCATCTGTGGGTTCAACCCTTGTGGATGTAGACTTGCAGGTTGAGGATTAGTTGATCGGTGAGTTGTGCTGGGGATGGCATCGTGCTCATTCTCCTTTTGTCACTTATTTTTCGGAGGATGTCTAGATTAGGTGCCCTGATCTAGGAGTCCGGGGTTTATTTTTATTGTCGAATTTTATGAGGTTGAATTTTATTTGAGAAATTTATGTTGAGACCCAAGATGATTATATTGTTTGAGATGATTTATTTCCGCTGTGCTGTGAAGATTATTGACGAGATTTTTATTATGAGAAATTGTATGAGTTATTTGGTGAGTTGTTGGATTCCGATTAGTTGTGTTGCATGAATTATCGTTTAATTAGTAGTCTCGGGGATCAAGGTCTTACAACTGCTCCACTAATTATAATTAATATGAGTGTTTTAGTAAATTAAACATATTTTACCATTAAAATCAAAACTATTAATCATTTCTTTAATAACCGTGTAAAACTCAAAAAGAACATCTAATTGGAGACGGTGGGAGTATTATCTCGGTCTCTAAATATAAGCAACTATTATATTGAAAAAATTTATAATTCGTTTTTTACATAGTATAAAATAAGAAAGTACATAGGAAGCATCTATTATGGACTCGTCCAAAACAGAATCTTACTATTTTTAAATAATTTTTTTAAAAATATTTTATTAAGCAAGCAATTGGACTCAAGCTGCTTAATGAGTTTCATCAAGGACGAATCGTTTGGAAGAACGTAAGTTCGATTCCTAGGTCGAACAATTCTTTGTTAGGATATCCTTACCTCACAGCCGAACTCCAAATTATCAGGGTCCTTTTTCCCTAGAAACCGGAGCGTTAACGGCAAAAGAAAAATATATTTTTCACTAAAAAAAGGTAAGGTGTATATTAAATAAACTCAAACACATAATACCGATAATTAGATTAATTAATAAAAATAGGAAAAATTGCAGTTGGGGTATTTTATCATAATTTAAAGTTCTAAACAGGTAATTTATCTTTTTTGCCTGTTAAGCTAGTCTTTTATCTTTAAAAATGTTAACAGAGTTGATCCAAATTTAATTATATATTTTACTTAGTCAACTTTTCTTTCAATTTTGTATACATCATCATTGAAAGATTTACTATAATTAAGTAATATATTTCCTCATTAAA
Source organism: Medicago ruthenica (assembly GCA_018208015.1). Taxonomy (NCBI): domain Eukaryota; kingdom Viridiplantae; phylum Streptophyta; class Magnoliopsida; order Fabales; family Fabaceae; genus Medicago; species Medicago ruthenica. The sequence goes on from CM031375.1 coordinate 51,250,926, forward strand.
CACCACAACCAAACCTTCTTTGACAACAATAATCTCATACTCTTAGTTTATGCGTTTATTTATCATTTTGTTGAATGTATATGTTACTCTCCAGTGACTTTATTGTCACCTCATCTGTGGGTTCAACCCTTGTGGATGTAGACTTGCAGGTTGAGGATTAGTTGATCGGTGAGTTGTGCTGGGGATGACATCGTGCTCATTCTCCTTTTGTCACTTATTTTTCGGAGGATGTCTAGATTAGGTGCCCTGATCTAGGAGTCCGGAGTTTATTTTAATTGTCGAATTTTATGAGGTTGAATTTTATTTGAGAAATTTATGTTGAGACCCGAGATGATTATATTGTTTGAGATGATTTAAGTTCACTGTGCTGTGAAGATTATTGACGAGATTTTTATTATGAGAAATTGTATGAGTTATTTGGTGAGTTGTTGGATTCCGATTAGCTGTGTTGCATGAATTATCGTTTAATTAGTAGTCTCGGGGATCAAGGTCTTACAACTGCTCCACTAATTATAATTAATATGAGTGTTTTAGTAAATTAAACATATTCTACCATTAAAATCAACACTACTAATCATTTCTTTAATAACCGTGTAAAACTCAAAAAGAACATCTAATTGGAGACAGTGGGAGTATTATCTCGGTCTCTAACTATAAGCAACTATTATATTGAAAAAATTTATAATTCGTTTTTTACATAATATAAATTAAGAAAGTACATAGGAAGCATCTATTATGGACTCGTCCAAAACAGAATCTTACTATTTTTAAATAATTTTTTAAAAAATATTTTATTTATTCTCTATTTTATTAATACAAAATATATTTTTTATTAATCAAGCAATTGAACTCAAGTTGCTTAATGAGTTTCATCAAGGTCGAATCGTTCGGGAGAACGCAAGTTCGATTCCTAGGTGGAACAATTCTTTGTTAGGATATCCTTAACTCACGGCCGAACTCCAAATTATCAGGGTCCTTTTTCCCTGGAAACCGGAGCGTTAACGCCAAAAGAAAAATATATTTTTCACTAAAAAAAGGTAAGGTGTATATTAAATAAACTCAAATACATAATACCGATAATTAGATTAATTAATAAAAATAGGAACAATTGCAGTTGGGGTATTTTAACATAATTTAAAGTTCTAAACAGGTAATTTATCTTTTTTGCCTGTTAAGCTAGTCTTTTATCATTAAAAATGTTAACAGAGTTGATCCAAATTTAATTATTTATTTTACTTAGTCAACTTTTCTCTCAATTTTGTATACATCATCATTGAAAGATTTACTATAATTAAGTAATATATTTCCTCATTAAACACCGCAACCAAACCTTCTTTGACAACAATAATCTCATACTCTTAGATAAAATATAAAAGATGATGTTAACTTTGATAAAATAAATTATGTAACAATCATTATAATGTAATTTAGATCTTATCTTGATGAATATTAAAGATATATTTATCTTTTTAAATGGTCAACCAAAACTTTTAATAACATACAAAGATGAAAAAAGAAATTTGGTCCAACATGTTTGGCATTTTTAACCATAAAGTAAACTTGACAAAAAAAAAAAAAAGAACATATTTAAAACTTTAAATTAATTTAAGGTACTTCAAGTGGAGTTTTTAAAAATTGTTATTATCTTTAATTTATGTGAAATAAATAAAGGTGACATTCATAATAAAAATACATGGGTTACTTTGTTTTCATTTTACCTTTTGTTTTTCTGAAGAAGTGTTTTCATTTTACTTAGATTTTGATTTGGTTCATTTTATTTAGAGATTAGACTTGTCAATTGTAATATGCACGCAGTTCTTTTGAACAAAGTGAAATTAAAATACAATAATGGAAGAGTGTGATTCAAACCTGGAAGAAACCCCATTCTTTGCATGCATGATCGAATTTTTGTAGTTCAGTTCCATCTTCTTCAGATAACAACTTATTCAAATCGATGATTGGTACTTGTGGTGAAGAGATTGTGCTAGATACAACTAGAGGGTCTTGGTTTTGCTGAACATAACGTTCTGGAACTTTGGTGATGGGTTGCTTTACTAGCTCCTGAACAGAAGGTACCGTCAGAGAGGTTCCAAGCTTCTTCACCATGTCTGAATCCATAGCTACAAAAGAAATCTAGTTAGTATTATCTTGGGTTAGATCACTTATTCACTTCGTGATGTTGAATTAAATAGTACCATATGAGGCAAACTTTGGTGATTTATTGTTTGATATATTTAAATGATGTTCCTATAGAAAGATAGGTGATGTTCTCTTTAAAGGTAGATGAACATCTATTAAGGCCTAAATCGAACATTAAAAAACTCATTGACAAAAAAGAGAGGTTTTTTTTAAGGTTAATAATAATATTTTGCTTAATCAAAATATTTTGATTAAATATTTTAATTGGTGTATTTTTTATACTAATGTGACATTTGTCATGTGAGCTTAGTTTAGTTGGTAAAACCTTGCATAATATATTTTGTTGTATAGGCCTCTTACACCTAAGTTTGGTTGTACCTAAAGGTTCTTATGCTTGTTATTAGGATACCAATCCTACGGTACTGTACACAACCCCCAAACTTCAAGCACGATTAAGTGTAGACACTTTAAAAACTTGTTGATACCTACTTATTTAGACCATATAAGATACTGTACACAATCCCCAAAACGTCAAGAGCATAAGGTATCGTAGATTAGTGATCAAACTTTTTTTTTATAAAGTTGTGATCAAAACTCTTTATCATAAGATAAGAATAATCGAGAAAATGTTGCTGCAAATCACAAGACTTCTAATCCATAAAAGAAGAATTCACAGGATAGGAGGCACAAATTTATTTTGTTTCATAAAGTCGTCATCAAAACTCTATCATAAGATAAGAATAATCGAGAAAATATTGCTGAAATCACAAGACTTTTAATCCAAACATGTAAAAGTTCTTGTAGCTCTGTTGGTTAGAGCACCCGTCTAACAAGCGGGAGGTCTTGAGTTTAACTCTACGAGAGAATTTTATGGTTTTTTTTCTCCCTCTTCAAAAAAAAAACTAAAAAATAAGAATTTACAAATAATTCATTTTCATATCACGGTGAACGTGATAATTATGTAGACCAACATTTGAATTTCCAATCCCTTAACTGAGCATCTATGAACATCATAAAATTGAACTTGAAATCAAATAAGAGGGTAATTAGATTGATAATTGATTGATATTATAAACAAAAGGTTGATATAATATATCTTACCTGATTGCTGATAAAGCTTAAGGTTTGCGCAGCTTCAATACATTGATGATTTAAGATAGAACAATATATATAAGTTGGGGATTGAATTGTTCAAACGATTTGTATTTTATTTTATTTTTTTATATAAATTCAAACGTTGAATATTGAACTATGTAAAGATAAGGAGTTTTTTTATCAGAGTAGAAGAAAACAAAATGTTTCATGAGCGATGGTCTATGTAGAAGGGTCACTCCGCCATCAAATAGAGTTAAATAAAACTGAGAATTGAATCGTTCAACAGATAAATGTTTTGTTTAATTTTTTTATAAATTTAATTGTTGAATATTGAACTATGCACAATGAAAAATAAGGAGTATTGGTCAAAGTAGATGAAAAGTAAAATTGCCAAACTTTATCTATGTAGTAATGTCTTGTCAAAAAAATCTATGTAGTAATTAATGTAGAAACTTTCTAAAAGAATATATATATATATATACACACACACGTACAAGTGGAATTGTCACTCTACCACCGAATTAATTCTGCCCTTTCGACTCCTCTTACTTCAATTGGTTCAACTCGATAAATTATCTTAGGTTACCTCTTGATCACTAGTTTAACAGGAACAGTCAGATAGCCCTCTATGGGTAGGTTAAAGCTTGGCGATCGTAGGTATCCCCAAGATTGCCAAAAGTAGGCACGGCGACCCTAGGTTCCCCGTGGTTGCAACCAGTAGGTAGGGCCGGAGCTCACTGGGACGTTATGTCTCATCCCTTTCCTTCTGGTGCAGGTTCGCAGGAAGCACGACGTAAAGGTAAAGAGAAAGCTTTGGATTGATCGTGCTGCTTATGTTGTATATGGATGTTTGTGTATAAATGATGTATTATGATGTGTATTACTGAGGATGTTTTGTATCAGATTTCGGATTGTATCAAAGACTTATGTATTGTATTATCTATAAGCCAACTTTCTGTATTGTATTTAATGTATCCAGTACGAAATTTTAATACTCATAAGAGATCCTAGGCAATCTCTATATGGGTGTTACAATCCATGGTTATGTTCTGTTTTGATTTCTTATGTGTCAAAGTGTGAAAAAGTGATCATTAATTCGAAATTGATTTATTCCTAACAATGAGTATATAATGATACATCCATAGTTGTGTTTTGAGTCGTATTGTTTCGAATAGGTGATATTGCTTGATCTTCTTGCCTACATGATTCTTTTATTTTTATTTGTCAAAGGTGTTTTGAAAGTGAGATATATGTTGATATATTTTTGTTTAAAATTGATTCATAAGCATATGGTTATTAATCGGAACAGCAGCGAACATTCATGATATCACTACCAGAATTCTGCGCATTTCCTGCGGATTTTTCTGCGAACATATATCCGCAGGAATACCTGAGGATTTTGCTGCGAATATTGCTACTACATGGTGATTTCCTGCGGATCCTGTGGTGACAGGAAAATCCTAAGGTAACTAACACTTTTGCTGCGGATTTACATGCGGAAATCGTTTGTAACATCAATTTTAACCGCTAAGAAATCCTTGGAAAATTCCGCAGGTATTCCTACGGATTTAGCTGCGGATTTTCCATGATTTTCCTACGGATTTAGCTGCGGATTATTTGAATAATTTTTTCATTTTTTTCTTCATGAAATTTGTAAGATTTTAGGCTTCTTATTTTTTATAATGAAAAAGTTGAATTTTTTTGACAGATTGAAATGAAAAAAATTAAATGTAGACCATGTGTTTTTTTTTTTGACAAAAATGTAGACCATGTTGTGAAATTTCGATTTTTCTTAATTTTAATTTTTATACATCGAACGGTGTAAAATTTTTACACCTGATTGAGTGTTTTAATTAATTTTAGATGTAATTATTTTTTGAAGAAGAACTTGACATGTAAAATTATTTGCATGAGAGTTTCGTCGTGGTAAAATTATTATGTCTGAAAGTAATAGGTTACAGCTCAACTAACAAATAACCAAATTATTTTGTCTGATATTCGTGATGTTTCAGATTCGTTTTTTTTTATGTGAGTTTGAAGTGATAAAATTCTAAGCTAAGGAGACATGTAAAAAATTATATATATATATATATATATATATATATATATATATATATATATATATATATATATATATATATATATATTAGATTAGAGATGCGCCTAAAAAATAACGTAAAAAAAGTTCACCTCAAAAAAATTGGACAAGTTAACTAAATTATTTTTAGATTAAAATTTAATTTCACCAAAAAAAAGACTAAAAGTTAATTTAAATTTGTTTTTGAGGGGAAATGTTAATTTAACTTCTTGTTTTTAATTAAAAATGAGAGTTTAAATAACATATAATAATGATCAACAAAAAAACATATATTAATTAAAAATAAGAGTTTAAATAACATAAAATAATTTAAAATGAGAATTATTGTATAACATAAAAATTTCAACTTTCTCTCACTCTCCCGTTCCACCATTCAGATCGGAACTCTCTCACTCGCGCCTCTTACATTCAGATCGGAACCCATACTTCATCCTCTCCGACCGCCGCTGAGACCTCTCTGTTCACCGCCGAGATATCTCCGTCGCCAGTGACCTGAACTTCATCCTCGCCATCCTCTATCTCCCTGCCGCTTCGATCCACGAAACTACCGTCAACATCTTTGGGAATCAATTCCTCATTTCGACGAGCCTTTCATTTCGCAGATCCTAATGGATTTGATGGAAGGTATTCCGTTCAATTTCTCATTTCTAGGGTTTGCTTTTTGCTTCTCTGACTTAAATTTATCATTCTTTTCTCTGATTTTCTAAGTCAAATTTCAGATCTGTGATATATGTTGATATGTTTCGATCTTCAATTGAATCTGAACTATGAATTGTGTATATCACTGTAGTGAGAGTGAGAGTGAATTTTTTGTATGCGTGATTGGTATTGGCAGGAATTTTGGATTCTAATCATTTGTGCGCTTTTGATTTTTGCTCTGAATTTTAGGAACGATTCACCGATTTTGGATTTGCTTTGAGTTTAGTTTTCAAGTTGATATGTGTTCATTTTCACTTGGTAAGTTTTGATTTCTTGAAGCATATTCTTAATTTGGTTCACATGTTCTTAAATTGTTGATGATTGTTGCATTTAGGGTATAGTTCTGTTTTATAGTGACTTTGATTGATTTTGAAAGTATGACGAATGTTTCAGATTCTGAATTTCAGGATTCAGTACCTAAAGGCTAAATGAACACAGTCTCTTCTGGTGAAAGCAGTATTACAAACTTTGCTCTTGTAATATGAATGATTGATTCCGATGGGTGCATGAGCCTTGTTTGGCTACTCACTTCTGGTAGTTTCTTTTGGTGCAGTTGTTGCTAAGCAGCATAAGCGGGCTAGTCTTGCCTACGACTGTAAAATACATGAAAGACATGAAATTAGACCGAATAAGGTTAGTCTTCATAGCTCTATGTACTTTGTGTTGTTTCCATGGAAGTGAAAAACAATGTACACTTGTAAACACATAAGGATTGCTGGTTACAATAGTAGCAGAATATGGCTGGATTCATGGTTAAGAATTACTATTACTGTGAAATATTTTCAAGTGAAAATGAATTGATGAAGATAGTGGAATACATGTTGTAGAAAGTTTTTAATGGAATATTCCTCTCAACTAAATGAGGTTACAACTTAGACTCATAATTTGTTTTTGAAACATTCTTAAGATCTCAATTTGAGAAAACTTAATTGAATTTATACATGAAAATCATCCGTTATATGTTTGTTAAGAGTTTCTAATTATGATAAATGTATATAACATACAAAATCTGATTGGATGAATTAGATCAAATTATTTTAAATTACTAGTGTGAAGGCCTACTATGTTTTCTTTATTTCCATAACTAACTAGGGCTGATCAATCTTTGGATGAATTCAAGGTCTTTAATCTTTGATATTCTTTTAGTACTCTTATTTAAATAGTAATTTAAATAGTAATTGTGACAATATGTGTAGTAGGCTATTAGCCGATGCTCCAAGTCTGGACCATTGAGTTTGAGAGTTGTAATAAATACACTGTAAAGATAAAACAGTCCTTATGATGCAATTATTTGACATCCTTTCATTATGTGAAAGTTGTACTTGTAACACACTCGGTTTGAAATTGGGTTTAACCCTCGGTTTCTCGAGGGAAATTAGGTAAGTTAAGTCTGATTGTTCTAGCTAGGACTCTAACTTGGTACTCTGGATTGATCTGACCTTCATTGAAGCTCATTAATCATTTAAGACTGCATAGTTGATTACATTATTTAGTTAAAATGATAATATTGATTTATTATTGTTTTTACTGCCAAGACAGTAATGTAACAAATTTTTCTATCAAAATATTAATTATTTTATTCTTACGTATATTTTTGTCTTTTCCAAATTTTCTGGATTCTCAGACAAAGAAAAGGCCTTCAACAGACTTCAAGGAGAAAATTCACAATGACATAAATCCCAGCATGCGTGCTATATTGATTGATTGGCTGGTGGAGGTAATGTTTCTAGATGGTCAATTAGCCATGTGGTCAATTTGAATTTGTAGTACATTGCAATTTGCCTTTTGCCAATAAGAATATGTGTACATTCTCTTTGGGAACATGTCTTGATATAGAGATCATTGTGAAACCTTTTTGTTTGTGGTAATTATCTATATCTATTTCCAACTGCATGTGGCTGAGGAGTATAGAGATCATTGTGAAACCTTTTTGTTCATGCAAATTAGTGTTTGTGTGATTTACATGTAAGTAAACTTTGAGTAACTTTTTGATAAACTTGTTTTGTATTTTTGTTCATATTTTCATGTTCTACATTTCTAATTTCATCCAATTTTGATTCCATCTATTTCTGATATTGAAGGATCTCTCGTCATTTTCAAAAGGTAATCACCACAAACACACTTTGAATTTCTTTTTCAAGGTTTATGTTCTTAGTGTCTGTGTTCTGACCTAGATTTTACCTTTGATTCATTGATAGATTTTTTATTAGTGAAGGTAGAATCACATTGTTCTACTTTGTTATTTCTAGGTGTGTACTCTCTTTAATTATTGAGTATATATCATGGTATAGTTGGAAGTTTTTGTTCTAGTTTTCAGGTTGTTCAGTTCTGATGCAGATTATTATATCATGGCATAAGTGCTATGGAAAGTCAAGGACTAGATATGTGAGTTTCTGTTATGGTATGTTGTTATTAATGGGACTTATATTGTCAAAGGCTCATAATACTTTCATACAATTTTAAATAAACAAATGCATTATTGGCGATATGTATGATTATTGTAATTTCCTACCTAACAGGTTAATGATACTGTTGGAAGACTAGTATCGTATGTACTAAGTGGGGCTATTTCTCAAAGGGTCTGTGTTCCTTTAATTATATTTGATAGAGAAATGTATGTTGCTAGCATCAATCCTGTCAAACAGGTAAGAAATTGAACGTTGTAAAGAGCTTGTTATTTTTGTATCTTTTGTTTACTTCATGATCCTTTCAAAGTGTTATGAATTAAGGGGTGCGTGGAAAAGTTTATTAGTAGAGCTTACTCAAGTTGATCTTATGATATAATTATAATCACTTAAAAAATAAATAAGACCCCTAGATATTTCTCATAAGTTATACTGGGACCAGAATTAAATCTAGTGAACAAGAATTCACGTACCTAACAATTCTCAAGAAACAATTCTAAAAAAGAAATTCTAAAAAGATCTTGCAATACATTGATTTTAAAATAAATAAATAATAGTAGTAGCTTCTTGTAATATATCAATATTTTCGTAAGCTCACTCATTTTTAGTTTTCCATAGAATATTCAAAAACTTATATAAATTTCTTTGGATGTCAAAACTATGAACAATTTCTTAATTGACATGTTCTGATGTCAAAACTATGAAATTACTAACAAATGTCACATTGATGGATGCTTGTGTAATTTTAGTCTATTTTGAGGATATAGTGACACCATCTAACACATTTAGGGACTAAAAGAACATTTTATTTGACTCAATATCTATTTGAAGTCAGCTTTGCATTCTAGAATGGCGGTGTATGCGTTCTGACTTTGTTTTCAATATGGTACTTCATAGTTTATTTGGTTGTGGTTAAAATTAGGAGGTTGTTGTGTTCTTTATTTTGACATGGTACATACGTATATAAAAAGAGATGGTGAATGCTATTTGTAATGCATTGTGGATTGTTGATTTGGGTAGTATCATGATGACTCTGTTTTTATGTTAATTTTTTTTATTGTTGATATTTCCTTTAGTTATTACCTAGCAAAGTAACATGAAAAGTTTATTTTTTTGTGATAGGTTGTCTCCCTAGTCATTTTTGGATTGGGATTTAATGTTTCAGTGAAGAATAAACACTGCAGAGAAAGATAATCCTATCAACTTTTGACTAGCTGGTGATGGGTTTGAAAGTGTACCTAGCTCCCAAAACATGGTTTCATGTGCTAACATTTTGGGATTTGCAACTCGAAATAGTATGGAATTGTTGAATAAGAGACAACCTTTGTAGTCAAGAAAGAAAAATAGACATCTATTCTAGAAAGAATCCTTTCTTATATGTAACTTGGTGGTGAAAGTAGTTTATAGTTTTCGTTTGTATTTTCTTTATGTTTGTGAACATGACATGAACTTTGAGTGGTAGTACTCAATTATAAATACTTTGGATTAGTTTTTTTGATGATATAGTGGACATTTATATGTTTTTGATTCCAATTTTCAATTTTTTATATGCCAATTGGTTTTAAAAACTAAAATGTTAGGGGAGGGTTTACCTACAATTTATTTTGTTCTCTTGAAAACATTACATGCGGTTTTTGCTGTGGATTTACCCGGTCATTACCTGCGGCATTACCTGTGGATATGTTTCAGGTATTGTGATCACGGGCAGGAAACTTCTCAAACACTGACCAGAAACTTTCCTGCGGATTTTACTGCGAATATATCCGCAGTACATTTTCCTGCGGATCCTAAAATCCTAAGGAAACAATTACCCACGAGGGTATTACCTGGGAACCTCAATCCTTGGCAAAATCCGCAGGAAACCTGTTTTCTGCGGATTTTTCAACAAAATCCGCAGGAAAATCGAGAGTTTCTAGTAGTGATAGCTTTTACTAGGTAGCAGTACATTGCTTTGAAATTATTTCACAGGATGTTGTTAATAAATATAGCTACCACTTACGATTTGTTCTTGAAATAGTTATTTTTTTTTTTAAATTGATGTATTATTTTAAGATGTGTAGTTAAATGTATTATTTGATGAAGTATTATATAAAGATGTGCAATGATCTATTATTTAAAGATGTGTGATTCAATGATGTCTTATATAAAGATGTGCTACTTGAAGATGTGTGATTTAATGATGTGTTATATAAAGATGTATAGTGGCTGTGAGTACAATATAGGAAAACTAGGGTTTTAAGAGTCTGTTTAGGTCAAGCCTTGGGAATGATCCCAAGGTTACTATTTGTAGCCTCAGTTTGGGCCTATCCGATCATGGTTTGGGCCCAAATCGTAAAGGGCCAAAACCATGACTAGGGCGCCCTCATAGGCTGCTGAGGGCGCCCCCAGAGGACCTCTCTTTAGGAAAGTTCCCTAAGGTTTCATATGACTGTTAGGTGGGTCTTGTGCCCTTCTGGAGGGCGCCCAGTCTGGCTCTAAGGGTCCCAATCCTTGCTTGTAGGGCCTACATGCCTAAATAGTAAGATCTACAGTCCACAGCCCAACAAGCACGAGCTTTGGAACAAGGCGAAGTGATTAAAATGTTACTGGGAATTTGTCTATGACTTTTTGCCCAGCAAGTGAGACTTACTGGTCATGAGGCTATGTGAAAATTTTTGACTTATGGGGTGTACAAAGCGAATATCAACTTATATATTGCAGCCTCTAAGATATTAGAGCTTCTTATGGGTACTAGCCCAACATGGGTGCTAGCCCGACACGGATGCTAGCCCAACATGGGTACTAGCCCAACGTGGGTGCTAGCTCCACGTGGGTGCTAGCTCCACGTTTTTGTTTTGTGGCCTCGGCAGGTGCTAGCCCAACAAGAGTATCCATATAGTCCAACAAGCACGAGCTTTGGAACAAGGCGAAGTGATTAAAACTGTGTTAAAAAGGTGACCTTATTGAGTGGCTTAGATCGCCAATCCAGAACTAGCCCAACATGGGGCGTGATCCTCTTTGGGATCTAGATTTAGGGCGCTCCTGCTCCCTAGTGAGAAAGAGATTAAAGAAGCCAAAGAGGCGATGAAGCTCGAATGATCAAGTGACGCTGATTTGTTGCGCATTAATGATCTGAAGATCGAACATGACGCTGATTTGGCTGGGAAGGACATGGTGATTACGCAGCTGAAGGACGAGGTTGCCTCTGGCGTTGAGAGGGAGATGGCGCTGAAGGTTAAAATCTCAGAAGCCAGGGGCGAGCTGGTCATGTCTTTTGAGAATGGGTTTGATCGTGCCAAAGAACAGGTCACCTTTCTACATCCCGACATCGATCTCTCCTCTCTAGATTCTTTTATGATTGTTCTAAATGGTGCCCTGGTGGACGAACCATAATCTTTCTGTTGTAATTTTCAATTTTGCTTTTAACTTAGTGAACTCTTTGAATTCGTAGTGATGCATTATTTGCTTTATGTTGTTTAGCCGTTCTACTATTATTTAGCTTCGAATTTCTTCTTTTTAATGGCGATGCTAAAAATGTTTCCTAGGCGATGACTATTACTTGTGCTTATTTCGCGACTTGCTAAAAATTGTCGAACCGTTTTATTCTCAGCGTTATTGTTTTGTTGGGTCACCTTTTTACGTGAACCCTTCTATTTTCGGGACGTCTTAGAGTTCCCTTTGGGGGTAAGGAATTAGCTGGCGATTTCGTTTCAGCTCACGACGTCTTATAGACCTCATTGGGGTTAAGGAATTAGGCGGCAACCCTCGCTGGGGTTTGGTGATCTCTTTTTAGCACACGACGTCTTAGAGCCCTTTTTAGGGTTAAGGAATTAGGTGGCAACCCTCGCTGGGGTTTGGCGATCTCTTTTTAGCACACAACGTCTTAGAGCCCTTTTTAGGGTTAAGGAATTAGGTGGCAACCCTCGCTGGGGTTTGGCGATCTCTTTTTAGCACACGACGTCTTAGAGCCCTTTTTAGGGTTAAGGAATTAGGTGGCAACCCTCGCTGGGGTTTGGCGATCTCTTTTTAGCACACAACGTCTTAGAGCCCTTTTTAGGGTTAAGGAATTAGGTGGCAACCCTCGCTGGGGTTTGGCGATCTCTTTTTAGCACACGACGTCTTAGAGCCCTTTTTAGGGTTAAGGAATTAGGTGGCAACCCTCGCTGGGGTTTGGCTATCTCTTTTTAGCACATGACGTCTTAGAGCCCTTTTTAGGGTTAAGGAATTAGGTGGCAACCCTCGCTGGGGTTTGGCGATCTCTTTTTAGCACACGACGTCTTAGAGCCCTTTTTAGGGTTAAGGAATTAGGTGGCAACCCTCGCTGGGGTTTGGCGATCTCTTTTTAGCACACGACGTCTTAGAGCCCTTTTTAGGGTTAAGGAATCATGTGGCAACCCTCGTTGGGGTTATGTCTTTTCTTGGCGTTGTTGATCTGTTGTGGGCGGTGTCTGCAATACAAAATAGATGATATATAGATATAATTCAATAAGAAAGTGGGGTGCCTCATTAAAAACCCCCCGCTACTGAGGGGGAAAAGAGTGCTCCCTGCTTTTTACATTAAACAAAAAATACATGAAACTGAAACAAGATAACCAGTGTGAAGGCTTCTAAGATCGCCCTTCGGATTGTCATGGCGAGTGTCTCTCTGTTGGCTGCAAAGTCTGGAACATGGGCGAGTTTGTGTAGTTCTTGAATTGAGTTCGCTCCATGTGGTGGGCCTGTCTCACCAGCTTTCTTTGTGAAACTGCCATGACGCCAGGTTGGCGTGTTGACCGGCTTAAATCCTGGATCTACAGCTAGGCGACGACACACTTCGGCGGGGTTGACGCTAAGCATATCTGTCTTCCACTATCGTTTAGGTTGAAAGCTGGGCGGCCTATGATGGTGTTGTAAGAACAAGGCGAGTTGACCACTAAATATTTAACTCTGATGGTTTTGGTGTTGTTACTCATTCGATCCTTGACGGACGTTGAAGAGGCTGGTGGATGATACTTTGCGGTGGCGACTTGCTGAAAACTGGTGTGTTAATTTGCGTGTCATGTCTTGGTAGCTGATGATGGAAAAATGGGGGAGGTTCATATACCATCTGAGGGCGGCGTCTTTGAGGGTTCCTGCTAACAACTTGCACTTGAGAGAGTCAGCGGCGCCGATGATGGTCATTTGAGTGTTGAAAACCGTCACATGTTCCACCGGGTTGCTCTTTCCGTCGAAGGACGAAGGAGAGGGTGTCTTGAAGTTTTCTGGAACTAGCGCGTTCTAAACCTCGGCGGAAAGTGGTTGCGGATCCGGATCTACTGACTCGTCTTGTTGGGATCCGTTTCCTTCAGCGTACTGTTGTTGCTGGATTGTCTCCATTGTTGCTTGCAAGGCTTCGTTGTGGTCTTGAAGCTGCTAGATTTGTTGTTGTCGAGCTTCTAAGGCCGCCGGGTCCGCCATCAGTGGTGACGACGGCGGTTGTTCGAATCAATATGTGAAGTTTGAGATTGGCGGTTGGAGATTTGCGACTGAGCTCGCAAATCTCAGGGCTTAGATCGGTTTTTTGAACAAAAAACGGGTTGAACGTTTGATTAGAATCAGGGTCTATCAGGAAAAGGATGGATTTAGGGTTGAATCGCGGCGGATTCGGAGGTTTTAGGGTTGTTTCTGAAAGATACGGTGGATTCACGGCGTTCTGGTAATGTTCGGAGGCCGCAAATCGACTGCTCTTGTTTCAGTGATGGTGGCTAGGTTAGTTTTACCGTAGCCCCACGGTGTGCGCCAACTGTACTGGCTGTGAGTACAATATAGGAAAACTAGGGTTTTCAGAGTCTGTTTAGGTCATGCCTTGGGAATGATCCCAAGGTTACTATTTGTAGCCTCGGTTTGGGCCTATCCGATCATGGTTTGGGCCCAAATCGTAAAGGGCCAAAACCATGACTAGGGCGCCCTCATAGGCTGCTAAGGGCGCCCCCAGAGGACCTCTCTTTAGGAAAGTTCCCTAAGGTTTCATATGACTGTCAGGTGGGTCTTGTGCCCTTCTGGAGGGCGCCCAGTCTGGCTATAAGGGTCCCAATCCTTGCTTGTAGGGCCTACATGCCTAAATAGTAAGATCTACAGTCCAAGATGTGTGATTTAATCAGGTGTTATATAAAGATGTGATATATGAAGATGTGTGATTTAATGATGTGTTATATAAAGATGTGCTATTTGAAGATGTGTGATTTAAAGATGTGTTATACATAGACATGTCATCTAAAGATGTGCTATTTAAATATGTGTAATTGTTGAGTCATAAAAAGATGTGCATTGTTGAGTCATTATATGATGTTCATGCATTCATGGTCGAGTCTATTTAACGATGTTGTATTTGACGATGATGTGGACAAAATCAGTAACATACCTCTGATGTCCAAAATATTTGACGATGGTGTGGACAAAATCAGTAACATACCTCTGATGTCCAAAATATTTGACGATGGTGATAGGTTTGGTACCACATGCGTATAAAGTCAAGTTAGGGACATTTCATACATAGTTGCAAATTTATCTGAAGATGTGCTATTTATAGATGTGATATTCGATGATGTGTTTCTTTATGATTATGTGTGAATATTTGGTGTTTATGTTAAAGTCCACTTAATGTTATTACTTGTTTTTGAAGCTTAGTTGTTATTATAAGATGTTGAATTGATGCTTATTGACTGTATTTTAATGAATGTACATGTTATGAATGTGAATATTACCTGACTGTAATGTGTACATGCCTAACTGCAATTGATGATTATTTTATCTGAATCTATACATGTGTTTGTACCTCTCTTGTGTTGGATATATTCTCACCCTCTTAAATTTGGATTGTACTCTCGCCGGGTACAGATTCGCAGGAAAGAAATAATTAGTAGCAGTGAGTCTCAAAGGATGGCGTTGGAGCCTTCCTGTTTATTTATCGTTTTTGAGAGTTTTATCAAGTCGTCGCTCTGATTAGTAACACTAAGGAATGAGAATTTATTTTATTTCAGATTTTGTTTTAGAATTCTTTTGAATTCAGTTTTGTTGTGGTTTTAAAGATGTGAAAAATTACTTTGATGTTTTGAGAACTTTTCCGCTGCGACGTTTTTGTTTTAAATGAAGTGTTTTTTTAATTGATGAAGATGTGTGACACCCTTGCGTGCTTAATTATTTATTGAATTTTATTAGAAAATAAAACGTGGGGTTTAGGGTGTTATGTTACCCCCCCCCCCCCCCCCTGTGTTTTTCTCACCTTCATATTTGTGAAAGATAGAATTTCGCAAGGTAATAATAACTGAACAAAGTTGGAAAGAGTATGAATGAAGAGTTTCCCACCTTTTATAGACTTTAAAAATTCGTAGCAAATGTTCAAATCACCTTGAAAAAGAGTCATGATCTGACGATTAGGAACCATCTCGAAACCTGAAAGACATTCAAGTACTCGGGCGCATGGATTCTAGTTACCTAGATGCGTGCTCCACGCGATGGACACACGTGTAAAGAAAAACTGAACCGACATTCTTTCAAGTCACATCATTGATTACCAACTAACCCCACGCACAAAGAACACACCGCCAATGTGAGAAAAGCGTCTCCATGTGGCACCGGCACGCATCAACAGAGATCCCAAAGGTGCCGAGAGACAACCTCAACAGAACGGTGTTCCTTCGCGAAAAACCTTCTACGCCTCCAGATAACAAGTCCATTACGCCATAGAGACAATAATGACTTAGAGGCAACTCTTCCAGTCCGGCTAGAAGCCCAACAATGAAAGGCCCATTAAGCCAAGGACCAAGGAAAAATACGGTGGAGTAGCACACGAAGTCTTGTGCGGATCACAACACAGAAGCACGCTTGGATTCCATCTCCACTGTCAACGTCATCATCAACAACCTCCTAAGATGGCGCCGCACTTCACGGGAACCGTTAGCATTCTCCTCTTTCAGATACTGACTTGTGCATTGCAGTACTAACGTGCCTGCAGACACCTTTCTCCTCCACCGTGAAAGCTCAACCTCCGTCGCACCGGAGCATCGTGAACAACCGTTCAGACTCCTTGATCGTTACCGGACAGATTAATTATTAACCTAAAATATATATATATATAAGAATGAATTTTCTTAGCATTAAAAAAAAATGAGAGAGAATGAATCTGATTGAAAGAGTGTTTGAGACATATAAACCCAATTCCCTCATCCTAAAAAAACGTATAGAAGTCTAAAACAAAAATAGATTTTTCCATTTTTGATCTGATTTGATAAGTACATAATTTCTAGTACAGATATTTAGCCAAACTTCTGAAGGTTGAAATATCGGGGGAATGGAAACAAACAATAGATTTATCAATTTCATCATTAACTAATAATAATTATATAAAAGTTGTACCATTGATGTCCTAGTGGCAAAAAGGAGTTTAATTATAGTAAATATCTAAATGCATGTCTAGCTCCAACATACTCATTTAGTAGAAACTTCTCAACGTAGCACAAACTCCCTTTGACCTTCTAGTTGGATCTGCATCATATTCACAAGATTTGTAAAATATCTTAGTAAGATGAACCATGACATTGTGTCAAAAAAGATAAACAGTGATAGATGAGTGCTACAAATACTTTCTTTAATTTCAACACTTTCTCTAACATTTATTTTTTTATTTAGTAAAATGAATTTGGTTTCTATACTTTAGAATAGATCTCGGACAAAATGGTAGAATCCATACTCATTTCACCAAATAAAAGAGTGAGTGTTAGAAAGAGTATTGAAAAATAAAATGTTTTGAGCAATCTCAATCAATCATGATATAACACTAACAAAATACTCTAGATTGAAGGCATGATAAGTATCCGACATTAAGATAACACCGACATGTGAAATGACATTCAATCACTTTTCTTTTTTTTTATTATTTTTGGTATCTGCATGTTGTGTTGTGCATAATTTCCATGTTTGTGTGTCAGTGCTGCATAGACCATAGTGACATGGAAAATAGAGCAAACAATAATTGTTACCTTCTGCATTTGAGTACAGATTTCAATAACTTCAGCCAGTGGAGCCCAATCACCAAAATTTCTCTCTATAAACTGATAAGCAATGCCACTCTTGCCACTCCCTATTACAAAGAGTCCACCCTTTATTTCACCTTCACCTTTAAAATTGTACTCAATGTTCATGGTTTTTGATCTCTTGTAATTAGAAAGTGCTCTAGGATTGAGCAAAAATCCTGATATAAAGTTCTCCTTGGGCAATTTTCCACCACCAAGAGCTTTATAAAAGTCCCTGCTGCGATCAAGAAGTACAACACCACCCCAGTATCTAGGCCAGAAATCTTTTACCTGTTTAACAATGAGAATAAGTTAAGCCTTGAACGGCTTAATGAATTAACATATGGCTAAATATTGTTATTATTAATTACCTCTGATTCAATTTCCTCATGAAGAACTGCAAATAGTTGAAAACCAAGTGAATCAAATATGGGTTTTCTGGAATAAAGCTGGTGTGCCTCAGCTCTACACATGATGCACCTGTTTTAAAATTCAAGGGACATAAATAGCAGCACGTAACCCACTTTACTTTCAAATGAAGAGATATAAAACACCATAAAGTTTACAAGAAAAATTACTGATATATTTGTCTTTTTAAGATTATTTAAAATATTCAAAAAATAGAGCTTTTTAGGGCTTGAAAAGTTACATTTTTTTTATCACTTGTTTATCTATCATATGAGTATGATTGAACTAAAAGTGATGTTTGGAATACAATTCAAATTGGCAATTCTCAAATGTAATATAACAATTCACCCTTGTCCTCAGAGAATATAAGATTGGCTTCGTAATTAGGTAAAAAGTTAAGCAGAAGACTTATAATTAAGTAGTTCAAGAGTTCGATCTCCAATTAGTATAATACTAACAATACTAACTTTTGCCGTTAAAAATGTTTACCCTGGTCTTCGGAGACACAAGAAAACAGCTGGTTTATCGCGCCAAATTTCAGATGCCTTCAGTGGTGGTGTTTTCATTTTCACCAATGGCTCCATACCAAACTTATACTCAGGAGTTAATTTCTGAACTGAAATATTCTCAACAGCACTATATGCAGCAACTTGGTCAATTACTTGAGGTGGTTTCACACAACCACATACCCTAGGCTCAGCTGGTTCAGAAGCTACTATCCCTTTAAAAACATATCCATCTTTAATCTTAAAATCAATCATTGATTGCTCATCAGAAGCTGCATTACTTTTCAGATATGATCTTGTACTACTGTTACTTGAGGTATAATTTGATCCATTACTCTTTGGGATGCTATCTTCACCTTGAATTATTATGCTGCTTCTTCTTCTAAGAGTAAGTCCACGTTGTTTGAAGGAATCATCATACCTGGTTTTGTTAATGAAACGGGCAATGTGGCCTCTTTTCATTTCAAACTGAAAAAAAAGTTCGTTAGTGCTTAGTTTGAGAAGCTCTACCAGATTTTTCTCACTGTTCTCCAACTTATCTGCATATTGCATCAATCCTCTATCATGTAGGTAACGTCTGATTCCAAGTGCTTCCTATGACATTAGAGGGAAAAACTTCAGAAGCATATAGTTCTTGTGCATTTTATAATATTTATAGGCACAAAAGGTGATGCATTAATTAATCTTGCTCATGCGATCTCATATCAAACGTGAAGATTATTTGAAGAATATATAATTTAACCGGCTAATATTAAACCGATAATCGAGATCAGTTAAATGCATGGAATCTGGATCCTCATGTACATCTATCAATTTGCTTAATATGAGGAAATACGGATTTAGGTTTGGACCGCTACAAGCTTGTCTTAAAGCACCTCGCCCTTAACAAGGCTCATGCTTTCGGGGTTGTGGACCGCTATAAGCTTGTCTTAAAGCATCTCGCCCTTAACAAGCTCATGCTTTGGGGGATGTGGACCGTTATAATTCTAGAAAGAGCCTAAAAGGAGGGCACCGCCATAAGTAACAAGCCGCCCTTCACGCGGAAGAAAAACCCACGCGCCCCTTATAATAGGAAACTGTTAATAATCTTGATTTGTTGGGAAGAGGCTGCTGCACTTGAAACCTGAAATGATTAATGGTTATGCACGAAAACTCAAAGCGTATGGGGTTGCCACACTAACCTTTAGGTTCGATTCGCCCCCACCAATAACTTTATATTGGATGCAATAGGAATGTCCAGCGAATCCCCTTCAGGATACTATGAGTTCCTTGATGTGTATTGCACAATCACACCAAGCGTATCTCCTAACAATATTTGACAGAAATATGTTTCCAACAATTCACTCATGCATTAGAGAATTGATGGATGATTTAGAGTATGAGAATGAGGGAGAATTTGACTGTAATTGATGTCAAAAACGTGCTCCTTCTGATACACAAATGCCATGCATTTATAGTGCATCATATGCCCCTTCATATGAGAGAATGCAACTTTTAATCAAAAGTTACAACCATATACATTCAACTTTTGGCTTGAATCAATGCAATGATTATTGATTTATCAGTAAATGATAACTTCCCAATGTATACAAGTCATTCCCATGAAGAGTTACAACTTTTGGAACCCAAAACTATGAGAAAAAGTGCAGAAAAACACATCCAGTCCCGTGGTAATCGATTACCATATGCAGGTAATCGATTACCCAAAGTCTCTGTTTACCGTTTGCAAATTTTGCTTGATGTAATCGATTACATCAATATGGTAATCGATTACCATGTGTAATTTTCTGTTTTTCAGTTTTTCTCACCTATTTTGGAAATCTCCAACAATCCCCCACCATTTTCAAAATACTAAATCCCATAAAACTGGAAATTCCATGGTTTCAGATAATGGTATCTCACGATTTGAACCATTACTTAGTAAATTAAGTTTTCGCTCATTCCCAAATAGTATGGTAGGCAAGCTTTGAACCAACTATTCATTAGAACAAGTGTACATAATTTACACATAGAATCTCAATATCATTAATAAAGAGAACTGTAAGATGACACATTAATAAGGCCTTGTGTCATATATCCCTTTTCATGAAAACTTAAGAGTCAAGCCCTTGAACTCCGTGAAGCGGCCAAACTTCATTCTCACATAGGTAGACTATATCGGAAATGCCCCATAAGTATGCATTTCAGCAAATGTATGCTATATGTCCATTAAGAGAAAAATCTCAACCTACCATTTTTTAATCTTATGGTCCAAGTACTTTTAACCTTGGGATGTATCTATTAACAAGTACTTCAATTACTCTAATAATGTACTTTCACCATTGAACCCAAGACTTGATGTTACTCAAGTGTGGGTTGAGTTTCCATTATTGGTAATCAATTAGATATGGGCTTGAGTCCCATCCCCAATGATGTCTTCAACACCATGTCTCTTGTCAAACCTTTCGTCAAAGGATCTGCAAGATTCTTCTCTGTTCTTACGAACATGATGGATATTACTCCATTAGAAATCAAGTCTCTTACATAGCTATGTCTTAAACCAATATGCCTTGATTTCCCATTGTATACTTGACTATAGGCCTTTGATAGTGTGGATTGACTATCACAATGTATGGATACTGGTGCCATTGGCTTTTGCCAGACTGGTATCTCATACAACAAATTCCTTAGCCATTCTGCCTCTTTACTTCCTGCAGCCAATGCAATAAATTCTGCAGCCATGGTGGAGTCGGCAATGCATGTCTGTTTCTTTGAACCCCAAGAAACTGCACCTCCACCAAGGTTGAAGATCCATCCACTTGTGGAAGCATGATCCTCAACATAAGTTACCCAACTAGCATCTGTGTATCCTTCCAAAACTGAAGGGTCTCCACTATACGTTAAACAATAATTCATTGTTCCTTTCAAGTATTTTAATACTCGTTTCACAGCATGCCAATGTTCTTTACTTGGATTGCTAGTATACCGACTTAACCTTCCAACAGCATATGCTATATCAGGTCTTGTACAGGTCATGGCATACATCAAGCATCCGATTACTTTTGCATATTCAAGTTGTGCCACCGGACAACCTTTGTTTGGTTGCAAACTAACAGTTTGGTCAAATGGGGTAGAGACCGGATTACAATCTAAATGATTGAATTTCTGAAGCACCTTTTCTATATAATGAGATTGGGATAAACCAATGTGGTTACCATCTCTTATGATTTTAATTCCTAAAATCACATCTGCTTCGCCTAAATCTTTCATATCAAAATTTTTGGATAAGAAAGCTTTAGTCTTTTCTACCTCATCTAAACTTGTGCCAAAAATTAACATATCATCTACATATAAACAAATCATGACACCTTTTCCATTGTGGAATTTACTGTAAATACACTTGTCAGATTCATTTATAATGTATCCATTGGCTAACACAACTTGATCAAATTTTTGGTGCCATTGTTTGGGTGCTTGTTTCAACCCATATAAAGACTTAGTTAATTTACACACTTTATCTTCTTGACCTTTGATCACAAACCCTTCTGGTTGTTTCATATATACCTCTTCATCCAACTCTCCATTTAGGAAAGCAGTTTTAACATCCATTTGATGGATAACAAACTTATGGATGGATGCTAGTGCAATTAGCACTCTAATTGATGCAATTCTTGCAACAGGTGCATATGTATCAAAATAATCAATTCCTTCTTTTTGTGTAAACCCTTTGGCAACTAGTCTAGCCTTGAATTTATCAATGGTACCATCAACTTTCATTTTCCTTTTAAAGATCCATTTACAACCTATTGGTTTGGATCCGGGTGGGAGATCTACTACTTTCCAAGTTTTATTACCCATAATTGAATCCATTTCTTCCTGGATAGCTTCTTTCCAAAAGGCTGAATCTTGAGACTTTATAGCCTCTTCATATGTCACTGAATCACTCTCAAGGTTAAAGCAAATTGCTCCATGACTATTTATGGATGTACCAGTTCCTTCTATAAGAAACATGAAGAAGTCAGGTCCAAAATCTTTTCCTTTTCGGATCCTCTTACTCCTTCTAAGTTCTGAACCATCCAATGTATCTACATTTGATTCATTGTTTTCTAAATTTGGTACATTAGAATGAACAATGTCCTTGGGATAAGAGAATGATTTAAATCTATCTTCTTGAAAAATTGCATCTCTTGACTCAATTACTGTATTGACAGAATATGAGTCATTCGATTCAATAACCAAGAATCTGTATGCTTTGCTATTTTCTGCATAGCCTAAGAATACACATTCAATTCCTCTTTCACCCAACTTCTTTCTTTTTGGTTCAGGCACTTTCACAATTGCTCTACAACCCCAAACTTTTAAATAATTAAGATTTGGCTTCCTTTGTTTCCAAAGTTCATATGGGGTTATTTTGTTCCTTTTGTTTGGAACCCTATTGAGGATATAACATGCTGTAAGCATTGCTTCACCCCAATATCCTTTAGGTAATCCAGAATAGGACAACATGGCATTAACCATTTCTACCAAAGTCCTATTCTTCCTTTCTGCTATTCCATTTTGTTGTGGGGTGTATGGTGCAGTAACTTGATGCACAATACCGGTGGATTCAAAATAACTCGGATGATAGAATTCTCCTCCTCTATCGCTTCTAAAGCATTTAATGAAAGTTTCATGTTGAAGTTCTACTTGTGCTTTAAACATTTTGAATTTATCTAAGACTTCATCTTTTGAATGCATTAAATAAACATAACAAAATCGAGTGCAATCATCAATGAAAGTAACAAAGTACTTTTTACCACCAATGGTGGGCCAACCATGTAAATCACATACATCTGAATGAATTAAATCTAGCACCCTAGAACTTCTTTTAACACTTTTAAAAGGTTGTCTTGTAATTTTAGTCAACATGCAAGTAGTACATGAATCAAAGTTTTTATTAAGATTAGGAATTAGATTTGATTTCATCATATCCTCCAATTTTCTAAAATTAACATGTCCCAATCGCATATGCCATAAATCACAAGACTCAACAATATAAGCAGAAATCATATCATTATTATTAATATTTGCAATATTACATTTGAACATATTCTCACACAAATATCCCTTTCCTACAAACATACCCCCTTTTGAGAGGATAAATTTATCTCCCTCAAATACAGATTTGAACCCATTCTTATTAAGTAATGGTACAGAAATCAAGTTCTTCCTAACTTCAGGAACATAAAATACATCTTTAAGAGTAAGTGTCTTTCCAGAAGTGAATTCAATCTCTATGGTCCCTTTTCCTTGGACTTGCACAGTTGAAGCATTTCCCATGTACAAAACACTCCCATCTTCATTGATGGTCTTAAACAATTCCTTGTTTTTGCACACATGACGAGTAGCACCAGAGTCTATCCACCAAGAATCAACATCTTCAATCATGTTGATTTCAGAAATGACCGCAACAAGATCATCATTTGTTGCACTTGAATTCTTTTCTTTGTTCTTCTTTTTCAAGAACCTGCACTCATTCTTAAAGTGTCCTTCTTTCCCACAAAAATAACATTTACCTTTCTTTTTCTTTTTAATGTTATTACCATTGTGGTTTTGAGACTCATCATTTTCATGATTTCTCTTTTTGGAAGTCTTACTTGATTTTCCCTCTTCCACAACATGCACCTTCTCTTGAGTAATTTGATTTTTAATACCTTCTTGTTTTCGGTATTCTTCTTCTAAACGAAGGTGATTTCCAAATTGCTCAAGAGAGATATCTTCCTTCTTATGTTTCATGGATCGTTTAAAATCTTTCCATGAAGGAGGGAGTTTGTCAATTATGGATGACACAATGATAGTTTCATCCATATGCATGTTATGTTGTTTGTAGTTGTTAAGAATACGTTCAATATCATATAATTGTTCCATAACAGGCTTACCATCTACCATTTTGTAATTATTAAATTGTGAGACAAGGAATTTCTTACTTGTAGCGTCTTCACGCATGTATCTGGTTTCCAATTTGTCCCACAAATCCTTTGCCGATGGGCTGCTCTGGTAGATATCGAACAGAGAATCAGACATACCATTCAAGATATGTCCCAAGCAGATGTAGTCATCGTTGTCCCACTTCTGTCTCTCTCTGGTCTCAGCAATGGTTTCATCATCTTTCTCCACGGGCCTTGCCATGTTCAGAACGTAAGCCACCTTCAATGTTGTGAGAAGAAACTTCATTTTCTTCTGCCAACGGATGAAGTTTCCTCCATCAAACTTTTCCAACTTAACAAAGTCAGAAGTCATTTCTTTCAATGAAGCAGCCATAAAATCGAACCTAAAGATTGTTAATAATCTTGATTTGTTGGGAAGAGGCTGCTGCACTTGAAACCTGAAATGATTAATGGTTATGCACGAAAACTCAAAGCGTATGGGGTTGCCACACTAACCTTTAGGTTCGATTCGCCCCCACCAATAACTTTATATTGGATGCAATAGGAATGTCCAGCGAATCCCCTTCAGGATACTATGAGTTCCTTGATGTGTATTGCACAATCACACCAAGCGTATCTCCTAACAATATTTGACAGAAATATGTTTCCAACAATTCACTCATGCATTAGAGAATTGATGGATGATTTAGAGTATGAGAATGAGGGAGAATTTGACTGTAATTGATGTCAAAAACGTGCTCCTTCTGATACACAAATGCCATGCATTTATAGTGCATCATATGCCCCTTCATATGAGAGAATGCAACTTTTAATCAAAAGTTACAACCATATACATTCAACTTTTGGCTTGAATCAATGCAATGATTATTGATTTATCAGTAAATGATAACTTCCCAATGTATACAAGTCATTCCCATGAAGAGTTACAACTTTTGGAACCCAAAACTATGAGAAAAAGTGCAGAAAAACACATCCAGTCCCGTGGTAATCGATTACCATATGCAGGTAATCGATTACCCAAAGTCTCTGTTTACCGTTTGCAAATTTTGCTTGATGTAATCGATTACATCAATATGGTAATCGATTACCATGTGTAATTTTCTGTTTTTCAGTTTTTCTCACCTATTTTGGAAATCTCCAACAGAAACTAGCCTGATGAAAAGGCTGTTACGGAAAAAGGGGCTAAAGAGGGCCATAAATACCGCCCTAGTTACCATTCTCAGATACCACCAAAATATAGATCTAAAACCCTAATCGCTTAGCTTCCTCTCGAGTTGAGTAACCTTATTTTGCTTACTTCAAGTACAAGGTTCTAAAATTGTAAGTCGTCGAACAATTTAATTTGTGAAATTAATGAAATTTTAAAGTGATCTCAAAAATTAAAAATCCTCTATCACACTGTCCTATAGGATAATTCAGCTACTATAATGTGATCAAGAATTTTAAAATTTTATTAATTTCAAGACCAAATTAATTGTTCCCTCTCTACAATTCTATGGACTAAAATTATAAAGGTGTTTGTGTACTTCGTGATAAAAGTTAGATTGTGTAGAAGATTGAATGACAAGATTATAAGATGGTAAATTTAAAAAATGCTATTGATAATGATGATGGATGACCAACCTTTTGCTTCTGTGTCATGTATAGTAAGTCCATGTCCTCTGAACCCATAACCTTTAGTGTTGGTACATCATCCCAACCTTCCTCCAACAGTTTTTGGAAGAGTTCTTTCAAAATTCCATTTCCAATGAATTCTTCCACTGAAAATGAAGCCATATTTCCTTTCTAGAATTGTTTGCTCTGGATGAATGATAATTATAATATTTAAACAAAAAACTAAATCTAAGGCAAAAGTACCATTCACCATATGTATATATATAAGCCATATCCCTTCAATGGTTATTAAATTTAATAATATGTTTTGGTTATTTATGCAAACAAACTAGTTAACTATGCTTTTGAGAACTGCAGTGGCTTTGATACCTTAAAATTGTTTTTATTTGCCGGCCAAAATCTGCTCTTTTGTTACATCAAAATTGTCAATTGCACATGTACTTTTGTGTCACAAGACATTGGTTTCTTCCCCCTGGCATAAACCTTGAAATCGGATTTTAACCCGTTGATATCACAAGGTATAAACCAGTTGCAGGATGCTACTGAAATATATCTTGGAAATATTTTTCACTTCCATTTCAAATTGCAGATAGATTAATATTGGTTAATGTCAAAATAAAAAGAGTTCAACTTAAACTTAAAGGTTGCGTTTGATTCACAAATTATTAAGTACCAGACAAGACACTGTATAGAACAATACAAAACAGTATCGGAGAGAGATAAAAGAAATAATATTTTTTGTGTCAAAAAATAAAAATGCTATTTAAGTATTTTCGGTAGTCTTATTTTGTACAAAAAGTTGTTGTGTGATTTAGTGAGAAACAAAAATTCATATTTTTTTCGGTCTCTTACTATTTGTTTAGTCCGGTCCCATGACGACTTTCTAAATCAAATATGGCCGGTCTAGCTGCATAACCATCTCATGTCGCGCACGGTGCACGAGTAAGATTAACCGTTGGATTGTGACTATCCATTGATGTTATGGTGTACCTCTTTTGTTCATCATCTTTGTCAAGACGATGCCGTTCGTTCTCCACACTCCTACCGGAAAATCTTCCTCAATCCAGACAAATCATACCACGAACTAGTTTTGGTCGAGCAACATCTTAATAACAGGGAAAGAAGAAAAAAAACAAAGAATTCTGATGCCATTGTTAACATCCTCTTAGTTGCCAACAAGCACTTCAATAGAAAGCCCACAGTGATGGGTCTTTGACAGTTCATAAAATCCAATTAGAAGGATCCAAATAGCCTTGTATTATGGTTTTTATTTTAAATTTTATATTATTTTTGAGTTTTATAGATGATTATTTTGTTTGTCAACAAGAAAACAATTACAGATTCACATAAAACCGGAAAAAGAAATATTGAGACCAAGTGCTTTTGCATATGTACAAGCCTCATACAAGGAAGGTTGTTGACTATATATGTGCTCATCCGTCTCATTTTTTTCATGGCTTGCAAACTTGCAAACTTCAGAGTTCAGATGTAATACACTTTTCCAACTTGTTCTTACAAATTTAGAGTTTATCAGTGAAATGGTTAAATTGGGGAAGAATGAATCGAAGTTCAGTGAAGAAAAGTGCATTTTGAGACTTAAGGTTTTGCAATCCTCTTTTGATCCATACACCAAACACCAAATTTCAATTGACTTTTTCTGTTTAATAAAATTGGGAAATACCCACAAAGAAAAAAGATGAAATTTGATGGCAAAATAAATCTGGGTTTGGATGCAAAGGATTGTTTGGTTTTTCATAAACGACAGGTTTACCACACCCCGCCAACATTATTGTAATTGATGCGTGGATATAAATGATAAGTGGTCCGATAACAAAAATCGGATAACAAATAGGCCAACAAATCTTAGAGGAGGTTTTGTTGTCATCATAACAATCGTGGTTGTGTCTAACACAACACCACAAAACCAGCTTGTGAAGTAAAGATTGTACCCACTTATATAATTAATGTACATGCCATATTTTATGAGATGTGAGGCTCTTTGACAATGAGAAGTGTAACCTGGATATGGATTAACTAGCGATGCTTCCATTCTTTGATATTAAAAAAGTGATACTCCTATAATATTGCTAATTATGATTATAAAACTAAATTTCATTTTTATAGTCTTTGTTTATCAGGGACACTATCATCTCTAGATAATACTGATTATAAATCTATAAGTCATTTTTTCATTTGTCACCTATCTCTAGACTTTATTTTTTAGGCAAAACCTATTTCTACACTTTTACTTTGCATTTTTTTATAAAATAATTCTTTTTTTTAAGAAGTCAAACTATCCCACTGAAATTTACATCAGGGAGAATCAGATCTCTATGACCTTCATAGCATCACACTTCAAGATCCCAAATCAACACCACCATACCAACCCAAATGGGAATTTACGAGAGACACACCTCATGCAATGTTAGGAAAAACTATCCACCTCATTTAAAATTTGTAGTGAAATTTACGTATAGTGTATCAATTGCAAAAGTTCAAACTTTTTTTAACAGATAAAAACAGACCTAAATCCAAGTTACAAAAGATGTAAGTAGACTCTCTAGCCATTTGTATCAACCGCAATGACTCTTTTTTGCCGGTAAGTTATTTCTTTTAAGTTTTAATTTAAAATTTGTGTGGTTGGTTTTATATATATATAAATATATATATATATATATATAGAAGACATATCAAGTGAGAGCACTTTTATTATGAGAGATGAGAGGGTTAAATCTTGACCCTTACATTAATCTTTACTGGGATACTTAATTTTTGTAATCGCATCCTATTCTGTCATTCTATCGAACCTCTCGTCTCCATTACATCTTTTCTTTTCCGTTCTTCCTTCTTTTTGGAGCAATTTTCCGTTCTTCCATACCAAAAAATATTTTCTGATTATGGGTCATCTCTTCTTTGATACTGTTGCCGTTATTTTCTTTCAAATTTATATATAGTTTAGGACTGGACCAAGGCCCAATTTAGGTTAGGACCCGAGTCCAATCAAGACCCAATGAAAGCAAGCTCATATCATGGGCACACCCTAATCCCACCGGATAACGGTTCGGACTATCGATCTGGTCCGTCCAGTCTGGATCCAATAATGGAACTCTCTTCAGATCGTTACATATGTCCCTCAAGGACATTTGTCCAAGTGAAGGCTTGACAACCAAAAACCCTATGTATTCCCTATAAATACAAATGAATAGCATTGACTCAGGTATCTCACTCTTTACTCATATCTCTGCCTCACTCTCCTTGAACCCTCACTGACTTGAGCGTCGAAGCACATGCAGGTACACCACCCCTTCCGATGGACAAAGGCTAACATCGGATGTATGATTGAACTCCTCCCTCTATGCAGCAGATCTCAACTTTAATACCATTTTCTTAGGTCCGAAAAGATCGATGGTGACTTCGCTGATGACCAAATCGAAAAAGATGGTTAACACCCATTCATTCCACCACAACGTTAACGCCAGCGAAGCTCATAATGAAGGAATCAACAACATCGTACATCATCATCATGAGTCCCTAAGTCTACTCAAGGAGGTCCCGATCTAGCCCTTTTCCCCTAGCAACGGGAACCAACGCAGCAACGGCGACAATTCCTACGATAAACTCCATTTCAGTGAGGATTTCCAATCAAGTGTTATGGCCTACTGGAACTAAGTTTTCACTACAAACTTTATCAGAAAAATAACTCAACAACTTATAGACTTAAAGATATTTAATAAAACAAACTTTTTATGACCTAAATGTTACAAAGCATTTATTCTACAATTTTGAAAGAAAATCAAGGAGGATGCCAAAGATTAACAAAAAGAAACATGTAACTTCATCAAAAAACAGAACACGACTCCAACATTTCAAGAAATCTACTACCTCAAGAGCAACATGTTCCAGCCTGTAACCAACAAAAACCCTTCAAGAATACAATCGATAATATATGACATTGTGATAGCATTTCAAGGGAGCAAACACGTTCGTATAATTATTTGAAGCAAACCAAGATGCAACACCAATTAATGTCAATCAAAACAATAAAGTCAATTTGTGCAAAAAAATATCTAATGAACCATATAACAATAAACTTAAATGACAAAGCAAATGAATGATGAGAATAACAAGTGTAAAGATGCAAAACAAATATAAAAGAAACAATCTATCAAAAAAATATAAAAGAAACAATTTATGCATTTTAATGTACCTTTTGTAAAAAAAAAAAAAAAAGAGGTGAAGCACAGCAGAGGAAAAATATATCCTCCAACAACTGAGCATGAAATCCCAATCGAAGCAAACTCTTCAAATCCCTCTCGAACGCAATACTGACCGATAATTTATTGGAGAAAGTAAAGTTGGAGAAGTACATTACATTATGTGGATTCTAACAGGTATAGGAAAGCAAAACAACACTCAGACAATGAATATTATTTAGTGGCAAAGTGGGAATCCAAATAAAGAGGAGAAAAGACACAACAATACTAACCTCATAGATATACCACATGGATTTGCTGAAAATGGTGGAGGAATATTAATAATATGGATATTATTATGAGAAAAGAGAAAATGAATGAAAGAAGTAGAATTCATTAATCAATTGTGACTTTTACATCAAGTATATATAGAAACAATCATCCTTATGCTAACTATTGTGTGCTAGAAGCATAGAATTCTTTATTCTAACTAACTGAACATATTACTTGCTATGCAAGTAACTGCATTAACTGCTCTATATATCTCTATTATGCACATGTTGTAATATCCCCTCACAAGTTGGAGGTTGATAAATGTTGATTTTACCCAACTTAGATAATAAGAGACTGAAAGGCTGAGGTAGAAGAGATTTGGTGAAGAAATTTGCTATATGATCTTTGGAGGAAACTCGGAGAAGCTTTAAAACATTAGCCTGTATTTTTTCAAGGCTTAAATGCACTTTTGGCCCCCTATGTTTGAAAAAGTTGTGATTTTGGCCCCCTTTTAAAAAAATGGATTATTAGACCCTTAACTTTTGCCCCTTTTGCGAAAGGCTGATTTTGACCAAGTCAACGCATACGTGGCAGACACTTGTGTAATTATGAATTAAAAAATAAACAAAAAAGTCACGCGTGTAATTATGAATTAAAAAAAAAAATTGGATGGAAATGAAAACATCTGCATTTTCTCCTCCAACGGTAGTATTTCGACCCAGTTCTTCTCCTTCCAAGCATTCAAGGACTTTCCTGGTGCAGTACTCCTCTTTTCCTTGTCCTTTTCAGATAGCAGCATTTGCCTCTTAAGGTTATCTGTGGACCTAGGGTTCCTCTCATTAATAACTTCTTTAGGTGTTTTATCTTTCTTAGAAAGCAGCTTGTCAGCTCCAGATCCAAGATGGTCTCTTTTACCCTTGGTAGTGGCAAAATAAGAATTTTTCAAAGAAGGTAATTTTGATAAATTAACTTCTGAAGTTAATATGCTTTCTCGTGTGTCGCATCCACTTTGCACTGTGATAGCATCAGAAGATGAAATATGCTTTCTTGACTTTGTCACTGGATCTTTGGCATTGTGTGTTCCATCACCGACCCTAGATATTTTTACACTGGCAACAGATTCAGATGTCAAACATTTAGTCATGGAATTTTGTGTTATTACTTAATTGCAAGCTAGCACGCTCATGTTGAATCTTCCTAAAAGCCTCAATAGATGAAGATAGTATATCTGCCCTATGCGGTGAAGTTGTCATCCGCCGGACTTAGAACCAGAGCAACTGAACAAGATGTGTCATCAAATATACACACAAGAATGCAGCATATGTTTTCATTTCCATCCAATTTTTGTTTTTTTTTACTTCATAATTACACGCGTGGCTTTTTTGTTTATTTTTTAATTCATAATTACACAAGTGTATGCCACGTATGCGTTGACTTGGTCAAAATCAGTCTTTCGTAAAATGGGCAAAAGTTAGGGGTCTAATAATCCATTTTTTTAAAAGGGGGCCAAAATCGCAAGTTTTTCAAACATAGGGGGCCAAAAGTGCATTTAAGCCTTTTTTTTCAATGACAATCTGTTATACGTTCATGAAAAACTGGATTGGCACCAATATGGAGAGCACTGTGGTTATCATAGTATATCACATGTGATTTGTAAATCTCTGATTACGTACAGAAGCCATTGTAGTTCAAGAGGACCCTCGTTGTTGAGGAATCCGTTCAAGTTGCTTTTGATGAGACACCGCCCCAAGTGGTTGGGAAAGGTACTTCTTTTGATGTTGCAGGAATAGACACAAAGGATATTGTCGAGGATGGTGACCAACAAGAAGCTCCTCCAAAAGAAGAGGACAACAAGGAAAAGGAATTTGAGGAAGACGTTCACGAGGATGAAAAACAAGGAACCTCCAAATTCTTATGTTTTAGTTTTCTTAATAAGTGTGATTTGATTTTTTTTGCTTACAATTTGAGACGGAGAGAGTACATAGAGAAATGTGAGAGTTACTCCCTCCATCCCAAAATAGGTGATCTATTTGTATAAAAAAAATGTCTCAAATTGAATGATTTATTTCACTTTTCAATGTAATATTAATTAGGTTTTTCCAATTATCCACTCTAATTAATACTAATTTATCACTCTCAATTCAATATCTTTTTTTGAGAGCCACAATTCAATATTTTTTACTCCCTCTTGTCTTGAATGTAAGAAACAAAAACAAAGTACATCTATTAAGAAAGTGGATTAACTATATTTAAGTCATGATAAAAAGTTACATCTTTCCAATTTTGTCCTTGTCTTGGAAATAAATGTGACTTTTGAACTCAACTTGGGAATGTGAAACAAATTGGATATAGTGGCATTTAATGAGGGTAAAATTGGAATAGTGGCATTTAATAGGTTGATTTTACTATACTTTTGCTTACATTTGAGACCACCTATTTTTTTGTTTTATTTCTTACATTCAAGACCGGAGGGAGTACTTTATATTTATGATAATGGTAAATGCACTAATACATGACAAAACATTTAAAACTATTTTTCTCTCTCCTTTACTTATACATTTTTCTCAATACATATAAAATGATTAAATAGTTCACTTATTTTAAGACGGAAGGAGTATAACAGAAGTCTGAAGTTGTGCACACCGTTTAATTCAAAAAACTATTTTGGTGGATTTTTTTGAAATTACACTGGTACCATGCAATTAGGCTGCGAATACTAATTAATCAACCATTAATGATGACACTTAAATATATTTACAAAAGGGTTGAAAGAAATAGTTGTGAGAAACGATTAGGGCTTTGTTTGGGAGTTTGGAGGAGAGGGGAATGGAAGGCTTTGGAGGGTTGGAAATATAGGAAAAAATGGTAAAATCTTTACATTTTTTTAAAGAGTAATTTTTTAGAGAATGATATAAATTAGGCTTAAATGCACTTTTGGCCCCCTATGTTTTAAAAAGTTGCGATTTTGGCCCCCTATTAAAAAAAATGGATTATTAGACCCCTAACTTTTGCCCCTTTTGCGAAAGGCTGATTTTGACCCGGTCAAACCTACGTGTCACGCCACCTAGGTATTTTTTTTAATTTTTATTTTTTTTAATTCCACGCGTATAATTAAAAAATTAAAAAAAAAAAAAGAAAATTGGATAAACAATATTAAAAGGCATGTGTTCTTCCCCATAATACCAGCACCCCTACCTCACAAATCAACTTCATCCTCGTTGCACTTCTCAAGGTTTTGATGCAGATGAATGATTCGATGTTGGATCTACTTTTATATTTCAAAATTTTTGTTTAGTTTTAGCAGATTTATGGGTTTGGAAGGAAGGAAGATGATATGATGAAGTTATGAAGATGATGGGAAGTAAGGAAGGAAGGAAGAATGTTTCGATGCAGATGAATGATTCGATGTTGGATCTACTGCAGGAAGAATGTTTTCTGAAGTAGGAACAGAGACTTGTCTTCCACATCGGGTGGAGAGAACGGTTTCCATCAGCGTCGGCGTCTCCGTCACCGTCGTTGTCGTCTCTCTTCCGTTTCTCGGTTGTTACGACGTCGTTGTTAGGTTCGTTAATTTGAGGGGATTTTGGAGGCGTTGGATGTGATTCTGAAGTGGAATCGTGAGCGTTGATTGTTGTTTCTAAGATTTTAGAGGGAGATAGTTCGGAAGTGGCCGCCATTGTTAACTTCACTGTGTGTTTGCTTTGATTATTGATTGTTCTGGTTTCAATTCAACTGCTAGGTGGTAACTGTCTGGTTTTAATTAATTAAATTAAGTTTTTATTTTTTTAAAAAAGCCAACTCATGCCACCTCGTTAATTAGTGCCACGCGTGGCTTTTTCGTTTATTTTTTAATTCATAATTACACAAGTGTCTGCCACGTATGCTTTGACCGGGTCAAAATCAGCCTTTCGCAAAAGGGGCAAAAGTTAGGGGTCTAATAATCCATTTTTTTTAATAGGGGGCCAAAATCGCAACTTTTTAAAACATAGGGGGCCAAAAGTGCATTTAAGCCTATAAATTAATGTTTATGATAAACATAATTTTAATTTTATAAATATTATAACTAGTAAATTAAATTTTAATAATCCATGTAAACCCTCCAAAATCCCCCTAAAACTCTCCTCCTATACAATTTTTAAGTTCCCTCAAAGGAGAAAGATTTTGTCTTATGAAAAAAAATGAACCACTAAAGTTTTTACCTCTCAATGTCATCTATTTCTTCCTTTTTTTTTTTGAAAGAATCTATTTCTTCCACTTGTTCCTTCTTTTTTTTCTAAACTCCTCCCTAGCTTCCCTCCAAACTTGCAAACAAAACCCAGATAAACAAATTGGAGAACTAATTAGGCGGCAAAATAGATTAGCAGATTATTTTACTTTAATCAATTTTTACTTTAATAAATAACAAAGGATTCCTCAAGTCCATTTCAACTGTCCTTTCACTGTCGGTGTCGGACGAAGTCGAAAATTGTCTTATGCTTGAAATTGTCTACTGTGTGCAAATCTAAGTCCAATTATACATTAATGGATTATGAAGGGTATTAAATTGTTTACTCAATGCATCTTCTCTAGCTTTAGGGGTAGTAACAGTGGAGGGAGGAGATGATGTTTTAGGGAAATGGAGTGGAAAATAATCTGATGTTTTGCGTTAGTTTTGCTAAATAGAATGGATCGGACAGAACAGCAACAACACAACATAGATAAATCAGCACAAGACAAACTTTTATAGTATTGAATAATATTTTTAGTCTTATATGATTTTTTATGACCAAAAAGCTATTTTTGTATTTTAGATGATTTATACGTAGGACAAAAAGTTGTGCTTTAGTTTAATGAGGGACAAAAATCTCTATTTTGTCATGTCTTTTGCCTCCAGTTTGTCCTGTTTCAAATTTACAAACCATACATTATATACCTAAAGTTGTCATATCATATTCTTCATTTTTTAACAGATCAAACAAACCAAGAAGTTTGTTGCTTCCCCATATTAAATGTCACCTCTTTTTGTTCTCACATGAAAGTTTATTGGTATGATTTTAAGTTCGAATTCACATCAAATTCAATGCAAGCAACTGTTATAAAATACTAACAAAATTCATTACATTTCAGTAAACATTCTACTCCTTGAAGAATGATGGGATAACACATCAAGTAACAAAAATGTTCTAAACCAGTGATACTAGATCACAATTTTATTGGGAAAGACCCCACAGGATTAGGCTCCTTTATGGGTTACACATGATATTACAATTTTCCTTTCAGCACTAAGAATTCATATGAAAATTAGGGTCTCTCCCTCTCCTTACCTACTGCCTCAGTATGCATCACTCTATTGCCAAAAATAATAATAATAACTAATTTATGCTATTTGAGGGCTGAAGGGGATCACTTTCTGCTATGACTTCATTTTCTGTAAGACACCTAATCTGTAGTCCAAGGATCATTTTCTGCTATGACTTCAGAAGGTTCAAAAACTTCAGCCTCTGTACTTTCACTTTCTTTTGAATCAGCCCCAGCTGGTGCATCTCCCTCTTCTTCTGTTCTACCCCATCTTCCTCCCAAGGCCAACGCCATCATTCCATAAATCTTATTTCCTAACTCAGCAGGGCTCTCAGGCTGTATATAATTAAGAAAAACAGTTAGCGAACAGTAGTTTTTTTATATTATGTTATTGCATGAAGAAAAACAAAATCATTATTTTCTACTTACAGAAAATCCACTAGAAATTAGTGCTGTGTCGTATAAGAGGTCAACAGCTCTCTTTGCTTCGCTGCTGTCGGGAGCATTCTTGCAGGCAGCCTAAAAAAACAAAAATAATTATACAAGGGTCAAAGTCACAAGCAAATTCAGTTACCTCATTGAAAGGAGTCATTGGATCAATCTCCTCTATTGTACAATTTTAAAGGATAAAAAATTTTAAACCTCGGCCATTGACAAAAAAAAAAACAATGGTTACTATTATATTTATTTATATTCTTAAAAAATAACAAATCATGAACTCTGTAAAATATCGTTTGCTGATGTTTTTAACCCTGAAGGGAGAGCTTCCTATAAGAGAATCAAATCCTGAGTCGCCGTAATCAATCAATAAAACATGTCTACAAATTGTTGCCATTTATGCTGAGCTTATTATTAGACTTCTGAGATATCTGTCTTCAACATACTTCCTCCGGTCACATTCATAAACAAAAAGCAACTTTTAGGTTCATTGAATAATTGATGCATCCAGACATATTTATAGAACAAATACATTAATTATTCAATGTGACTGGAGGGAGTATTATGGAACTAACATTAGTACTCAGTAAAATTACTTAAATGATACACGTCAACTTCTACTACAACCAACTATTGTATAGGGTAAATTAGAGTAATGGTATATGAACATCAGTTATGGGATAACCGACCAGGCAATGTATGCACAGCAACCTGATAATTAAAAAAATAATAATAATTTAGATTTTTATTTTCTCTCTGTTCATTTTTTTTCTTTTTTTTGTAAAGCTTGTTTCTCCTTTCTCATGGAGGTTTCTCCTCCCTCTGTTATTTTGACGCCCCCATTCTTTTCCCTTGTCTCATGGAGGTTTCTTCTCCCTCTGTTATTTGATCTTGAAGTTAAATACCCACAAATAGTTAAAAATATCATCCAAGTTTCAACCTTTTTAAGAAGAATTTGACAAACAAAAGCCGCAAGATCTGTGGCGGATTGACACCGGATTGGTTCACAACACAGGTCTGTGGCAGCTTGGGACGGAGGAGGGTGGTTGTGCACAGTTGCCTTGAGGGCAGTGGAGAGTGCGAGAGGGCGGATGGGGACTCAATACCATGCACAGATGCGTGGAGGACACGCTCGTTTGAGTTTGAAACTGAATTTTTTCTATTACAAAAAATTCATCCCCTCTATACATAGTTGTCGCAAATTGAATGTTCATATATCATTTCTCAATTAATAATTAGTTATAAATCAACAAAAACCAAACTAATAAT
This sequence comes from Medicago ruthenica, assembly GCA_018208015.1. Taxonomy (NCBI): domain Eukaryota; kingdom Viridiplantae; phylum Streptophyta; class Magnoliopsida; order Fabales; family Fabaceae; genus Medicago; species Medicago ruthenica. The sequence continues at coordinate 51,288,254 of CM031375.1, forward strand.
GTGAACTTACACTTAAATCCTTGATAATGGGATGATCTGGATTAATTTCCAATATTCTCCTCCCTCTCATAAACTCCAAACTTGCCTGGTCTCCAAGAGCCTGTGCCTTCATTAATCTGAAAATAATAAGAATCACGGATTGAGTAAGCCTTATACAACTAGAATGATAAACTTCTAGTCGTCTAGAAGCATGGCTTCAAAAGTCAATGACTAACCTTTCCATATTTGCAGACCAACCAAACTTTCCGGATACAAGCACACAGGGAGATGAGCTCAAACGCTTAGAGACTTGAACTTTAGCCACGTTATCACCGAGCTGTTGTTTTATCCAATCACAAAGTAGATTGTATTCTTGCTTGGTTTCTCTGTCTTTGACCTCATCCTCGTCACCTGATAGAAAAAAATATTGTGAAAACCACATTCAAATCCCACTTTGCAATTAGCAAAATAGTATTTAAACATATGTTAGCTGCATAAAAAAATACAAACCTAATTCCAAATCTTCCTTGCTGATATCAACAAATTTCTTTTCCTTGTATGTCTGTAGGTTTTGAATGGCAACCTCATCAATAGGATCAACCAAATAGAGAACCTACAATAATAGACACGTAAGTTCATGAGTAAAAATAACATGTAACATATGCATTCAGTTAGAAATATATATCATATTCAAAATGCATTAGTAGCATGGAATTATGCCTTTGATGTTACCTCAAATATAATATGCACAAATTACACAAAATGATATATGTATGACTGAAAATACCTCAATATCTTTTTGAACCAACTTCTCTAAAAATGGAGCAGTCTTTGCACTTTTCAAGCTGTCAGTTGCTAGGTAATAGATGGCATTTTGATTTTCACCCATGTTTTCAACATACTCATCTAGGCTTTTAAGTTCCTCCTCACTTTTGGAAGTGTAAAATCTCAATAGTGGTGTTATGCGCTTATGATTTCCACTGTCCTCAACGCATCCCAACTTAATAAACCTACCAAAGTTCTCCCAGAATTTCTTGTAATCCTGAAAACACATTAGATCATATTCTTAGTCCATAAAGACACTCAATCCAGGTTGAAAAAATAGAGAAACCGAGTTGTTCACACCAACCTCCTTATTTTCACCTTCAGCAAGATCTTGAATCATATCAAATGTCTTCCTGACAAGTCTCTTTCTCATTATCCTTACCTGAAATTACAAGAATAGCACAAAACATTATGAGATGTGAAAGAAAAGGAAAATGTATAAATGATTCTTAAAAATGGCATATTTCTCATTCATGTTCTTCACATGAAAATTGACCATGTTTGCAAGATAAGATGTAGTTTTCTTACAATTCTGCTTTCTTGAAGGATCTCCCGAGAAACATTCAGAGGAAGGTCATTTGAATCTACCACACCCTTCACAAAGCTCAAGTAACGTGGAAACTGCAAAATAACAGCAGAGTTACAGCAAATGGCGCCTGAACAATGAACAGAATCAGAACATTGAAGAACACATGCTCTAAATCATGCCTTGTTTGTGCTCTTCAATGATTCTTGCTCGTCGTTTTATTTGGTGTATGAATACACACATCCAAGAAGCAATTGAGCACAAACATTACTTAACTTGCAGCTTGCACATTTTTAAACTTGATTTGACATAATAAATTGACTAAAATCAATTATACATTTATGAGAGGTTATATTGTGGACTGCGAAATTTACACACATATGTATATATCTATATATATATATATATATATATATATATATATATATGGGGACTGCTAATTTACACCCACCTAAAAACACTAAGGTGTAAATTAGCAAGCTACACCCACCTAAAATCAATAAGGTGTAAGTTAGCAAACTACACCCACTTGAATATTTACACTCATTTTTATAAGTTTTATCACATTGTTTACACCCACCTCACTAATTTACACCCACTTTCATCATTTCAAAATGATCCACACACATGATTAATAAAAAAAACCTTAAATCCTAAAAAAAAACACATGACTGTTGACAAAAAAAAGTACTACATAATACACTAAAAGAAGCACAATAATTCTAATATATATATGTTAATCAATGGTCACTAATTCTGCACTTTCTGTTTATTTTTTGTTGTGATGCAAAGCTTTATGTTTACATTACCAGTAAAGTTTCTAAATGTTAGTTTATTAATAAAAAAGACAAATAAACGTGTGTGACATTACCAGTAATAATTTACGACAAGCAGCTTAATCTATAAGACTTCTGTAGGAAAACATTTCATAGGTGATGCAAAAACTTTAACGACAAACGCGGAAACTGTTATTCAGATTTATTATTTAAAAATTAAATTAAATGTGAATTACAAAATTACCCTTTAACTGAAACTTATTTAAAATAGGGGGTAAAGGTTTTTCTTGTAAAAACAGTGTTGTTGGGTCGGGTGGGTGTAAATTAGCAGCCCTATATATATATCATGGCAATGACGTAAATTTGATCATGTGTAAGACAAAATTCCACTTTGAAGCTCACAGTAAACTCACCAGTTCACCATCAAAATCATCCGAGATGAACACACGCTTTACATACAGGCGTATGTTTTTTGTTTTAGGATTCACTACTTCTTCATTGTTGAGAGGTCCCATACTTGGAATATATAGAATGCTTCTGAACTCAACCTCACCCTGCCCAGTTTGAAACTCAGTCAAATTGAAGAATGCCTAAGGTAAATGTTCTTCTGCTAAAAGCCAATGTTATCAACATACCTCAGTAGTAAAGTGGGTATATGCAACTGGTTCCAAGAATTCACTAAAAGTCTTTTTGTAAAACTCATTATACTCTTCCCTTGGAGTATCCTTTGAATTCCGCATCTACAATTTAGTTGAAAAAGCGTGTCAAATAAAGAGGCAATACTAATAAATTAGAGACAATACAGGACATTAGCATCCCAACACCATCAAAGCAGGTGTAATAGCTCAAACTCACCCATATTGGCTTTGTCTCATTGGCTAATTCCCAGTCCCAATACTTCTCAGTTTTAGTCTTTTTTGTCTTGTTAGTATCGCCCTGATAAGAGAGCAAAAGCACACTTCATATTGATAACACATTTGAAAAACGGAAGTACAACACTGACGTCCAGAAATACCACGCAGTTACCTCTGCTTTCGGTTCTTCCCCTTCTTTAGGTTCTTCTTCCTCTTCCACCTGCAAATTTTCAAATTAATTAATGATGACAACTAAGAGCTGATTCATTTGACACTCCTTCATTGTACATGATTCTACTACTCCAGTGGTAATAACTTGATTGGTACAATAGAATCTACAAATGTTTTCTATTCAGTTGAGAGGAAATATGAGAAGGAAAAAAGTTGTTTCCCATTCAAGATGGAAACAAATTTCTAGAACACAGTTTTTACTATGAAACATCATAACACAATCGAACTCCTAAGTAAGTTCAGAGCAGCACCAAGTCACCAAAAACCAAAAAGCAAACTAATATTTAGAGTTACCCAGCAAGCTAAAGGTGATTGAAACCATAATTACTGCAGAACCTAATTAAAACGAGGGTACAATATTTTGACCCCTTATCTTCATTTTAGGTTTCGATTTGGTCCCTCATATATTTTTCGTACCAAAATGAGCCTTTATATTGCCGCAGTTATAAAACGTAGTCCCTCTTTTTTTGTTCTAAAATGGTCCTGTATATTGTGTAAAAATTAGCAACGAGGTCCTCTACGGACCACAATTTAAACGAAAAGGACCACATTAGTATAACTTCAAAAATAAGTGGCCATTTCAAAACCAAATTGAAACCTATAATAAAGATAAGGGACCAAAAGTACAATTTAGCTTTAAAATTAAGTGAATCATGATATTTCACCAAGCTCCTTACATATGAGAATCCAAAGAGATATATCACTGACAATAAAAGAACAAAAGGGGAAATAAAACCAGTCTATCCATCGTTATCAATAATGAATCATGTGTGAAATCAGAGAAGTAGCACATGCAAGAATTAGCAAAACAATTATCCCAACAAACAGTATGACATGAATCTGTAATGAGAAGAGCCTGTTACCTCCACAGTTCTCGATTTTTCTTGCCATGTAAAGATGGGGAAGGAAACAAACTGCGAGTAATTCTTCACCAAACTCTGAATTTTGGTTGGCTCTGAGAATTCATACTTATCATCCGGCTGGACAGCAACAAAAAAAGGTTCAACAATAGTGAAGACAATAACATATAATTAACTTAATAAATCTTGACGGTGACATTAAAAATATAATACTGAAAACGTGCGTATATTCGCTAAACCAAAAATTTGGGGGATCTTAAAATTTCCTAGCACACATGAATATGATATGATATGATAGTACATACATCGTACATTACATACAAACTGTATTAGTAAAATGAAAAAGAAAAAAAAAAAATCACTCACTCTCAAGTAAAGTGTAATCTGTGTACCACGGTGCAGAAGCTTTTCAGGATCGGTTTCTTCCCTTATCACATAAGAGCTGCTATCAGCTACAGCTTCCCATACATATTGCTTTATCTGATCTAGGGCTCTTTGTAGAAACAACAACCTGATTGCCATTTACAGATATAACCAATCAATTACAAAAAATCAGAAAAAGCGACCATAGAGAACACACACATGAAATCCACACCATACCCTGTCAGCAACAAGAAATGCAGAGTAGAATCCAACACCAAATTGACCAATCAAACCATTATCTGCTCCTAAATCCTTGTTTTCCTGAAAGATTAAAAACATAGGCGTTAAAGATTTTAACCACCAAAGTATCATACAGAATGACTATTAGTGATCAACACCACAAATTACCTTAAGTGCCTTCAGAAACTTTGAGGTACCACTCTGAGCAATAGTTCCAAGACAATCAATGAGCTCTTCTTTGGTCATTCCAATACCGGAATCACTGCAATATAACAGTTTAATTATCACTCCACATTCCCTAAAAAATAAAACAAAATAGAATCCACAACTATAAAGAAACATACGTTATAGTAATAGTTCCATTGTCCGGATCGGGCTTGATGCGAATCTCTAGTTCTCCAGACTCTCCAAGCAATGAAGGCTCAGTCACACTTAAAAACCTCAATTTGTCCAAAGCATCACTAGCATTACTGAACTCCAAAAAAAAAAACACAATAAAACATAATCAAATTGCTGCACTGCACACTCATGTTACTAGAGTGTCAAACATTGATATAACAGTCAAAGATAACAAATGGACTTCGAAGACGACACGGACACGAATAAAATTATGAGAAAATAACATAATTCAATGTAATCACATGTATCGTGTCAGACACATCATAGATAAAAAGTGTCAATGCTACTAGAGAGATTCAAATCAGTGTAAGCATAAAATGGTTGTTAAATTCAAAATTACCTCACAAGTTCCCTAAGAAAAACCTCCTTGTGACTATACAGACTGTGAACAATCAAATCCATCAATCGGCTCACCTGCAACGACAAAAATAAGTCAATTTACAAATTAACCCTTTCATTTCAATTCACAATCCAAAAAAAATTGAAACTTTAACAAATTAAAAATCCAAAAACCACGACCCAGAAGGGCAAAAAGGTAAATAAGTTGAGAAACTCAAAAACCCACCTCGGCTTGATACTCAAACTTCTCACCACTGGCCTCTTCTTTCTCCGCAACAGCAGCCTCACAACGGACAGAAAGTCTGCCGTTTCGTCTTCTGTCATGGTGTTTACACTTCAAACCGGCCGCGGCGGTGGAAGAAAAGCGATTTCTGCGAGGTTGCGGTGGGAGAAAGGCGCTTCTGAGGGTGGAAGAAGGTCTGTAGAGTGAAAAGGAGGAGGAAGAAGGGAGGGAAGTGAGAGAGACAGTGGCGGCTAAGCTTCTGCTAAGCACGGGAGCCATTGTTGAGTGAGTGAGGTGTTTAACGTTATCTTTTTAGAGAGTGGAAAGTGAAAAACCCTTTTGGAATGGAAGTTGAAATGGAGTGAAAGAAGGGTTTATGGAGATATGGTGGATGGTTCTAGAATGAGAGAAATTATTTGGAAGTATTCGTGTCGATTTGAATGGCCTAGATTATGCCAATTCACCAATACAACATGTTCTTTCAATTTCATTTCGGTACATCTTATTTTTCATCCTCCAACTTTATTTTGGATTATAAAATGCAAAAAATAGAGGATTTTTGAAACACTAATAGATTATATAATCTGAAATTCATAGGTACGTGTGAGAAATCGGTATCGAAATCTAATTGTGTCCATTGTTTTCATATTCGTAAGAGTGTGAAAAGAATGTCCAATTTTCTCTCAATGGGGGTAAGGGAAGGGTTATAACTCAACGGTAGAATGTCACTTTGACGTGATTGAAGTCATCAGTTGGAACTTGATTATTCCATTAATCGAATGTGTAAATTTTTTCGATTTTTTGACGAGATGCAATGTGAATGGATAAGAGGTTTGTGGGATTGACACGAGGGGGTAAATGATCCCTCCAAAAAAAAAAAAAGACATAAACAAAATGCAAGATTGGAACAATTGATTGAATATTACTCTTCTCACTTCTTAAATTGCTTAAAAATATACTTCAGCGGTAGTTAATTGCCGTTCGACTTCAAGCAACAGTTAAGTGTTGTTGGGCATTTTTAAAGCAGTTTAATCACTTTTTAAATCGGTTTAACCGATCTCAAAAGTGTCCAATGGCACTTAACTGTACGACAATTAATGGTCGTTGGGCTAACGACAGTTGAAAAAAATAGCAATTTGAGAAGTGAGAACAATAATTTCCCAATTGATTTTTGGCAGTTTGTCAACCCGGGCTTTTAGACCCATCTTAATCAAGCCCAAATTTTAACGGTTTCTATTGGTAAAGGTATTTTATCGAAGAGAATGACAAAAGTGAGAGAAAGAGCAACTAAACATGACATTTTTTTTTGAAGAAGCTAAATTAGCCCACCCAAATTGACACCGCGGAGAATCGAACCTGAGACCCTGACGAGGAGCACACTCCCAGGTCCCAAGTCAATACCACCAGACCAATCCAAGTGGGTTAACATGACATTTTGTTTATTGTAATTTTTTAGCGCACCCTCCGTGTTTCTCGTGCACCCTATATTTTATTCATTTTCCTCCTGTTCGAATTTTAAAATCTGAAACTTAAAACATGTTCTGGATTATAGAATCCAAATTGTACCAATATATATATATATATATATGTGTGTGTGTGTGTGTGTGTATATATATATATATATATATATATATATAGAGTGCTGAGCAACTTTCCCTCATTTCATATTTTTGAAATTTAACCTAAAACTCCTAACCCACTCCCTAAATTTGAATCTCCCCTCGTTGTGTCAATTTTCAACTCAACTTTGTTGGAACAAGAATGGTCTTATACAATTTCTCTAAGGTTTTGATGATAACAAAGTATTGAAGAACAATTGGATATACTAATATTTGTTCAAGTGTGCATGATCATAGAATATATCCATCAAGGATTGAACATGTATTAAAGCATCAAAAGCACAAGAGAAGCTCAAAAGACTATGGTAGAAGATCTGAAGAAAGGTTAACCAGAAGTCAACACATTGGATCAGAAGAAAAGAACGCCTCTCCAACGCTGAAGAGATCATCAGACTCAGAAGACCTAGTCAGACACAGAAGAACCCATCAGACTTGGAAGACCTGCAGACTTTAAAAGCACCTGAGGGACCCAGACTCCACGTTAGATTTGTCGTCTTCTGTAGTTGTCCACATCAAAGGATTTTAGCACAGTTTTGTCTTCTTCTGACCACGTGTAGAAACAAACAAAGAACTTCAAGGGCAATAAGAATGAATGGATACTTCTTGTTTCAGCAAAGGATTTTTCGAATGACTATCCAACGGAACTATCCATATCAACCAATGGCTCAACGTCCTTGATTTGATGCTTCTCAACGAATCTTAATGTGTTGGTACTCTTCTACAACGTCTCTCAAATCCCTGCCTATATAATGAGTTGAAGACCATGAAGAAGATTAACAAGACTTTGCTATATTGACTATGTCATTACTCTGTCAAATTAAATAGCGCAAAATACTTAGGATTTTTCTTATCAAAGTTTGTATCTTAGAAATCCTAGAGTTGTAAAGAGTATGTTCATTTGTTCAGTTTGCACCAATCATTTATATATCCGGTGTAAGAACAAGTTTGTTTATATTTGTTGTAAACAACTAGAAGTCTCTTCCTTGTGAAGCTTGAGCATATAAGTCTCTTGGTGAAACCATTGAGCACCAGAAGTCTTATTCAGTTGTGATTGAGCACTAGAAGTCTCTTAGGGTTTCCCTTTGAGCATTGGAAGTTTCTTGCATGCGTGCTTGAGCAATAGAAGTCTCTTGGAGTTGTCCTTAAGCAGTGGAAGTCTCTTGGTAGTGACCTTGAGCAAAAAAGTCTCTTGCAAGGGTGCTTGAGCATTGGGAAGTCTCTTGGAAGAGTCCTTGAGCAATTGTAATCAGTAGTGATTATAGTGAAATCCCTTGAAAGTGCAAGGGGACTGGACTACTCCTGTGTTATGGGAGGAACCAGTATAAATTGTTTTGTGTCTGCTCTTTCTCTCTCTTTGTCTTTATCTTTGTGTTTCTGTACTTATCAGCTGCATTCAGACTCTGAGTCAGAATCTGTGAACCATCAGATTCTGACCAGTATTAACACCAAGAAAAAAAAGAAACCAGAAAAAGCCAACACAATTCAACCTCCCTTCTTGTGTTTTTCTCACCTACAGTTGGTAGCAGAGCAGGGTCTGTGCTCAGCCACTTAACCGTGCCACAGTCAAAGATCGAGTGAGAAAGACATGTCTGCTTCCACTTCCACTTCTGATCACAACACTGCCACCTCTGATAAAAATAGTGTCGCAGTAAGGCTTTCATCTTTTAATGGAGATGTTGCACAATTTTCATGGTGGAAGAGCAAGATGCATAGTCACATCATCGAAATTGATGATGAACTATGGGATATCATTGAAGATAGTGTCAACTTTGAGGTAGATACAGAAGGTATAATGTCAAACAAGAGTCTGACTACCACCCAAAGAAAGATGTACAAAAAGCATCACAGAGTACGTGGAATACTAGTTAATGCTCTATCTCATGTTGAGTATACAAAGATTGTGGACAGATCTACAACAAAAGCAATCTTTGAATCTTTGTGCTCTACCTTCGAAGGAAATCAATAGGTCAAGGAGGAAAAAACTAACCAGTTGGTTCACCAGTACGAGTTATTCAGAATGAAGGAAGATGGGGACATTGAAACCATGTACTCAAGGTTTCAAACTCTTCGGTCTGGTCTTCAGGTTCTGAAAAAGATTTATATTGTAGTTGATCATGTCAAGAAGATTCTTAGGAGTCTTCCTGCCAGATTCAGACATAAGGTTACAACCATACAAGAGGCAAAGGACATGTGCAAGCTAAGCCTGGATAACTTGATAAGCTTTCTCAAGAGTCATGACATTGAGCTTGATAATGATGAACCAGCTCAGAAGTCCAAGTCTATTGCTCTGACCTCTCAAGGAAAATCAGTCAAAGCTCTTAAATGTGATGAGCTAGAGGAAGAGAATCCAGATGAAGGATCTGATAATGATTCAAATCTTGAGGAAATGGCCTACTTGACCAAGAGGTTCTAGTATTTGACCAAGAAAAGAAGATTTTCAGGTAGAGGAAATGGTTCCAAGATATCATGATTCAAGATCAAGGGTGAAGACCAGGATGGCTGCTACAACTGCAAGAAGACTGGGCATTTCATTGTTGAATGTCTAGAGCTACAGAAGGGAAAGACCAAGAAAAGGAAGTTCCAAGCCGTGAAGCTCTAAGAAGGAGAACTACAAGAGCAAGCTGAAGGAAAGTCTTATGGCTACATGGGATGAATTTGATGAGAAAGTTGAATCTGACAAAGAGGAAGAAGGAGCAAACTTAGGACTGGTGGCCACAACAACCTGAGATGCTGAGTTTGGATCAGATTTTGATGATAAAGACAAGGAACTTCACAACCACACTAATAAGGAGTTAGTAGGTGCTTGTCAAAGATCTCGCTAGAAGATGTGTGAACAAATCACGAGAACTCTGCAAGTTAAAGAAAAAATTTGATTTGTTAGAAACAAGCAACAATTTCTTGGACAAGGAGTATGATCGCCTCTCAATCAGAAATGACTACCTGGAGTATGGAAGATCTACTGATTTGTGATTCTAAAGAAGCTGATATGGAAAGGGAGTACAACATTGCACTGGAACATCAACAAGCTATGAGAAATCACATCAGGGAACTTGAAGATAAAATTGAAGTTCTGGAATCTATTTCTGAAGTCAAAGTCATCAAAGCCCTAGAAATCATGAACCAATCTTTGAAGAGTACCTAGCTAGATCTATTGTAAAAAGCAGGCTAGCCACGATGATTTACAATTTATGTAGGAGCTATGATAAAGAAGTATGTTGTTGTGAAAAATGTTGCAAGGAAATGCAAACTCCAGAAGATTCAATAAAAGCTTCAAGTCATGTTCATAGGGAGGAAGATCTGAACACTGACTCTGTGCCAAAAGGCTCAGAAGTTCAGAAGTTGAGCAACTCAGAATTCAAAGTCTTATAGTCTCAATGATCTAACTAAGTCAGAGTCTGTGACTGAAAAGTCAAGAGTTTTGATTAAGTCATACTTTAAGGCAGAGAAGTTAAAGGCTATGACCAAACCGAAATCTGAGCCCAGAAAGGCAAATACTTTAGTAACATCAAAATCTAAGACATAGAGACCTCAAATTCTGAGTTGCTCAAGGTCTGGAGCTAGGAATAATTCAAGACCAGAAACTATTAAATCAAAAGTCTTGGATAGTTCTCAGCACCAAAGCTTCAAGTCTAAAGTACAGAAGAAGGAAAGATCTTTCAGGACTAACAGAAAGGACTCACCAAGCTGTGGGTACCTAGAAAAGAAATTGTCTACATTTTAGGTAATCCTCCGAAGCAAATCACTGGACTCAATTCTAATTCCTGGAGAATGGCTATTCACAAAACATGATGGAAGAAATTCATGTGTTCCAAGTCCTCACACTAAAAGAGGAAGATACTGCGGCTTGTGGAGAGAACCAGAAAAGGAGGACTTTTGGTACAGTACCCATGGTTAATCCTTCTCTCTCTACTTTGTAATAATTGTTTTTTTTATAGATCTGAACATAATATACTTAGCATAGATTGATTATGTATATAGCTGTTATGATATGAGATGTGAGAATCTGCAGAGTTATCAATGTGACAGGTTCATCAGGTTCTCAAGTCTAAAGAAGGGACAAATATTTTGAAATCAACTTCTGAAACTGGCTAATTAGAAAATATATTATTTTCTATAAGTATGTAATGTTTAATAACTCTGAATTAATAAGTTTACAACATGTCAAATATAGAATAACTTATTTAGTTTGCCAGGTTGAATTTAGTCAAGGGCTTATCAAAGTTATAATAGTACTTAAAAGCTCTTTAGAAAAAGAGGCAGGCCAGGAAATAACTTTTAAGAGAATCTTTTCAAAAACAAATATTGTTGTCCTATATCTTCAGACTTTAAGAACCTCCTCAATTGAAATTGCTTATGACAGTTGACACTGAACAAAGCAAACAGGCAGGAATTTTGGATCAGTCACACTTGATAACTAAAAGCATAAAGCTTAGTTAATTTCTCAGAATCTGAGTTGAGTCATATGATCTGATCAGGAGCATCATATAAATCAGTTGATAGAAATGAACCAAGTATGTCTCACTCTCATAAGTTTAGATGTACCAGTTATATCTCAAACATATGGATTTGTCTTAAGCAAATTATGCCATAATCCTCTGAGTGTATTCCTCTATGAATACTCTAAATGATCAAGGCATACACAATACATAATATCTGCTAACAAGGAAGCTTGATAATGAGTATCAAAGCCAGTTAAAAGAGTGGTGCAGGTATACAAATTACAGAAGATGTCACATATGCTACACCAGTGAAAAACCATGTGGAATCTTGGAGCAAGTGAATAAATCAGAAGGATATCCACATGATGAATGTAGTAGGCCTAAAAGAGAATCTAATCAGATGTAAGGCAAACAATAGTGAAGTTTTAATGAAAATTTATCCAAGAAAAACATTGTTGGAATCAAGATGGTAGTTCAGAAGGAGATCCTAGAAGTATAAGCTGATCAAAAGTAATACAAAGGTATGATAAACTTTTGTTGTTACTTAACATATTTAAGATATGATGAAGCTCAGAGTTAGATAACACTCAGAAGCTTACTCCAGTCAGAATCTCTCTGAGAAAGTCTGATGGGAACAAGCATCTAACTGAATCTGTGACTTCTGAAGGTTCAACATTAGATAAACACTTCTGTCTGACGTGTCACATAAGTGGAAAGGTTTTCAATCTACTTTATTGACACCTGGACCACTCACTTGACACCGGACTAGGAAGTTTTATCTGACGTATGTCTTAGCTGTTGGATAATAACTGTTGGGGAATGATGCTTTTGTCTTGATTACTGTATTTTCGTGCCCCTCTTTGCCATTAATGCTTTTGTTTGGCATCATTGCATGTTTATATTCTCAAAACGTTTGAAGTTGAAAAGTTTACACAAAATCACTCATACCAAATAACACACTTTCACTTTTCACTTCCTACACTTTCGGTTCTTAAGCCTTCACAGAAAAACAACCAATTTCAAATAAACCCTTATAACAACCCTAACTCCAGAATCATGGCTTCAACAACATCATTTGGGCAAGTCTCTATAATTCTCAAGGGAAGAACTATGAGGATTCTGGAACGTGATCTCAAACTGATAAAGGAGTCTATTATGGACTTTGACTCGTTTGCTGAAAATGGGTACGACATGAGAGCAGATTTCAACAAGCATGGATCGATGGGTTTTCTTGAGATTCTGGATGGACCTTGCTATATAACGCTGGTTAAGGACTTTTGAATTAGAGCAGATGTAAAGGCTGCTGAAGAAGTACAACAAATAGAGATAAAGTCATCAGTTATGGGGATTGAGATTACCCTTACTCAATCCACCATAGCCAAGATGATAGGGCTTGACAATGTTGGGTTCTTCAAAACCGATACAAATTCCATCTCTTCTTTGTTTGGAGATGAAATCAAAAGCAAAAGGCTGGAGAAGAAAACAAGGAGGATGTTGAGGATAGCAAGAAGAAAAAGGCAGACAGAGCCACCAACTTGTTGGATATGGATGTTGGAACAAAATGTATGAACAAGTCTCTTTTGAGTTTTGATGATAACAAAGTGTTAAAAAGAAAATTGGATATGCTAATGCTTGTTCTAAGTGTGCAGGACCATATAATTAATTGTTGTATCTAATGGTGGTTCTGAAAGTTCAAGTTAAGAGCAAAAGGAAAATATTGAAGCTTAAGGTGCGTCTGAAGGTGCGTTTGAAAGACCAGCGTCTGAAGGTGCTTCTGAAGACAGCATCTGAAGGTGTGTCTGATGACCAGCTTCTGAAGACAGCGTCTGATGAACAGTGCGTCTGAAGGAGCGTCTGATGACCAGCTTCTGAAGGCAGCGTCTGATGAACAGTGCGTCTGAAGACCAGCTTCTGAAGAAGTGCGTCTGATGAACAGTGTCTGAAAGACCAGCTTCTAAAGAACTGCGTCTGAGTTTTAAGGAAAAGCAGAAGTCAACAACTGTCACTGTCAACAGTAAAGTACTGTACAGTCAGAACAGCTCTCTGCAACCTTTGCCTCCTTGGACGAAACACGCAGCCAGGTTTTAAGGAAACAATTCAAAATCGTACTGCTCTGTTTTCTGAGTTCGCACACCAGAACAGAAGGATTTAATGCTGGCTGAAGCTTCTAATTCCAACGGCTCTATTTGATGACATGGCATCTTCACAACAACTCTTTATTTCTCTATAAAGGATTGAAGTTTTGAAGAAGAAGTTTATGACTCTGTGTGACTGTAACAAGACTCTATTACTTTGTTTTCTGGAAACACAAAACTGCCAAATTTGAAAGTCATCAAATAACTTAGAAATTCATACAAACTTTTTTATCTTAGAATTTCTTAAGTATAGAGTCTTAATCTGTGTTGTATTTTGTGAACACCACTGATAGTATATCAAGTGTTCAACTCAAACAATTTTCTCTGTAATTCTGTTTGATTAATAGTCTTGCTTGTGTGCTTGAGCAACTAGAAGTCTCATACTTTGTGTTTGAGCAAGGAAGTCTCATACTTTGTGTTTGAGCAAGGAAGTCTCATACTTTGTGTTTGAGCAAGGAAGTCTCATACTGTGTGTTTGAGCAAGGAAGTCTCATAGCTGTGTGCTTGAGCAATTGTAATCTTTGTGATTATAGTGAAAAATCTCTTGTTAGTAACAAGGGGACTGGACTACTTCCGGGTTGTGGAAGGAACCAGGATAATTGATTGTGTCTCTCTCTCTCATTTACTTTCCATCCGCTGCAAAACAACTCTGAAACATAGCATCAGAATCTGATCAATAACAGATTCTGAACTATCATTAAGTTTTTTTAGAAAGAAAAGAAAAAGCAAACACAATTCAACCCCCCTTCTTGTGTTTTTCTCACCTTCAGTTGGTATCAGAGCTCCGGTTCTGATATTCAATCACCTAACAGTGAGTCAGTAAAGATCTTGAGAAAAACATGTCTTCTGGTGAATCCACATCCAGAAGTGGTGGTGGTGACTATGGTACAGATGAAATGCAATCTCACTCACACCATAAACCTCCTACGTTTACTGGTGATCCTGAGAAATTTTCATGGTGGAAAAGCAAGATGTATAGTCATATCATTGGAATAGATGATAGTCTATGGGACATCATTGAAGATGGTATAACTATACCAGTTGATGAAGAAGGAGTGGCTATTAATAGAAGAAGCCTTACTGATGCTGAAAGAAAGATCTACAGAAAGCATCACAATGTAAGAGGTATTATTGTGGACTCTCTGCCCCATAATGAATACTTGAAGCTGAGTGATAAATCAACAGCAAAAGCCATCTTCACCTCTCTCTGCTCTAACTATGAAGGAAACAAAAAGGTTAGAGAAGCAAAAGCAAAACTTCTGGTTCAGCAGTATGAGCTGTTTAGAATGAAGGAGGATGAAAATATTGAGACTATGTTCTCAAGATTTCAGACTCTGGTTTCTGGACTTCAGATTCTGAAGAAAAGTTATGCTACTGCTGATCATGTGAACAAGATCCTCAGAAGTCTGCCATCTAAATGGAGACCTAAAGTGACTGCTATTGAGGAAGCTAAAGATCTAAATACTCTAAGTATTGAAGATCTTATAAGCTCTCTCAAAGTGCATGAACTAGGACTCAATGAAGATGAACCTGTTAGAAAATCTGAGTCTATAGCACTGAAATCTAAAGGAAAGTCATCAAAAGCTCCAAAAGCTATAGAATCTGATGAAGAATCTCCTGAAGGAAATTCTGAAGAAGATTCAGAAGCTAAGGAGCTGGAAATGCTTTCTAAAAGAATTCAGTACTTGATGAAGAGACAAAAGAAATCTTCTAACAGGAGCAGTAACTTCAAGAGATCTGGTTCCAAGAAGGAAGAACAGAAAGGTTGCTACAACTGCAAGAAAACTGGTCATTTGATAGTTGATTGTCCAGATCTTCAAAAGGACAAATCAAAGGAGAAATCCAGAAAGACCAACTCAAAATCAAGCAACTTCAAAGACAGATTCAAGAAAAGTCTTATGGCTACATGGGAAGAGCTTGACAATGAATATGAGTCTGAGAATGAAGATGAAGAAGAAGCAAATGCAGCTCTGATTGCTACAACATCTTCTGATGAAGAGTCATGATCAGACTCTGAAGAAGAAGATGAGGTATATTCTGAACTTACTCGTTCTAAACTTGTTGAAAAGTTAAAGATCTTATGAACCACCTCAGAAGCAAGTTAGATCAATTAAAATCTTTGAAAATGAAATATAACTTGCTGGCTGATGAGAATCTTCAACTTCAGAATCACATCATTGAGATTGAGGAAGAAGTTAAAGAACTCAGAGAAATGGTTCATAAGAAACCTGAGGAAGTTCCAAGTGAACAAGAAATTGCTCTTCAGGATTTTATTTTAACTGGAATCAACAGAAGTAAAGTTGCTTCTATGATTTATAATATTAACAGAAACAGGGGAGAAGGTATTGGTTTAAAAAATTATCCCTTCAATCATTCAAAAGAAACAAACATACCATCCTGTTCTGAAGATATTATGAAAGGCACCAAGGTGTGTTTTGTACCTGCAACTGAGATTTCTGAGAAACAGAATTTATCAGAAACTGAGACTGCTGATTCTGAAGTTCTGAACAAATCAGAATCTAAAACTTCTGAACCTAAGGGAAATATGAAGGCAGAACCTAAAACTTTGCCAAAGTCTAAACCAAAAGGTTATAAGTCTAAGACTATGAGGAAAACATACTTTAAAATCTGAAAAGGTTCAAAGTCTGAAGAGTTCAGAACCTAAGGCAAGCAAGTCTCAGAACCTGAACAATTCAGACTCAAATTTTCAAAAGGCTGTGTTTATGAAACCTTCAAGGAATACTAAACCAGTTTACACAAAACCTGTTGGATATCTATATGTTGGCTACATGTTTTGGTAAAATCAAAGTGTGCAAGCATGCGTCGTCAGATGTTATTTTAAGTCTTCAGAAGCTGGAAATTGGGTTTAAGAAGGATCAGAAGCTGAAAACTGGATTTACTGTTTATCAGACGCAGAACTGGCCTTCAGACGCAAAAATGATCTTCAGACGCTGGTACTGTTCATCAGACGCAGAACCGGGCTTCAGACGCACTGTTCAGACGTTGACTTCTATTGACCTTCAGAAGCTACCTTCAGACGCTGACTGGCGTTGACCTTCAGAAGCTGAACTTCAGAAGCTGCATTTCAGAAGCTGGATTTTCTGCATTCTTTCTGATTAATTCTGTGCGTATCTTTTGAAGATTTACTGAAGAATTATCCAGGCATTTGTTCTAGAAGGCTGATTATTTTGGTGAAGATCTTGGTGAAGATTGGCTTCATGTTTATGAATGAATATATTTCAAAGGGATCTTTGCATTATATGATTCAGAAATATATGTTTCCTTTTTGAGCTTCAAAGAATTCCAGTATTGTATTTTGAAGAAGATATGATTTAGAATTATGTGTGCCTGTTGAAGACTATATAAGAAGACGTGCTGCTGTTATTGAAGACTAAGAATCAAAAACCAGAAATACGAGTCTTAGAGTTTTTAGAGTTTTTGAGTCTTTTAAGCTTTTGCTTTATTCTGTACACCACGCTTATGTTTGAGTTGGTTTAGTTTGTTTTGAGTTGTAAATCATTCTAAGCTTTTAAGTACGAATGATGTTTTTGTTTTGTTGAAGAGTGTCTTCATCATATTTGGTTTTATTGAAGAGTTTACAATCACTGGGCTGTGGTTGCTTGGTTAGGAAGTAAGAGGGGGTTCTTATACCTAGGGGTTACTGGGAAGAAATCTTGACTGGTGGAGATTAAGTCAGAAGACTAGGAACAAGGGCTGTGTCTTGAGTCTTAGGATTAATTCCTCATAGTGGATTTCCTTCCTGGATGGGTATCCTCCAGACGTAGGTGTTGTTTATCACTGAACTGGGCTAACAAATACTTTGTGTTCTTTACTTTCTGCACTTTTTATTGCTGCTTCTGAACCTGTGTTATTGTGCTCTGTTTTGCGTACTTTACACTCTGTTTTACATTCCTGATCAGTACCTACCAGAATTTCAATTGGCATCAGAGCAGGCACCCTGCCTGTATTTGGGTGAGCTCCAGGGAAGGTTTTTCTGGCAAGCATGGACAAGGAAGGAGGATATGTTAACATGCCACCTTTGTTGGATGGGATCAATTATGAATACTGGAAGTCTCGTATGTGTGCATTCCTGAAATCCATAGACAGCAGGACCTGGAAAGCTGTGCTAAAAGGTTGGGATCATCCAGTTGTGTTGGACAAAGATGGGAATAAGACTGAAGTGCTGAAACCAGAGGAAGAATGGACAAAGGCTGAAGATGATTTGGCTCTTGGAAACTCCAAAGCCTTGAATGCACTATTCAATGGAGTGGACAAGAACATGTTCAGACTGATCAAGCAGTGTACCATAGCCAAGGATGCCTGGGAGATACTTTAGACCACTCATGAAGGAACTTCAAAGGTTAAGCTGTCCAAACTTCAATCACTGACCACAAAATTTGAGAATTTGAAGATGATGGAGGATGAGAACATTCAAGACTTCTATATGAATGTCCTGGATATGGCAATTTCTTTTGAGTCTCTTGGAGAAAAGATGTCTGATGAGAAGATTGTTAGAAAAATACTCAGGTCACTTCCTAGAAGATTTGACATGAAAGTGACAACTATTGAGGAAGCTCATGACATCCAATATGAAGGTTGAGGAGTTAATTGGTTCCTTGCTGAATTTTGAAACAGCCTTTTGTAACCGTACTAAGAAGAAAGGAAAAGGAGTTGCTTTTGCTGTTAATTCTGAAGCTGAGGATCAACAAGAAATTGATGAGGATGATGAAGGCTTATCAGAAGCTCTTGGGGTGCTGGGGAGACAATTCAACAAAATTCTGAAACATGTTGACAGGAAATCCAAATCCAAAGGTCAGAACATCAAATTCAACAAGTAAGCAACAAAGTGATGAGAAGAAGCCCAAGACTGAAGAAAAGAGCAAGCAATCTAAGGGTGTTCAGTGCTTTGAGTGTGAAGGTTATGGGCATATCAAGTCAGAATGTCCTACTTTTCTTAAGAAGCAGAAGAAGAGCTTAGCTGTATCATGGTCTGATGAAGACTCTGAAGAAGATGTAGAGAGTGAATCTGTTCAGTATGTGGTGGCCCTAACTGGAAGATACAAGTCTGGTGTGAAGGTTAAGGCCTCAGAAGCTTGTTTAAAGTCTGAAGCATTTTCAGAGTCTGAGACATTATCAGAGTCTGAATCAGAGTCTGAAGCACTCTCAGAGTCTGAAGCCAGAGTTGAGAAATCATCATATGAAGAACTGGCTGACAACTATAAGAACCTATACATCAGAAGTGTAGAAGTTTGCAAGCAATTAGTGGATCAGAAGAAGACAATCTGCCATCTGGAGGCTGATAAAGGTGAACTATTAGTGCAAAATTCTGATCTCAAAGATGAAGTGAGCCAACTGAAGTCCCAACTTGAGAACATGAAAAAGCAGGTCAGAATGATGAATACTGCTACTGATGTGCTGGAGGAGATTTTGTTAAATCAGAAACAAGGGAAACAAAGTGGCTTAGGATTTGTTGATGAGACTTTGAACCTCAAACAGAAGAATCCTGCTAAAAGGTTTGTTCCTGCTACTGAAACTTATGATCCCATGGAAGGAACATCTAAGATGAAACCTTAGAAGCAACCTCAGAAGTTTAAAGGAAAGAGGAGAAATCATCCTTGGGTTTGTCATCATTGTGGAAAGAAGGGGCATATTAAACCATTCTGTTTCAAGCTATATCGTTATGCTGAGCATTTTCAGTACAGAAGAGTGGAACCTGCTGCATCCAGAAACAATGTCAAGAAGGTTTGGAAACCCAAAGGTAATATTGTTGGCCTCATAGCTCATACATCTTTGAGAGCCACCTCTAAGGAAGATTGGTACTTTGATAGTGGTTGTTCCAGACACATGACTGGTGTGAAGAAGCTTCTGAGTAATTTAAAGCCATATTCCAGCAGCTATGTAACTTTTGGTGATGGAGCAAAAGGAGAGATTCTGGGTATTGCAGACTTAATCAGTGATGGATTGCCAAGACTTGATAATGTGCTCTTAGTGAAAGGGTTGACCTCAAATCTGATCAGTATAAGCCAGCTGTGTGATCAAGACTTGAAAGTGAATTTCAACAAGGAAGAATGTTTGGTGACTGGTAAAGAAGGTGAGGTTCTGATGAGGGGCTGCAGATCAAAGGACAACTGTTATTTGTGGGTGTCTAAAGAAGAAAGAAGCTTGTCCACCTGTCTCATAAGCTCAGAAGAAGAAGTCAGACTCTGGCACCAGAAACTGGGTCACTTGCATCTGAAAGGCATGAAGAAAATCTTGAATACTGAAGCTATCAGAGGTCTACCTAATCTGAAGATTAATGAGGACAGTGTTTGTGGTGAATGTCAAATAGGAAAACAAACAAGAAAGTCTCATCCCAGATTAGAACACCAGGTAACAACTAAAGTTCTTGAATTGTTACATATGGATTTAATGGGACCTATGCAAGTTAAGAGCATTGGAGGAAAAAGGTATGCATTTGTAGTGGTTGATGATTATTCAAGATTTACTTGGGTAAGCTTTGTTAGAGAAAAATCAGATACTTTTGAAGTATTTAGAGATCTGTGCACTCAGTTACAAAGAGAGAAGGACTGTGTCATCATCAGAATCAGAAGTGATCATGGGAAGGAGTTTGAAAACAAGAAGTTTTCTGAGTTCTGTGTATTTGAAGGAATTAAGCATGAGTTTTCAGCACCTATAACACCTCAACAAAATGGTGTAGTTGAGAGGAAGAACAGAACCTTAGCTGAATCAGCTAGAGTTATGTTACATGCTAAGAAGCTACCTTATATGTTCTGGGCAGAAGCAATGAATACAGCTTGCTATATTCACAACAGGGTGACTCTGAAGAAAGGTACTACATCTACTCTATATGAATTGTGGAAAGGAAGAAAGCCTACAGTCAAGTACTTTCATGTTTTTGGCAGCAAGTGGTACATTTTGGCTGACAAAGAAAACAGAAGAAAGTTGGATCCTAAGTCTGATGAAGGAAGTTTTCTGGGTTACTCAGTGAACAGCAGAGCTTATAGAGTGTTTAATTCCAGAACCAAGGTTGTTATGGAGTCTATTAATGTTGTGATTGATGATCTGTCTGCTGAAAAAGAAAGAGATGAGTCTGAAGTGGTTCCAGATACTGAAACATCAGAAGAACAACAGTCAGAAGCACCAATTGCAGAAAATGAAGTAGAGTCTGAAGAAGGAGAGATGAATCCAGATCATGTTCCTACTGGTCAAGGACCCTCAATTACAGTTCAGAAGGATCACCCCAGAGATTTAATCATTGGGAGTTTGGATCAAGGAGTCAGAACCAGAAGATCAGATGCAGTAACTACTGATTCATGCTTTGTGCCCAAATTTGAACCCAAAAACATTAAAGAAGCTCTAACTGATGAATTCTGGATTGAAGCCATGCAAGATGAATTGAATCAGTTCAAAAGAAGTGAAGTGTGGGATCTTGTTCCAAGACCTGAAGGTTTGATTGTCATTGGCACTAAGTGGATTTACAAGAACAAAACAGATGAACATGGAATTGTGGTCAGAAACAAGGCAAGGTTAGTTGCTCAAGGTTATACTCAAGTGAAGGGACTTGACTTTGATGAAACCTTTGCACCTGTGGCCAGATTAGAGTCCATAAGATTACTGTTGGGAGTAGCATGCATTCTTAAGTTCAAACTGTTTTAGATGGATGTGAAGAGTGCTTTTCTAAATGGATACTTGCAGGAAGAGGTTTATGTTGAACAGCCTAAAGGGTTTGTGGATCCTAAATTTCCAGATCATGTTTACAAATTGAAGAAAGCTTTGTATGGATTGAAACAAGCACCTAGAGCATGGTATGAGAGACTCACACAGTTTCTTGTTACTCAAGGATACAGAAAAGGAGGAACTGACAAGACATTGTTTGTGAAAGAAGAAGATGGAAGTCTGATGATAGCACAAATCTATGTTGATGACATAGTTTCTGGTGGGATGTCAAACAAGATGGTTCAGTTATTTGTTCAACAGATGCAGTCAGAATTTGAAATGAGTCTTGTGGGTAAGCTGACATATTTTCTTGGTCTTCAAGTCAAGCAAATGGAAGATACTATATTCATTTCACAAAGCAAATATGCAAGGAATATAGTCAAGAAATTTGGGATGGATAATGCTAGTCATAAGAGAACACCTGCAGCTACTCATTTGAAGTTAACTAAAGATGAACAAGGTGTTTCAGTTGATCAAAGCCAGTACAGAAGCATGATTGAGAGCTTATTATATCTAACTACAAGCAGACCAGATATTACTTTTGCTGTTGGAGTGTGTGCTATATATCAAGCAGATCCAAAGATGAGTCATTAGACACAACACTACAAGAAAAATATTGATCTGGGACGGAATTTTCTGTCGCAAATAGTGTAAATTTCTGTCCCAATTGAAATCTGGGACGGAATTTGCGACAATTTCCTTTCGTCGCAAATTGTGCTGTCGCAATCGTTTGGGGACGGAATTGTTACGTCCGTCGCATATTTGGGACGGAATGTGGGACGGAATGCAATTATTTGATTTTTAACACATCTTTGTTTCCGTCCCAAGTTTGCGACAGAATATTTAGATTCCGTCCCAATGTTTTGACGGAATTTGTGACAAAATTGAATTAATGAAAATCTGATTTATTTTTTAAAATATTTGTTGGGACAGAGTTATATAAAATATTCCGTCACAAATAAATTATATGCAATTTTTAATATTCTCCCAAAAATTTAATATATATTTATATTATGCACATTAACTCGTGTATATCATCAAGTTCAAAATTAAATACTAAACTACAAATCATTAATAAACATAAATTGTTTCATCATTAACTTAGCACATAACCATCCAAATAATAAGAAATATCAAACTTTTATCACAACACCCAAAATGGTTAAAGTTCTAATAACTAGAAAGTGCCTACAAAATATCAAACTTTTTCCTTCATTCCTAAACCATCAATATTACTCCTCCACATCAGCACCAACATTTGCATTGCTTCCAAGAGTAGCAATATCAGCAGAGTGATCATCTTCATCCAAATCCATTAAATCCAAATCTATATTTGCATGTTTAGCAAATGCGGCAATCATTTTGTTTTGACGAGCCATAATGGAATTGATTGTTTGTTGTTGGTCTGCAATTGTCTGCCTTAATCGCGCCTCAACCTCTCCACTCATACCACGAGCAATATCAGTATAATTTGAATATTTATTGGATTTAGATGTTGAGCCACGGGTGCGCATACTTCCATCCAAACCAAGCCCATATACTCTACCCTTTGCATTTCTTCCTCCAACAGCTTCAATCATTAGTGTATCATAATCAATAGGCTTGGGTTGAGTACCACTCTCATCATTACCAGCCTCAGAAGGATGAGGTTGAGACTCAGCTTGTGAACAGAGATTTACAAAGTTTGTCTGAAAAATAAATAATAAATAACTGAATAAATAAGATAGCCCAATAAGCAACACAGTCTAACAAGACAAATTAAGGAGGGAACACTACATTGTACCTAGCAACCTATTACATTACTTGATTTATACAATCTATCGAAACCACCAGTACCGCAGCAACAAAAAAAACACCAAACGTAAATGCAAGCCAAAAAAATAAAGTAGATAAAAGGCCACAGTCGGCGACAATATATCAGTCAAACAAGCACAAAGTTGATGCTCAAAACTGAATCACTGCTGCATAGAGAAAAAATAAACAGACCACAGTGCATTTCAGCAATCCAAAACAGACCCAAAAGATAAACTACAAGTCTCGACTTTTTTTCTACTTACACAAACCAAGTAAAATTAAAGAAAACTGCACTCTAAACCACCAACAAGTCAGGGCCTTCCTGCTGTTTTTTCTCACTCAAATTATGATTAGTGTGTCTGACTTTGAGTCTTGAATCAAACAACAATCAAGTAGTTTCATAGTTGGATGAGCTACATGGATGCCCAGTTTTCTTTTCAGTGTTAACAAACAGTTTAAAAGAGAAGATTTTTATCACCAGTTTCAGGAGATTTAAGTCAGAATATCAATATCATCACAACCATCTCTCATTATTGATACAAGGTCATCAAGCATTTCATAGATTGAACTAGAAGAAGGATGCGCGCAATCCAAAACAGACCCAAAAGATAATCTCGACTTTTTTTCTACTTACACAAACCAAGTAAAATTAAAGAAGCCAATAACTTGATACTCACATATGCATCACTTGATCTCTTATCAACAAAGGTTTGTGACCCCTTCCTGGTGTGACACTTTTTGAACAGTTCACCCTTGTGTGGAATTCTTCCTAACCTTTTGTTCTGCACTTGTTTAGAGACATACAAATTGTAAGTATAATAAAAGAAAACAAGTTAAGATATTATCATAATTAAAATAGAAATTACCAATTCAAGTTCATGCTTTAGTTGATTCTTAGATCCTTGGGTGTGCAATGAACCACCAACATCTGAATCACGATTGGAAGCTGCCACACATCTATTTGTCATGTAATGATCATCTTCCCACATTGCAAGCAGTTGTGCCCACACAGCATGAGTAATCCATTTGGGTTTTTCTGACACTTTTTCTCGTACTCTCGCCATTATCTTTCTTAGTAGATCCTTAGCTTTTGATTCCCATGTGGCCTTAATAGTTGCCTCTTGCTCACCAATCCATTTGTAGTTTTTCTGCAATTATTGACAATGGCAATAGAAAATTCAATTTAAAATAGTTCAAAGTTACAACACTATGAAAAGATAGCAAATAACCAAGATACATTACCATCCACTCATTAAACCACATTTTTTTTATTTTATCGTTGCAACATTTCCAATTGTTGTAAGGGCCATCAAACATAGATTTAATTGCCTTTGATATATCTTTAGTCACTTTATCATCAGGATAAAAGCTGTCAAATTCAACACATGAATTAACAAATTAAATAAAAAAGAATATATAATCTACAATAAATTAAAATCCTTACCTATACATGCATATTAAATTAAATAAACAACTTGACTTACTATCCTTTAAGAGTATAAATCCAAATTTTGTTATCTGTAAGATCTTTGCCCCATGGTAGATGTGGATTATGAGGACCAGGTAAGGTAGGGTCTCCAAATGGGATAAAATTTTCAGGTTGGCTATTGTGATCATTATCTTCTTCTGTTAGTGGAGTTGGTGTTCTCTCTGTTATAGGAGATGGAACATGCGAAGTACTAAGATGAACACTTGGATTACTTGATGATGGAGACTGTGTGCTGTCATTTGGAGTGGTGTTCTTAGAAGTGTTCATTTGCTCTGAACTAGAAGGAATGGATGGAATAGGAACAGTACCAAGAGGAGCTCCGTGATTACTAGATGATGGAGAAGGTGTGACGACACGTGGAGTTGTATACTTAGTAGTGCTCCTTTGCTCCAAACTAGTAGGAATGGTTGGAACCTTACCATTCCCTTTACCTCCAGATCCTCTAGGTCTTCCTTTTGGTCTACCAATACCTGACATCTAAACCAATTATAAAGACATATAGATTAATCACATCATATGTAATAAATAAATAAATAAAAATAAAAAACTTGAAACAAAAGATGTAAAACAGAAACAACAACTCTGATGTAGCAACTCTGATGTAAAACAGCCACATCAACTTTGATGTAAAACAGAAACAGCCACATCAACTCTGATGTAAAACAGCAACACACAACAAAATGAAAAACGTAGCAGACCGAAACAAAAGAAACAGAAACAGAAACGAGTCTCCAGGACAGTAGCAAACTATGGAAGTGCCACACAATATGACTTCAAAATAAAAACAAATACACGATAGTCATTTTTCAACTACTACAAGGAAGAAAAAAAACAATCAACTAATTTAATCATCATCAGATCCAACATAATCAGCTGGAATATCTTCATTAGTTGAATCACTATAATAAAATTCTTCAAATTCTTCACTTTCCACTTCATCATCAGTTGATCCATCATTAGTTGGGTCATCATCCACTTCTTCAAAATTACTATCATTATCTCGTAAGTTGTCAATTTGTTCAACTTCAGGAGTAACCGGTAACACTTGCATGTTCTCAACTTCTTGGTAAGCATGTGTCTGACTTATTTCATAGCCTCTTGCATCGATCGTGCTTCTTGCTTTTGTCTTAATAACCACCAACCAGTTTGTATTATCGCGTCTTTTTTCAGGATATGGTGTGTAATACACTTGAATTGCTTGTTGAGCCAAAATAAATGGTTCATATTTTGAATAACTCCTTTGTGAATTAACTTCAACGATTCCATGATGTTTATGGACTCTTGTTCCAATGTTAGAGGTCGGGTCATACCATGAACATTTAAACAACACAACTCTCTTTATTGGTTCCCCTGGGTACTCCAATTGCACAATCTCGTCAAGTTTACCATAATAATCATATTGACATTGCCCATAATCAGTTCCTTTGACAGACACACCATTGTTAGCAGTAGATTTTCCTTCACTCCATGATGTTGTGTGAAACTTATAGCCATTGACAAAATAAATAGGCCATGTGTGTACTATATTCAATGGCCCCCAAGAAATGTCATGTATAAACTGGCTATGAGTTGTGTTATGAGTTGTGTTCTTTGATTGGTGCACCTATTTGATAAAAAAAGTGAAGATTAAAGTTCACCAATACTCTCAACAATATCAAAAATCAAAATTATATCTAGAATCACAATAGACTTACATGATGTTTGAACCACTCTGGAAATTCATTTTCAATACACCGATCAACATCAACATCACTAATGTTTGGCCTAGCTGACTTTAAATTTTCCACAAATAAACTGCAACATAAACCATTTGTATAAGTTATATTATTAAATAATTTGATACCATAAAGCTACTAGAATAGTTTTGACTTACTCTTGATATGGTTCAACCTCTTCACAATTTAAAATTACATGCAAATGAGCTGCATTCTTTTCTTTCTCTTCAATAACTCTGCGCCTCTGTTGTCCTGCTGCTCTGCCAGGTTGATTAAAAATGGATATATGTTGAACGAATTGATCTTCACAACCTTCATCATTTCTTGGCACTCTAGTTCTTCTTGACCGAATATGAGACTCAAAATAGTATGAACCCAATGTAGATGTCTCTTGTACGATATATGATTCACAAATACTTCCTTCTGGATGTGCTTTATTTCCAACTTTATCCTTTAAGGTATGGAGGAACCTAATTCAACATAAAATTGAGTTTAAATTTTACATGTTATGAAATATTTAAAAATAGATAGTGCAAAATAATATATGTTTACCTTTCAAATGGGTACATCCAACGATAGTGTACAGGCCCGCCCAACTTTGCTTCTAATGCTAAGTGAATTGGTAAGTGTTCCATTGAGTCAAAGAAACCCGGGGGAAATATTTGCTCCAACTTGCACAGTATGATTGGCATATTTATTGCCATTTGTTCCAAGTGAGCAACATTCAATGTAGTTGAACAAAGATCTCTAAAGAATTGACTCAACTCAACCAGAGGATTCCAAACCTTCTCTGGCAATGAGCTAAATGCAATAGGAAGCAATCTCTCCATGAAAATGTGACAGTCATGACTCTTCATTCCGAGTAGCCTTGCTGATTTTAAGTCCACGCATTTTCGAATGTTTGAAGCATAACCATCTGGAAGTTTCAATTGTAAAACCCACTCACACACAGCTCTTCTTTGAGCTGCACTCAAAGTGTATAGCGCCTTAGGTTTTTTGAATTTACCATTTCCTAAGTCAACAAGCTCCAACTCTCGACGTCTACAAATGATAGACATATCCATTCTTGCCTTTACATTATCTTTTGTTTTTTCCTTTATGTCCATAACAGTATTGAACACGTTATCGAAGACGTTCTTCTCAATATGCATGACATCTAAGTTGTGCCGAATGAGGTTTGTTTGCCAATATGGCAAATCCCAAAATATGCTCTGCTTGCTCCAGTGGTGTTTCTCTCCATAATCAGCTGGCCGTTTAAGTTCACTTTCAGGAACCTTAGGCATCTTGGATACACGTTCCCAAACTTGATCACCACGCAAAATTTGTGGGGGTGGTGCATGTTCTTGCTTACCTTTAGTAAAGTTCTTCTTATTCCTTCTAAACGGGTGGTCCATTGGTAAAAATCGTCGATGACAATCAAAAAATGTTGTCTTTTTACCATTATCAAGTCTCTTAGCTTTTGATTGTTCCATACAATAAGGACATGATAACCTACCCGCAGTAGACCAACCTGACAACATGCCATAAGCTGGAAAATCATTGATGGTCCACATCAATGCAGCTTTCATTTGGAAATTTTGGGACTTCGAGACATCATATGTGGTTACACCCGTATCCCATAGCAATTTAAGCTCATTTATCAAAGGTTGCAAGAAGACATCTATTTTTCCCTTAGGGTTCTTACGCCCAGGAATGATCAACGTCAAAAATAGATACTCTTCTTTCATACACATCGATGGAGGCAAATTGTAAGGAGTAACAATCACGGGCCACATTGAATAAGGCTTACCTGAAATATTAAATGGGCTAAATCCATCAGAACACAAACCGAGTCTTACATTTCGTGTTTCTTCAGCAAAGCTCGGATATGTTCGGTCAAAATGTTTCCATGCTTCCCCATCAGATGGATGAATTAAGACACCTTCCTCTGGAACATTTTCAGCATGCCATCTCATGTTACTAGCTGTTGCTGGAGAAGCATACAATCTTTGCAACCTTGGCGCAAGAGGCAAATACCACATTCGTTTCCTTGACACCTCCTTTACCTTATTACGACCACTTTTCTTCAACGTATATCGCTCTTCTTTACAAAATCTACAGATTTTCTCATTGATATCATGATTGTAAAACAACATGCATCCATTCACACAACAATCAATTTTTTCATAATTCAAACCTAGCCTTTCAACCATCTTCTTTGTTCTATAATAATTTGGCGGCATACGATTATCAGGGGGCCAAGTTTCTCTACAAAACTGTACAATTTTATTATAAGCTTCTTGACATATATTATGCTCAGCTTTAATTGTAAGCAATTGTAGTGAAGCAGACAACTCTGAGTGACTACTGCACCCCTCAAACAAAGGTGATTGTGATGCAGCCAAAAGATTATAGAAAGCTTGAGTCTTTTCATTGGGTGTCTCCTCCATACTTTGTTCATCATTGCGGGAAAAACTTGGACCTGCCACATCCATTACCATCTGTTCATATGATCTTAAGTTTTCTCTACAACCATTTTGCCCAAAAACAGATGGTGGAGGTTGTGTTAAAGGAACCGATGCAGGTCTTTCTTCCCCATGTGACGTCCAATAAAAATAATTTGTCCTAAACCCTTTCTTATATAAGTGATCTCTCACTTCATCTGGAATTTCACTGTTTAGACAATCACAGATCAAGCACGGGCATCTAATTGTTCCTTCATTCTTAAATTGATCTAATTGACAAGCATGCAAAATGAAAATTTCCACACCCTCATAAAAAGTATTTTTCAGTCCCACTCCATCATGTAGAACCCTATTATACATCCATTCTCTATGTGCAGGCACATCCATTGCCTAAACACCAAACACTTACACTACTTAAGATAATTAATTAATGATAAAGCTTTCAATATAAAACATTGTATATGAAAATAAAATGCATGTATCATCGAATAAATTTTAGCAGAACCACACAAAAGACAACACCAAACTAGAGTGAACATAAACTTAAAAGACTGTATTTATGTTTTATTATTTGCAATATTATTATTTGCATCTCATCTCTATTTCCAATGTTAGAACTAACCAACTTCTATCAGCACTATAGCACTATACTTTTCCAAGACTGTATTTATGCATTTCCTCTTCCCTAGACGTTTGGAAAGCTGACAAGTTATTTTCTTACATTTTGATTTTGTGCGATTGATGTACTCTATTTTATAATTTTACCATTCAATTTTTCATATTCATAATATGTTTTAATTGCAGTGTATTTGGATAGAAGCTTTGGAAAGCTTACAAGTTATTTTCCTGCATAATTTTGCAGGTTGCTCTTTTAAGGGGATAATTGTATTAGTAGCTATGTTGATTATTTTTTGGGTGGTCGTCGGACCAGTTTGACTATATTGGGAAGAGAGTAAAATGTGCAACAGGAAAACAAATCAACAAACAGGGCAAAAACTAGAGGCGAAACAAGCTAGCCCCCAACCAACACAACAAGGCTAACACACCCAAAAACCAAAAGGAAAGAAGAAAAAAAACTACTAATAACAGGCCTGGAAGCAGTACTGAACAGCCAACCCACTAAACAAAGCAGAACAGAAAAAATTCCATAACAGAATGGAACATCACAGCAGAATCAAATACATGCTTTTATCTTTCTCTTAAGTCTAATAATAGTTATAGTCATCACCATACATGATTTACATCTTAATAGTCTCCCTATTTATAGTTCAAACTCAGTTAGAGTTCTACATAACCAATTCTAGATATACCTAATCATTATGTATTCATAACCAATTCTAGATATACCTAATCATTATATAGTTATAGTCACAAACAATGAGAGTAAAATGTGCAACAGGAAAACAAATCAACAAACAGGGCAAAAACTAGAGGCGAAACAAGCTAGCCCCCAACCAACACAACAAGGCTAACACACCCAAAAACCAAAAGGAAAGAAGAAAAAAAACTACTAATAACAGGCCTGGAAGCAGTACCGAACAGCCAACCCACTAAACAAAGCAGAACAGAAAAAATTCCATAACAGAATGGAACATCACAGCAGAATCAAATACATGCTTTTATCTTTCTCTTAAGTCTAATAATAGTTATAGTCATCACCATACATGATTTACATCTTAATAGTCTCCCTATTTATAGTTCAAACTCAGTTAGAGTTCTACATAACCAATTCTAGATATACCTAATCATTATGTATTCATAACCAATTCTAGATATACCTAATCATTATATAGTTATAGTCACAAACAATGAGAGTAAAATGTGCAACAGGAAAACAAATCAACAAACAGGGCAAAAACTAGAGGCGAAACAAGCTAGCCCCCAACCAACACAACAAGGCTAACACACCCAGAAACCAAAAGGAAAGAAGAAAAAAAACTACTAATAACAGGCCTGGAAGCAGTACCGAACAGCCAACCCACTAAACAAAGCAGAACAGAAAAAATTCCATAACAGAATGGAACATCACAGCAGAATCAAATACATGCTTTTATCTTTCTCTTAAGTCTAATAATAGTTATAGTCATCACCATACATGATTTACATCTTAATAGTCTCCCTATTTATAGTTCAAACTCAGTTAGAGTTCTACATAACCAATTCTAGATATACCTAATCATTATGTATTCATAAATCAAAGAAAATTATGTTCCACTATTTGATTGAGATGGCAAATGCTGAAAATACATATATAGTAGAAATCCGGTTCATTCTTCTGTCAATTAGTTTTCTTTTATTTGTTTTAATTTGCTTTTATTTAGCATTAACACTTCTCCAACATTTTTGTCATACAGAAAATGCCTCAACTCTACTGAAAATGGCAAGAGCTTCTGCAACTTGACAACTATAAAGAACAAGGAAAATCAAACTTGACAACTATAAAGAGCTTAGGCATTCATCATCTAAATCTAAATCTTATAATTCCATTTTACGGTTCCAATCCAAAATCAAACTCTTCTTCATCAAATCAAATCAAATGCAAAATCATCAATAAATAAATGTAGCTGAGGAACCAACATAGAAAAATCAAAACAAAGAAAACAAACCCACTAACCAGACTCAAATCTTTTACCTAAAATCAAAGTTTCAACAAACCCATTTCATCAAATTAAAAAAATTTCAGCAAAGAGCAACAAGTTAACAAAAATAACATAGAAAGATGCGAAAGATGCAGCTGAAATAACATAGAAAGATGCGAAAGATGCGAAAGATGCAGCTGAAATATGGAGGAATGAAGCTGAGAAAGAAAGGAAATTACAAACCTGAAATTGCCGAGAACAACGGAACCGTGAAAGATGCGACGAGTGAGAACTGAAATTACAAACCTGAAATTACAAAACTGAGAAGGAGGGATCGATATAGACAAGAGAGGGAGGGATCGATTTAGACAAGAGAGGGAGGGATCGATTTACACAAACCTGATTGAAAGAGACGCTGAACGAGAGGCCGGCTGAAAACGAGAGGCCGAGAGAACGAGAGAACGAGCGAACTGGCCTGGGCTTTTGTGAGAGTAAAGTAACTAGGGATTACAGTATATAATTTTTGAGGGAAAATAATAAATAATATTAAAAATGATAAAAAAAAAATAATAACACTTCCCGCCCACACTATTCACCAAAAAAATATTCCCACCAACAATTCCCACTAAATTTTTGGATTAAAATATACCAAGTTGCGACGGAAATAAAAATTCCGTCCCAAATTTGTGACAAAAATACAAATTCTGTCTCAAATTTGCGACAGAAAAGTTAATCCGTCCCAAAAATATATATAAATTAAAATAAAATATTTGTAACACAAAAGCGTCGCAAATTCCGTCCCGGTTTTATAAATTTGGGACGGAAATAAAATTCTGTCAGGACATTCCGTCTCAATTTGACTGTTTTCTTGTAGTGCAAGTGAAGAGGATTCTGAAGTATGTCAACAGTACAAGTGAATATGGGATCATGTACTCACACAGTGCAAGTTCTGAGTTGATTGGGTATTGTGATGCTGACTGGGCAGGAAGTGCAGATGACAGGAAGAGTACTTCTGGTGGATGTTTCTTTCTGGGGAATAACCTGATTTCATCGTTCAGCAAGAAACAGAATGGTGTGTCATTGTATGAAGGTGAGAAAAACACACAAGAAGGGGGGTTGAATTGTGTGTGGACAATTTTAAAATCCTTTTGCTTTCTCAAAACTTTGGTTAAGTTCAGAATCAGGTTCTGAACCTTTTTCAGAGATTTATGCAGCGGTTATAAAAGTAAAGAGAGAAGGAAAGAGAGACGCAGAATATTTTTATACTAGTTTCTTCCACAAATTGGAAGTAGTCTAGTCCCCTTGTTACTAACAAGAGATTTTAACTATAATCAAACTGATTACAATTGCTCAGAACACAAAGTAATGAGACTTCAATGCTCAAACACCTAGTAAGAGACTTCTAATGCTCAAGACACTAAGTCAAGAGACTTCCAATGCTCAGAACACAAAGTAATGAGACTTCCCTGCTCAGAACACAAAGTAATGAGAATTCTAATTGCTCAGAACACTAAGTAATGAGACTTCAGATGCTCAGTATACAGACTGAGACTTTGAGGATTCAAACAGATTTTACAAATACAGTTTGAGTTGAACACTTGATCAAATATCAGAGGTGTTCACTTAATACAACTCAGGTTTAGACTCTAAACTTAGGAAATTCTAGATACTAAGATTGTAAGAATTCCTAAGAGTTTTTGTGACTTAGTGAATGTTGACAGCAAAACAGAGCACGAAATCAGTCTTTAGTTTTTCAGAGTCTTGGCAATTTTCTTCTTCAAATCTTCATCCTTATATAGAGGATAATAGAGCTGTTGAGGATTGCCCAGAAATTAAGCAAAGAGCCGTTGCAATTGGAGGCTAGGTCCAGCTGAGTTTGTGAGCTAAACTGAGCATAAAAACAGAGTCACGCAGCCATTTTTGAATTTGTTTTCCTTAAAAGCTGGGGAATGTTTCTGCAAGGGAGGCAACTGTTCCATTGGAGTTGTTCTGACACTACAGGCATTAAATGCTGAGAGAGACAGTTGCTTTTCCTTTCCACGTCAGACTTCAGAAGCTTCTTCTGGAACAGTACTTCAGAAGCTGGCTTCAGACTCAGGTCTTCAGAAGCACACTTCAGAAGCACTGTTCATCAGACACTCCCTTCAGGCGTTGACTTTTGTTGACCTTCAGACTCAGCCTTCAGTCGTTGACTTCTGTTGACCTTCAGACTCAGCCTTCAGACGTTGACCAACGTTGACCTTCAGACTCAGCCTTCAGAAGCACCCTTCAGACTCTGCCTTCAGATGCACCCTTCAGACGCTGCCTTCAGACTCTGCCTTCAGAAGCTGCTTCAGACCCAGTTTAGCTTCAGACTTGCAACAAAGGCTTCAATGCTTTCTTTCTTGATCTAAGCTTGTTCTTCCATAACCAATATTAATTATCAAACATTAAGAACATGGTTCTGCACAACTTGAACAAAGCATTAGCAATACCAATTTTCTTTTTAACACTTTGTTATCATCAAAACCTTAAAGAGAGTTGTTGATACATTTTGTTCCAACAATCTCCCCCTATCCAAAAGAGAGTTGTTCATACATTTTGTTCCAACAATCTCCCCCTTTTTGATGAAGACAAACATAAGTATTAATAGAAAATTGTTGTTAATTTAATTAACAAGCTGACTACAGGGTGTGAGGTTTGCAAGCTCCCCCTGAGTCTGATCCAGGTTAATTAAATTCAGTTTAAATAAAAAATGTGAGAATTTTAGAATTGTTGTTAACTTTAATTAACAAGCTGACTTCAGGATGAGGTTTGCAAGCTCCCCCTTAGTCTGATAATCCTCAAGGTGAGGTTTGTAAGCTCCCCTTGATTCTTATCCATGTTAATTAAATTCAACTTAAAACAATAAGGTGAAATTTTCACTCAGAATTATAAATAACAAGCTGACTTCAGGTTATGAGGTTTGTAAGCTCTCCCCCTAAGTCTGATAATCCACAGGATGAGTTTTGTAAGCTCCCTGAGTCTTATCCTTGTTATTTAAATTCATTTCAACTCACTAAGAGTAATTTATATCTCACAGAATTAAATTCAGAACTTTTTCTCCCCCTTATCAGAGATTAAAAGCAGTTCTCATAAGTTAATTTTAATCAGAAATTAACTCATGTTCTGAGCTCAGGCCTTAATACCTTTTACTCATATTCATAAGTTAATTAACTGACAGAATTAACTTATATATTCTGAGCTCAGGAGCCTTAATACTTGTTTCCTTTTTCTCCCCCTTTTGTCATCAACAAAAAGAAAATTTTCAGAAATTTTTAAGAGAGTTTGAAAAACATGTGAGATGAAAATGCAATCATATAGGTAATCAAACAGCAAAGATGAACATCAGAGCAGACTTGATCATACATGCAGTATATGACATTGCATATTAAAAATAGAATGATGTTCAGAAGCATAAAAGTTTGGAGCATTCTGATCAGAGCATTCTTTGTTCAGACACAGCTGTTCAGTATATCTTGTTCAGTATCACTGAACTATTTTAGACAAAATTGTTCAGATCATATACTAACTGAAGGTTTTAGCACTACTGAACTCTTTTTAGAAACTGAAAGAGTATTTCTGCTGATACCAAGATATAGCATTTGGTTCAGTGCTGCTGAATTCTTTCAGACAAAACTGATACCAATTTTTAAATAGGTTCTGAAAGACTGAACATGTCTGATACAAATTTGAGCATTTGAAAAATGTGTCTGTGTTTAAACATTTCAGAACTTGAAAATAGAAAAACACATTTTTATATTGATGACTTTGGGAGGGACAAAGTATAACTTTCAAAGCTTTAAATCATCATTGCCCAGGGTTATACTTATTAGATTTTGACCAAAAGTTTGAAAATTATCAGATTCAGAAGTCAGAAAATCCAGGTTCTGAACCTTCAGACTCTGAAGTTTTTCAGGGCTTAACTTTCTTCAGACTCTAAAAAATGAGTGTCTATTAAGTCTTAGCTTCTGATGAACTCAGAATCTTAGTTTTCATTCAGATTCAAGCATATTTTCAAGAGATAAAATGCATGTTCAGATTCTTTTTAATAAAGTTAAATCTGTCTTCTGTTAGGGGTTTTGTAAATATGTCAGCCCATTCATGATCAGTATCAATGAACTGAATATCTAAAACACCCTTCTGAACATAATCTCTTATAAAATGATGTTTAATTTCTATATGCTTGGCTCTAGAATGCAGAATTGGATTTTTAGACAGACATATTGCAGCAGTATTATCACAATAAATAGGAATGCTATCTGCATGAATCTGATAATCCTCTAATTGATGTTTCATCCAGAGCAGTTGTGTGCTACAACTTGCAGCTGAGATGTATTCTGCTTCTGCTGTTGACAAAGCAATAGTTGCTTGTCTTTTGCTGGCCCAGGATATCAGATTTTCACCAAGAAACTGACAGTTTCCACTGGTGGACTTTCTTTCAATCCTGTCCCCAGCATAGTCAGCATCACAGAATCCAACTAGCTTATAATTCAAGGATTTCTTATACAGAAGTCCCAAATTAGTTGTTCCTTTCAGATACCTAAAGATTCTCTTGACAGCAGTCATATGAGATTCTCTAGGATCTGACTGGAATCTAGCACACAGACAGACACTAAACAAAATATCTGGCCTAGAAGCAGTTAAGTATAACAGAGAACCTATCATACCTCTGTAGTGCTTCTGATCTACTTTTGAGCCATTGTCCTCTTTGCTTAAGGTGCAGGTTGGATGCATAGGTGTTGTCATCAGTTTGCAATCATCAAGCTGGAACTTCTTCAGAAGCTCCTTTGTGTATTTGGACTGATGAACATACACTCCATCTTTGCATTGGTTGATTTGAATCCCAAGAAAGAATTTCAACTCTCCCATCATGCTCATTTCAAATTCATCCTGCATTAACTTAGAAAACTCTTTGCAAAGAGAGACATTAATAGAACCAAATATGATATCATCAACATATATTTACACAATTAAGATGTCTTTCTTAAGAGTTTTTCTAAAGAGTGTATTGTCAACTTGACCTCTTACAAAATCATTTTTAAGTAAGAAATTGATTAGCCTTTCATACCAAGCTCTAGGAGCTTGTTTCAGACCATACAAGGATTTCTTAAGTTTAAAAACAAAATCTGGATTTTTAACATCTTCAAAACCAGGAGGCTGTTTAACATAAACTTCTTCAGAAATAACACCAATGTTTTGAAGAGTGTCTTCAACATAGTTGATTTGTTTAGAGTTTACAATCACTGGGGCAGTGATTGCTTGAGTAGGAAGTAAGAGGGGTTTCTTATATCTAGGAGTTCCTAGGTAGAAATACCACGGGTAGTGATTAAGTGAGAAGGGGCTGTGAAACAGGAGCTGTTGTCATAGGGGCTGTGAAACAGGGGCTGTGTCATAGGACTTCGAATTGATACTATTTTAGTGGATTTCCTTCCTGGCTTGGTAGCCTCCAGATGTAGGTGAATTTTGCACCGAACTGGGTTAACAAATCAACTGTGTTCTTTTATTTTCTGTCCTTATTTTGCTGCTTCTGATACGTACTTTGTTCTGCATTTTTGCACTCTGTTTTACTATCAGTTTCAGTACCTGCCAGAATTTCAAGTAAACATAGGATGTTTATGGTGAAAGTGAGATTGCTTATCATCTGTACCATAGTCATATGATACAGCAGTGCCACTTCTAGGAGGAGGTTGAGAGGAACCACCAGATTCTTCAGTAGACAAGTTTTTCTCAGGATCTTGACTGACTCACTATTAGGTGATTGAATATCAGAACCGGAGCTTTGATACCAATTGAAGGTGAGAAAAACACGAGAATGGGGGTTGAATTGTGTTGGCCTTTTCTTTCTCAAACTAAGAAATAGTTCAGAGTTCAGACGCAGCGGATAAAGTATAAAATGAGAGAGAGAGAGAGAGAGAGAGAAAGAGAGAGGACACAAGCAATTATCCTGGTTCCTTCCACAACCCAGAAGTAGTCCAATCCCCTTGTCACTTACAAGACATTTTTCACTATAATCACACAGATTACAAATGCTCAAGCACAAAAGCAAGAGACTTCACAATGCTCAAGAACAACTTCAAGAGACTTCCTAATTGCTCAAGCACACAAGCAAGAAACTTCTGACAAACTAATATTACAAGAATATAGTTTGAATGAACACTTGATATACTATCAGAGGTGTTTACAAAATACAACACAGTGTTTAGACTCTAGTCTTAAGAAATTCTAAGAAATGAAAGTTTGTAAGAATTTCTAAGTGTTTGATGCGTAGTGAATTTGGCAGAGTATTGGCCCTTTCAAAATTGTAGAGTCTTGTATCTTCCTATATTTTCTTCAAGTCTTCAGTCCTTTATATAGAGGAGTAGAGAAACGTTGAGAAGATGCCAAAATGAATGCCATATCATCAAGAGATTCGTTTAAGCTGAAGCTTGATCCAACGTTGATTTGTTCCTTGATTGGGTATGCTTACCATGAAGAATAACGTTTGAATCCTTTACTGAATATGGATTGAATGTTTTGTCCAAGGAGACAATGTTTCAGAGCATGTTCTGACTCTGAGGTTGTTGCAGAGGTCGTGGTTTTACAATGTCCTTTTGACGGTGACATCAGTTGACTTCTGATTCTCCTTCAGACTTAACCTTCAGACTCTGAGAGTCAGCTTCTGATGCTTTCGGATCCTGACTGTCTTCAGATTCTGACTTGAGACTCAAGCTTCAATATTTTCCTTTGCTCTTAACTTGATCTTGCAAAACCACTATTAGATACATGATTTAAGTATATGGTCCTGCACACTTAGAACAAGTATTAACATATCCGATTTTCTTTTTAATACCTTGTTATCATCAAAACTCAAAAGAGGCTTGTTCATACATTTTGTTCCAACAAGTTATTACTAATGCACCATGAGAAATTCTCATCACACCAAGTTCAATTCTAGTACAATAACCTAGACTATCAAACATGCTTATAGATATTAAATTTCTCTTAAATTCAGGAATATACCTCATATTCTTCAAAAGGAAATCACGATCATCAAATATTTTGAGACGGATAGTGCCCATACCTTATACCTTGCATGCCTTATTGTTACCAAGGCGAACAACTCCACCTTCTTTCAGCTCTAAGGTTTCAAAGTACTCCTTTC
The DNA here is from genome assembly GCA_018208015.1 of Medicago ruthenica. Classification (NCBI taxonomy): domain Eukaryota; kingdom Viridiplantae; phylum Streptophyta; class Magnoliopsida; order Fabales; family Fabaceae; genus Medicago; species Medicago ruthenica. Next base: position 51,326,961 of record CM031375.1, read on the forward strand.
TTGGACATATGTGATAAGAGCACTCAAAGTCCATGACCCAGCTCTTTTCAGGTTCCCAACTTGTCACAGTTAGTGCTCCAGCACTCTCATAACCTTCCTCTTCACTTACAACAATCTGAACTGATATACTACCACTACCCTTTCTTTGACGGCAGTCCTTCTTGAAGTGACCTGGAGTGTGACAAAGAAAACACTTGTACTTTGTCTTCTCACCACTACCCTTCGACCTAGACTTTGACCTAGATTTCATGCATTTACCATTGCCCCTGTTTTCACTTCTCCCCCTTGAGACATTCAAGCCTTCTCCACTATCATCAACCTTCAACTCTTTGAATTTGGTTAACTCCTTGGTTCTCAAAGCCACTTGGACTTCCTTTAAGGTGATAGTGCCTTCTTTGCCATAAAGCTTGGTATCCTTGAAATTCTCAAAGGACCTAGGTAAAGCACACACTATGTGTAAGGCTTTATCCTCGTCTTCCAGATTTACATCTACGTACGCCAAATCATCAATGATCTTATTAAACTCTGTCAGCTGCTCCATTATAGATTTTGACTCCACCATTGGGTAAAAGTAGAGTCGTTGTTCCAAACATTGTCTATGTGCCAAAGACTTAGTCATGTACAATGAATCAAGTTTATTCCACATAGACATAGCAGTAGTCTCCCTTGCTACCTCTCTTAACACCTTATAACCAATACACACAATGATGGCACTGACCGCCTTGTCATTCATCTCAGTCTTCTCAGCAGGTGTTAGATGCGCTGACATCTGTGCTTCTCCTTTTAACGTCTCAACACACTTTTGTTGGATTAAAATTGCCTTCATCTTTACCTTCCACAACCCGAAGTCATTACTCCCGGTAAACTTCTCAATATCCCACTTCGAACCCATGATGCCTGATTATCGATTTGATCCTTTCCCCACGGTTGGCGCCAATTATTGTGAATTTGTTAAAAAACACATCAATGAAAACTTGATGAGTGGAGCAAATTAATCAAGCAACCAATATCAATGTAATATCCCGCGCAGAAGCATCAGTTAAACGTGTTGGAAACTTCGTTTGCAAGCAATGGCAAGATTGTAATTTGAGAAGTGGCATAGTTGTAATTTAGGGGAAAAGGCATAATGGATATATATGAAAATTTTCTAAGTTTTCTCTCATTTTTCTCTATCAAAGAAATCAGATTTTTCTTCCTCTATTTCCCTCATTTTCGCCCCCCATCTCCTCTTCATCATCCTCATCAAATCATCACCCCTTAACCTAGTATTTTCCTCCCCAAACTCTCTTGTGATAAGCAAGCTTTTGTTGGTGAAACTTGGAGCAAGGAAAGCCAAGGAGTAGAGGTTCTCTTGAGTAGAGATTTGGAGCTTGAAGCTAGAGTTTGGAGTTAAAGCTTGGCAAAGGTTGGAATCATGTATGAGGTGAGCTCTTAGAGGGTTTTAGAACCCCACTTTGTTAAGCTTGAAAGTTATGTTATTAAGAGATATTTGATAGATTTCATGCCTTGATCCCTTGTTGGTATGTGAACACATGTTTTGGTATGTGATAACTTGCTCATATGTCATAGAAAAATCCATTCCCATAAGCTATTTGATGATTGGGGGTGTTTGGGTTAGCCTAGGAAGTGAAATTATGAGTGCTGCTGAAGCCAAAATCGTGCTCCGATTTATGGGCATCGTGCTACGATTTTATGTCCTGTTTTTCAAGTAACTTTCGCATAAAATCGTGCTCCGATCCTGTAAAATCGTGCTCCGATTTTCTGCTTTTTTAGCTTCTTGTCCCAAATTTCTGCAGATTTACAGTTTCGGACCCCTGACTTCAAACTCGTCCCCAGACTTCAATACTTGGCCAAACTTCACGAAATTGGTACCAAAACGTAGATAATTTTGTTAGCTTTCCATAGCATCAAAAACCACTGGAATCGGAGTTACATGGAGAGAGTTATGACCTTTCCAATAGAGCCTTATCCCAAAAACGGGTTTCTCCTACTTCCTCCATTTCAACTCCAAATCTCTACCCATAACTTCATCTTCTTCAGGAATTATCATGCAAGATAAAATGGAGGTTTAAGCTCAAATAATAGGCACGAAAATTAAGGTAAGATGGGTAATGAGTACACATTGGAAGATGAACACTTACGAATGAAGTTATAGAGGTATCCCTTTGGAATATGTAGGCATGGGAATGTATAAGCAATTATAGTTACAGATATGTTTATAGCGTTGGTGCTCCAACAATTATAGGTGGCTTATGAGAACGATAAGCCAAGATTATAGATTACAGGTTATAGATTACAGGTTATAGATTACAGGTTATAGATTACAGGTTATAGATTACGGGTTATAGATTACAGTATTGTTATAGAATCAAAGTGACAGATTATACGTTCATACGTTAAAGTTAAAGAATTAAAGAATTAAAGATCAAAGATATTGGCGTGCTTGCACGTTTCACAGTCATAGGCATGTTCAGCAGACTCCGGGATACGCCGGATGGGATTTCTCCGAGAGGGTTATCCACATGCAATTTCATAGGGAGTCCGGTGATAGCCTGATATGATAGGAGTTTCACCGGTTCATAGGGAGACGTATCTCGGGGTTGCTCCACCCGGGGTGCCCTCCGTAAAATGAACTCAGATAATTGTTTGTTCAACGCTAACAGCTAACATAAAACTGCTATCGAACTGTTTATAGGTTTTATGTTTTATAGTTATAGTTAAAGTTACAGTTACAGTTATAGTCACAGGAAACTTACAGTTATAGTTATAGACAGTTATTGGAAAGTGATCCTAGGTTTCCCCTCGATCACTAAGTCATAAATACAGACTTGATCACAGTTATGGATTTAGGCAATTATAGTTATAGCCATAGGCCGTTACGGCAATGGTCATAGACAGCTACAACAAAGATTATAGGTAGTTTAAGTTATAGTTACAGGAAGACTTATAGTCATAGGCAGTTAAAGACTTGGCGATCCTAGGAAATCCCCGAGATTGCCAAGGTAGGCATGGCGACCCTAGGTTCCCTGTGGTTGCCAAACAGTAGGTTGGGTAGAGCTCACTGAGACATTATGTCTCATCCCATTCCTTCTGGTGCAGGGTTACAGGCATGTCAGAGGTTCGTGACGAAGATCTTCATAGAGGTACTGGATGGAGTGCATTTGCTCGTTGTGTACCAGCTCAGAAGCTTAGTGGACATTTGTATAAGCATTGTATAAATATTGGATTATTTGTACAACGAGTATTATGTATTCTTTCATTTGTGATGTATGAGTTTTATTATTGAAATTTTTAAATGTATCCAGTATCAGTTTAACGCACATGCTAACATACTAGTTAAAGTTAGTATGGGTGTTACAATTGGTATCAGAGCAGGTCGATTCAGACCGTGCCATGGGTCGTTTAAGATTCAATAAAAGTAGTGGAATCATTGGGTTCCAGATGTTGTTCTAAAGGTCATGTCTAGTTGAGCCTGATCAACTCAGTCTAGTATATGACAGTTAGGACAAATATCCGAGAGCTGAATGTGACCAAGGAGGTATGAAGTGTTCAAAGGGTGAAGGTTAAGACGTCAGATTCTAAAACGAAATTTGCAAAGTGCTTAAGGTCAAAGGATGGTTTCTAATAGTGAAGTAACTGAGCCAGTTAATGGCAAAGTCTCAGAATTATAAGAGGTATTTAAGAGTAAGGTCAAGTACCTTGGCTAGTTGGACGCATCCTTGAGCGATGCTTTCTCCGGGGAGATGTGTAGAGTAAAGGATTATAGAATACTCCGAAGAATGATTTGGAATCTTAACGGGAACCGTAATTTGAAAAGTTAAAGTGGAATAGAGTTTTACTCAGGGTACAGAGGTAAAGAATTATGGTACCAACCCTAGCTACTTGGACTAAGGAATGATCAATTAATTATTGGAAGTTCTGGAATTCCAGTAAGGACATGGTGTGTAAGGATGGAAGAACTTGCACACGTGGATCGGATGAGATGTAAATATCTGATGGATAAGAGACTCGTTTATGGAATAAGCGAAATAGTGAACAGATGGAACAGGTTACCTTTTTTTTCGTGGGACACCAAGATGCTTGGTATGAAGAATGCGAGCGTAGTGATAAGTAAAGGAAACCCCCGGTGAAGGTATGGATTAAAGATTGAATCTTTTGTTGGCGGATTAGAGTAGACCGATTTCGAAGATTGAACAGGAAGATTGTCATTAATGTACAAGTTGTAGTTAAAGCTATGGTTAATGTTAAGGAGTTCTATGTTTTCTTTTAATGGGCTCCTTACACAAGTATTCGGTAAGTCGACAAAGATTACCTTATGATGGTAGATGTTAAAGATGGTAGAAAATACATACTTTGAATTGTTAGAAACCATGAAGAGGGCAACGGTTGAGAAGTCAGATGGACTATTATTCAGATAACGAGATTAGAATGGAATTGTGAATACAGTAATAAGTTATAGGAAGGACCCAATGGAAAATGTTAAGTATTGAAGCTTACAGATTTATTAATCGGGTATTCGAAGAGGTGTATCACATGTTTGGTTTTACAGGAGAGCTGGTAAGAGTTGAGATCTATCCAGACGGATTATTCCCGGAGCAATCCGAGAAGTAAACAAGAGTTATGTTAGAGTTATGTGGACCTAAGTGTCTTGGAAAAAGGTTGTGGATGTGAAATCCCTACGGATAATTATAGGATGAGACTCGATTCATTAATCGATTAAGTATAGGAAAGACGAGGATTTCCGGAAGTCATAGAATGTTTCTAGAAGTTACCACAAGTAAATAAGATGTGAACTTAAGTTGTTTTAACAGGAGCATGGTTGGGCTCGTAATCATTGTTAAAGACTGTTACAGGTTCAGTGTATTTCGTGAAAGTAAGAATTTTGTTTATGTTCGAAAGGAAACATAAAGTCAAGCGTCGAGCAATCAGTTAGTTTAACAGGTGGATTAAACCACAAGAGAAATTATAAAGTAAGATAGTTATGTGTAGTAACTACAAAGTTATAAAGCCAAAGGATTGGTCAAAGAGATTTTATATGGTAATAGTGGAGTATTACTTCTATCCCAAGGTTAATTGTTTAAATCAGAGTTGCGCAGCGGAGAAGTAATCCAATTATGAGTTAATAGACAAATCAAAGCTGAAGATTAGAGAAAAAGGATGTTGTGAGATCCTTGCCAGATGAATTACAGGAAAGGTATTTAGAGATTAATTCTCAAGTTACAGAATATGTGTAAGTAGTGATGATTTGAACTTATCATCAGTTCTAACAGGAAATTTTAATAGATAAGTCGAGGAATGTTTCAGACCCCGAAACTTATGAGATAAGAGAATCGAATCAGGTTGATAACTTAAAGGATGTATTTCTGGCACGCAAAAGAGGCCACATTTCATACGGTGATCTAGCTATTTAGCTCGGTAACTTAAAGTTAACTTGAAAAGTAAGTTTAACCAAAAGAGGAAGAATGCTGTGGCATACAGTTTTCCGCATCGTACCTACGTTATGCTAGCATGTCGCATGTACCAGGCATGTAACAGGTTATGGTTAGTGTTATGTATACTGATCAGGCAGAGTTTATGCTACTTAGACAGTAGTGTAACATATTTATAGTCATGAGACATGTGTTAGTAATCGTGGTACGCAGTCGGTAATGTTTTAGCAGGAAAGTCTCAGTTGAGGAGTTCAGAAATTCTCGAACTTAATGTTCACAGTTAAAGGAAGGAAATGTTTTACACAGATTAGAAGAGTACTCATAGTTTACAGTAAAAGACTACGTGAATTGAAGTTATGAATTAAAGGATTCAGAGTTTAAGAGTGCTATTTTGAATAGCGAACAGAATAGAGTTTTCTTTTAGAAAACGGAGAATGTTCTTGAACAAAATAAGTTATAACGTCTATGGGACGTAACATAGTTTCATACGGGATTGTAGTGCACACATGAGTTAAGAGCAAGAAGAGTGACTCATAGATTTCTCAAGCTTTAAGGAGTACCGCAGTGGGGATGTGAGCAATGTTTATGGTTGTGATAATAGTTACACCAGGATGTCAGATACTTTTCAGTGCAAGCTAAATTTATATAAAGGATGGTACGAATGTAACAGTAATAGGTCGTCTTACGAGGCGAAAGTTAAAGATAAGAGTTCTTTGGAACTGAAGGTAATGTAATAGATTCCTCAGAAAGTTGAAATAATTGGGGAAAACAGAATGACTCAACGTCTTCAGGTTAATATGGAATTGTCAATTAAAGAAGAACTGATAGAATTCAGTAAAGGAAATTCGAGACTTAACAATTTTAAATTGGATTAGTAAAGAAAATGTCGAACAGAGATCATAGTCAGATAATATGAATATGTTGGTTCGGGTAACCTCATATCCTACTACGTAAGAGTTATGTAATGCACCACAAGCATCATGGTTAAAGAAAAGATTGTCGAGCATACTCGACTTATAGAGTTGGAAAATCCAAGGGATTCCGATAAGCAAGAAGAATTGAAATTGGGCTAGTAGAGAAGGTGGTATAATAGAATTATTCACAGACGATAATGAGTGGATTCTAAATTTCGAGGACGAAATTTCTTTAAGGGGGGTAGAGTGTAATATCCCGCGCAGAAGCATCAGTTAAACGTGTTGGAAACTTCGTTTGCAAGCAATGGCAAGATTGTAATTTGAGAAGTGGCATAGTTGTAATTTAGGGGAAAAGGCATAATGGATATATATGAAAATTTTCTAAGTTTTCTCTCATTTTTCTCTATCAAAGAAATCAGATTTTTCTTCCTCTATTTCCCTCATTTTCGCCCCCCATCTCCTCTTCATCATCCTCATCAAATCATCACCCCTTAACCTAGTATTTTCCTCCCCAAACTCTCTTGTGATAAGCAAGCTTTTGTTGGTGAAACTTGGAGCAAGGAAAGCCAAGGAGTAGAGGTTCTCTTGAGTAGAGATTTGGAGCTTGAAGCTAGAGTTTGGAGTTAAAGCTTGGCAAAGGTTGGAATCATGTATGAGGTGAGCTCTTAGAGGGTTTTAGAACCCCACTTTGTTAAGCTTGAAAGTTATGTTATTAAGAGATATTTGATAGATTTCATGCCTTGATCCCTTGTTGGTATGTGAACACATGTTTTGGTATGTGATAACTTGCTCATATGTCATAGAAAAATCCATTCCCATAAGCTATTTGATGATTGGGGGTGTTTGGGTTAGCCTAGGAAGTGAAATTATGAGTGCTGCTGAAGCCAAAATCGTGCTCCGATTTATGGGCATCGTGCTACGATTTTATGTCCTGTTTTTCAAGTAACTTTCGCATAAAATCGTGCTCCGATCGTGTAAAATCGTGCTCCGATTTTCTGCTTTTTCAGCTTCTTGTCCCAAATTTCTGCAGATTTACAGTTTCGGACCCCTGACTTCAAACTCGTCCCCAGACTTCAATACTTGGCCAAACTTCACGAAATTGGTACCAAAACGTAGATAATTTTGTTAGCTTTCCATAGCATCAAAAACCACTGGAATCGGAGTTACATGGAGAGAGTTATGACCTTTCCAATAGAGCCTTATCCCAAAAACGGGTTTCTCCTACTTCCTCCATTTCAACTCCAAATCTCTACCCATAACTTCATCTTCTTCAGGAATTATCATGCAAGATAAAATGGAGGTTTAAGCTCAAATAATAGGCACGAAAATTAAGGTAAGATGGGTAATGAGTACACATTGGAAGATGAACACTTACGAATGAAGTTATAGAGGTATCCCTTTGGAATATGTAGGCATGGGAATGTATAAGCAATTATAGTTACAGATATGTTTATAGCGTTGGTGCTCCAACAATTATAGGTGGCTTATGAGAACGATAAGCCAAGATTATAGATTACAGGTTATAGATTACAGGTTATAGATTACAGGTTATAGATTACAGGTTATAGATTACAGTATTGTTATAGAATCAAAGTGACAGATTATACGTTCATACGTTAAAGTTAAAGAATTAAAGAATTAAAGATCAAAGATATTGGCGTGCTTGCACGTTTCACAGTCATAGGCATGTTCAGCAGACTCCGGGATACGCCGGATGGGATTTCTCCGAGAGGGTTATCCACATGCAATTTCATAGGGAGTCCGGTGATAGCCTGATATGATAGGAGTTTCACCGGTTCATAGGGAGACGTATCTCGGGGTTGCTCCACCCGGGGTGCCCTCCGTAAAATGAACTCAGATAATTGTTTGTTCAACGCTAACAGCTAACATAAAACTGCTATCGAACTGTTTATAGGTTTTATGTTTTATAGTTATAGTTAAAGTTACAGTTACAGTTATAGTCACAGGAAACTTACAGTTATAGTTATAGACAGTTATTGGAAAGTGATCCTAGGTTTCCCCTCGATCACTAAGTCATAGATACAGACTTGATCACAGTTATGGATTTAGGCAATTATAGTTATAGCCATAGGCCGTTACGGCAATGGTCATAGACAGCTACAACAAAGATTATAGGTAGTTTAAGTTATAGTTACAGGAAGACTTATAGTCATAGGCAGTTAAAGACTTGGCGATCCTAGGAAATCCCCGAGATTGCCAAGGTAGGCATGGCGACCCTAGGTTCCCTGTGGTTGCCAAACAGTAGGTTGGGTAGAGCTCACTGAGACATTATGTCTCATCCCATTCCTTCTGGTGCAGGGTTACAGGCATGTCAGAGGTTCGTGACGAAGATCTTCATAGAGGTACTGGATGGAGTGCATTTGCTCGTTGTGTACCAGCTCAGAAGCTTAGTGGACATTTGTATAAGCATTGTATAAATATTGGATTATTTGTACAACGAGTATTATGTATTCTTTCATTTGTGATGTATGAGTTTTATTATTGAAATTTTTAAATGTATCCAGTATCAGTTTAACGCACATGCTAACATACTAGTTAAAGTTAGTATGGGTGTTACAATCAACGTGGGTGACAATTGTAAACATAAGCAAAAGATAAAACAACAAGAGAGGAGAGAGAAAGAACACAAGAGAATTTGTTTACCCAGTTCGGTCTAATATTGACCTACTCTGGGGGAGAAAGCAGATCTCCGTTCCACTATAATGATGAGTAACTTTACAAATGATTTCAAAGGGGTACAAGAATCAGTCTTCAAACCTAATTCTACACAAAGTCCCGAATCTCTTCCCGTGACCAAGAGACTCAATCCTAATAGTGTTTGTTCAAGGTGAAATAATGATAATTCAATCCCAACCCTAGTGTTTGGTTGCCAAGAGAAAACTCTACAAACCCTAGTTTGTTGTTGGCTTCTAATCCTTGTTTTTCTACTTACTTTCATCTGATACAAGATCTGAATTTATAGAGAAATATAATCCTTAAAATTTGGAACGGATATCACGCTGAAATACGTTTCTCTTTTTTTTCTCCTTCAGTGCAAAATGGTGCCACGATTTTCACAAATTGGGCCACGATTTTTGTCGAAACAGAAGTGTCAAAACTGGTTCAAAATCGTGCCACAATTTTGCCAAATCGGGCCACGATTTTGACACTTCTTCATCCATCCAATTTTAAGTCAATTTCAACGATGCATCTTTGTTGAATTTCCAAATCAATAGAATCATTATAAGAACTATATTCTTTTGACTTCATTTTATATGTAAAGATTCAATTTTTTTTTTCAGTGGACTATGAATTCTAATGTTACCCTTTGATATTCTATATTTGGGTTTATTTTGGGTTCAAAGATTCAATTTTTGCAATCATGTTTTTGAATTTCTAACTCAATAGAATCATCACGATATGAACTAAATTTGTTGTTATTGTGTTGTCATATAGTAATTCTGTTGAAGTACAAAACTTATGCGGTACCAAAGCTAATCAATGACTTGTGTCCAATTTCTCACCAATCAAAGATGTCAATATTAACTAACCAAAACTTCTTTATATTAATTGATAGAGAAATGATATTTGTACAACTATTTTTAACAACTTTTATGATAACTTTCTCTTTCATACTCACATTATATTTTTACTTTCTCTCTCTATTACTTCGGTTTTTGTGTCAATACCTCATTTTCTTTGTAAATTATGGTTGTCCCATAAGTTGTCATTGAAATAGTTGTTCAAATAACACAACTTTAATTGATATGACAATATATATATATATATATATATATATATATATATATATATATATATATATATATATATATATATTGAAATATTAATATGACAATGTCAACAGAATATTTTAACGTCAAATATTATTTTGACTAATATAGTACATAATCAGAGGTTTTTTTTTAATTTTGATACATTAAAGAACTATTATAATCACCCATTTAACAAGACAAAAATAACTGTCTACTTTTTTTTTTGGCTTAAATATATAAAAGGTCCCTGTAAGTTAGCGTGTTTTTGGTTTTCGTCCCTGTAAGTTTTTTTGTTGCGAAACAGCCCTTGTAACTTGTTTATTTTTTGGATTTGGTCCCTACCGTCTGATTCCGTCTAAAAAAAGCATTGCTGGCTAACAGACGATGACGTGTCAGTTGCTGACATGGACAAACATGCTTATGTGGCATTAAAGCTGAATAGTGCTGTTGTAAGAGGGACTAAAACCAAAAACGAATATTTACATAGGGACTAAAACAAAAAAACGTAATCACGAAAATTTCAAATTAAAACCAAAAACAGCTTATTTGCATAATCACTTCTGAACATTCTAATCAGCTTACTCATTAACAACTTAATCCTCATAACAATACCAGCACCACATAAACAGCATTAATCTATAATTTAACTTTCTAAAACAACTCAAAACAACTTATACCTCAAATTCTTAAAAACAGCTTATACACTTAATCTCTTCTGCAGGTTCCAAAACAGCTTATTCATCTATAATTTTTCTGGACAAGTGTTGTGGCTGGCATTGTGAAAGAAACATTGTTCACTGATTCCACAAGTATATTATGCTTACCATTGGTATAGGAGAAAAAAGAACTGTAATCTGAGATGCTCAAGTGGTGGTCTGGAAATGACTTTCTGACAGAGTTCTTCATATCACAATAATAAATCTGAACTGTAATAATAGAAAGTGACTTCAACTATATATTACATTTAATTTGTACCTGTTATTTTAAGCCTTCTAATAATGCTGCATGGATGCATTTTGGTAAATCAGTTAGTTATTTACATTTTTAAGTGAGGCCGGTTTCATTTATCGACTTTTTCTTCTGAGTGCAGATTTATTAAAAGGATCTTTCTATGCCAATCCCATACTTGATACGCCTACAACAGATAAATCTTTGATACAACGGTATAGTGGATGAGAATACTTGATTTGTTTTAAAAACTTTAATTGTTTCTTGCTGTAGGTGTTTTTTTTATCTTATATATGGCTATGGATATTATGGAGCAATTCTCGCTATCATAATTCAATTGTTATTCTTGTAGATATAATACGCCTTACACGCAAGATGTCACAGAACTGAATTATATTGAGTTATCATCTCTGTCTATAAGTTATTTTTTCTTATCGTTTGAAATAAATGTAGATGCATACCTGTTAAATTATATGTTACTCTTTATTGTGATTTATATATTTTATATGTTGCTTACTTTTTTTATCATCATCAATTATGTATTATAATGTTTGTGATTCGATATATATGATGATATGCAATTCCTTGGATTTTGTGTGCCTGTAGGTACCCATCATATTGTGGATCAAATATATGGCCCAAAAGCACATTACCAGAACTTGAATTTGGTACACCCTGAAGCCTAAATTGATTTTGCATTTGCAGTGATTTTTTCTTATATTGGGGATATAAAACTCTGTTTATTATCAGTTTTCTTTCCTTGGCTTTTACATGAATGAGCATGCAGTTGCTATGCCTGTGCACATATAGGCAGCAATCAAACCATGCTGTTTGATTTTGTATACCTGTGTCAACTTATACCACAGCCACAACACTTGTCCAGAAAAATTATAGATGAATAAGCTGTTTTGGAACCTGCAGAAGAGATTAAGTGTATAAGCTGTTTTTAAGAATTTGAGGTATAAGTTGTTTTGAGTTGTTTTAGAAAGTTAAATTATAGATTAATGTTGTTTATGTGGTGCTGGTATTGTTATGAGGATTAAGTTGTTAATGAGTAAGCTGATTAGAATGTTCAGAAGTGATTATGAAAATAAGCTGTTTTTGGTTTTAATTTGAAATTTTCGTGATTACGTTTTTTTGTTTTAGTCCCTATGTAAATATTCGTTTTTGGTTTTAGTCCCTCTTACAACAGCACTATTCAGCTTTAATGCCACATAAGCATGTTTGTCCATGTCAGCAACTGACACGTCATCGTCTGTTAGCCAACAATGCTTTTTTTAAACGGAATCAGACGGCAGGGACCAAATCCAAAAAATAAACAAGTTACAAGGGTTGTTTCGCAACAAAAAAACTTACAGGGACGAAAACCAAAAACACGCTAACTTACAGGGATCTTTTACGTATTTAAACCTTTTTTTTTTAAGGAAAGACTGTTTACTTTTTTTTATTCTTTTTCTAATATGCTAAGTCAATTTTCCTTAGATATTTGTGCATTGTTTCGGCAAATGGCTAGTCAAATGTGAGTAAGGGAATAAAATCCACTTCCCTTCCGCCGGCGACTCGTGAGTCATGATCCTTTTAACTTTTATTAATTAACAAATCATTTGGCACTTACCTATCTGTTGCAGTCGATTTCAATTTTGTCCTCCAATTTTTTTTATTAACTCTCCGATTTCATGAAAAAAGAGATGATAATTTATAATTCGGTTGTGGGATAAATATAGTTTAATAAAAAATTGTTCTATCTAATAATAGAATTCAAGTTTTTCTGAACAATTCGTAATTTGATAAAACTTATTAACCACTTAAGTCTAATTGTTTGACGCTCTGCATCAATTTGAGAATACCACAAATATAATTGCAGTTCTATTTTTCTCATTTAAACTACAAATATCTTACATTTTATAAAAATATTTGATGAATAATAGTAAGTATTTCTTAAAAGTATAAAAGTTTAGAAAATATTTTTAAAATTTAATTTTTTTTGCAGAGTACGATACTTAACGTATAAATTTGTAATTGAACATGTGAAAAATGTTTTTTTAGGGGATGTGAAAAATGTTTAAAAATAATTAAAATTTTAAATAAACAAGCAAAAGCAATAATTAAAAAAACATAAAATCACAAAAAACTTGCCGATGGCGTAAAGCTCTAACAAAAGCGTCACTACCTTTTGGCAAAAAAGGATCCTCTCAGACTGTGCAGTGTGTATCCCAACCCTTCAATTGGTGTTTGACCATATATGACATTGCTAAATTAATGGCTTTGATTTTACTGTTACACGAGAGAAACTACTCCCTATAAATAGTCCCACATTCACCCGTGACCATCCATCTATAATTTTTTTTTTTTGAAGACCCATCCATCTATAAATAACGGTGGAGTTTAACATTTGAAAGGTTAATCCTTTCTCACCATGGATCAATCAGTTTTAACCATTAGATTAAAGAGTAATCTAACAAATTTTATGATGATCTACTCATACTATATTTTTCTTTTCACATCCTCTTGAATCTCATGAGACTTATCTTCAACCTCACCCGACTAAAAATCTGCAATTGACCCAGCACCATCACCTATTACTTTATCTCTTCGTTTCACTCTGATTACTTGGAACAAATTAACTAGCGCAAATCATTTTCCTTTTTTTTAGATGATGGAACACAATGTTAAATAGACAACCGAAGGAAAAATTATTGTACTGATATCTCCCTGGCGTCCTCGACGGAAGACCATGTCATTAATCACTTCGCCTCTTTGAGCCTCGTGCTTGGGGGGCTGTGTACCGTCATCTTATTCCTCTCAGGACACGCGGCAGCCTTCTCCGACAAGCTGGATCCCGCTCCCCACGTGCCCGCCACGTGGGCGTGGTCAAAGCCCCGCTGTAACATTTCGGATAGATGAAGGGCCCCGATAGCGCATCCGGGGCGGGTTGTCCACGTAGAAACCCGAACTAACGGTCCTATTTGGACCCGTTTGCTAAGTCTCCCCCCACGTTCCCATCGTGGGCCGAAATCCCTGGGGAGGAGGACCATGTAATATCCCGCTCAAATTCAGAGGCTGTAGTGTTATTTAATCGTATCCGAGAAAACATTTTTTTTAAGTGAAGGACATTTTGGTAAAATAATGCATAAGGGGGTATATAAAGTCAAGCCTTCACTTTTTCTTCATTTTTCTCACTTCTTTCTCACACTACCAACAACTCCTCTCCCTTCTCCCTCTATTCTCACGTTTCTCTCCCTCTCTTCCTCCCAAATCTTCATGGATTTCCCCTTAAGCCAATCCAACCCACTTACAAGCTTAGAATCATGAATTAAACAACATTATGAACCTAAAGCAAGCATGATTTTTCCCTCTTCTTCCCTGGCCGAATCCTCCACCCTACATAAGTTGAAATTCTGCAAATTCAAGCTTTCTTGGTGTTGCAGGTAGAGCTATGGAACTGATTACAACTGATTTTGATGTTAGAAGCAAGGGAAAGGGGTTTTGCATGAAGTTTTGCAAGGTAATTGAAAATAAGCTATTCTAATGAAGTTAAAATTTTGATTTAAGGCTGTTTCTGGTTGCTGGGTCATGGAGCACGAAATTTATAAACTCAAGGGATGATTAAGCTGATTTAGAGTAGCAAAAGAGATTAAGTGTGTAAGCTGTTTTGGCAGGTTTCACTGTTGGGCTCGTACCTGTTGCTGTGTAGCTCAGAATTGGGTAACTACTGGATTTTCGGATTTTGTGTTTAATTCCCTTCGATTCGGACATAAGTTTCGCAGGATTCGGATTAGAAACGAATTCAGAAAACACTTTTGAAGTTTGGTTTTGCGGCTGAATAAATGTTACGGGTTTTGGTGTGATTTTGCGACATAAGCTGAATTACGAGTTTAAGTGGGTGGAATGACTCCAGAACGGATTACATATGCTCGGTAGGCTTATTGAGAGTTAAGGCGAAGCTTGGACTGGAATTGAGGTTCGCATAAGCCATAAGTTGTGAATAAGCTGATTCTGGAAAAGTGCTTATGGAGGATTGAAGATGGCAAAGGTTGTGAGCTGTTGAATGGGCTGCTTTGCAAAGTCATCAAAGGTGTTTAAGGTGAGCTCCTTTTTAGTTTAGAATTTCCTTTTGGGTTGAGTGAGTTAATCTCAAATAATTTAGATAGATTAAACTCCCCTTTCGTTAATACATACATCTAATCATGTGAATCATTGCCTTAATATATGTTTCTATCCATAAAACTAAGCATTGGTTATGTTATACTGCGCTATAACTTGAAATCTATAACTTTTACTGAGAATGCACTTATGCAAAAACAGAGCATCTGTTTCTGCATAATTTCGCTAAGCGAAGTCTCACTTCGCTGAGCGAAGATGTCCATAATCCTATTATTTCTCAAAAACCTACTGTGTAACATGCCAATGATTATTCAATTGTTTAAATTAACCTCATTACTGAAGGACAAGGATTAGCATGCTTGGATGATGCATTAACAATGAGTGATGGGTTATGATATATATATATATATATATATATATATATATATATATATATATATATATATATATATATAAGCATGTAATGTAGTAAGAACCATGATATGAGAAATATTAATTTATGGGGATGATTAACTAATTTAAGTAAATAGCATATGAGAACGATATGCTTAGATGCCTAATTATATAGGTTAAGCACTAAAGAACAATTACTTGTAGAATGCATCAGACATGCATAAGTTTATAAGTTATATGTATATATATATATATATATATATATATATATATATATATATATATATATATTAAGCTGAAATGGTGAAGTTACCGTCCATGAGGGCAGCTACACATCAAAGTCAAGAAAAAGTTAATGTGTCTCTTGTATTCTCGCTAGTTAGAATACATGGGATTTCGGTGAAGTTACCGTCCGAAAGGACAACTGGAATGGTGAAGTTACCGTCCGCGAGGACAACCACACAAAAGCAAGAGGAGTCTGGTGTTAGCCTGATATGATAGGAATTTCACCGGTATGATGGGAGATGTACTTCGGGGTTACTCCACCCGGATGCACTCCGTAAAATGAACCAAGATAATTATTGTTTGTTCAACTCTAACTTCTAACTTTATGTTATGAAAAAGATGAATATGTATATATATTATATACTAAGAGATAAGACAAAGTAGTCACCAGTGAACAAAAAGTGATCGTAGGATGTTCCCAGATTACTAAGTATGAGATTAAACATAAGATAAAGACATATAGCGATCCTAGTTTTCCCTTGATCGCGAAATATGTAGAGAATGACGGCAATCGTAGGTATCCCCAAGATTGCCAAGAGTAGGCACAACGACCCTAGGTTCCCCGTGGTTGCCAACAGTAGGTTGGGTGGAGCTCACTGAGACATTATGTCTCATCCCAATCCTTCTGGTGCAGGTTTTCAGGTAAGCAAGAGGTTCGTGATGAAGTTCTTCAAGGAGATGCTGAATGGAGTGAAGATGCTCGTCTTGTACCAGCTCAGGAGGTTGTCAGACAATATATGTATATAAAAGTGTATTTTATGGTACTTGTTTGGTTGTATATACGAGCAT
The DNA here is from genome assembly GCA_018208015.1 of Medicago ruthenica. Taxonomy (NCBI): domain Eukaryota; kingdom Viridiplantae; phylum Streptophyta; class Magnoliopsida; order Fabales; family Fabaceae; genus Medicago; species Medicago ruthenica. Next base: position 51,343,596 of record CM031375.1, read on the forward strand.
GTTCGGATTCATTCAGTTGTTTTGTATTATTATTATTATTGAAAATTTTAATGTATCCAGTATCAGATTAATACACATGCTAAATATTCTAGACAATTTAGTATGGGTGTTACAGACCAAGTCACAGCACCAGGTGGCTTGGGAATCCCGAAAAGATCGCCCCATTTCCCTTAGGTCAAGGCAAGCATAAAAGGAGCGTGGAACGCTCCCCCAATCGAGGACATTCATTCTACAGAAAAACCTAGAACCAAGCTCTTGAGTTCATCAATTGCTTGAGGGGTTGGTACCATTGTTCTCTTAGCAGGAACAATTGGCGCCCACCGTGGGGCCTCGGTAAAACTAACCTAGGCCTCAAGAGGCAAGAAAAAACCATTCTTGGAGCTATGTCAGGTTTTATCTCTCCGAAATTGTGATTATTCAACTATGCATATCATCATGTTTTGATTTTTTTAGTCCTCCAATTTTTAAATTTTATTATGAACCCTTATCATAAATGGTCTTACGAAATCTGGAGCATGATGACTGTGGTTTCCTTTATATTTTCAATGCAATTATCCATTCATGTTTTGGCCGCCGGACAACAAGGATCGTTTGGTATTTATAATTTTCATTCATTTATTGGATTGATAGTCGATTGAAAACATGGATTTAATGGATATATGCCTTTAAATTCTTCTGAAGATTTACAAATGATATATGTTCTTGGATCAAAATTTAATCTATATCATTTCTTGTATTTCACGATGCCGCAACATGTGATAAAGACTTATTTGTTTTCAGATATATTGTATTTAGCCTTTTAGCTAAAGTTTATCTTTTGTTTTACCTTACCATATTTTGATCCTTATGACTTGCTCAAATTGATTTCACGTTTTTCTTTTTTAAATAGTAACTCACATATGGAAAATCGATTATATACAATACTTGTTTACATTCACCACTAACATATAAAAATCATAATCAAGAATTGTTATTATATTTTCCACCATCTGGAAGAAAACCTCACTCTTATTTTGGTTTTGCAGTTTCGATAAATTAGTTTTATATTTATTGATTTGTCCTACTGTCCGTTAAATTTTTTAAGGGTATGAGTAGTTTGTAATTGTTTGGACGTGACCATACACCAGTTGTGCAAATTTTTGATGTCTCACCTATCTAATTAATTTTTAGTGAATATGGCGTTTAAATTGTGGTTCCAGGGGCATTTTTTGTGCAGCTCTTTGATGCCATATGCCGTTATCTCTTGGTTCCCTTGGCCTACAACTTCTGCTAGCGATTCAGGTGATGTCCTTCCAAACCTTGTTGCTGAATTTATAGAACATTCCTTCATCGATATTGGTCGTATGAGACATTAATTGATACGTGTTCTCTAATTGATTTCCAATCAATGCTAGAATTTGGGATTAGTTATTTTTGGTTTCCAACAATATTGGGGTAATCTTATATGCCCTTTAACTTTATTGCCGGTAGCGTCAAGTATATGTTGAGAAACCTTAAGAACCACACACTTGTAAACTTGACCACGTGTACTAACTGCTTGAATTTCTACGGTTTTTGGCTTAAAATTCGGGATTGATACCGCAAGGCAATGACAGAGTTATGGCCATGACAGCAACAACAAACAACAACCAGGAATGGGTGATTAGTTCCATTCTAATCGGAAGTAGGCGAGTTAGTCCAAATTTTATAGGAAAAGAAATAGAATAATACAACTGTAATTATATATATTAAATTAAATTGGATTGTAAAACAAATTATGTCATTAGGAAAATTATTTAACTACTCTAGGTACTCTGTGGCAGAAGTAATATGTAGTATTGTTAAAATGTCGCATGAGAGGGATTCTGGCGAGGAAAGCCTTGATATTAAAGTGGTCCAAGTGACTCACCTCTCTTTCCTAGGAACCCCTTTCATGTACCATTTACTTTGCGAACTGAAATAACTGCTTAGTAAAAACATGAATAATGGACTAATAGCGTTGATTAGAATACAGACAAAATGAACCCATGTAGAAGAATAAATTTGAGCAGAAGAACTAGTTCCAATCTAATAGAAAAGGACTAAAAGCACAAGATAATTAAGTAAGAAAGTTATTCCCGATTTTGTAAAAGAATGAAGAGGAATAAGAAGAATAGTAGAAAACATGGACGAATTAATAGGAGAAGGACAAAGATTAGTTAGTTCCCATTGAAGATGATCGAATACGATTAAAACTCTTTTATTTTTACTAGTTACTTTGAAGTTTGAAAAGTATTGTTATGTTTCAGATAAATCATGTCCATGATGCAAACAAGCTCGCCAGAGGCACGACTAAGAAAGAATTCACCAAATAGCGCGCCAAAAATAAACCATGGAAAGATAATGCATAAGGAAGCAACGACCCCACCATTAACAACATGCAGATGAAACACGACGTTATCCTAACCATTCTTGGCTTTAGAGATTTGTTTTGCAGGAAAGAACAGATAAAAAGGGCGACTACATGAAGACCTATTACCTAAAAGGCGATAAGACCCCTGTGGCGCTAAGACCTACTGTTTAGAGGCGGTAAGACCCCTGTGGCGCTAAGACCTACTATTTTGAGGCGATAAGACCCCTGTGGCGCTAAGACCTACTATTTTGAGGCGGTAAGACCCCTGTGGCGCTAAGACCTACTGTTTTGAGGCAGTAAGACCCCTGTGGCGCTAAGACCTACTGTTTTGAGGTGATAAGACCCCTGTGGCGCTAAGACCTACTGTTTTGAGGCAGTAAGACCCCTGTGGCGCTAAGACCTACTGTTTTGAGGCGGTAAGACCTGTTGAGTATTTAGATGTTGGCTGCATGTTTTGGTAAAATCAAAGTGTTCAAGCAAAACATCTCCATGTGTTTAAGATTTCTTCAGAAGCAAGAAAGTGGATTTGAAGAGGTTCAGAAGCTGGAAATGCCTTCAGAAGCAGTTTTGGGCCTTCAGACTCTGAAACAGTGCATCAGACGCTGAATGGACCTTCAGACTCTGAAACAGTACATCAGACGCTGAATGGACCTTCAGACGCAGGAACAGTACTTCAGACGCACTGTTCAGACGTTGACCAGCGTTGACTCCTTCAGACGCTGAACAGTACTTCAGACGCACTGTTCAGACGTTGACCAGCGTTGACTCCTTCAGAAGCTGGACTTCAGAAGCTGATTTCAGAAGCTGGGTTTTTATGCATTATTGTTGTGCGTATCTGTTGGAGATTTGCTGAAGATTTATTATGGCTGAAGTATTTCTAGAAGGCTGATTAAATTGGTGAATATCTTGAGAAGATTTGCTTCGTGTTTATGATTGAATTTAATAGCTGAAGGATCTTTGCATTATTTGGTTCAGAATTATTTGTTTCCTTATTGCGCCATTCATAATTCAGAAACATATCAATTGCAGAAGATTGGATTCAGAATTAAGAGAGCTGATGAAGCCTATAAAAGGAGATGTGCTCCTACTGTTAAAGACAACGAAGAATATATCAGATATCAGAGTTTAGAGTCTTTGTGTTTTTAAACTTAGGTTTTATTTGTACACCACTCATCTGAGTTGGTTTAGATTGTTTGAGTTGTAAATCATTCAAAACTTTTAAGTACGAATGATGTTGTCTTTGTTCTTTTGAACGGTGTCTTCAAAAACTGGGTTGATTTCAGAATTTGTTAGTAACTGGGTTAGTTACTTGAATAGGAAGTTAGTAGTGTTCTAATACTTAGGTGGTGCTCCTGAGTAGAAATCAGACTAGTGGAGATTGATTGCTTAGGCTGGGAACAGGGGGGTCTGTGTCTTGAGTCTTAAGGATTAATTCCTATAGTGGATTTCCTTCTTGGATTGGTATCCTCCAGATGTAGGTGGTGTTTACACCGAACTGGTTTAACAAATTCTGTGCGTTCTTTATTTTTTCTGCACTTTAATTGCTGCTTCTGAACTTGATTGATTGTGCTCTGTTTCACCATTCTTTGTGCCCTGTTTTTCGTATTGTTCTTGTACCAGCTAGAATTTCATTTGGCATCAGAGCAGACACCCTGCCTGTGATTGGGTGAGCTCCAGGGAAGAGTTTTCTGGCAAGCATGGACAAGGAGGGAGGTTATGTCAACAGACCACCATTGCTGGATGGCACGAATTATGAATACTGGAAGTCCAGAATGTGTGCCTTTCTGAAATCCATTGACAGTAGAACTTGGAAAGTTGTGCTAAAAGGTTGGGATCATCCAGTTGTTTTAGACAAAGATGGGAACAAGACTGAGGTGCTGAAACCTGAGGAAGAATGGACTAAGGCTGAAGATGATCTGGCTCTTGGAAACTCCAAAGCCTTGAATGCCCTATTCAATGGTGTGGATATGAACATGTTCAGATTGATCAAACAGTGTACCATAGCCAAGGATGCCTGGGAAATACTGAAGACCACTCATGAAGGAACCTCAAAGGTGAAGATGTCCAGACTCCAATTACTTACCACTAAGTTTGAGAATTTGAAGATGATGGAGGATGAAAATATTCAAGATTTCTACAAGAATGTCCTGGATATGTGGACTGTAAATCTTATCCTTTAGGCCTTTAGGCCCCGCGAACAAAGGGCTTGTACCCTTAGAATCAGGTTGGGCGCTCTCCGGAAGGGTACAAGGCCCACCTGACAGTCACATGATTTTGGGGCCCCAAAATCATGGCTGGATAGGCCCATATCGGGACTATAAATAGAACCTTGGGATCAATCCCAAAGGGGGAGGGGGGGAACCCTAATTTTTCTGAGAACAGTGGCGCTAGAAGGAGGGGGACCTCCGACCTTATCTTGCTGCATATTTCCGACCAGCAAATGCAACCAGATAACCATACGAGTCAGCAGCGAAGGAAGAGGAATGAACAGTAAGCAACAAGATCTCATCAACCTTGGGTCTCCCGCGAACAAATTCCATTTCTCGTCACTCCAAACACAACAAACACCGTAGAAGATGGAATCGCCACCCAAAATCCAACACCTAACCGAGTCAGTCGTCAACCGAATCGCCGCCGGCGAAGTAATCCAACGTCCAGTCTCCGCCGTAAAAGAATTCATCGAAAACAACCTCGACGCCGCATCAACTTCCATAAACCTCACAATCAAAGACGGCGGTCTGAAACTTATTCAAGTCTCCGACGAAGGTCACGGTATTCGATGCGAAGATCTTCCGATTTTGTGTAAACGGCATACGACTTCGAAGTTGTCCGCGTTTGAGGATTTGCAGAGGATTACGTCTATGGGGTTTATCTTCAGGGAGATTCATAAAACAATCCGACGAAAATCAAGAAAAAGGTAAAACTCACAACCTCGGTGAAAATGGCAACGTAGCGAAGACGGTTGCTTAACAGTGACAACCACAATCATCTATCTATGAATCATCTTCGCCAATTTCTTGGGAGAAGACGATTGTTCCGCAATTTCAAATCAAAGCGGTTACAGTTCTGGAAATCGTTCCTAGATCTGTTATGATTGTAACAGTCTGACTCAAGATTATTCGACAATGGAATTCATTGATGCGCCTCAATTCGTGGGTCTCGACGTTGACACGCCGCCACCGTCCACAACATACCCGAGTCCGACAGAGATGAAGGCGCGCTTGAATCAGCTCGGCGTCCTTGAGTCCGAAAGAGATGAAGGCGGCAGAGAAGACATCAGAGATGAAGCAGCAACCTTGAATCAACTCGACGCACTCGAACCCGGCAAAGGTGAGGCCGCCTCGAGTCATGGAGTTGTTTTCGTCCAGAGCGTCAACATCTGAGCACAGTTATCGGTCAAGGCAGCAACAGCAAACCCAAACTGTCATGAGGTCGTTCCAGAAAGGGTGGGAGAGGAAATAAAGTAAGACAACAACAATAATCATACCACGTACCAACTCAAGGTTCAATTTTTGTTTCTCTTTGAAAGTGTTTCTAGTTATGACGCGTTAGTTGTGAAAATATTACTTGAGCCTTCACAGTACTATGCAATATAAATGGGTGATTGAATGTTCTGTTTAACTCAATAACTCAATGATGTAGCTTTGATAAATTGGTTCATACGTGACATTGTGAAAACCGATTACTTTTCTTTCCACGTGTTGAGAGAAGGTTCACTGTGATTTTGCTAGATAAGCTTAATGCAGAGATCACTTCAATCTCATTATCTAGAAATTTTCAAATCATGTTTACTAGTGATATTTATCTCTCATGCTGTACTATGTCTTTGTAAATTGCTTTGATAGTGTGCAGAACGATTGACAACACTAATGGAGTAATTATTTGGAAGAGCTTCTAGAAATGTTGTGATGCAGGAGCTCACTGCAACTCATAATGATATTAAGATAATTTCAATTTATTTTGCTTCAAGTTGTTGTTGTTGAAACATCTCTATCCAATTTGGCTCTAAATTGTAGCTATACGAAGAAAATAATTTTAAAACTAAAAGCCGTGGCTGTTACATAATAATGAAAGCCAAATGTTGTACCATGGTTATTAGATGCTAGCATTGCTAATGCATATATGGTGGTGTTGCGTTTGTTTTGGAAGGAGGGTACAATCTTATAATTGCTGCAACTGGCATACAAAGTCTAAACTGTGTTTATTACATTATTTCCAATTATTTCGAACTATTTGGTGGTAAAAAGGAGCTGGTGAAACTCAGCATAACATGAAACTCAGCATAACAGGCACATTTGAGTTTTAGCTCACATTTCATTGTGCTAACAACAAAGTCCGTGAAAAATGGTTGTTTGTCAACATGGCGTAAGTACTTGTTAGTTGTTATTATACTCACATGATTAATTAATAGCACTACTATTCTCTACATGCTTTCACTGGGCTAGTTTGAATTCTTGCATAGGTGAGATACGAAGTCGCACTTTAAAGATTTGAAGTAAAAGGTGGTGACATAATCCGGCAATATCCGGAGACAAAATGAAGCTTGCACTCGCCAAACCCCAGTGAGGGTTGCACACCTAATTCCTTAACCCTAAAAGACAGGGCTCTAAGACGTCGTGGGCTAAAATGAGATCGCCGCCTAATTCCTTAACCCCAAAGGGGCTCTAAGACGTCGCGAGCAGAAAATGAAATTGCCACCTAATTCCTTAACCCTAAAAGACAGGGCTCTAAGACGTCGTGTGCTAAAATGAGATCGCCGCCTAATTCCTTAACCCCAAAGGGGCTCTAAGACGTCGCGAGCAGAAAATGAAATTGCCACCTAATTCCTTAACCCTAAAAGACAGGGCTCTAAGACGTCGTGTGCTAAAATGAGATCGCCACCTAATTCCTTAACCCTAAAAGACAGGGCTCTAAGACGTCGTGTGCTAAAATGAGATCGCCGCCTAATTCCTTAACCCCAAAGGGGCTCTAAGACGTCGCGAGCAGAAAATGAGATCGCCGCCTAATTCCTTAACCCCAAAGGGGCTCTAAGACGTCGCGAGCAAAAAATGAGATCGCCGCCTAATTCCTTAACCCCAAAGGGGCTCTAAGACGTCGCGAGCAGAAAAAGAAATGGCCACCTAATTCCTTAACCCTATAAAAGGGCTCTAAGACGTCGTGTGCTAAAAACTCTTGTTAGGGCTAGCACCTGTGTTGGGTTAGCACCCATGCTGGGCTAGCACCTGTGTTAGGGCTAGCACCCGTGCTGGGCTAGCACCTGTGCTGGGCTAGCGCCTATGCTGGGCTAGCACCCGTGTTGGGCTAGCGCCTATGCTGGGCGAGCACCCATGTTAGGGCTAGCACCCATGTTAGGGCTAGCACCTGTGTTAGGGCTAGCACCCATGTTGGGCTAGCACCTGTGTTGGGCTAGCACCCATGCTGGGCTAGCACCTGTGTTAGGGCTAGCACCCGTGTTGGGCTAGCACCCGTGTTGGGCTAGCGCCTATGCTGGGCTAGCACCCGTGTTGGGCTAGCGCCTATGCTGGGCGAGCACCCATGTTAGGGCTAGCACCCGTGTTGGGCTAGCACCTATGTTAGGGCTAGCACCCATGTTGGGCTAGCACCTGTGTTGGGCTAGCACCCATGCTGGGCTAGCACCCGTGCTGGGCTAGCACCCGTGTTGGGCTAGCGCCTATGTTGGGCGAGCACCCATGCTGGGCGAGCACCCATGTTGGGCTAGCACCTATGTTGGGCTAGCACCCATGTTAGGGCTAGCACCCTCGTTGGGCTAGCACCTATGCTGGGCTAGCACCCGCGTTGGGCTAGCACCTCGTAAGTCTCACTTGTTGGGCAAGAAGTCATATACAAATAATTCCCGGGCAACGGTTTAATCACTTCGCCTTGTCCCAAAGCTCGTGCTTGTTGGGCTGTGGACTGTAGATCTTATCCTTTAGGCCTTTAGGCCTCGCGAACAAAGGGCTTGTACCCTTAGAATCAGGTTGGGCGCTCTCCGGAAGGGTACAAGGCCCACCTGACAGTCACATGATTTTGGGGGCCCAAAATCATGGCTGGATAGGCCCATATCGGGACTATAAATAGAACCTTGGGATCAATCCCAAAGGGGGAGGGGGGAACCCTAATTTTTCTGAGAACAATATGGCAAATTCTTTTGAGTCTCTTGGGGAGAAGATGTCAGATGAGAATATAGTGAGAAAGATACTCAGGTCACTTCCTAGAAGATTTGATATGAAGGTGAAAGCTATTGAGGAAGCCCATGACATTTCCACTATGAAGGTTGAGGAGCTGATTGGATCTCTACTGAATTTTGAGACTGCTTTCTGTAAACAGCCTGAGAAGAAAGGGAAAGGAATAGCTTTTGCAGTAAATTCTGAAGTTGATGATCAACAAGAGCTTGATGAAGATGATGATGACTTATCAGAAGCACTTGTGTTGGTGGGGAAACAGTTCAACAAAATTCTGAAACAAGTTGACAGGAAATCCAAAGGTCAGAACCTCAGACTCAACAACAATAAGCAACAAAGTGTTGAGAAGAGCATCAAGCAAAGGGTGTGCAATGCTTTGAGTGTGAAGGCTATGGACATATCAAGTCAGAATGTCCTACTTTTCTCAAGAAGCAGATGAAAAGCCTAGCTGTTTCTTGGTCAGATGAAGACTCAGAAGGAGAGGTTGAGAGTAAGTCAGCTAAACATGTTGTTGCTTTTATGGTCTCAGAAGCTTGTTCAAAGTCTGAAGCTTTTTCAAAGTCTGAAACATTATCAGAGACTGAAACTTCTTCAAAATCTGAAGCCAGTGATGAAGAATTGGTTTTTGAGGAACCAGCTGTTTCTTATGAAGAATTATTTCTCAAAAATCAAAAACTGTGCAAGTTGTTAGAGAATCAGAAGGAGACTGTCTGTCAGCTGCAGTCTGAAAGGTGTGACCATTTAGGACATATTTCTGATCTTAAAGATGAAGTAACTCATTTGAATTCCCAACTTGATCAGATAAAGAAGCAAGTTAGGATGATGAATTCTGCTACTGATGTGCTGGAGGAAATTTTGGAAAATCAAAAACAAGGGAAGCAAAAGGGATTAGGATTTGTGGATGAGAGTCTGAATCTCAAGCAGAAAAATCCAGTTAAAAAGTTTGTTCCTGCTACTGAAACTCATGATCCTATGATTGGGACATCCAAGATGAAACCTCAGAAGCAAGCTCAGAAGCAACCCCAGAAGTTTAACAGAAACAAGAGAAGAAATCATACTTGGGTTTGTCATCATTGTGGAAAGAAGGGGCATATCAAACCATTTTGTTTCAAGCTATATGGTTATCCTGAACATTTTCAGTACAAAAGAGTTGAACCTGCTGTAAAAAGAGTCAATGTTCAGAAGGTGTGGAAACCCAAATGTCAAGAACCTGTTGGTCTAATGGCTCATACTTCTCAGAAAGCATCTTCTAGGAAAGACTGGTACTTTGATAGTGGTTGTTCAAGACACATGACTGGTATGAAGAAGTTGCTGAGTAATTTAAAGCCTTGTTCTAGAAGCTATGTAACTTTTGGTGGTGGAGCAAAAGGAGAGATTCTGGGAATTGGTGACTTGATCTGTGATGGTTTACCAAGACTAAATGATGTGTTATTAGTTAAAGGATTAATTTCAAACCTGATCAGTATCAGACAGTTGTGTGATCAAGACTTGAAGGTGAATTTCAACAAGAAAGAATGTGTGGTAACTGGTCAAGAAGGTGAGGTTCTGATGAGGGGCTGTAGATCAAAAGATAATTGCTACTTGTGGATGTCTGAAGATGAAGACAGAATCTGTCATCAGAAGCCTGAGCACTTAAACATGAAGGGTTTGAAGAATGTCAAGTCTGTGCAACCCAGGGTTAAGGTCAATGAACAAAGTGTAGCAAAGAGACTGGATTCTAGTGAATCTGAGGAAGATGCTAACATCAGACTTTCTGTGCAGAAGAGAATTGCTGAACTTCAGAAGAAGATTGCTAGGAGGAATGTTTCTGTTTGTAATTCTTCAAGAGTTTGTCTGCATGAGGACTTATAGCAATTACAGCAAGCTAGATGTGAGGAAGATAGAGTACCTGCCAGATTTGCAAATGCTGAGTTTGATTCTAAGTCTGAGTCTGATATACATTCAGTTTTGAGGATCTGTGTTACTTGTTTTGTTTTTATTCCTTATATGAAGTCTGAGTTTTGTCAAAATTTTGTGGCTAAAAAGGGGGAGAAAAACTTATGTTTGAGTTCAGAATGGAAATGGAGCTGTTCAGAGTGTGTTTTCTCAGAATGTACTATGTTTCAGAAGCTGACTGGTTTGTTCAGAATTCAGATGCATTATAACACGAGCTGTGCAGATGTGATTGAGGGGGAGTTTGTGTCTCAGGGGGAGTGCATGAGTGTTATGTTCCTGAGTGTTAATGTGTTTCAGTTTCAGAAGAAATTTCTTAGAGTTTTCTGCAGTTCAGAATTAAGGGGGAATATTGTATGTGTGCTGAGTTGCAGGGGGATAGTTATTTTGAAGCTGCTGTATGTTGCTGATATGTGTTTGTGAAGTTTCAGAGGAAGTTTGCATGTATGATCAGAGACTAAGAAGTATCAGCAGATGATCAGTAGTTCTGTGTGTTCTTTAGTTTATCAGTAGCTGATGTGTTGAAGAACTGAAGCTATGTGTTGAAGAACTGGAGCTGTTGTGTGTGTTTCATATGTGTTTGTTTGGTTTAACATGGTTTAACATAGCTTTATCCGCTGCTACTAATTCTGAGCTATGTTTTCTATGTTTGGAATTGTGTAGTTCTTTCATTGCTGAGTTTGTTTATGTTGAATTGAAGAACTTGTTACTTGTGAAACATTGATTTTAGCCAAAAATTTGCCAAAGGGAGAGATTGTTGAGTATTTAGATGTTGGCTGCAAAATCAAAGTGTTCAAGCAAAGCATCTCCATGTGTTTAAGATTTCTTCAGAAGCAAGAAAGTGGATTTGAAGAGGTTCAGAAGCTGGAAATGCCTTTAGAAGCAGTTTTGGGCCTTCAGACTCTGAAACAGTGCATCAGATGCTGAATGGACCTTCAGACTCTGAAACAGTACATCAAACGCTGAATGGACCTTCAGACGCAGGAACAGTACTTCAGACGCACTGTTCAGACGTTGACCAGCGTTGACTCCTTCAGACGCTGAACAGTACTTCAAACACACTGTTCAGACATTGACCAACGTTGACTCCTTCAGAAGCTGATTTCAGAAGCTAGGTTTTTATGCATTATTGCTGTGTGTATCTGTTGGAGATTTGCTGAAGATTTATTATGGCTGAAGTATTTCTAGAAGGCTGATTAAATTCGTGAATATCTTGAGAAGATTTGCTTCATGTTTATGATTGAATTTAATAGCTGAAGGATCTTTGCATTATTTGGTTCAGAATTATTTGTTTCCTTATTGCGTCATTCATAATTCAGAAACATATCAATTGCAGAAGATTGGATTCAGAATTAAGAGAGCTGCTGAAGCCTATAAAAGGAGATGTGCTGCTACTGTTAAAGACAACGAAGAATATATCAGATATCAGAGTTTAGAGTCTTTGTGTTTTTAAACTTAGGTTTTATTTGTACACCACTCATCTGAGTTGGTTTAGATTGTTTGAGTTGTAAATCATTCAAAACTTTTAAGTACGAATGATGTTGTCTTTGTTCTTTTGAAGGGTGTCTTCAAAAACTGGGTTGATTTCAGAATTTGTTAGTAACTGAGTTAGTTACTTGAATAGGAAGTTAGTAGTGTTCTAATACTTAGGTGGTGCTCCTGAGTAGAAATCAGACTAGTGGAGATTGATTGCTTAGGCTGGGAACAGGGGGGTATGTGTCTTGAGTCTTAAGGATTAATTCCTATAGTGGATTTCCTTCTTGGATTGGTATCCTCCAGATGTAGGTGGTGTTTACACCGAACTGGTTTAACAAATTCTGTGTGTTCTTTATTTTTTCTGCACTTTAATTGCTGCTTCTGAACCTGATTGATTGTGCTCTGTTTCACCATTCTTTGTGCCCTGTTTTTCGTATTGTTCTTGTACCAGCCAGAATTTCAAGACCCCTGTGGCGCTAAGACCTACTGTTTTGAGGCGGTAAGACCCCTATGGCGCTAAGACCTACTGTTTTGAGGCGATAAGACCCTTGTGGCGCTAATACCTACTGTTTTGAGGCGATAAGACCCTTGTGGCGCTAAGACCTATCATCTAAAAGGCGGTAAGACCCCTGTGGCGCTAAGACCTATCATTACAAGGCGATGCCCTACCACAGTAGGAGGACTTTAGGTCCTTATAAGACTTGGCTAAAAATACATTAAGTTCCCTGTTTGAGTTAAAACACCACGCCTAGACTTGGCGCAGGTTTTCCAAAATGGCCTGCCGAGGTAGCGCAAAATTGCGTCGTAGGGAGCTTGGGCCTAAAACAGTGCTCGGAGTAAAGGCGCTTCGCCTGAGCTCTCGCCTGCTAAATTTCATGATAGCAAATGTATAAAAATCAAGTTTCATTAAGATTAAAAGTTGGACTGCGACCAAGAGTTCAAGCTTTGAAAAAGGTTGACGACATCCTAGCAAAGAAAAACGGGCTTAGCTAAAGTTCGGCTAAATTTCCCAATGGGGTCGGGGCAGTATCGCGCCTCCTGAAGCTTGCATTTGCAAATGGCTTAGCAAGTTCCACCAAACTCCCTTGTTGAGTCAGGATAATATCCCGTCCAAGAGGGCCTGATCTTGGTAGAGTTTTCGAGTCAGAATGATATCGCCCCATCTAACTTAACAAGATACGCCAGAAGCTTCAATCATCGCATCTAAACGCCCTTACACTCCATATAACTTAATAAAAAGGCTATGCAAAATAAACGACACAGGAGCTAAGAAGGCACTCATCAATCACTTCGCTTCTTTGAGCCTCATGCTTGGGGGTTGTGTACCTCCAACTTCTTGTCGATATCGGTGTGGCGACATTGCATCAATCACTTCGCCTCTTTGTGCCTCGTGCTTGGGGGATGTGTACCGCCAACTTCTTGGCGACATTACATCAATCACTTCGCCTCTTTGAGCCTCGTGGCCAGCAAGCCGCCAATTCTCGCTGCGGGCTAATATTTCACCTCGCCTTAAGACAGACAATCGTTCAGTCCGGCAAGGGGAATCTGGTGGTCGTCCACGACGCCAGGGCCGAACACCTCATTCATCACTTCGCCTCTTTGAGCCTCGTGCTTGGGGGGCTGTGTACCGATATCTCCCTGGCGCCCTCGACAGAAGACCATGTCATTAATCACTTCGCCTCTTTGAGCCTCGTGCTTGGGGGGCTGTGTACCGTCATCTTATTCCTCTCAGGACACGCGGCAGCCTTCTCCGACAAGCTGGATCCCGCTCCCCACGTGCCCGCCACGTGGGCGTGGTCAAAGCCCCGCTTAACATTTCGGATAGATGAAGGCCCCCGATAGCGCATCCGGGGCGGGCTGTCCACATAGAAACCTGAACTAACGGTCCTATTTGGACCCGTTTGCTAAGTCTCCCCCCACGTTCCCATCGTGGGCCGAAATCCCCGGGGAGGAGGACCAAGTCACAGCACCAGGTGGCTTGGGAATCCCGAAAAGATCGCCCCACTTCCCTTAGGTCAAGGCAAGGATAAAAGGAGCGCGGAACGCTCCCCCAATCGAGGACATTCATTCTACAGAAAAAACATAGAACCAAGCTCTTGAGTTCATCAATTGCTCGAGGGGTTGGTACCATTGTTCTCTTAGCAGGAACAATTATCAACATTTCTATTCTGAATAAAAAAATTATCAATGTTTCAATTAGAACCATTATTTAGAGTAAATCATCAACAATAAACATCCACAGTAAGCTTCAGTAGCAGATCCAAAATTCCAGAGGTTGTTAAACTAAAATTGAAACAAACAAAAAACCCCCCAAAAGATAGCAATTTACCAATTTAAAAACAAAATCAGAGGTATCTACTATTTTAACTTTCTAGATCTAAATGAATGGAATCTTCGCCTCCACCCAGTATGGATTTCCATTTCCTCACTGAATTCTGGTTTCATTGAACTAAAAAAACAAAGTTCCTTTGGGAAAAATCTTTTTAATATTGATGGAAGATAGTGTGAAAAAAAATCCAATGTGAAGAGACTATCATAATAGTGTGCTCCTTAATTGATCTATTGGACAAAAATCATCTTTCCCATAATAGAAAATGATTAACCTAATCCTATGTTAAACTCCAGCGTAAATAGCAGTCCCAATTATTCTACATGCAAAATTAATAGTCCCACACACCCGTGACCATGTTATAAATCTATCTAATTGGTTGGCTTTCCCATAGATTGATTGAAAATTGAAATGGTTTCCACTTTCCACTTTCCACTTTCCACTTTCCACCAACTCTACCACTTGTTACAATTTTCAGACGGTTGACCTATATATGAAAAGATTCTAATAACATTTCAATCTTTCATTCTTTCAATTTGATTGGTTCTTCTATATATAGTACTATTGTTTGCACTTCCACAAGCCACACCAACGGCTCACACTACAGCACCAAATTCAGGGTTTTTATTAGGATGGAAATAGGTAAGGTCATGCTGAGTTTTTCAGACTACTTAACATTGAGTCTATCAAATAGTTCAGTTAACCTACCAAATAGGCAAAACATACCTTAAAGTATACTTAAAAGATTATTTCTCTGCATACAATTTTTAACAACATTAAAGCCTATTTAAAAGCTTATAACAATGGAGAAAAAAAGTGTTTTTATTTTTCATGTATGCAATTATTTTAATTCAAAACACGACCTTTTTACTAAGTTGGAAGAAATCTTTCACCAACTCATCTAATTGCTCTTTAGTCGCATGCGACGCTTAACCTAACTAAATTTTAAAGAAATTTTAGTTTTGAGGATATAAATAAATAAAATAAAAGTACGTGATATTCAGTACATTTTAAAATAAGAAATAAAATAAAATGAAGATTCCCAAAGCTTTATTATTTATTTCCCATAAATAAAATACAAATACTTGATATTGAGTATATTTTTTCCCAACAGTTCTAGGTTGTATGATAGACATTTTGGAATATAAAATTAAAATTGTAACCTAATTCACCTTAGCCAAAAACATTTTGTACCTCAACAATTTTTTACTACTTTAACCCAAAAAAATAAACAAGAAAATAGATAAAGTTTAATTTAATTCCTTAACAGAATTGTTAAAAGCAGTGGATGGATAAGAAGGACAGATCCAAAAACATACTATAAATAGTGTCAATGTTTCAATCTTCTCCTTGGAATGCTAATGTAGTTTCTTCGCTTCGCTTCTTTATATGTATAAATAACTAAACATATCTCTCGCTTTCTCACTCACTCTCATTTTGTTAGAGGAAAAATGGGTTATGAAGCAAACATAGATGGTCCATCCAAATATCCAGGAAAACTCACCTTTAGGGTGATTATCACTTGTGTCATGGCTGCCACTGGTGGATTAATCTTTGGTTATGATCATGGTGTTTCAGGTAATTCATTTCTTTTTTAAATTTATTGATTTCATGCTAATTAATGTCTTTTTGAATTAATTACACCCTTTTGGATCTTGTTTTAATCTGAAACTAGGTTTTCTTGTTAATTTCCCTTAATTTTGATACAAAAAATAGTCGATTTTTTTAAATGCTGAAAACCATGTAGCTTTTGTGTGTGTGTTTTTTCCCCTGTAATGATCATGGTGTTTCAGGTAATTAAATTACCATAACTTTTTATTTATAAAGATTAATTAATTTATTTTTAAAAGTTCTTTGAATTGATGCCAATGTCTTTTTGCATTAATTACACCCTTTTTGGCACTTGTTTTCCTCTGAAAAGGGGTTTTGAATTATGGTATCCGGTTTTGTTGTTAATTGTCCCTTAATTTTGATGTTAATTACTGTAAAAAGATTTAACTTTAAATTTTATTTTTTCTGCAATGATGAAAGAAATGTAGTTTTTTGTGTTTTTGTTATGTATTGTATATTGTATATGTTATGATTGATGAAATTCCTGACATGGTTTTTTTTTTCTTTCTTTTTCTGTGTTGATTTGATTTCATAGGTGGAGTAACATCAATGGATTCCTTCTTGAAACGATTTTTTCCATCTGTTTATGAACAGGAATCAAATTTGAAACCTTCTTCAAACCAATATTGCAAATTCAACAGTCAAATATTGACATTGTTTACATCTTCTCTTTATCTAAGTGCTCTTGTTGCTGGTCTTGGGGCATCAAGCATAACAAGAGCTCTAGGTAGGCGAACAACAATGATTTTGGGTGGAATATTCTTTGTGTCGGGCGCATTACTCAATGGATTAGCCATGAACATTGCGATGCTTATTGCTGGAAGGTTGTTGCTTGGTTTTGGAATTGGGTGTGCCAATCAGGTACATTTTCTTTAGATCTCAATATTTTGTCATTCCTTTTACACGTTCTGTTAAAAAATTAACGAGAGTTTTACGTGTCTTTGCTTCAGATCATTGTTTTATCTGGTAGTAAATAGTCAGATAGGCAGACAAGGAGACAGACAAATAGATAGATTGGTAGTGTCCTGGTATGTTTATGGTCTTATGCTAACCGATTGTTATTTTTTGTTTTGATTTTTACATTTGCAGTCAGTTCCAATCTATGTATCAGAAATGGCACCTTATAAATACAGGGGTGCTCTAAACATGTGTTTTCAATTGTCAATTACTATTGGTATTTTTACAGCCAATATGTTCAACTATTACTTTTCCAAGATACTAAATGGTGAGGGATGGCGATTAAGTTTAGGGCTAGGTGCGGTACCTGCAGTGATTTTCATTATAGGCTCAATTTGTCTTCCTGATTCGCCAAACTCGCTTGTTACACGTGGTCGTCACGAAGAAGCAAGAAAGGAGCTTGTGAAAATTCGCGGTACTGATGACGTTGATGCTGAGTTTAGAGATATTATTGCTGCTAGTGAAGCCTCGGCTAAAGTGAAACACCCTTGGAAAACCTTGCAGGAGAGAAAATATAGGCCACAACTTGTTTTTGCCATATTGATTCCTTTCTTCCAACAATTCACTGGATTGAATGTGATCACATTCTATGCTCCTATTCTGTTCAGAACAATTGGTTTTGGAAGTCAAGCTTCTCTCATGTCTGCCGCGATCATTGGAAGCTTTAAACCTGTTTCCACTTTGGTTTCAATTATTGTTGTAGATAAATTTGGACGACGCGCCCTTTTCCTTGAGGGTGGTGCTCAAATGTTGATTTGTCAGGTACATGTTTCACATCCTCCTCATGAAAACCAATGTTATAAATTGCGTATCGCAGAAAATAACAATTTGTTCAAATTCCACCATGTAAAAGTATTAAACCGTTGTTTTAGCAGTTGTTTACAATTTTTTGTACTAAATAGCATACTGCTGTACGGTAGTGATTTGCTTCAATTCCGCTATGCTATAATGATTTAACTACTATTTAATAACACTAACCAAACCCTTTTGGCTTCATTGTTTTTTTGTTTCTTTTGACGACAGATTATCATGACAATTGCTATTGCTGTCACATTTGGAACAAGTGGCAACCCGGGAAAACTACCTACATGGTATGCAATCACCATCGTTGGGGTAATCTGTGTATATGTTTCAGGTTATGCATGGTCTTGGGGACCTCTTGGATGGTTAGTACCTAGTGAAATTTTTCCACTCGAAATTCGATCTGCTTGTCAGAGTATTACAGTTGCTGTCAATATGACTTGCACTTTCTTCATAGCTCAACTCTTCACGGAAATGCTTTGTCACTTCAAGTTTGGTTTGTTTATCTTCTTTGGATGCTTTGTGATCCTCATGACTTTCTTCATCTATAAGTTTTTTCCAGAAACAAAGGGTGTCCCACTTGAGGAAATGAATATGATTTGGAGGAAACACCCCTTTTGGGGGAAGTTTTTGGAGTCAGAGGATAAAACAATACAATCTTCTAAGCTAGAAATCTAATTTTAAGCTTTAGTTCTAGCAAATTTTAATTGTTAGTTCTGTGTAAGTAGCACAAAAAATAATTCCGCTTGGAATCTTTATGGCATTTAGTGTCCTCAATTGATAAGATATAGGAAATAGAACAAAGTTACATTTAATGTCAGTTGGTTTTTTTACTATGTGAAGTAGTAATCTTGCATTTTGAATTTGTGTATAATTTTTGTTTTCTTTATTTAATATAGCAACTATTGCTCAGCAGCTATGAAGCCCAGATACGGATACGGGTACGATACGATACGGGTACGCGGATACGTCAAAAATTTCAAATTTAGGATACGATACGGCTTAGATACGTTTACAATTTTTTTAATATATATATTAGACATACACGCACATAAAAAATAAATAGCATGAAATCTTAAAACTAATTACACCAAGTCAAACTATAATGGATCACGATTCACCAACTAAGATAGTAATTCTTTAAACCAAAACATACCATATAAACAACTTGCGCTATGAAGATACCAAAATAGTATGAAGATAGTCACCCTTTTCAAGTCATGGCCAGTATAATGATCACAATTTACAAAAAATAATACTTGTGATCAAAATACAAATTAGAGTTTTGTCTAAATTAAAATATGTTTTGACCCCTATATTATAATTTATAATTCACATGTATAATAAAAGTATAAAACTAGTACAGCAAATGGTTCACAAAAAAAAAAAATTAAATAAACTCATGTTGTATTTTTAACACACGTATCCCGTCCGTATCCTACCTATTAAGCCGTATCCCGAATTATTTCTCCGTATCTCGAACGTATCCGTAACGTATCCCGTATTTTTTTAAATAAAACTTAAATTAAATCATTCGGATACTTCTGGGATACGTATCCGGGCGTATCCGCGACGTATCGGTATCCGATACGTATTCGACACGGGTACGGCACCATTTTGGAGTATCCGGGCTTCATAGCTCAGTAGTTATAGTTTCAAGATCAAGACATAGATGTAACATCAGCCTGATTTCAAATATTGACCAAATTGACTAAATGCCAAGGACTAAACTTGTTGAGGAGATGAAACCCATTTGCAGAATTAAAGCAGAAATTAAGGATCAGATAAACCTTTTCTGTATTCATTCACTTTTATTTTTCATTGTAAAAAGGCTTACTTTATTCAGTTTGTTTTCACTGATACACACATACAAAATTTTAAAAACAAAAACGTAGCATAAAATATAAGTGTAGTGCTTGTATTTCATAAGCTATTTTATTTACAATTTTACCCTTTTTATCTGTACCTGTTACTACTACCTAATGGTTTGACTATGAGGACGTTTTATGCATGTGCCCAAGTTCGATTTCATTTTCTCCTTACTTTTCCCTCCTTGTGTGTGGCCACGACCACGAGGCACTCAACCTAAAAAAATAAAAAAGTCTTTTTGTAAATTCTAATTTTTTTAACTTTTGGTACCAACCACTTTAAATTTGGGAGAGGAACATTAACAATATTTGGTAGTTAGTCATAGTTTATCCTGTCAAAGAAATCACAATCCAGGAACAAATGATTAATTGTCTCATATTTTCTGCAACCTCCTGGACAAATCGAAAAAATTGAGAAGCACAACACCACGACGAATTAAATTATCCTTTGTTGGAATCGATTTCTTAAAAATCCTCCAACCAAATACAGACACTTTCAGAGGGACCGCCTTGTTCCAAATTTGATTTGAGTAGATATCGATGTTGGGTTGCTCAGTTTGGGTGAGAATATATAATGCACCTTTAATTGAGTAGCAGTAATATGAGTTATGAAGTCAAACCCATTTGTCAACCACAATGTTAGCTACCAGAAAAATACAATGCGCCAACTCCTCCTCCTCCCAGGCAAAAAGTTGTCTTTGCCACCGCCAACCACGCCCGTCAACACCCCCTCGCCCCCCTCTAGCCATGGATGACTCCAAAAAGAAGTACACTTTCCATCCCCAATTTGACCGCCCACACCCTCCTTAAACCAGCTCATATCTCCTCATCTTCCACCACACAAATGCCTTCCTCTCACCTCTCATAATGCACCCATTTTCAACCCCATATTTTGCCTCCAAAACTTTAAACTACAATCCACCTTGATCAATGTACAACCTCTAACCCCACTTTTCTAACAATGACAAATAAATTCCCTAAGCTTTTTTACCCTAGCCCTCCAAACTCCTTATCTGAACAAACTATATTAAAAAACAAGATACATATTTTTAATTGAAAAAGTCTAATTGGTTTGTCATCCAACCTTGGATATTTTCATGATAGTAACTTCATATACAATTGCTAAATAAAACAATTTATACAAATAACCTTTGAGATGAGAGCTCTATACGTATGCACACAATCAAATTCTCGTTATGAAGCAATATTTGCAAGGGATAAAACTGTATTCTAACAAATAATTTAATTCCCAAAAAAATTAATAATTTGTTGCAAAAAATTATTATAATAATCCTTTTTTTGTCAACATTAATATTTTTATGAGCAGTAAAAAAACATTGTGACTTGAGTAACAAAAAAGTTTTGACTATATTTTTTGTCAACCTACTCTCTTCCCATGTGTCCTATTTATTTATTTATGAAAATACCCCCTTTCGGATTATATAATCTAAACCCATTTTTGGGAATTTTTAGATTATATAATCCGAAATACTTATGAAAACAAATACAAGTAACAATCTGAAAGGCATGAAACTTATGGCCTTGGCTAGTAGCTCAATTGGTAGTGGGAATGCATTGGCCATGTACTTATAGCCTCTAGGGTACACGGTTCGATTACCACGGAAGGCATGAAACTCCACTTGGGGGGTGGAGAAGACCATGAGTACATCTCGGCCCTTGAAAGATAGGGAGGCCAACCCATTGGGATCCACCGGATGTTCAATATGTTTGTTACATGAGTCATAATTTTGATAAATATGGCATGCACCGTTTCGTTTGGGATCAATATATATCGTTTATTTTAGTTTTGAATTTTGGTTGTCATATTGAAAGTTTTCAGTTTCAGCGAGTGAATCCTTTTGTTTGCTATAAAATTACGGCTGGTTAAATTTTTGGGTTCGTCTTTAAAGTTTCAGCTATTTTTATATATAAGGATGCATATTTATAGCTAATGAATTGTTTGAGTCCTGTTTTGTAGCTCATTAGCACACTTTGGTTTGTTTTAGTAGGATTGCAATGACATTTATTTCCTTATTTGGATCCATATTGAATTTGCTGCACTGCACATATATGTATTTGTGCACTAGAGAGATTTAATAATGATTTGAATTTTATTTTGATTTTGGTAATTTGATTTAAATCAAATCTTTTGGTTAATATAATTTTCAAATATCATTATCATATCTTGCAGCTTAATTTCTATTTGAAATTAGTTTTGATTCACAAAGATTTTGTACATAAAGTTTATTTTGAGAAGTAGGCAAATAAAAAGCTAAAATATATTTGTGATATATATGTTGCCTTTTAATAATGAATCTCAAAATATTATGAAGAAATTTTTAGTACAAAAAAGTAAGAATTCGATTCTTTAAAGTTTGGAAAATAATAATTCTAGTTTTGTTTGTTTATTTATAGACATATAAAGTTTGTTTCATTTATTTAGGAAAACATTTATGCTAGAGTTGTGTTTTATTTTGTTTAAAAAATCATTCAGTTTATATACATGAATCAATTGTAGCATGAATATTTTTGGCATATAAGATTCAATTTTCTTCTGATTTGAAATTGAATATTTGGTTTATAGCATGATTGTGATGTTTGAGATTATTGTTATTAAGTTTCTACAATAACATCATTTTTCTTTTTCTCCAATCATGCAATTTTGACATATTTCATGCTATTTATGTTTTCGCTTTTATGCGATACCTGTAAATGTATTGTCATACACACATTGGTGTATTTTTGACTTGCATCTTCTTTCAAATTCTTGTGAACTTGTCTTCACACTTAAGGGTTGCTGAGTGGCCTTATGGTTACTTAGCGACATAATGGACTAATTCGGCCTACATTATGTTAGTAGTGCCTTGTAAATTTAAAGACCATTCCCATTTAAAAACATTTAATTTATTGTGAAATGTCAAGTAATTGCAGTTGTTTTGGTTGAAGCAACATGTTGCCAAAGTAACCTCTGTTGCTTAGATTTAATTCAACTGAACTTACAAAAGACGTAGTACGCAATTATTCATGCGAGTTGTAGTCAGCCCCAAGGAAGGCACAACTTGGCCGGATAATTACATGCAAATGATAGTAAATGTGTGGTGATTATAAAGTAATTTTCCATGTAAATAATAGGATACCCTTAGGTGACTATTATTTGACAGGACTTATCACCCCATTTAATATATATTAAAATCATCTAGTAATTGCGGTTGAGTCGGTTAAAACAATAATGTTGCCCAAGTAACCTCTGTTGCGTAGATTCGACTCAACTGAAGTTGCAAAAGATGTAGTGTGTAATTATTTATGCGAGTTGTCGTCGGCCCCAAGGAAGGCACAACTTGGCCGGATAGTGTGCGCTCTCGCTAAAAATGCGCAAGCCTCGAGCGTTCGCAAACGCTAGCAAGGCTGTTGTGAAGTCGCCACCAAAGTTTTTGTCTAAAGGGAACATTGATAAACCCTTGAGTTTTTTATTTTGAAGGGAAACGATAATAAAACCCTTGACGATGAGGAAAGGATGGTCATCGCAACCATTGTCGGGTTCGGGAGTCGATTACGCAAAGGGAAGGTATTAGCACCCCTCACGTCCGTTGTACTCAACGGGAACCTCATAGTTAGCTAAGGCTTAGAATGTTTTTAAAAGTTTTGCTTGCATGCTTGAATATGTAAAAGGGAAAAAGAAAATATGATGAGGGGAAAAAGAAAGTTTTTTATTATTGTGCTTGACAAGATGATGATCCTGCTCCTACGAATCCCCTGGTGCGATGGGGAAATCAAAGCTACGTAGTTCTTTGGTAGAAAAACGTATTTGTTGGTTGTTTTTAAAAGAACGATGTTTTAACCGTATTCTTGCGATCAAACGTAGCTTGTATGCTCGCGCATGGGAGGCTTAAGCGTTTGTTTAAAATCGCGCTAGAAATGTTAAAAGCATGTCCGTTGGGAAAAAAGGGTTCGAATTGGCCGCGAGGGGACTAAAAGATTAAAATGACTCAACCGAGTCGAGAAAGGTTCGATTGATCCAACGGGATCAAGAAAAAAGGTGCAATGGACTCAACCGAGTCGAGCATTGACCAAAGTGACTCAACTGAGTCGAAAAAGGGTTCGATTAATCCAACGGGATCAAGAAAGGGTGCAATGGACTCAACCGAGTCGAACATTGACCAAAGTGACTCAAACGAGTCGAGAAATTGAATCAAATGGTCACGGGGGACCAAAAGGTTCAATTTGACCACAAAGGGTCAAGAATTGGTTTGGTGTGGTTGGATGCGTTGAAAATAGAATGACGATTGTCCGAACGACGAGACATACGTCACGCATTCGTCCAATCGGGGAAATGGAGAGACATACGTCAAACCATCCCTTTTTCATTCAAGTTTTGTTTGAATTTTAAGAAATCCCAAAATTTATCAAAACACTTGGTTTAAAGCTCAAATGAAAAGGTTTTATTGTTCAAATTAGTTGTTGCAACCTATGAACAAGTTTGCCTTGTTTATGTGCATGAAAAAATGAGCAAGTTTATGAAATGAACAAGTTTTGCACAAATTTGGAAAAGCGCACAAGTTCGGCTCAAGTTTGAAAAAGGTTTTGAAAAGTGAACAAGTCCGGCTTAAGTTCACGTTTGATTGAAAATCATGAACAAGGTTATTGTTCAAGATTGGTTTTGAAAATGATGAACTTAGCTTATTGCTCAAGTTTGATTTTGAAAAGTTTAAGAAACGTAACTTGTTTCGCAAGTTATTCAAAAAAGTGTTGCTCAAACTTGTGAGTCTTCCAATATCATGCAAAACTCTTGATATGGTTTGAATAAAATGAGTTTCAATCCTCTTAGGTTCTGAGCTCCTGGGCTAGAACCTCAAAAATTGGCTTTTAGAAGCCTAAACTCAGATTCTGATGTTCTGTCATGGTCGCACTGCGACCAGAGCTTCGCACTGCGAACACTGCGAAATTTTGAGTTCAGAAGCTGCTTCTGAACTGCTGTTCAGAAGTAACTTCTGAACAATCTCAGAACCTTTGGAGGAGTGAAAAGCTTTTGAAATTAGCAATAAAATGAGTGCAATAACTCAGTTCAAATGTTTTGCAAACCTTGGGATTTCTTTGAAATTCAAAAGGGGTTTTTTAGAGCAAAATGAATTTAAACAAAATAAGTGATGCAAGCAACAATTCTAAATGAAAGATAAGGATTTTAGAGTACTTACACAACTCCTAGCAATGCTCTTGTTGCAAGGAAATGGAAAGGACTTGAATGTTTGAAGTTTTGCAAAGTTGGGATGTTGGAGGTTTGGAGGATAATAACACTAGTTTTTGGCTACTATCTCTCACTCTTTGTATGGTGCGTTGAAGATTTTGAATGTTGTGTATTTAGTGTTGTTTCAAGTGTTTTCAATTGTGTTCAATTGCTAGTAAGTCTCTCTTGAATCCTTATGCAAGGCATTACTTTTATAGGCAAAAACCAAATCCAATGTCATGATGGAAAATCCCTAGAATCCAGCTGATTTGTGGGCTAGAAACCAGGCTATCTTGCTTTGCATTTAATGCAAAAGTGAAGAGGTGACCTTGCCTTGTTGCAATGGTCAAGACTTTGGCAAATCCAGCCATTAATGCAACTGATTTTGGATAGAAATGATGATGAAAAAGGAGAAAAACAGGGCTGGTTTGCAATTGGCTGTCCCTTGGGATTGGTCCTTGCAATCTTGAGGGTTAAACAAGAAAAACGTGCACTGTGATGTGCAGAGGTTGGGGGAAACAAAAGGGAACATGTGGGCTGGTGTGAGGAGGAAGAAAAGCTGCTGAAAACAGGGCAGCACTCATGGCTTTTGGGCAAGCAAAACCAGCTGGGTTTGACTAGTTTTGGGGGAGAAAGCAGGAAGAAAAGCACACAAGCAGCTTGCTGGCAAGCTCAAGGTCAGATTGTAGGCAATTGGGATGGATGAGAGCTGCCCAAGGGCAGGCCAACTTGCTTGGCACATGCTTGGTTAGAAGAAAAACCTTCTTACCTTGGCTTTAATGGCACATGCTCTAATTCTTGCTTTGCTGAGCCCAAACAGCCACAATTGATGATAATAACAATAACAATAATAATAATAATAATAATAATAATAATAATAATAATAATAATAATAATAATAATAATAATAATAATAATAATAATAATAACTATAATGGAATTAAATCAAAGAAATTAAAAATCTGCAAAACATTCGCAGACTTCGCACTGCGAAGGGGACTTTGCTCTGCGAAGTCACCATTTCTGAAATGTTGACTTTTTTGTTGACTTTTGTTGACTTTGACTTTCCCTTTTTTTTTTTGAATTTTGTTTTGAAAAGCTTGGGACAAAATTAGGGTACAACAGATAGTTACATATCTGTGGTGGTAAATATGTGGTGGTTATAAAGTATTTTTCCATGTGGATAATAGGATGCCCGAAGGTGACTATTATTTGACGGGACTTATCACCAATGTTTGATCATTGCGTTGAGAGTATCGCTTGCAGTTAATTTTTACAATCCGAAGATTGAGAATTAATGGTGCGCTTGGTATCTTGTTAAGGTCTTTTATTTACAAATAAAGATGCACGTTTCTATAATATTTTATTGACATGTGTGATAATGTTGTGTGAGTGTAAACTTATTTATACATTTAAGAGTTTACATTCACAAGAATATAATGGTAAACATGTGACAATTATAAGAATTTATTTTTTGTCAAAGTAAATTGTCATTGTTTGATCATTGCTGTAAAATACCACTAGCAATTGATATTATTGTTTAAAGACTTGATATTAATGGTGCACTAAGTATTTTTGTGAGTGTTTTTGCTTCTCTTGTTCTCTTTAAGCTAATACAGTTTATGTATCTGTTAATTTGAGTTAAATTTTTAACTCTTAAAAGTTTTAACTTTTAGGAATTAAAGAATAATATTAACATTGTTCTTGGATTTAGACCTTATATAAGGGTGGTGAAACTCGCATTATCTTGCAAATTCAGTATCTAATGTGAGAATCAAGTTTGACAAGTGAGTATACACCAAATCTTATAGGTCTTATGTGATCATAAAGTTAAAAGATCAGAAATCTTATCAGTGTTATTTAAGTTGACAATTTTTGTCATATTTTCTTTGCTTAAACTAAAGTGCTTTTAAAGCAATGTAGAGAAAGACAATCTCTCATTGAAGAGTGATATTTCATTAAGATTATTAGGCAAAGAAAATATTGAGCACATTATGTTAATATTTAATCTTGCTGAGACATTATAATTTCGACTATAAGATGACTTGTTCGAAAATTAAGTAATTTCGACTATCATATGACTTGTTCGAAAATTCAGCATTTAGTACTCTCTTTGCACAATTAAGTTTATAACTGTTAAAGTTAGAAATGATCCTTTAAAGGATCAATTCATAAAGTGTGCAAATAAAGAAAAGTTGAAGCAAGAGAAAATAAAATAGTGCTCATTCGAAAAATACCTCAAAAGATAAGGGCAAATAAAGAAATGTAATCTTGACTGACTTATGCCCAATGATGTTGAAAGATATATCAATTTAGAATGGACAAAGTCGATAAAGATTGTTTTATTCATTTTTAAACTAATTTTAGATTGTTGTTACTAGCTCATTTTTGTATTTAAAAAACAATTTGGTGAATCATTATTTGAATTAATTTTTGTTTTAATTTCTCTTTGACTAAATCAAGATATTTTGAGTTTTATTTTCAAATGATGATCAATGTGTCTTTTAAGTTTAGTTATTAGAGTCAATTCAGTTATGACTTGTGACATTCTATAATTGTTTAAGGGTTTGAAAACTATAAGTTTTTCGTCGCACAACTTAAGGAAATGTTTGAGACATAAATTGTTAAGTTTTCTTGAGGATATTGAGTTTGGGGGAGAGATATGGAAATAGAATAAAATTGAATGAGGAAGAATTGGTTCTAAACTAATTCATATTGTTACTATTAGTATAGTATATTTGGAACCTCATAAGGACATTATTGTTCTTCATCTCAATCAAGTTATGAAATTAATTCATATAGATCAAACTCAATACCCTCAAGAACTAGGGCTTCTAGTATCATAAAGAACTGACTGAAAAGAGAAATTCTATTTATTTTATTTGAAAGACTCTATTAAGACAGTCATGATACTAGTTTGCTTATTATAATTTTGGAGCTGCATAAGATGGATTTCAATATAGTGTTTCTTAATGGTGACATTAATGATATAATATGGTGCAATGGAATAAAGCTTTTGTGTCAATTGATACAAAGTAGATGGTTTGCAAAGTCATGAAATCCACTTATAAGTTAAGAAATTTGTCTCTTTAGTGTTACAACAAATTCTCATAAAGTAATTGTCTCATTTGGTTTTGAGATAATATTAAGTAGAGTTGTGGATATAGTAAGCTCAGTGGGACTAAATTTATATTCCTGTTTTAATGTGTCGATTTTATTTTATTTAGTCAACTATGATATATGTTAGTAATGTGAAACCATGGAAATCTCTAACAAAAGTTAGTGATGAAAGATCCTAGGGACACCTCTTTTGTATTAGGCATTTCAATACTTAGAGATTCTTCTCAAGGTATCTTTCGGATGATGTCGCAAAAGAGTTATATCAGTAAAGTTGAAAATAAATTGACATTAAAGATAATAAATTATGGGTGACCTCAATCACCGAGAGACTTTTCAGTCTCAAATATTGCCCATTAGGAAATTTTTTGAATTCATAAATTTAAGTATTTTCCTACACTTTGCCTATAGGATTTTTATGTACGATTTTATTATACGCATTTGGAAATAGCGTATATAATAAGATTGTTTGGCAGATATTTGAGCAATTCAAAGTTTGAATCATTGAAAACGCAACCATAAGGATTTTTTAAAGAGAACAAAAGAGCTTATGCTCACATCAGGGATCTGACAATTTGGAGATCATTAGTGTGTTAGACTCTGACTTATGGATGTGTGTATATAATATTCATCCTAACTCAGGAAATGACTGTAAGTATTTATGTCACTTGGTTGCAAAGTAAAAAGGGATTGAAAAACCATTTAAATTATACAGTGACATAATGTAGTCATATAATGTTTTAATAACAAAGTTTATAGGTTCATTACATTATAAATTATTGTTGTTAAATGATAGAACATTAGAGACAAACTTTATGCTAGGTTACCCACTAATCAAAGACATGACACATAAGGTCTTTCATATGGTTGTTGTCATTAAGGATGTCTTAGATTAGTGGGAGTCTCTTTTATTCTATGTTCTAAACTTTTGTTTTGATATCAATACAGACTTTATGTTATGATTTTCTGCAGAAATAAAGTTCATGAGGTTATTAATGTTATAACCATTTCTGTATCATTTGTGCAAATATTAAATTTGCAAATCTTCAGTTTTGATCTCACTAAAGTTTTCAGTTGGACCAGTTGGAAATAGACATGATTTAGAGATCACATCACATGAAATTTCCATGCCACTCATCCATATCGATCTATGTCATCAAGTGCATTGATATGGTGGTCGTCGGGGTTCCGTCACATTATACGTCAGTGACGACAGCCGCGGTGGTCCCATTATTAATGTATGAGGTGGACCAGATTGTGAAGTTGAAATCTAAAGATAAATAGCATTCAGACGCGCGCCTAAAGAATTATGGTATAATTATTAAGATATGTAGCCCAAGTGGAAGATTGTTGGAATATTTTATTATTTAATTATATTTCGATATCATTATGTGGGCAAATATCGTAGTAATAATTATATTAGCTATTTATCAATTTAGAGCCTTAATTGATTAGTGATCAATTTAAGTAATAAGGCTAATTAGATTTCTATTTAGATAATTAATTAATTAATTAATTAACTAATTAATTAATTGATATGGACTTAATATGGGTGGATGTCCGGATGACCCATTAACGGAATAATGGGAAACCCTAATAGTCATCCAATATAAAAGAGGCTATGGTCCCCAATACACCGTACACGGCAAATTTCTCTCTTCTCCCCATCTGAAGAGAACTTGAGGCATAAAGGTACCGGTTGAGGAAGAACCAAATCAGCCGCCGCTAACTCTATTGTGTGTTTCAGATCATCTCCTCTCTTTGGTTATCCTTGTTGATGAGAGGGCTGCCATGAAAGCTTCATTCAGGTATTCCTAATACCTCAACTCTTAATATCCTTGATAAATCAAACATGTTGAAGATCCGATCATAATTATGTTCAATGTTTTGATTGCTTTCACTATTGATTCATAATGATTGAACATGTTTTATGAATTATGTTTTTATTGAGACCAAAATTTCTAATAGTAATTGGCCATTAAAATTACATTGATCATACTTTTTTGTTGCAGATTGTTCACAAGACTTGGAAGCTGCTCAGAGGTTAAAAGATGACAGAGTTCCCCTTTTGGAAGATGCTTTCAGGAGTTGGAAAACAACACGGCGACGTGAAATAACCCAAGTCATTGGAAAACAACCTAAGCCATTGGAGCATCGTAACTAAGGCATCGTTTGACCTGACTTTTTTACAGTCTAAAAGCTACTTTAAAACAAAGTTAAAATTAAGGACTTTAAGAAAGAAGTTAAAATTGTTTGATTACTTTATTATTTTTTTAATTTTAAAGCTATTTTTAAATTAAAAGTTGTTTGGCGAAATATTGTACAAATATATAATAAATAAAAAATTGTTAAAATATTTTTTGAAGGGAAAAATTTTTAAAATATTTTTTCAGTAAGTACTTAATAGATATTGTGTTTGGCCTACCTTCTCCTTAAAATTGTAGAGAAGTAGAAAAAAAGTTAGGTCAAACGGTACCTAAATATGTTATTTAGCCACTTTTTTCTTTTGAGTTTTATTTTGTTTTGTTTATTTTAGAAGGGTTTTGTTTTGCTACTTCTAGGTATAACATTTTTTGCTCTAGATTTTTTTTTTACAGTATGCTTTTTTTTCTTCAGAATATATATATATTTACAGTGTGTTCTAGATTTTATTAGTTCGTACACTTTTTGCTCTAGAATATATATATGTATATATATATATATATATATATATATATATATATATATATTTCTACTGTTTGCTCTTGATTTTATTAGTTCCTATTCTTTTA
Source organism: Medicago ruthenica (assembly GCA_018208015.1). Taxonomy (NCBI): domain Eukaryota; kingdom Viridiplantae; phylum Streptophyta; class Magnoliopsida; order Fabales; family Fabaceae; genus Medicago; species Medicago ruthenica. Next base: position 51,374,232 of record CM031375.1, read on the forward strand.
TTCTGTGCAATCTCGATAACTTTCTTAACTTTTTTTCTGTCTACGTCGATCGTATTTTAGAGTTTTTTTTATCTTGTTTTTGGTATCAAGTTTCGTCCTATAGCAACGTCGTTAGGGGATATGTGGAGTCCATTGGATGAATTCATCTATTTCAATCGAGCTTTTTAGACGCAAAAGAGTTATGAAATCCCTTTGATTGTTTAAGAGATTCAAATCTCTTTGATTGTTGTTCCTATCAAATCCCTAAAACATCTCCCTCATAATATGAAAATAAAAACAATAACAACAAAATCTTCTAGCGGTTAATTGTGAACCGTTTGACTCTCTTTGCTACCAGTAAGAGTTCTTTTATCAATATTGTCCGTTTGACCCAGTTCTTTATTTATGGCTGAAATTTGTTTGTTCAACATCCTCCCACAAGCTGAAGCATGGTATATGTTAAGCATGCCAAGCTTGACAATAAAACTGTGAAACTTTGGAGGTGCAAGCAAGTGCCTTTGTCAGGAAATCAGCTAGCTGTTCTGAAGATGAGATAGGTAAGAGTTTTAGAATTCCCTTTTGAACCTTTTGACGCACAAGGTGACAATCTATTTCTAGGTGTTTTGTCCTCTCATGGAAAACCAGATTAGATGCTATATGAAGAGCACTTTGGTTGTCACAGTAAATAACCGGTAGCTTACTACAATTAACCTATATTCTGCTTCAGAAGAGGATCTGGAAAATGTTTGTTGCTTCTTTGCTCTCCATGAAATCAATGACTTTCCTCGAAAGAAACAATAGCCAGATACCGAGCGCCTTGTGTCAAGGCATCCTGCCCAATCTGCATTAGAATATCCTAGTACATTTTTACTTCACTTAAACCTCCCACTTTACTATTTCACCACCAACCTCTAAATTCAAATTTCTAACGTCTTACATATTATAAAAATCCTACTAACTCTCAAAATTACCAAAATACCCTTAATCACCCAAAATCCACTAAATCACCAAACGAAACACTTAATAAATATAATAAACATATAATAATAATAATAAATAAATCTAATACTAAACATCCGGCTGTTACACCTTTCTGGGGATTGGTTTGCTTTTCTAAGGAACGCACCCCTCTGGCGGCAACAGGGGTTCTCATCTCCTCCTTCATGGCCTTTAGCGACTCCAAAGAAACCATGGATTCTGTGTAAAGGAAAAACAAACAGTAAGCAGGCAAACAGTTAAAGGGAAATCAGTAAGGGCAACATCAAAAAGCAAGTGGCGGCCCACACCACGCACCCAACCCTCCACCTATTGATTGCCTTAAAGATTTGTCAACTGGATTATGGTGGGTCGATCACTTTTGCTTCGAGATCGGGAGCTAGTGTCTAGTTTCATGTTTTTGTGTTTGTTTGGTGTCATCTCCAGTGGACCGGGAGTTGAGGGGTGCCTCAGTGATTTTCTTTTGAAACATGGTGGGCTAATCGCTTTTGATTTGAGATCGGGAGTCAGTTTCAAGATTAAAGCTATATGGGCTTGTTGTGGTATCTTCTCCGGCAAATCGAGGGCAATTGGTGGTGGAAACCGAGTGAATGTTGGAATAAGTATTTTTTAGGTGTTTATTTGGGCTCGACTGTGGAAAGGGAACTTGAGGTTTTGTTATAGGGTTTTGGTCGGTTTTGATGTTTTTTTGGAGGGTTTTGGTGGAGCGATAGATATTTGAAACTTGTTTTTGTGGACATTCACGATGAAGTTTGGGGTTTCAGCTTGTCATTGGTTTCTGCAGTTGTACGGTGGGTTGGCACTGATTTTTGGTGTTGGCTTTGGTGGTTAACTTTTTATTGGTTTTGATGGTAGTCATCGGTTAGATGGTGTCTTTATTAGGGGGGGGGGGGGGGGGGGTTACCTATGAGATGTAGGACTCTTCTTTTGGGTTTCTTGTCTATATATAATGCCCTTTGCTATTTTATTTCTATCTTGCCGGTCTCTGTTCATCTTGTGCAGATACTTGCTTATTAATAAATTTTATTGTTCAAAAAAAAGATGGGAAGTGCATGGGGTGCACAACGAAGCAATTGTTGCTCATAAAGCTATTGTTTCACATATTCATGGGTTCTTTGAGCTTAAAACAAACCAAGAAACCAAAACAACACTAAATTTTTTGGGTTCTACATGTATGTTGTTGTTGTGTTACATATCCAATTTTGATTTCATTAATTTATAAAATTAAAATTTTCTTTGCTTTTTAGTACTAATTTCTGTAATTCTACTCTAAAACTCAAGGGTTCATTGTTTACTTTTTTTCTGTTATGACAGTGTCACAGTGCGAAAAATGGCCACGAGTGTAAACACTCAAAATGATAACAGAGTCGCCATCGAACTTTATTTATCCCAAAACAGCGAAAAGAAAATATCGATAAAACTTTGAGTGACATGGTCCGGGAACCATGAGACGGGTTCTGGAGTTGATGATGCGAGAGGAAGGTGTTAGCACCCCTCACATCTGTTGTACTCAACGGGAACCATCTAGGGGAAAAGTTCGTTTACGCTCACAGGTTTAGGTTATCTGCTTATATGTTGGTTTCTTACTTCTACGTTATTAAAACAAAAAAAAAAGAATTTTTATTGGGGTGCTTGACGAGATGTTGCGATCTCGCTCCTACGTATTCCTGTGTGCAATGGGAAACTCAAAGCTACGTAGTTCTTTGTAAAAAATGTTTGTGGGTTGGTTGTTTTTAAGTGAATAACATTTATGTCGCATTCATATGGTTAAACGCCGCTTGGATGCTTGCACAATGGAGGCTTAAGCTTTGCTTGTATCAGAGGAATGGATAAAACCTTATCCAAATTGGAAAAAAAGAGTTTGAATGTGTTGAGTTATTTTTAGGGTTTTTTTGAAAGTGTCTGAGAATGAGGACAATCCGGTATCCCGAGACATACGTCAGGGATCCGAATCATCCGGGGTGAGAAAGTCATACGTCAGACTCCCTTTTTTCATTCTGATTTAATCAAGCTGATTTTGAAGAATGATGATCATCCAATACCACGAGACATACATTAGGGGTCCGAATCATCTAGGGTGAGAAAGACATATGTCAGATTCCCTTTTTCATTCTGATTTAATTAAGTTAATTTTGAAGAATAAGGATCATCCAATACCACGAGACATACGTCAGGGGTCTGAATCATCTAGGGTGAGAAAGACATACGTCAGACTCCCCTTTTTCATTCTGATTCAATTAAGTTGATTTTGAAGAATGAGGATCATCTAATACTACGAGACATACGTCAGGGGTCTGAATCATCCAGGGTGAGAAAGACATACGTCAGACTCCCCTTTTTCATTCTGATTATTCTTAAAAAAAGTTTTCCAATTAGTTCCAAGATGGTCAAAATAAAAAAAAAAAGGTGAAGGAGAGGAGATGAGAATGGATGCAAAAATGAATGCATGAGAAAGCAATAAATAAACACTTATTCAAACAAAATGCAAGCAAAAGTATTTAATTAAATAAACAATTAATTGAATAATCAAATAAACACTTAAACAAACAATGAGCAATTATTGAGGAAGGAAAGCACTTAAAAGCACTTGAAAATAAAAAGAACTTATAAAAAAAACAAATATTTAAAGAAAAATGCTCTAATACTAAGCAATTAATTACATAAAGTGTTCTTAAAAGAAACTTTTGGAGTGCATGAAATTTGACTCAAGAGCTTAAATAAACACTTGTTCAAATAAACACTTATTTGAGTAAATAAAAAAGAACTTAAATCAAAAAACAGTTATTTAAACAAGATGTTCTAAAAAAAAGAAACACTTTTCAGAGTGCATGAAATTTGACTCAAGAGCTTAAATAAGCACTTGTTCGAATAAGCACTTATTTGAATAAGTTTTAAAAAAACAATTAAAATAAAGTCACAGAGGGAGTTTAGATCTGAAAAGAGGGGAGCAAATAGTTCAACTGATCTAGCACCAAGGCTCATCCCCTTCAACTAAAAAAAAGCAAAAGCAAACAAAAAAAAGGAGTCGAGCCCACGGTCAAAGGAAGAAGGAAGTCAACTCGTTGTTCCTCATAAAGCCATCAGACAACAACATGAAAAAAGGCATGAAAACTCAAAAACTCAAACTCAAACGGACCTCACAAATTACAAATGAATATACCATCTTGCTCGATTTTTCGCACTGATCATGAATCTATACTTAGATTTTCCAGTGGAAGCTTGTACAGAGAAAAATGTAAACAACAACTTCAAATAAAAAAACACAAAAAACGATTTAAGCAAATCTAAGCAAATCTAAACATTGGAAAAGTTTCACAACACTTCCAGGAACATAAATAAATCGAAACCCACCTTGTTTGAACTCCGAATTGGTCTAACCAAATCCAACTTTTTCTTAGCAATGGTGAGTTTATGATTCAAGGTTCTTGGTGGTTTTTCTTGTGTTTTTGAGTGTTTTTGATCTTATGAGAGTGTTTAGAAGCTTTGGATTGAAGAAAAATGAAGGTTTCAATTGTTTTTGAAGTTTTTGGTTTTTTGATGAAAATGGTGATTTTTTTCTCTCTCCATTTCGGCCTCCGCTGATGCACAACTGATGGGGTATTTATTGAGAGAGTAACTTGGTGACCAAGAGTGAAAAATTAGGGTAAGAGTGGTTGAAGAAAGGGCAATTTGGAATATTTGCAAAATGAGATATTTTTGTGAGATTTTTTTGGTGAATTTGCTTCTTTTTGTCATGACTTTGTTTATGGATGATGATGTGTACGAAAATGATGAGCTGTGGTGCGTGAGGATGGTTCTAGAATGACAAATTGTGGTGAAGGAATCAAATGGGAGTGAAATGTGCATTTGGAATGAATTTGTAAGTTGGTGTTTTTTGGATTTTGATTTGAATTTTTGTGTGTAATTGGAAGTACAATTGGTGCAAAGTCATGATTTTTGTGATTGGAATAGAATTAGAAGTGAAATGAATCAAAGTTGGAATTTTGGGTGTGATGGAATTGAGTTTTCTTGAGAATGAAGTAACAAAATAAAATGAATAAAAATAAATAATAAAAATTAAAATTTTTAAATTTTGAATTTATTAAATGAATGAAAAAAAAGTAAAAATAAAAATGACCAAGAAATGTGTTTTAATGTATTTTTTGTGTTTCTTGTAAATGAAGAAACAATTTTGAATTTATTATTTTTTTAAAAGGGCAAAATGGGGATAAAAATAATTTTATCCAAGAAATGTGAAAAATGTGAAAATGAGAGTGAACATGAAAAAGAGCTAAGAATTTTGTGTTACTTATATGTGAAGAAACAAACAATTTTTTTGCGAACTTTATGGTTACTTGTGTTCGAAGAAACAAAAATAAAAAAATTTTGAAAAAAAGAACTGCATGCATGTAGGTGGGGCAAAATTAGGGTATGACAATATTGGTTTCGAAGAACCCAACATTGTAGTTTAAGAGATAATTTAGATATTAACTATTTTGTAGTTTTAAGGCTCAGTGATAATTTTTAAATATGGTTGAAGGATCATTTGATTTTGTTACATTAATATATTTTGATATTTTTTGAAGAAGAATATATTTGTATATTTAAACATAAGTATTAACATGAAAAGTTGTTTTAAGAGATAATTATGATAAATTATAAAAAAATGTTGATAAAACCTTACATCAACAACAAAGTTTGTTGAAAAATGGTAATCTAGAGTTCGGCCGAAAGGTAAGTAAATTACGATAAGGAATAGTTCTACATAAAAATCAAAATAATCCTCTTCTAAACAATTCATCATCTAGAGGAGTTCACTAAATAAATTACGACTTGAGGTCAATTACGGTGTTTCTTAGCTTGTTTTTCCACATCTGAATTGAATAGTTAAATATATTGAGTTATAGTAAATAATGTTTGAAAATTATAATTAATATTTTTTTGAGAGAAATATACTACTTTCTTTTTGATATTTTAAAGTAACAAATAATACTACTTTCTTTTTGAGGGGAACAAATAATACCCCTATAATAAGACAATTAAAGTGTAGGTATATGCATAATTGTAATTTATTGGACCGCGTACTTTTGTGTTTTTCCCTAAACCAAAGATTCCATTGAGTTTGATGTTAATGTAAAAGTTGTAATTTAATACCACATTTGAAAAGAAGGAATCTCTTATTTACTATTATTTTGATAGCCTCAAATGCATCACTAATTAAGGGATCTGACCATGTGTACCCTATTAGGCATGTGGTAAGCATTTAGAGATGCAGCTGAACAGTTTGTCCATAATGGGAAGTTCTTGAAAGGCAAAAATCCAAAAAGCTGAGTCACTTGATTTGACTTGCAGAAATCAACAAAATGGAATTTTATTCAAGGGGAAGGGGGGATTTTGTAGACAAAAATAGGTCGGTCTTTCATGTTGAATCCTTCTAAGAGCATGATTATCGGCTGACATGTGGTAGTATTGTCACAAAGCCCAATAAATTTTGACAGATTGTCTGACCATTTGACAGATTGTCTGACCATATACAATGGTTAAACACCTCAACACACATTCAACACACACATTTTCAATTCCCAACACTCCACATCATTTTCTCTCTCTTCCACGTAATAATTCAACACTCATTCAATAAATACTCTCTCCAATGGTTTTTCATTCAACACTCTACCCCACCACTTTTTCATTCAACACTCTACCCCACCACTTTTTATTTCATATTCTTATTTAATATCATATTTTTGTTTTTATAATTACATAAAATTACAATTATCAATTATAATTAACTTAAAATAATAAACACTTAACAAAATAATTTATTTTTATTTTTGTAAAAACAAAATTTATTTAAATAATTTATTTTTCTTTTCTTAATACAATAAACTAAACACGCGGCACACAAATAACTTAAAATGTAATACAACAAACTAAGCAGACAACACACAAGTAACTTAATTAGTACGATACAAATCATTTTCAATCGCGAAACATTCCAAACTTTGCCCATATGTGCTTCACTAGATCTGCTTGCAATTCGTGATGAACATTTGTATCACGCAACTCGGATCTAGCACGCACATGATTTGCAAAAGCGGGTAACACCTCGGTCGAGTATGGTTGCGGTGTACTAGATCCACTTTCCTCAAACTGCTCAAAATCGGTCCAACGTTGAGAATATGAATCTCGTTCATCCTCAACAATCATATTATGTAATATGATGCATGACCTCATGATGATACCCAAATCGGCTATGTCCCACAAGCGAGCTGGTTCACGGATGATTTTAAATCGAGCTTGAAGCACTCCAAATGCACGTTCGATGTCCTTCCGACATCCCTCCTGAACTTTTGCAAATAACTTATCGGGTTCACTTTGAGGAAGTCTAATCGATTTGACGAAAGTTGGATAAGAAGGGTAGATACCATCAGCTAGATAGTATGCCATGTTATAGGGACGTTGATTCACAAAAAATTTCACACTTGGAGCCTTTCCTTGTTCCAGATCATCAAACACTGGTGACCGGTCTAGAACGTTTATATCGTTCAACGTTCCCGGACATCCAAAAAAGGCATGCCAAATCCATAGATCATGAGATGCAACTATTTCAAGAATAACTGTGGTGGTTCCCTTATCCCCCCTAGTAAATTGACCTTCCCATGCTTTAGGACAATTTTTCCACTCCCAGTGCATGCAGTCAATACTCCCGATCATCCCTGGGAACCCCCGCATTTCACTTACATGCAGTATTCTTTGCAGATCATCTTGGGTTGGTGCTCTCAGGTACTCTTGCTCATACAATCGTATGATTCCTTTACAGAATCTACGTAAGCACTCCAATGCTGTAGTACCTCCTATTTTGATGTATTCATCGACCACATCTGCTGCCACACCATATGCTAACATTCGCATTGCTGTGGTACATTTTGCTAAGGGTGATATACCTTCTTTATTGGCTGCATCAACTCGTTGGGTGAAGTAGTTATCACTACTTGAAAGGTCCCCAATGATTCGAAGGAAAACATGTTTTTGCATCCGGTACCGACGACGAAACATTGCATCGTCATATGTAGGCTCATTGGCAAAGTAGTCGTCAATTAGTCTTTGGTTTGCCGCTGCATGATCTCTATTGAGATATTTTCTACTACGAGGTGCACTATCTTCCAATATTTTGTTTCGACGCTCTCTGAATCGGTTGGCGATATAAGTTTCTTCCATTTCACATTTTTGTTTGTAGGCTGCGATATCAAAAGGATATTCTGATGGATCCATTAATAGTTTTTTGTGATATTTTGAACTAGATTGAATGAGATTTGGGATATTGGTGATTCAATGTATGTATCTATGAGTCCCTATATACAAGTACATTAAGTGGTGGACATTGACGGATTCGAAATAAGTTATTGTATTCAGTTAATACTCAGATAAGGATTAGATTCCAATTGGGTGGTACATATTCAAACACAATAACTCATACATTAAAGCCAAAAGTCACGGACAATTATTAAAGCAAACGCAATAGACATCACTGACAATTATTAAAGCAAACATTACAGCCAAAAGTCACGGACAATTATTAAAGCAAACACAACAGACATCACTGACAATTATTAAAGAAAACATTACAGCCAAAAGCCACATACAATTATTAAAGCAAACACTGGGGACTTGACACCACCGACAAGTTTGACCGAATACAAACAAATACTTGATTGAAATTAATTTCCAAACAGCTCTTGGCTCAACATCTCCAACAGCTTTTGCTTCCGATCATCGAGATTCTCCTCGGAACTTAGTTTTAGATACATTTTCATTTTCTTAGCATTAGTCTTTTCTTTCATCAATTGGTTAGCCTCCTGTTGCACCGACGCTATCTTGTCCAATCGTTCAAGCTCTCTCTCCTTGAATTGTTTGAATTCAGCCCACTCTTTATCCACCACCTCCAAGGCAGCTTCCTTACTTTTCTTTTTACCTTTTTTCTTAGCTGCCTCCCTACCCATTGGACGAGCAGTAGATCCTACAGAGTTTGAGCCACATGCATAACTGTCGTGAGATCTCTTAGATCCACTACTGCCTGAGCCAATATTTCCTACTTGACTACCATAACGTGGTTGATCACGGAGAGCGTGCCATTCTGCCATTAAAGTAAACCGAATATTCTTCCCACTTGCGTATAATTCCTGCGCTTTTGCCAAAATATCATTCTCTGACTAACCGCTTCCTTGCAAACGCTTAGCGCTTTCATAAGCGCCAATCCATTTATTCAGTATTTTGTTCATATAATTAAAACGGTTTCGGCATGCAACTCCATCGCGCGGATGATCGAATGAGCAATGCTCATTACAATACTCAGCAATTTTACCCCAATATGTTTCACATTTCTGATTTCTCCCGACAACACTGCTTGTTCCATATTTAATCCACCCACTAATTAACACCAAATTTTGTTCAGTGTTCCATGCTGGTTGCTGGGCTTTCTTGCTCTTAGGAGTTGAATCCTCTGGATTTGGAGTGACTTCATTAGCATTTGTCATGCCACCAAGAGTTATTTGTGTTGAAAATTCAGGAAATTCAGGTGCACCAACACTCGGAAAGTTTTCATTCCCCATTGACATATAACCATTAAACGGGGGTGTTTGAGATGGATATCCCATCATAGATCCATAATATGGATTAAAGTTTGGAACAGAGGATGGGTGGTTGAAATTTGGTGCAAAACCAAAATTATGCATGTTTTGAGGACGTTGGTTTGGAAATTGATTTGGATGTTGATAATTGTTGGGATTTTGGTAGCTAAATGGGTAATTAGAAGAATTCTGGGTGTTGAAATTATTATTATTGGGATCCATTTCACTAAAAAGAAGTTTAAAACTTCAAAAGGATGACTAATAGAAGGATAATAATAAGATTAAGATACTGAAAAACTTGGTTTTTTTTTCTGTGTCCAAATCAAATGAACCAAGTCTCTATTTATAGAGGAAAAAAATCGTGAATTTTGGTAATTTTTTTATTTTTTTTAAAATTAATTTGCTATGAAATAATTGAGTTCAAATCATTAAGATGAGAAAAATTCAGACAGCCAATCAGAATCAGCCACGTGTCATTTATTATCCATTTCAGACTCTCTCTCCAACCCACATGCCACGCCCACTCGCGCTGTCTAGCGTGTCGGCTGCACGCGCCCTCTCTTCCAACAAAAACGCGCCGCGTGGCTTCTCTGGGACCCACCCGTCAGCAATTAAACATGTTGAATGCATTCAACACCTTCCATTCCACATCAGCATTCCACTATATTAAACAACACCATTGCAAGGCTTTTTTTCCCTCTCAACAGTTAAATGGCAGATTCAACAATACCATTGCATTTGGTCTTAGATGTTTGGTTGTTTAATGGGTATCAAAATTCAACAAAATGACTCTGTTGCTAACTTTTAATTTTTTTTTTTCAATTGATAGGTGAAAAGGAACAACATAATATCATTGTAATGCATTGCAACGCTAATATACATTTATTCAAGCCAACAAACTACACATTTCTCTTCATATTTTGGAACGGCTATTTTTTTTTTTTCACTCATGCAACTGCTAATTTTTTTAACATATATATTTGACTATTTATCCTATTCCATGGTAAAAAAAAAACTACACATTTCTTTAGAAAATGAACCCCAACAATCAAGGATTTTGGTCCAATTATATACAAAATGGTGGCAATCCTCTTTGTAGTACATTATTTAATATATTTCCGTATAATTTTCATTTAATTTTATTTATTTTTTAGATATTTTGATTCATTTTGAGTGTATTGTGTGATACATTTTATATATTTTCATTATACTTTTTATATATAAATGTAAAATACTCCCTCCGGTTCTATATATAAGAAAAATTTCAAAAAAAAAATTGATCCTATTAATAAGAAAATATCACAACTTTTTATGTGTAATTATTGCTTAAAAGACTTTTCTACCCCTTATTTAATGTTTGTCTTTTTAATATTAGTGGATGTATTTAATGTTTCACAATTTTTTATGAGAGTATATTTGTAAAAATATTCAAAAAGTTACGCTAATTAATGACTGCATTGATTTTAGATTTTTTTTGTTTTTCTTCTTATACTCCTTCCGTCCCTATTTATAGGAGTAGTTTACAAAAAAGTTATGTCCTTAAATATAAGATCATATACAAATTTCTAGATGCATTAATTACTCTTTTTTCCAAATATACCCCTTATTAATACTATCAATTTGTCTTGGTATATAAAAAGTTAACATTAAATATATATTTAATTAATGGTAATTTAGTAATAGTCACACACATTTGAGATAACTTTATTGTTTTAACAACTTTTCTTAATACACGTGATTTTTGTAAATTACTCCTATAAAAAGGGACGGATGGAGTATAATTTAAAGTATATTGTAAGATAAGTGGGACCAATTTTAGAGTTTTGAAGGAGTGGTATGGATATTTAGAAAATGTAGTTGAATGGGTTAAATAATTGAAAAGTGTGAAGTAATATAATGTAGGGTAAATTACACTTTTGGTCCTTTAAATATTTTTCAGGTTTCATATTGGTCCCCTAATTAAAAAAAGTAACGTTTTGGTCCCTTAAATCCTTCTTTGTTGTCACTTTGGTCCCTTCCCTTAGTTTGTGTTAAAAAATGTTCACTTTTTGTCCCTTTAATATTTTTCAGGTTTCATATTGGTCCCCTAATAGAGGACCAATATAAAACCTGAAAAATATTTAAGGGACCAAAAGTGAACGTTTTTTAACAAAAACTAATGGAAGGGACCAAAGTGACTAACATAAAAGATTTAAGGGACCAAAACGTTACTTTTTTTAATTAGGGGACCAATATGAAACCTGAAAAATATTTAAAGGACCAAAAGTGTAATTTACCCTATAATGTATTATGTGGGACCCATTTATACCACTTATATGGGTGACATGGATGTGGTTGCTCTAGCAAGGTTATACGTACATTGATGTAAATTATACCTCTTACTCACATTGATATTTTTTGTTTGTTATAGAAAAACATCTACACCAATATAAAACCCCAAACTAATGTTCAACAATCATTACAAAGCACAGAAGCAAGTTGGTCAATCCCTCTAGGTGACCACAAACATAGTTCAGTTTATTACATTTACACCCCCTCCTACGCTATTTCTTGTTAGAAAATGAATATTAATTATCTCACTTTTTCTTATGTGTTAATTACTTTTCTGTTACCCCTAGCATCATCAACAATTTCATATCACCCAAAACAGATTCCAGCTATCTATGTTTTTGGTGATTCCCTTGTTGACAGTGGTAACAACAATTATCTTCCAATTCAATCAAATGCAAAATTTCCTCCTTACGGTATAGACTTTGGTGGTGGCAAACCTACTGGTCGATACACTAATGGAAAAACTATTGTTGATTACTTAGGTGAGAAAACATAATTCACATTTTTCACTATGTCATTTCTATGTTTCTTAAATTCATAGTTCATTCTGATAATAAATTTTTCCCACTAATTTATTAATTTATCTTTATGTAACATATTAATGTGTCTAGTGTCTGGACTTTATAGATTCATTTGAAGAACATTTCATTTCACTATTTATGCAGCTATACATCTAGGGCTACCCTTCGTTCCTCCTTATTTGGGACTTTCAAAGGCTCAAAGAAACAAAATCACGACAGGCATAAATTTTGCATCTGCTGGTTCTGGCATTCTTCCAGAAACTAACAATGTAAATTTGATACGTACATTTTGAAGTTCATAAGCTTAGCTATTCTTTGAATTGAAGAATTTTTTATTTTTATTTTATGTTGTCATGTATTTTTTTTTCCCTTTTTGCAGAGAACTTTGACTCTTGATAGACAGATAAAGTTATTCTCAAGGGTTATTAAGAATAACTTGCCACATATGTTTGATGAAAAAGAAAATTTAGAGAGGCATCTATCTGAATCCTTGTTTGTTGTCTCTACTGGTGTGAATGACAACTTGGTTAACAGAACCTTCCGTGGCTCTAGAAAATTTTCTTCCTATCTGCTAAAAGAATTTTCCCTACGCTTGCAGGTATATGTGAAAGAATTTCTTTTTTTTTTTTTTTACTCTAACTGCAATTATGCATAAACAGACATTGGAGTCTCTACATATACATATGGTTTCATGGCAATGTTTAGCAAAATTTCCCCAACTTAGGCTCATCTAGATTGAACCATTGATTAAATTTATACTATATGTAAAGAAAATAACATGTTTTACCTCTTTTAGGCTGTCTTTTTCTCTTTTTTAGAATTACACTCAACTTTCAATACAAATAGCACATATAATAAATAGATAAGAGTAAATTCAAATATTAAAATAAAAGTGTAATGAACACAATATGAGTATATACTCCCTCCGATCTCGAATGTAAGAAACAAAACAAAACAAAAGTATAATTAAATCATCATATTAAATGTCACTATTTCAATTTTACCCTCATTGACTTTATCCAATTTGTTTCACATTTCCATATTGAGTTAAAGTCACTCCATCATTAATGTCTGTACTAGAAAATGGTTCCAAGACAAGGGCAAAATTGAAAAGGTATAACTTTTTTATCATAACTTAAATGTAGTCAATCTACTTTCTTAATAGGTGTGTTTTTTTGTTTCTTACATTCAAGACCGAAGGGAGTATATGTCCAAATTTTTTCCTTTATCTTTTAAAAAGTGTAATAAACTAGAGAGGAGGGATTCATTGACTCCAAGAGTAAGTATAAAGGGTTACTCCAAATCTTGATCATTAATTTTGATATTAATTCATGGTTGTGATTAATAACTACAAATCCCTACCATAAGGTTTCCTACTCCTTCTTCCTAAACAAAGCCATGATAATACACAGGTTAAAACAATCCAAATAAACGGCGAATACAATTATGAACTTTTGCAATTTGCAATTAAATTAAAACGCAAACCAAAGCCATTTTATTCGAAAATCTGAGTCTATTGCGAACCTTTAGTGCAGACTGATTAAATTAAAAAAAAAAAAATCTAATTCAATTGTGAATTATTGCAATTGTGAACTTTGCAAGAAGAATACCACAACTTTTATTGAATCCGATAGAAAAATATGAATTTAATTGAATCAAGAATTTTAATCTCCAAGAAAGTTATTGAATAAATCATATGTTATTACCAAATTGCATGATTTTCTAAGATTCATAGGTGTAGATCTATTATTCTTTGAGGCAGAGTCATACGAACGACACATTCCAAAAAAGTAAGCCATTTATTTGAGTAGTAAAACTTTATGTTAGGGATTAGTAGTGATTAATCTGTATAGGTGTTGGGTTGTTTAGGAAGAAGTAGTAAAACTTTATGTTAGGGATTAGTAGTGATTAATCACAACCATATTAATATAAAAATTAATGGTCAAGATTTGGAGTAACTCTATGCTTACTTTTGGAGTTAATGGATCCCTCCTCTAAACTAGATGGATATATCTATACTTACTTTTTCATTATCCCAATTATACATTAAACAATTTTTTCTATAATAAAGATTGATGTTGGTGTCATTAAAAAAATAAGAATTTAGATTATATTTTTTTGTTATATTATTTGTGTCATTGAAATAGATAATCATGGTTAGTTTGATTTGTTATAATTTGAAAGCAAAAAGCATTTATATTTATATTTTTACTTTTAATCAAAATAAAAATTTCATAAAAAAATATCGTTCATAATTTTCAAACGTTACAGCAATAAAGGAGCGGAAAAACGGACGCGTGAGTGTATATCTTTTCGCTAGTATAAAATAACATAAATGATTAGGATTGTTTTATTATTTTGACCGGCAACTTGTTAAGGTTTTACATATTACATGACCTTTTTTATAAAAGAAAAACATTTTTATTTTTAAGTATTTTTTTTTTAACGAAAAACATGAATGATTTACAAAACGTATTTGACGATGATGTAATGTATTTTTACTTTTTCCATTGCAAACACCGATTAATTTTCTTTAAAAAAAAAAAGCACCGTTTAAATTTTTCTATTGTATCTTTAATAAATATTACTATAATCGGTGATGAAATTATTTTTTTAATTAAACATGGTACTATAGATTATCGGTGTTCATTTTCTCTGATAACGGAGGGTTAATACTAAAAACAAAATATCAAAAAATAAAAGACTTTTTTGATGTTAAATTTTTTCAATAATTTTGTTTGAGTATGTACTCATCATCCAATCATTTAATATTATATCATATTTATATATATATATATATATATTTATTTATTTTAAATAAATTCAATTTTTTTTTTGACAAGAAAATAAATTCAATTTATAAATAAATTTTGCTTATAAGATCCTTATATCTAACCAAACTTGAAACTATTTATAATTAATTTATAAATAATTTTTACAATCATGTATTGGTTTCACACTTAATTTGTTCTAGAATTTTATTTTATTTTTGATAAATCCCTTATGTAATTTTAATATAATAAGCTGAGATTATTTCAAAAAATAAAAAATAATAATAAGCCGAGATAATACAAAATTCAATAATACTTCAATTTGTATGGACTACTAACATTAAAATCACTCTTCTACTTTTTAAACTTTAATTTTAATTTAATTTTAAATAAAAAAAAAAGCTGGGCTTAACACAATCAAAAATTGGAGCAAATGAAAATTCTTTCAATTGTGCAATCATTTGCTTATTGCAGAAAATTTACAACCTAGGAGCTAGAAGGTTTTTCACGAATAATATTGCACCACTTGGGTGCTTTCCATCATTTGCTCCAAAACCAAGACCAAGAGGAGAATGCAATGAGAAAATAAACATGGCAATTTCCTATTATAATAATCGTTTGCCTAATGTACTTCAAAAGCTGCAGTCTCAACTTCCTGGCTTTACCTTTATGCATTCAGATCTTTATGAGTCCCTTATGTATCTAAGGGAAAATGGATACAAATACGGTAAGAAGAAAGTCAAATGGTTATTCAATGTGTGATTTAACAAGATTCAGATCCTCTCTCACGGTGCAGCTGCAACAATTTTTTAACCAGTTGATCCGTACAGCTGCTTCGTGGGAGAGGACCCGAGACGAACTTATAATGGTTATGTTGGCATTGGCAGACCGAATTGAATAGTAACTGATCTTCTTTGCAGGGATATTAGAAACATGGAAACCTTGCTGCCCAAATGACATTTTTGGTGATCTCCAATGCCATCCTTATAATGCTACTTGTGCAAACAGAAACACTCATCTCTTCTTTGATGATCACCCGTCTCAAATTGCCAACAAAATATATGCAACACGTTGCTTCATTGAGAAGACAATATGCAAGCCATCTGGCTTCAAGATGCTCTAATTAATAAATCAGTTGTATTATTTGAACAACAAAATACAAATATATGCTCTAATTAATATATGTTTATGGTTCTGTTTTCACTTTGAAATGTAGCATTAGGATAAGTATAACAAACTAGATTAAGATCTTCCATATGTGCGAGCAGATAAAGGTGTACTGCATTAATTTTATTGATGAGAACAAATGACTATATCACATTAGGACTTTACATTGGATCGAACTTAATTTTGGAAAATCAGATTGTGAGGTGAATGGGATCACTTTTTATAAACTCGTTTTAGGCCTTATATTTATTATGTGGAATTGAGTTTTTTTTTTCACACACACTCTTTCATGTTCAGCACTATTGAGTTTCGTGGATGAATATAAATGACGATTGACTCATATGTAAGATTCATTATTTAACTAATCAATTCTAGATTGATAATAATAAATTATTACACAATTTCCAAGATAAAATTTTGTAGAAAAAGTTGTTTGAAGAAAGAGTTGGTAAGTTTTACATAGAAAAAAATGTTTTTTAAAATTTATTATGTGTTGGAATACATAATTTCCAAGATAAAAATTCTACTTTGGTTAGGAAAATAGCAAAATATTTCAACTTTACACCAAAGACTATATATATATATTTGAAGAAGATAAAACAGAATTATATAACCAAACAACTTTACTTCCCCCGCACAAGGAGTACCAGGAAGAACTAAATAGAAAAGTGCAATTTCATCGGATAACGAAGTAAAACACCAAAAAGAATGCTAATTACTAATTACAAGCATAAAAGAGGATTGTGCCGCCATATATGGTAACTAAAACTAAAGTTGATGTGTTTCGCCTTCAGCCACTCATAAGAATGTGTCTTAACTTTGTTAAGCAGGTGGTGGATAGTATTTTTTTCTTTCGAAATAACCTAAATAGTGGAAAACCAAATCAATTGAAGTAGGTCATGTTTGTATTTTGAGAAGCCTCCCAAGACACTAAACTATGACAATTGATCCGAGAGATAATAAGGTGTGATCATAATAAAGCCTAACCAATCATAAACAGTTATACAAAACTGATGAAAACAGTCGCAATGAAGAAAAAGATGAGGTGTGTCTTCCGGATTACCACAACCTCCCACACATGATTGCGCATTAGTTGAAATTATCGCCCTTTTGATCAAATTGTCTTCCGTTGGAAGACGATTGCGAAGTAAGCACCACGCAAAAAGATTAACTTTCAAATAAACATCTCGATGCCAAATTACATTATTATCATCTGCAATGTTTTGTTGATAGTAAAAAAGTATAAGCACCGTAAAATTTTTAGAAGCATGCAATCTCCACAGTCATATGTCATTAACATCATCCTGCAAAACTATTGAATTCAATGACCCAATAAACTTCCTCAGCTGGTCTGCCTCCCAAGCCCCATAACCTCCTACGCCAATTTCAAGTCGGCAATTGCTTTTCCCACTTCAAAGAAAGCTAAAACACACCTGTAATTTACGTTTTTACCCCGGCGGCAGTTTGTTGCCGATGGGAAGGATCCGGCGGCAACTAACTGCCGCCGTCCCCATCGGCAGCTAAATGCCGTTGCGATCAGTACTTATGAAGCTCAGCACCCAGAACCTCCAACTTCATCTCTTCAAACTCTAAAAACTCTCTCAAATCTTCCAAAAATCTCAAAATTTTCAACCTCAAATCAACCAACACTCCAATAACAAGTAAGTTTCCATAATCAATTTCATTGTCATTTTATGCTTATATGTTACATTTCTTATCTTAATTTAATTTTTTTTTTTAGTTTTAGACTTTGTTTAATTTTTGATTTTTTTGGCAAGAAATGATAGATTGTTTACATGGAAATGACTTATGTTGCTTAAATGTTTAAATCTTTGCATGTTTATGTTGTAATTTTTAGATTTAGGGTTTATGTATAATTTGCACTACAAGTGTTTGATGAAATGTTTGAATGAGTTTTTAATTGGATTGTTTTTAATTTCTTATGGTGTAGATCTGAAAAAATGGCTCAAGTATACTTTCATGTATCCTTCAACGGTGGTAACCAACATTTTTTCAAGGTTCGCGACGATGTGACGTTAAAAGAATTGAAGGATCTACTTCATGAAATCAACCAACGAATCAACCACGAATACGCGAGGAGGGTGGAATATGTTTGGTATCACCGTCCATCGTTTGACTCAGACGGGAATTTGTCGTTCACTCGGTCGGAGTTAACGAACGACGACGACGTGAGGAGCATGTTCTCGATATTTGCTTAGCCGAACATGATCCCCCTCGAGATGGATGTTACGTTGCTGAGGTCGTCTGAAGATATTCTCAAGAGTTTGATTCGGCTGGATGAAGATGTTTAGGTAGTATTATTATGTTGTGTCGTTATTTTGTTGGATTTTTTTTTTACTTCTTGAAAGTTTGCGGAAAATCTTGGCATTGAAGTGTCTTATATTTAGTGTAAAGGTTTGCAAGTCTTTTTGGAAACTCAAAAGAATGAAGAGAACACAACATGTATTAGCCGAATCAGCTATATAGGTTCTCACATCGAATTCCTTCGTATAAGATGAGTGTGGCAAAAGGGAATGCAGTTCTAAGATGTTGTTTTGTACTTGATCATGCTCCTCTGTCAATTGAAACTTTGTCAGTTGGTAGGGTAGTAGGATTAAGTTCAAATAATATACTGGAATGCATTCCTTTTTGTCATGACTCATCTTATATGAGGGAATTCGATGTGAAAACATATATAGCTGATTTGGTAGAATACATGTGTTGTGTTCTCTTCATTCTTTTGAGTCCAACACTAAGTATAAGACACGAGAGCATATATATGTTTTCCGCAAATTTTCAAGAATTAAATTAAAATCCAACATCATTCATGGTGATACAACAAATTTAGGGATAATGTAATGTAATGTAACGCTTATTGTGTGAATTTTTAGTTCGGTCATGAAGGAATTGTTGTTATTGTTGTTTCGAAGTAATCAAAATAATCCAAATAAAGCAAAATAAACCCAAAAAAACTACGATAATGTGAATGTGCCATAAATTTACAAAAAAAAATCTAACAAATGTCAACAAAAAAAATAACAAAAGTCCTACAAAAATGTCCTAATCCTGATCCTGGTCATCATGTTGCTGCTGTTGCCGCCTCCTCGACCTCCTCGACCTCCTGGACAGTATCGGTGTCATCATGTCCCTGATATGGCGCATCGCCTGATATAGCTGCTCACTGCTCATCGCCTCCTGACCCAAGTAGTCATCAGCCTGGCTAGCAAGTCCACCAACCATGTCAATGGTATCAGGCGAGCCTCTCTCCTGGTGCCGCTGCTAATGGTGTGCAATGATCTGCTCCTCATTTGTTGGCCTTAGAGGAGATCCATCAATAGGTGGCAGAATCTTTGGGTGACACATGTCTGTACCACCTCATGTATCCCTCCTCGTACTGCCATGGCTGATCAACCTCCCTACCCCACGCAGCCTGAGGAATGATGTGCACACGGAAGTCTAGGAAAGCCTGTGCAACGGCCTGAAAAGGGAGATGAAGCACAGACGTCGGAGCTCGGAGGATGTCCTGCATGTACCCGTATTGCCTTTTAACCCGCTCAGGCAAGTGACGGTAGATGATGTCACGACCACACATGATCCAGCCTGAATACCAGCATATCTCCTCAAACTCCTAGATCTCCCTATGATCCTCGTATGGCATCTAGGTAACATCATCCATCTCCAAACGATCCAGCGCCAGACGATATGGCTTCGGATTGGCATGACCCCTGTGTGGAATCCATCTGGCCGCGCAAGGATAGTTTTGCTTGTATTTATCATTATGGTCATGTGGGTAGACTTCTGGAAAATGTGCCAAGAACCATCCCTGCACAAACCAAACACATTTATAAGTTATTAGCAAACATAGTAAATTAAAAAGCATAGTAAATTATTAAAAGGCATAGTAAATTAAAATTTTTACCATCAAAAGTGTCGTGCTTCCCCCGATCCTCTTTCCTGCAAGCGAAGAGGCCTCAGATAGAGTGTGGTAAAGGTATGCCAATGCCATTCCTCCCCACGAGTAATCCCTCATCCCAACAAAGGTCTCCATCCTCTGCAGGTATATCAGGTCGATGTGTTTGTTGCTCAAGTCACTAAACAACGTACATCCAAGCAGGTATAGGAGGAAACACCTCACACAGGCATCCCTACGCCTGGCTAGCTCCTGGAGCTGCTCCTGTGTCTCAGCAAGCGCTAATCTGGTGGCCACACTCAGGTGATCCTCATAAAGCTCCTTCAGTGCCTTATAGCTAATGTAGCCACTATACTCAGTCTTGCAGTTTTTCACTGCATACTCCTGGGTGACACCTAAGTTCCTCACCATCAGTTCCACCCCATCAACCTGAGACACCTTCTTCCTATGGCTCAGCATCCGTCCTTCAACAGGAACATGCAGCAGACACCTCACATCATCTAAAGTGATGGTCATTTCCCCAGTAGGCATGTGAAAGCTGCTGGTCTCGGAATGCCACCTCTCGCTTAGCGCCTGGAGCAGAGCATAATTAACAGTAGAATACCCTGTGTACAGCAAATCATGCAACCCACTCGCCCTTATAGGATCCCAAAACCAGAGTTGATTCATATGTGGACGCTGGAGATCTTCCACCTACGCCCCGTGATTTATGCATCTCATCCTACAGGTGTTACGAATCTAAAATAATAAAAAAACACCACATAAATCAAAAACATACAAAAAAAAGCATATACTTCATATATAAAAAATTACGCGCGAACAATAATCGAAGACAAAAAAATAATCAGACAACGGCATGTGTTCATGTCATTTTTTTTAAACGTTATCATACAAAAAAAAAATATACTTCATATATAAAAAATTACGCGCGAACAATAATCGAAGACAAAAAAATAATCAGACAACGGCATGTGCTCATGTCATTTTTTTTAAACGTTATCATACAAAAAAAACATTTACTTCATATATAAAAAATTACGCGCGAACAATAATCGAAGACTAAAAATAATCAGACAACGACATGTGTTCATGTCATTTTTTTAAAACGTTATCATACAAAAAAAAATATATCGACTTCATATATAAAAGTTAAAAAAGAAAAATGAAAACTTACATTATTTGCATTATACCACAACGGTAATGCAACGTGTGAAGCGTATGATGACAACAATGAGTCATCATAAGGCCCTCCAGGAAATGGAGCCACATCAGGTAACTCCTCGGGGGCTGTCGCAGCCGCAATCTCATCCTCATCTAACGCAGCCGCATCGTCATCCCCACCCTCATCAGCAACATGCTGGACGTCATAGCCACCATCTGTGGCATCATGTAGCTGCTCCTGATAATGCAGGTACTGTGTGGGGTCCTCCACCTGCGATTGTGTCGGCTGCTGAGAAGAACTACCCTCACCCGCAGAATGATCAGGCCTCCGGCCTCTTCCCCTCTTAGACACATGAGGGTTTGCAGTCTGCCTCTCCCTTCGGTAGCTGCCGGTCATCGTCTGTCTACCAGCTCTCAATCTATCTGCATTTTGATCAGACATATCTACTCAAAAACAAAACAACATTGTCATCAACATATGCATAATGTTGTTTAACAGAACAAAACAACATTGTCATCAATTATTTTGACAAAACAAAACAACTTTAAAATGGTGACATAAACACATAAACATAACCCTTAACTATTACTTAAACAAGAATAGTAGATAGATAAACCCTAATTCTTCTTAATCTACAAATCCTCATCCAATGTAACACAATTTAACAACATAAACTAACTAAAAATCTAAACAATTCTCATTTAGGCATTTTATCAAACACTTTGAGTGCAAAGTATGAAACAACTCATCATTGTGTTAATTCAACTTCTACACATTCACATTGCACTTAAACATAATCTAAATTACATTTACAAAACAACATTCATCTATAACATTATAAACTAACAAAATTTCAATTTTTACATAAACCCTAACCACATAAATCTACCAAAATTAACAAAAATAAACCTACACAAACTAACATTAACATTATAAATGATTAATACTACTTACTTGTGGTTTTGTAGAGATGATTTGCTTGATTTTCGAGAAAATGGGATTGGAGAGGATTTGAGGAAATTTGAAGAAATTGTAAGTTTAGAAACTGTGATGCAGGTTATGTTTGCTGTTGTGGTTAAGTTCAGATCGCAGCGGCAGTTAACTGCCGATGGAGACGGCGGCATTAACTGCCGATGGTTCCCATCAGCAGTTAGTTGTCGCCGGATCCTTCCCATCGGCAACAAACTGCCGCCGGGGTAAAAACGTAAATTACTGATGTGTTTTAGCTTTCTTTGAAGTGGGAAAAACAATTTTCTTTCAAGTCTCACCACCCTCCTCCCAAGCCCAAAACCTTGAGGACAAGGTGAAACTTTTGGGGGGAGTATTGTTAGTAGGCTGTCTATTAGACATGTATATGTCAGATGCAGGCCCAAATTAAATTATGTCCAATTGTAACTATTAGTATGAATTGTGTTTAAATAGAATAAGGATGTCTCATAATAGACATTGGGTGGTCATTTGATGTGGTTTGGGAGAGACTAGGCTCTCTGATTCTTAGAAAAGTTTGTAACTTGTGTAACCGTCCTGTTTGATGTTATTCCCATCTTCAAGCCAATTTTTTTTTCTTATTAATGCTCTGCCAAGGGTTCAAACTAATTTTCGTTTTTATTCTTCTATAAGTTTTTTGCATTTGTTTATATATATTCTGTTCTTTTTTTATCTTAATACATTCTGTTATATAAACATGAAAGTTTTATTGATTCGATTTGATTATAACTTTCTTTGTACCCACCCATCAAAACAATTTTCTTTGATTACATATATTAAAAATGTACTCCCTCCGTCCCAAAATATAAGCAAAAATTGGTCAACAAAAGTTAATGTATTTGGTTCAAAATTTGTACCAAATACATCAACTTTTGTTGACCATTTCTTGCTTATATTTTGGGACGGAGTAGTATGTAGCATAATTTATGTGTAAATTATGTGTATAAAAGTTCCTAAAATACCGTTTTCTATAACTTTAGTTAGCATTTCCCTTTGAATTAAAAAAACATTAGATTAACAGACAAATTTTTTGAATCAAAAAGTACTTATCTCTAGGGAGAGAGAGGTATTAATCAAAAACAGTATAAATGTAACTTGAAATCAATGTAAGACTAATGACAAAGAAATGTAAGACAAAATGCATGAAATCAATGTAACATTGTTCTCAATTTCATTTTAAACATTGAAACCATTTACTTTCTGATTTTCTGACCAATACCTTCCCTTTTCAAAGCAGGCAATGTCCATTCCACAAGTTCTTTCACATACTTGACATCTGAAAACAAAACTGCAGAAATTGGCAACAAGGGTAAAACTTGAGTACCAAGCCTAGTTTCTCTCCACTCAGCTGGAGCAATCCAAATACCACTGTCTCTCTTATTGGACCACAAAGTTCCCATTATCCTATTCTCTTCTGTAAAATCTTTCTCATAGAGCTCCCCATCCTTTTTAACATGACACCACATTTTTGCTGCACAAATTTCCAATGATGCAAGTGTTGATCCAATGGACACAATTTGAGCATCACCATAAGCCATTCCCATCAATGCTGCAGCATAGTATGCATTTACAGCTTCACTACTTTCCATTTGATTCCTTCCATCTGCAAATTCACTTAACCCTCCAGCCCAAAAATGCAATTTATAATGATCAAAACACTTCAATCGCGTATAATTCGAGTTCAAACTTGTGCTCAAGTTCATTAAATCTTCCAACAAAGTTTTGGAAGAAAGTTAGTGGGGAGGGGTGTGGATAGCAGATTTGGAGAGAAGAATTTGGAGGGGTCAGGGAGGACAGTGGACTTGGCTTGTGGAAATTGTTTTGTTTTTGTGATTATGATTTTGAATGGCTAAAATGTTTAAGGTGGTAATGGTAATGGTTATGGTGATAGAGAGTTTTTATAATGTTTGGGATTGTTTGTACTAGTTTTAATCCGTTATGGCTTGGAAGCTACATGATTTGGCTTTTATATGATGTTTATTGGATGGTTGTTTATATTTTATGATGATTGGTTGGAATAAAGGTGGGAGAGTGTATAGAGTTTTTTTCCGCTCCGTCTCTATCGTGAGATTTATATACCAAATTGCCCTACTTGAAAAATAAAATACTAAAATGCCCCACTGGCCACTTTTGATTGGCCAGTAGGAGTGTGCCATTTCATTTAGCGCACTCGTTGATGACGTGACCACGAGTGTGTCTTCCCAAATGGCCCACTCGTGATGGTTTTTTTTTTCTTTTTTGTTTTTCCTTTTCTTTTTTGTTGTTTTATGTTTTTTTTTCAATTTTAATTATTAAATCATAAACTAAAAATATTACAACAATAATATTAATAACATTAATAGATAACACAATAAAATACCAATTACATTAAATTAACTAGTGTTCTTTCTTTCAAAAAATTAAATTAACTAGTGTTGTCTAGCAAGTGGACAATTTTTTCGTGAATGACCGGTCTCACGACATATTCCACATTTCTTGGGATTTTTTTCCGCCACGTCTATTTCGGTCATAATCCAAATACTGTTTGGACGACCTTTTTTACTCTTGGCATTATCTCATCGTGGCAGAGAAAAAGTATGCATAATTCTACCCAAACAAGCCAAAGTATGCATACCTCTACACAAGCCAAATCTCACAACATCAATTCTACCCAAACAATACTTCCCAAAACATCTACACAAATCAAACCTCCCAAAATCAATTCAATGCAAATCAAATCCCTCAGAACTTCTACACATACCAAACTCCACATCGAGAACATTGAAGTCTGTTGGAACAAAATGTGTTAAACAACTCTCTTCTGAATTAAGGGAGAGATTGTTGAAACATTATAAACATATCTCTCTTTGTGGTTTTGATGATAAAAAAAGTGTTAAATAGAAAATTGGTTATTTGCTAATGCTTTGTTCAAGTGATTTCAGAACCACGTGTTTATTGATTGGAAATTAATAATGGTTATGGAAGAACAAGCCTAGAGCAAGAAAGGAAAGCTAAGAAGCAATGTTGCAAAGAGTGGAAGAAAACTGGGTCTGAAGAGTGCTTCTGAAGGAGAGTCTGAAGACTGCTTCTGAAGGCAGCTTCTGATGGAAGGTGCGTCTGAAGAAGTCAACGTCTGAAGACCAGCTTCTGAAGTCTGCTTCTGAAGAGAGCTTCTGATGCACTGTTCACACAGAAGCTTCTGAAGGCTGATGTGGCATGGAAAGCAACTGGTACTGTGCGCATTTAATGCCTGGATGTGTCAGAGCAACCCAATGGAACAGTTGTCTCCCTGACTCAAACATCCCCCAGCTTTTAAGGAAAGCAAATTCAAAAATGGCTGCTGCTCTGTTTTCTGCAAAAAGTTCAGCACACATTTTCAGTCTATCCTAGCTCACATTGCAACGACTCTTTCCTCAAATCAAGCAAATCTTCAACAGCTCTAATTTCCTCTATAAAAGGAAGAAGATTTGAAGAAGAAAATTGTCTAAGACTCTTGAAACAAATTGCTGAACCTATGCTCTGTTTTTGCTGTCAAAACTCATAAGTTCAAAAACTCTTAGAAATTCTTTTAGTCTTTGTAACTTAGAATTTCTTAAGGTTAAGAGTCTTAACCTGTGTTGTATTAAGAGAACACCTCTGATATTTTATCAAGTGTTCAATCCAAACTTGTCTTCATTGTAATCCAGTTTGGTCATTAAGTCTCAGTCTGTATACTGAGCAATTGTAAACTCATTCCTTTGTGGTCTGAGCTATTGGAAGTCTCTTGACTGTGTGTCTTGAGCAGGGAAGCCTCTTGACTTAGTGTCTTGAGCATTAGAAGCCTCTTCCTTTTTGGTTGAGCAATTAGAAGCCTCTTCCTTTGTGGTTGAGCAATTGGAAGTTTCTTCCTTAGTGGTTGAGCATTTGTAATCAGCTGATTATAGTGAAATCTCTTGTTGGAAGTCAAGGGGACTGGACTATTTCCTACATTGGGAAGGAACCAGTATAAATCTTGTGTGTCTCTCTTTCCTCTCTCTTTTCATATTATATCCGCTGCAAACACTCTTTGAAAATAGTTCAGAACTGATTCATATCAGCTTCTGAACTAATCTTAAGTTTTGAGAAGAAAAGATCCAAGTTTTTGAGTCACACAATTCAACCCCCCCTTCTTGTGTGTGTTTTTCTCACTTTCAAAGTCGTCCTCACCTACAGAGAGGTGCCGGGCGCGGTAAAGTGCAAGCTCTTTGTCACCACCTTGCGGTGAAGAGCTATGACCTGGTACAAGAATCTCAGGAGGAACTCCATCGACTCCTGGGACGACCTGTGCCATTAGTTCACTGCAAATTTCAAAGCGTAGTGGAAGAACGAGCCTCTCCGAGACTATATCGAGACGTTCAACAAGGAAGTTATGAAAGTTAGAGGAGCTAATGAGACCATGAAGAAGTATCTCATCTCAAAAGGGCTCTATGACGGCACTAACATAAAGAAGGTCGTACAGCTAGATCGCCCAAGGACTCTCAACAAGTTCCTAGCGATCGCCAAGACTTATATCAGGTACGAAGAGGAACTATACGCCGACAACCTGAATAAGTCCGGGAATGAGGAGTCTTTTGCTGAGCCCTTTAAAAAGCTCTTCCAGGAGAATACGAAGGAAGGCAAACAACAGGCTCGAGAAGGCAAGCAACTAGCTCGGGAAGGCAAAGGACCCATCGGTCGTTTTGCTGAGTATACACCCCTAGCGGCGTCAAGGGAGAAGATTCTCACATATATCGCAGCAGCCGATCTTAAGGAGGTCGGGATCAAATATCCAAAACCTCCAACCCAAGAAAAGAAGGGGGCCGACAAAACCAAGTACTACTGGTTCCATAAGTGCCACAGGCATTTGACTGACGATTGCATCCATCTCAAGGATGCTATCGAAATCCTCATTCAATGATGTCGGTTGAAGCAATTCACCAAGAATGCTTCACCCGAAAGAAAAACTGTCAAACAGATCGCTGATGGCAACAACCAAGACATTGTTGGTGCCATGTTTGTCGAGATGCTGGATAAATTCCCAAAGCACGTCGACTTATCTCCTTACTCATGCACCTGGGAATAGTTCCTTTCCGTCAACGTAATCACTGGTGGGACGATGAACCTCACCATCGGAAGCATGAAGAGGAAATTTGAGGAGCTGATGAACGTCAACCAGCTGGTCCTCCCTAATATACAGCTTGGGGGAGATAACCATTAGATTTCTACGACCATGAGCTTCCTGGCGGAGCTCCAAATTCAGCCATACCCCTGCTTGTTCAGGCTTACATGGCCAACTTTGATGTTCGAAGAGTCCTGATTGACACAGGGGCCTCTTGCGACATCATGTACATCGGGCTTTTCAAGACTCTCCAGCTGACGGAGAAAAACCCCTCCCCATACGTTGGGTCTAAACTCTACGGATTCAAAGGTTCATCAACAAAACCATGAGGTTACGTCGAGATGCTCGTAACTTTCAGGAAGGGAGAGGCCAAGAAAACAGTCAAGATCCCATTTTTGGTGATCGACTTCCATTCTTTCTACAACTGTATAATAGGGAGAACAGGATTGGTTGGGCTAGGAGCAGCCTGTTCAACTGCCCACCTAATTCTCAAATACCACACCAAGAATGACACCGTCGCCACGCTGCATGGAGACATCGAAGCTGCAAGAAGATGTTTCTTCCCGGCTAACAAAAGCCAGAACTCGATTTCTCCAGCAAAACAATCCTTCAAGGATGCTGGGGAAACTGTTGCGAGCACTCTGGACACCAACATGGTTGAGCTTGACTCGAGGTTCAGCAAATCCGAGATCAAGGAACAGAAGAAAGAGGTGAAGGATCCACTCGCTGCTGAAATCTTGAGGCCCATTCCATATGGGGAGCTGATTCCCTTCAGAGATGATCCTTCCAAAAGCTTCAAAATTGGAAAGGACCTTCCAAACCTCGTGCAAGCCCAGCTAATCGCTTACTTGAGGGAAAATGATGACCTGTTCACCTGGAGTGCATCGGACATGCTCGGAATTGACCCTAGCGTTGCCTGTCATCAACTGATAGTTAGTCCTAGTGCAGCGCTGTAGCTCAACGACGTAGGAAGCAGTCTCGTGAAAAAACAGAGACTGCATAAAATGATGTAAAAGACCTCCTAGAGACAAATTTCATTTCTGAGGTCAAGTACCCAATTTGGCTCTCTAACGTTGTACTTGTCAAAAAATCTAATGGAAAATGGTGTATGTGTGTTGCCTATACCGATCTTAATAGGGCTTGCCCCAAAGATGCATATCCACTTCCTAACATAGATAAACTAGTTGATAATTCATCCAGCTATAAATTATTACTTTTTATGGATACCTTTTCTGGATACAACCAGATACCAATGGCTGAAATGGACAAAACAAAAAATGTGTTTATGACTGAATCAGGAAACTATTACTACAACGTAATGCCTTTCGGTCTCAGAAATGCAGGTGCCACTTATCAACGAATGATGAGTAAAGTATACGACAAGGTTTCCGTTGGCGACATCCTTGAAGTATACATGGATGATATGATCGTAAAATCCAAACAAGAGGTTGATCATACTGCCCATTATAAAAGGGTTTTCGAACAAACCAGAAAGTACAGCATAAGACTCAATCCCGAGAAATGCACATTTGGGGTCCAAGCGAGCAAATTCCTTGGTTTCTACCTTACAGAACAAGGAATCGAAGCGAACCCTGACAAATGTCGAGCATTCACAGAATACCCGACCCCGACGTCAAAAAAATGCATTCAAACCCTCAATGGGATGCTAACCTCGCTCTCACATTTCGTCGCAAAATTGGCTCAACACGCTTTCCCTTTCTTTAAACTTTTACGAAAGGAAATTGCCTTTGAATGGAGCGACGAATGTGAGACCGCTCTGGCACACCTTAAGGCCGCACTCTCTATCTTTACCTCTCTGTTTCTTCTGATGTCATCAGCGCAGTACTAATTAGAGAAACCTCAAAAGATCAAAGACCCACTTATTTCACTAGTGATGAACCCTAATTTTGTGAAATGGCTCATATTTCATGTAAATAATAAATTTTTACGATTTTTGTACTTTGGGTTTGAATTTTCGTTTACTTTGACAATTTGGTCTAAAAATTGGTGAATTTGATTAATTTGACACAAATTGTGGGTTTGTTTAATTTGGACGAAATTTGTGAAACAGAAATAGAATTTGGGACGAATTAGACTTAAAAACACAAATGGATGGAAAGAAAAAGGGACACCACACTTTCTAATCCAAGAAAGTTATAAGTCTTAGAAAATAAAGATCACCACAAGAAAGGATTCTTGATAAGATCAAAACTTGGTCCAATCTAGAACCAAAAGAGCAATGCTCACTTTTTTTTTTGTATAAAAATTCATCTGTCTTACATCTCATTTTCGTGCTCTATTTATATGAGCTTGTGATATGATGATTCTGATTCTAAAACTCTTAAAAAATGAAAGAAAATGCAGCCACTAATTGCAATAATGTCTTCGCTGCTGAATTGTTACAAAAGGTTACAAAATGATTGCAAAAATGAAGAAGAATGAATGGTGTAGTACCCCAATTTTGTCCTAAGCCTTTTAAAACAAAAAAAATCAAAGAGGGAGAAAAAGTCAAAGTCAACAAAAGTCAACAGAAAAGTCAACATTTCAAA
Source organism: Medicago ruthenica (assembly GCA_018208015.1). Lineage (NCBI taxonomy): Eukaryota > Viridiplantae > Streptophyta > Magnoliopsida > Fabales > Fabaceae > Medicago > Medicago ruthenica. The sequence goes on from CM031375.1 coordinate 51,404,309, forward strand.
AATGATGACTTCGCACTGCGAAGCTCCCTTCGCACTGCGAAGTCTGCGATTTTTCTGCAGATTTTTGGTTTCTTTGATTTAATTCCAGAATTTGTTGCATATCATTTCCATATTTATTTTAATCAGCATTCATGGCTATTTGGGCCAAGCAAAACCTGAAGTGAGAGACTTGCCATTAATGCCAAGGTTGGAAGCTTTTTCTTCCAACCTAGCATGTGACAAGCAAGTGGGCTTGCCCTTGGGCAGCTCTTGTCCCTCCCAAGTGACCTGTTAACCACCCCAAGGTTGCCAGCCACCTGCTTGATGACTTTCCTCCTGCTTGCTCCCCCCAAAACCAGTCAAACCAGCTGGATTTTTCACTTGAAAAAGCCATGAGTGCCTACCCTGTTTTGCAACAGCTTTTCACCCTCTCACACCAGCCAATTATAGCCTTTTGCATCCCCCAATCTCTGCACATCACAGTGCACGTTTTTATTGATCAACCATTGAGATTGCAAGGATTGATCCCCAAGCTTGGCCAATTGCATTTCAGCCCTATTTCATCATCATTGCTATCCAAAAATCTTTGAATTTGTGGCTGAAATCAGGCTGAGTCTTGACCCTTGGCACAAGGCAAGGTTGCCTCTATCCATTAGCATTTAATGCAAAGCGATTCAGCCTGATCCTAGCCCACAAATCAGTTGGATTTTGGGGATTTCTAATGATGAAATTGATTTGGTTTTGGCCTATAAATAGAAGGCAATGCCCAAGGTTCCAAAAACTTCTGATAACAGCATTCAAGAGCATTATACACACAAAGAAACACTATTCATTCCAGCTTACTAACACTCACAAACAACCAGAAAAAAAACAATCCAAACACAAAGCCTCACAAAGTTCAAAACCATCACCAACATTCAAAACTATTGCAAGAACCTTCAACCAATTCAAATCCATTGCAGCTGGAGCTTTGCTAAGGATCTCTGTAAGTTTCCAAGCTTTTGTTTTGCACTTTCAATTGTGTTTGCATAGCAATTTTGGTCCAAAACCTTTTGGTTCTAAAAAACCCCTTTTGAATTTCAAAGAAATCCCAAGGTTTTCAAAACATCAAAACTGGTTTGTCCAGTCTTTTTCATCCCAAAAACTCAAAGCTTTTCACTCACCTAAAAGGTCCTGAGTGTGTTCAGAAGTTGTTTCTGAACAAAAGTTCAGAAACAGCTTCTGAACTCAAAAATTCGCATACTTCGTAGTGCGAAGTCATGGTCGCAGAGCGACCATGACAGAACTCAGAATCTGAGTTTAGGTGTCCAAATGACCAATTTTTGAGGTTCTAGCCCAGGAGCTCAGAACTTAAGAGTTTTTAAACCCATGTTTTTCAAACCATAACAAGGATTTTGCACAATATTGACAAATTCACAAGTTCGTATAACATTTTGTGGATAACTTGCAAAACAAGTTATGTTCCCAATCTTTCAAAACAACATGAACAAACCAACTATGTTCATCATTTCAAATTAAACTTGAACAATAAATATTGTTCATGATTTTCAAAACCCAAACATGAACATACGCCGAATACGTTCGCTTTTCAAAACCGTTCGCAAAATGAGCCGAACTTATGCGTTTTCTAACAAAATTGCTAAAATCTCTTCACTTTGGGTTCCAAACCAAATGATTTGATATACCTTGGGATTTCTAAAAGAATTCTACCCAAAAACTTGAATGAAAAAGGGATGGTGTGACGTATGTCTCTCCATTGCCCCGATTGTACGAATGCGTGACGTATGTCTCGTCGTTCGGACAATCGTCATTCCTTTTTCAACGTATCCAACCATAACCAAACCAAATCTTGGCCCCTTGTGGTCAATCTGAACCTTTTGGTCCCCCGTGGCCACTAGATTCGATCCCTCGACTTGTTTAAGTCACTCGGTCAATGTTCGACTCGTCCGAGTCCATTGTACCTGTTCTTGATCCCAGTGGATCAATCGAACAATCCCTCGACTCGTTGGAGTCCCCTCGGTCAATGATTGACTCGTTTGAGTCCATTGCACCTCTCTTGGTCCCATAGCGACCAATTCGAACCCTTTTACCCTAACGGATGTACCTTTTAACAATTCTAGCACGATTCGTAAACAAACGCTTAATAAGTCTCCCAAGCGCGAGCATACAAGCTATACGCTTAATAAGTCTCCCGAGCGCGAGCATACAAGCTACGTTTAATCGCAAGAATTCGGTTAAAACATCGTCCATTTAAAATTAACCAACACATGTACGTTTTTCTACCAAAGAACTACGTACGCTTTGAATTCTCCGACTACCGGGAGATACGTAGGAGCAAGATCGACATCTTGTCAAGCGCAATAATAAAAACTTTCTTTTTTCCTTTCGTTTGTTTTCATCTCTTTCTCCCCCCTTTTTAGTATATTTTCCTTTGACATAGATAAGCATGCGCGCAAAACATTTAAAAACAATTTAAGCTTTAGCCAAATAGAAGGTTCCCGTTGAGTACAACGGACGTGAGGGGTGCTAATACCTTCCCCTTGCGTAACCGACTCCCGAACCCGACAATGGTTGCGATGACCAGTCCTTCTCCTCATCGTCAAGGGTTTTATTATCGTTTCCCTTTCAAACAAAAAAACTTAAGGGTTTATCAACGTTCCCTTTACACAAAAACTTTGGTGGCGACTTCACAAGGCCCTCCGAGCGTTCGCGGACGTCCTCGGAGGATTTGCGCGTTTTTTAAAACGAGGTGCGCACAGCTGGCGACTTCACTGGGGACCCTTTTCCCACTAGCGAGTCAAGCCTAACCTATTTGGCTTTTAAGCCAATTGTTTTTATTTTCTTTGCGCACCATGCTTTTTATTATATTCATACATGTCATATTTATGCTTTATGTTTATATTTGCTTTATTTTGCTTTATATTCATATCATATATATCAAATGCGGGGGTTACTTGAGTGATGTTACTCCACATTGTTCGGGTTAATGCCGGACGTGTGAGGCTCTCTACCCGAGCTTGAGAAAAAAACTAAGTTAGAAGGAGGTTGTGTGCGGAAGCCCGCGTTGACGTATGTCCGTGAGGTAGGATGCCCAACCCCGCTTAGATGAGATTTTCACGTGGAATTAATTGAAGTCATGTCGACGTATGTCCATAGACAACCCTAATTCCATGTGAGGTCTATGAATCTAAGGACCTCTTCTTAGGAGATTTCACCATTTAGAGCCTACATGTGAGGATGGGGGGAAGTTCCGAACCTTCATAAACCATACCCTTGCATATCATTTGCATTCATGAAAGTAATTTTCGCATCATTTTGCTTTATAGGAGTTTAAAAAGAACAAACAAATATTAGCAAAAAGAAATATGGATTCCGGGAACAAAAATACGCTCGCCTTCAAGATTAAAGCTCCTAGGGTGGAAAGCTTATTAGCTCTAAGCAAGAGGCTCTCTTCGGTCAACAAGAATATTTTCGAGGCAAGCTATGGGCTAATCCTTGATCTCCTACCCGTGAGAATAGATTCAACGGCCTTAACCACTTTGGCGCAATTCTTCGACCCACCTCTACGGTGCTTCACATTTCAAGACTTCCAACTAGCGCCAACTTTGGAAGAGTTTGAGAAGATTTTGGGTTGTAGCATGAAGGATCATGAACTCTATCTCGGTCCGGGAAAGGACCCCACATTAGAAGCCATCGCCGAATCCTTATACCTTGACACCCAAGAAGTAGCATCTAACTTGGAAGTTAGAGGAAACCTTAAGGGATTTTCAAGAAAGTTTTTGGAAGCCAAAGCTCGGGAAATGTTAGCCAACAAAGAGGGAAGGGCATTCAACGCCATCTTAGCCCTCTTAGTCTACGGAATTGTCTTATTCCCCAACATGGACGATTTCATAGACTTTCCGGCTTTAGAGGTATTTATGACTAAAAATCCGGTTCCCACAATCTTGGCGGATTTTTATCATACCCTCTACTCTAGGCATGAACAAGCAAGGGGACGCAAAATTACTTGTTGCACTCCCGTGGTGCAAATTTGGATGATGTCCCACATGCCAAGAAACCGAGACTTTGTGGAAAACCGGGCCAAGCTCAAATGGTCGCAACGGATGACAACCCTCGCCGAGAAGGACATCCATTGGTTTTCACCAAACTTAGAGGACCCGGAAATTATCCTCAGTTGCGGGGACTTCCCTAACGTACCCCTCATTGGTACTAAGGGATGTATTAATTACAATCCGGTCCTCTCTCTCCGACAACTAGGTTTTTCAATGGAAGATAAACCCAATGACCTTTTGTTGGAAGATTTCTACTTAAGGGAAGGCGATCAAAACCCGGCATTGCTAGAGAGAATCCGGGGAGCATGGAGCCAAGTGCGCAAAGGAAGGGTCGGCAAGAGAAACTGTGTCGCCAAACCCCTTTATACTCAATGGGTGAAGGAGAGGGTCAAAGCAATCAAGCTACCCTTCGTGGTCATAAACCCTCCAAAATCTCCTACACCTAAACCTATTGCAACCATTCCCAGCAAAGAAGTGGAGGAACTCAAAGCTAAAATTCAAGAACTCCAAAACAAAAACGGAGACTTAGAATTGAAGCACCTCCAAGCTTTAGGAGAAATCACTAGGACGAAGAGAGATCGTGATGAAGTATCAAATTCTCTCCTAGTGTGCCAAAAACGGCTAAGGATCTCCGAAGGGAAGAGAGATTGGATAGGAGGCGGCTTGGTTAGTGCGGATGCCAACCTTGTGGCCAAGGACGAAGAGTTGGAAAGAATCTTACATTCCAACCAAGAGCTCAAGAAATTCGGCGAACTAGCCATCGAAGCTCAACGGAAATGGAGGTTGAAATTTCAAGAGAAAAATCAACAGCTCCAAGAAGTAGTTAAAGACTACAAAGAGCAGCTTCAAGCCGAACGCGTCCAACGGCAAAGACATGAGAGCCTTTCTCATCAAGGGAGGCTAAAGTGCAATCGTCTCGAAGAAGACATCAAGAAATTCGAAGAGTACTTCGACAAGATTGCAAGAGCTCACGGGGACCATATTGCACAACTACATGATGAAATTAGAAGTGCAAGAGTCAAGCTAGACCAGCGCAAGGAAGTGATTGAGTATGTATGGCAAGACGCCACCCGATTAAGTGAGGATTTCACTAAATTGGTTGCATTCTCGAACTTGGTAATCACCCAACTTCCAAAGAGGCTAGCGGAGGCCGAGATGGTCATGCCCTACTTTGTCATCCCTATGGAGATCCAGAAGTTTATGAAGTTCTGCAAGGACACCATAGATTTCTATAGGGAGGAGATGAGCAAAGCCGAGAAGCGAGCGGCTATTTGATTTGTAATAGCATTAGTTACACTTTGTAAACAAATGTTATTTAATCAAATATATTTTGAAGCATTATCAATTTCCCGGTCTTTAATATTTCGAATTGCTAATATTAATTGTGCACCTTTAAACTCCTCCATAAAGCAAAATAAAAAAAAACGCATATTTTGCATACTCATCGCATACATACATCCACATGCATCTTCATGCATTTTTTTCAAAAAAAAAACTCATTCATTTCCCTAAAAACAGTTCAAAGCAATCATAGCCCGAAAACCCCGAAAGCCCTCGGTCCAAGAACCAGATCTCCAACACTCGTACGGAACACGAGCTAACAAACAAAGGATCATGGACAATTTGGAACAAACTCAAGCGGCTTTGAGAGAAGAGGTTGATGGAATGAAGGGGAAGATGGATCAGATGCTAGAGTTAATGCAAACTCTATCGGCCCGAGAAAGTAATCCTCGCCCAACAACGGATGCATCCAATGTGCAATGGCCTCCTTACGGTTTACCTCCTGATTATACCCCACCATTCGAAAATGAGGGCCATGGACCACCTCCACCACCGCTCACAATCCCCGTAAGAATGAAGAGCGTCGTCCTCAAGGAACTTCCACTACTCAGCATGAGGTGATTCCCCATGATGTGGAAAATAGTCAGCCAAGGCAAGTCTGCTCCCGACACCACCCACCAAGACAATGATACCACCCAAATGTATCGAGTTTTGGAAGAAAGGTTGAAAGCTGTCGAAGGATTCAGTTCATACGGTGCCCACAACGCTTTGGATATGTGCCTAGTGCCCGACGTGGTAATCCCTCCGAAGTTCAAAGCACCGGACTTCGAGAAGTACAAAGGAATTCAATGCCCTCGGAACCATCTACGGATGTTCTGTAGGAAGATGGCAGCTTACGCAATGAACGAGAAACTCATGGTGCATGTGTTTCAAGATAGTTTAAGCGGAGCGTCCTTGGATTGGTACATGCAGCTTGAGCGTACCCATGTCCAAACTTGGAAGGATCTAGCCGATGCCTTCCTAAAGCAATACAAATATAATTTGGACATGGCTCCAAATAGGATGCAACTACAAAACCTCCTGCAAAGAAGCAATGAGTCCTTCAAGGAGTACGCTCAGCGGTGGAGAGAACTAGCTTCTCGTGTACAACCACCATTATTGGAAAGGGAGCTTGTTGACACCTTTATGGGCACACTTCAAGGCCCATATTATGACAAGATGATTGGAAGCACATCTGCCGGTTTCTCCGATCTAGTCATGGTTGGTGAAAGAATAGAGGACGGAGTAAAGAGAGGAAAGATCCAAGGCCCTCTAGAAGCTCAAAGTGGAGCTAGGAGACCCCCCAGCAACTTTCACAAAAAGAAAGAGGGGGAGACGAATGCTGTTCTAGTGGGACCGTCTTGCCCACCACCAAATCAAATGCCTCACTACCACTATCCTTATGTGGCAGCAGCAACGGCTCAAGGGCGTTACTCACCTCAAGTGATTCCCGCAACTCCACCTCGACAACCAGTAGTGTTGCCTCAGCAAAATCAACAGCAGCAACAACAAGGCGGGTACCCATCAAGGAACCAAGCGGGCCCGAGGAACAATTATAACAATAGGCAGTTTGATCCTGTACCTATGCCTTATGGTCAAATCTTGCCATATCTAATCCAAAAGGGTATGGTCGAACCAAGACTACTACCACCAATGTCGCCACCATATCCACATTGGTACGACACAAATGCAAAATGTGACTACCACGCAGGAACCGTGGGGCACAATGTCGAGAACTGTAGAGTTTTCAAACACAAGGTTCAGGACCTTATTGACAAGAAGCTGTTATCCTTCAAAGAGGAAAACCCCAATGTAAAAAATAACCCATTGCCGGGGCATGCGGGTCCCTCTGTAAATGCGGTGGAGGAACAAGAGGACTTTGGTCCAGTCAAGAGGGTAGCCAATGTTAAGACTCCCCTGTCAACCATAAGGGAGCGTTTAACCGGTTTTGGTTTGTTCGAGGAAATGCACGCCAACTGTGAAGCCTGCAAGGTCAACCCGGACAAGTGCGAAGAGTTGAAGAGTTGTCTTCAAGAGCTAATGGACCAAGGTTGGATCCAAATTGGCTATATAAAGGATGGCACGGACGTTGCTACCTTAGAGTCTAACGACCCAAAACCTCTCGAAATCCCATACCAAAGGAGAGAGGTACCAATGCCTATACAGCCCATAACATTCCACGTACCTGCACCCTTCTCTTTTGAAAGCACGAAGAGGGTACCATGGAATTACCAACCTGTGGCCTATGTGGAAGGAAAACCACTAGCCAAAATTGAGCCCAGCATCACTAACATTACCGGTGTTGGAGGAATAACCAGAAGTGGTAGAGTCTTCGCTCCGAAAGAACTCGGGAAGACGCCAGCCGTACTACCAAAAGAGCCGCTCAAAGAAAAGAGCGTGGAGGAAGAAGAGAACCAAGCGGGGCCTTCTCAAAAGACAACCCCACAAAAAGAGGCCGAAGAGTTCCTAAGGATAATCCAAAAGAGCGAGTATAAAATCATTGACCAGCTAGGTCAAACTCCCTCCAAGATCTCCATGCTATCCTTACTACTAAGCTCGGAAGCACACCGAGAAGCACTGCTGCGGATCCTCAGTGAGGCACATGTCACCAAGGACATTCCTGTGGACCAATTCGACGGGATAGTCGGAAATATTACCTCAAGTAGGTACTTGGGTTTCAATGGCGATGAGCTACCCGACGAGGGGCACATTCATAACCGCGCCTTACATATCTCCGTGAAATGCATGGACCACATCCTCTCACGAGTGCTAGTGGACACGGGGTCATCATTGAATGTCATGCCCAAGACTACCCTCCTCAAGCTATCATGTGAAGGGACAGTAATGAAGCCCAGCGCCTTGGTCGTAAAAGCTTTCGATGGGTCAAGAAGAGCCGTCGTAGGGGAGATCGACTTACCAGTCCAAATCGGGCCTAAGGTTTTCACCATAACCTTCCAAGTCATGGATATTAATCCAACATACAGTTGTCTTCTCGGACGACCATGGATTCATGCGGCCGGAGCCATTACCTCTACTCTGCACCAGAAACTTAAGTTCATCATTGATAACCAAATGATTGTAGTTTCCGGGCAAGAGGACATGATGGTAAGCCATCTCTCATCATTCCGTTATATAGAAACGGACGAAGAAGCTGTGGATGTTCCATTCCAGTCTTTGGAAGTGGCGAATGTCGTGACTTTGAGCTCAAAGCCCAAGAAAGAGGCTAGGACAGCCATGTCATCGTGGAGGGCAATAAGAGAGGCCCTAGAAGAAAGCCGACCTACCGGATGGGGCAAGTTAGTGGACATACCGGAGAAGAAGAATCGCTTCGGGTTGGGGTATCATCCATCAGCCGAAACTTTCTCAAAGCCTCCAAAGCAAGGGATCCTCCCTATTTCGGAAACATTCATCAGTGCGGGATTTATCAATGAAGATCAAGTGGCTCTACTTGAAGACGTAGATGAAGACGTGCCTGATTTGGTGTACCGTTGCGCTTCGGATGAAGCTTTGAACAATTGGAGGGCTATCGCAATTCCCGAGATCATTACCAGGATCAAGTAATAAACCATGTTTGTTTGTTTTTACTTTTAAAAAAAAATCATTTAGCTCTGCCCAAGGCAAATGATTAGTCGTGTGGGGCCCCCATGTTTTAAAAGTTATTTTCGATCATGAATAAAATCACTCTTTTATGTTCATTTGAGTCTTTTTCTTTTTGCATTTGTTTTAAAAAAAAATTTCTACAAAAAGCCTAAAAAAAATCATACTCATGCAGATCTACAAATCCACCCTCCAAAAACAACACTGCCTTAATCCCTTATGACTTCGATTTCCCGATTAATCAAACGGAAGATAATGAAGAGGACGATTATGAACCGCCTGAAGAACTGTCCAGACTTGCAAATCAAGGGGATAGGGTAATACAACCTCACCAAGAATCAGTTGAAAAGGTCAACTTGGGGACCGAAGAGGATAAGAAAGAGGTCAAGATAGGAGCCTCCCTACATGAGGATGTGAAAGGAAAGTTGATTAAGCTTCTGCAAGAGTACGTGGACGTATTCGCTTGGTCGTATCAAGACATGCCAGGTTTAGACCCTAGCATCGTTGTGCACAAGCTGCCACTCAAGCCGGAATGCCCGCCAGTGAAGCAGAAATTGAGAAGAACTCGACCTGATATGGCTCTCAAGATCAGAGAAGAGGTCAAAAAGCAATTCGATGCCGGCTTCTTAGCCGTAACCAAGTATCCAACATGGGTTGCCAACATTGTGCCAGTTCCGAAGAAGGATGGCAAAGTTAGAATGTGTGTGGATTATCGGGACTTGAATAGAGCAAGCCCAAAGGATGATTTCCCGCTACCACACATCGACATATTGGTGGACAACACAGCCCAATTCTCAGTCTTTTCCTTTATGGATGGCTTCTCGGGATATAACCAAATCAAGATGGCTCCAGAGGACATGGAGAAAACTACATTCATCACCCCGTGGGGGACATTCTGCTATAAGGTAATGCCTTTCGGATTAACAAATGCCGGGGCAACATACCAAAGAGCAATGGTGACTCTTTTCCATGACATGATCCATAAGGAAATTGAGGTCTACGTCGACGACATGATTGCCAAATCCCAAACGGAGGAGGATCATCTAGTCCATCTACAAAAGCTTTTCGAACGTCTGAGAAAGTTCAAGCTGCGCTTAAATCCTAACAAGTGCACATTTGGCGTTAGATCCGGGAAGTTATTGGGCTTCATCGTCAGCCAAAGAGGTATCGAAGTGGATCCCGACAAGGTAAAGGCCATCCAAGAAATGCCAGCGCCAAATACCGAGAAAGAAGTCCGGGGTTTCTTAGGAAGATTGAACTACATCGCTAGGTTCATCTCACACATGACAGCTACCTGCGAACCAATCTTCAAATTGCTAAGGAAAAACCAAGCCGTTCATTGGAATGAGGATTGCCAAGAGGCGTTTGACAAGATCAAACAATACCTGCAAGAACCACCAATTTTAATACCTCCGGTTCCGGGTAAACCCCTCATCTTATACCTAACCGTACTTGAAGGATCAATGGGTTGTGTGTTAGGACAACAAGATGAAACGGGAAGAAAAGAGCACGCAATCTACTACCTAAGCAAGAAGTTTACCGACTGTGAAACAAGGTATACTTCACTTGAAAAGACTTGCTGCGCTTTAGCATGGGCTGCTCGACGCCTAAGGCAATACATGTTGACCCATACAACTTGGTTGATATCGAAGATGGATCCCATCAAGTACATCTTCGAAAAGCCTGCCCTCACAGGGAAGATAGCCCGTTGGCAAATGCTGCTGTCTGAGTACGACATCCAATATGTTGCTCAAAAAGCCATCAAAGGGAGTGTTTTATCCGAGCACCTTGCTCACCAACCATTGGAGGATTATCAGCCCATACAATTCGACTTCCCGGATGAAGATGTCGTAGCTTTGAATGACGAAAAGGTCACAAGCGATGATGAAGGGCCAGAACCGAAAGCTCGATGGAAGCTCGCTTTCGACGGCGCCTCAAATGCCATGGGGCACGGGATCGGAGCAGTTTTAATCTCCCCAAGAAATGGATACCAACCCTTCACAGCAAGGTTATGCTTTGACTGCACCAATAACATGGCAGAATATGAAGCATGTATCCTAGGCCTTGAAGCAGCAATTGATCTAAGGATCAAAAACCTTGAAGTATACGGTGACTCAGCCTTAGTCATCTATCAAGTCAAAGGAGAATGGGAAACAAAACATCCCAATTTAATCCCCTACCGAGCCCGGGTTGTAGAGTTGATTGAGCATTTTGATGAAATCAACTTCCATCACATACCTCGAGAAGAAAACCAGGTGGCGGATGCTTTGGCTACATTATCATCAATGTACCAAGTAAATTTCTACAATGAGGCACCAATCATAAGATGGATCGTAGAGACAAACCAGTTGTATGTGCATCAGTCGAAGAGGACTTGACGACAAACCTTGGTTCTACGACATCAAGCGATACCTCGAAGAGCAAGAGTATCCAGAAAATGTCTCACACACCAACAAGAGAACCCTCAGAAGATTGGCATCCCAGTTCTTCCTCAGTGGAAATACCCTCTACAAAAGAAACTATGACATGGTCCTGCTCAGATGTGTGGATAAACATGAAGCGGACATGCTCATCAAAGAAATCCACGAGGGATCTTTTGGAACCCATGCCAATGGGCATGCAATGGCAAAGAAAATCCTAAGGGCGGGCTATTATTGGCTAACCATGGAAGCTGACTGTTTCCACTATGCCAAGACTTGTCATAAGTGCCAGATTTACGCCGACAAGGTGCATGTGCCACCAACTCCACTGAACGTCATGACTTCACCTTGGCCATTCTCTATGTGGGGCATAGACATGATTGGAATGATCGAGCCCAAAGCGTCAAATGGACATCGCTTCATCCTCGTTGCCATCGACTACTTCACCAAATGGGTAGAAGCAGCTTCGTATGCAAACGTAACCAAACAAGTGGTAGCCCGATTCATCAAGAAGGAAATCATTTGCCGTTACGGCACTCCCCACAAAATCATCACCGATAATGGGGCAAACCTGAACAACAAGACAATGAAGGAGTTGTGCAAAGATTTCAAGATTGAGCACCATAATTCCTCCCCTTACCGACCAAAGATGAACGGTGCGGTAGAAGCAGCCAATAAGAACATAAAGAAGATCATCCAAAAGATGGTAACAACATATAAGGATTGGCATGAGATGCTTCCCTTTGCGCTACATGGCTACAGAACAGCCATTCGCACTTCAACTGGGGCAACCCCTTTCTCCTTAGTATACGGTATGGAAGCTGTGCTTCCCGTAGAGGTGGAAATTCCTTCGTTAAGGGTCTTGATGGAAACCAAGCTAGAGGAAGCTGAATGGGTCCAAACAAGGTTCGACCAACTGAATCTCATAGAGGAAAAGCGCCTGACGGCAATATGTCACGGACAACTCTATCAAAGGAGACTCAAGAGAGCATTCGACAAGAAGGTCCGTCCTCGAGAATTCAAAGAAGGAGACCTAGTGCTCAAGAAGATATTACCTATCCACAAAGATCCCCGAGGGAAGTGGACTCCCAGCTATGATGGGCCGTACGTGGTAAAGAAAGCTTTCTCAGGCGGAGCCCTGATCATCACCACTATGGACGGAGAAGAGTTCCCACTCTCAATAAACTCCGATGCAGTCAAGAGGTATTATGCCTAAAAGAAAAAAAGAAAAAAGAAAAAAAGCTCGCTAAATCGAAAACCTGAAAGGGCGGTTTAGGCAATAGAGAGCGTCCTGCTAGATCGAAAACCTGAAAAGGCGGTCTAGGCAAAAATTAAGGACATCAAAAAAGGAAATACACCCCGGTGGATTGAAAACTCGAAAGAGCGGTCCAGGCAAAAGTTAGGGGTTAACAAAAGAAGAAAGGCAATGACTGCAGCATCCAAGCTCCGGACAAGATTCAAGAGGAGAAGAATCGGTCTCGTCAGCATCTTCCAAAAAACAAAAATCTCGAAGTCATAAGGAAATAGCATGTGTTGTGCCAAAACCAACAATTTTCTTTTTGCTTTTTTTCTTGTCTTTCTCTATCTCACTTCTCACTTTGTGTATTTTTTACCCATTCAAGAAGTCAAATCTGCATTGAATAAATTTCCTTTTGTTATTTTGTGTTCTCAGTAGCGCATAAAATTTTGTTTTATTCATGATAAAAATGCATTAAAACATGGGAAATAAACAAAAGAAATTTCTTCCAAAAAAGAAAAAAACAAACAAGCGTTGTTTCATTTGAATTTGTGTAAATTTCGAAGGAATTGCGGTAATCCCCACCAAATATTGCACCAAAAGACTTATGCTCTTCAGCAAAGGCAAGTGCGTAGCTCACGACACGCGGAGCGCAAAAGCCCCAAGGGTTAAGAGGAACAAAATTCCCCAGTAAGCACCCTAAACATCCAAACATCAACCAAGGCTGGATATCGATCATGCTTCCAAAATGATCCTTATATCCCCATGAAGCCAAACCTTATTGACATCCCCAGGGAGTCTCAACCCAAACAAAAGTCCAATCATCATTGGCAGACAAACACAAATCCCCAGGACAAGCCCGAACTACACCGGTTTTGATCCCATTCGGGTATGTAGGCAAAGGACCTTGTCCTTCCAAACCAAACAAACAAAAAGTCCAATCATCATTGGCACAACCACAACCAAGACCGACCTTGCTCGGCACCCAATCAGCATCCCACATATCATGCATAACATAATTCATGCATCATGTCAATTTCATTCATGCATGCATATACAAATCATTCATACACATGCATTTCATAAATCATGTCATGCATCCTCAACAAGGATTCTCCAGTGAATATCACATATTCACCAGCATCCATCAACAGTTAAGTAAGCGTTCCCCAGTGAACCTCCTTCACCAACTGTCCCCAATTCCCCAGCAGGGAATCTTTGATTGAGTCTATCTCATATCATATTGCATTGCATATCACTGCATATCATACTGCATAACATGCATCATACATCATGTTTTCCGGTTCAAAGGGGCACCTATTTAGGGTAAGACCATTCAGTTAGGAATCGACCTCTAGTGTAAGCGGCTAGATAAGATCACCTCCTCAGTGTTCGACCTTCAGTGTTAGCGGCTGAATAAGATCACTCCCCTGTTAGGAATCGACCTTCAGTGTTAGCGGCTGAATAAGATTACCTATCCTTAGGTATCGACCTCTAGTGTAAGCGGCTAGATAAGATCACCTCCCTCAGTGTTCGACCTTCAGTGTTAGCGGCTGAATAAGATCACTCCCCGTTAGGAATCGACCTTCAGTGTTAGCGGCTGAATAAGATTACCTATCTTAGGTATCGACCTCTAGTGTAAGCGGCTAGATAAGATCACCTCCCTCAGTGTTCGACCTTCAGTGTTAGCGGCTGAATAAGATCACTCCCCTGTTAGGAATCGACCTTCAGTGTTAGCGGCTGAATAAGATTACCTATCCTTAGGTATCGACCTCTAGTGTAAGCGGCTAGATAAGATCACCTCCCTCAGTGTTCGACCTTCAGTGTTAGCGGCTGAATAAGATCACTTCCCCATTAGGTATCGACCTCTAGTGTAAGCGGCTAGATAAGATCACCTTTGCCTTAGGAATCTACCTCCAGTGTAAGCGGCTGGATACGATTACCTTCATCCCCAGTGGATCTACCTCCAGTGTTAGCGGCTGGATACGATCAACCTTTTCAAATCATTGCATTTGCATATTTTACTTTCACTGCAATCTTTTCATTCCGCGAAGGACAAAATTCGGGTCCTTCTTTTACCTAATTGATCTTCGCAAAGAGTTCATGAGATGCCCTCGGCACTCACACACTCTATGCAAAGACACAATTAAGTAGGGGCAGCTGTAGTACCCCAATTTTGTCCTAAGCCTTTTAAAACAAAAAAATCAAAAAAAATCAAAGAGGGAGAAAAAGTCAAAGTCAACAAAAGTCAACAGAAAAGTCAACATTTCAAAAATGATGACTTCGCACTGCGAAGCTCCCTTCGCACTGCGAAGTCTGCGATTTTTCTGCAGATTTTTGGTGTTTTTGATTTAATTCCAGATTTTGTTGCATATCATTTCCATATTTATTTTAATCA